>CM061133.1:223816906-225016906 GCA_030789695.1 Scilla litardierei
ATGCCTATTTGATCTAGTTTGACAACGAAACTAGATCCGTCACCTCACTTGATCTAGCTTGACAACGAAGCTAGATCCAACCCCTTTTTCTTGTTTTGTTCATGCTGCCATGTCATCCATGCATTTGTAACTGCCATGTTTAAATTCCTTATCTGTACGCATTTAAATTACAACTTGCCATGTCATGCCATCCATGTCTGATTATTGCATTCGTAGCACACGCTACTATACTTGTACTTGCTTGTTCAGGCTAGGCACATGCGTTGCAGGCACAACCCTATGCCAAATACACTTCCTGGCTCGTGATCTAGAAGCGGTCCATTTTTGTTGGTCAAAAGCCAATGCTCGATACACATGGATGGGTAGGGTTGAGCGACCACTCAATGTAGAAGTGTGCCCGTACAACCACTTCAGCTGTAAGGCGTGAACTCTGAGCACGACATGAAAACATGACTTGTGATTGTTAGTAGTTTGCTACTCTTGCCATGCCATACTAGATGCTTGTTGCACTTGTTTCTTTACCTGTTGCATTCATACTATATCTGCCATGTCATTGCATAAATTTTAGAACTGCTAGGTTGTTTCCTTGCACAAGTCCTTTGTAGACTTGCTGACATGTGCCCCTCTCTCTTTTGGGTGTCACATGTTAGACCTTGAGCCAGAGACTGTTCTGAGTTACTTCTGTTTTAGGTTGCTGTTAGTTGTCGGTGCGTAGCACCTTTACTTTCTGTACGTTGTACTTTTGTTGGCGATGCTTGGGCCTTTTAGACTCTTTGCTTTCCAGCCTGGTGGCTTTTCTGTGATGATGAAACTTATTTATTTTGGACATTCTGAGATATTTTTATCTGTCTCTCTTTCCGTATTATTATTGTTGTGCTGCTTCGCATTTGCAAGGACCTGAACTCCGTTAAATCCAGACGCTTTACAGACTGTAGCCTCACAGCTCCAAGTCTGAGCGGACCTTTTCACGTCTCGCCTCCATTTTAGGGAAGCGGGGCGTGACAGGTTTTGTTGGTGGCCCATGTAGGTCCCTTTGCAACTGCGAATTATCGGAACAATGATAATAATTATAGGATGTCCAATAGATAAATTTCAACATCCGATTCATAAGCTTTGAGTCTAATTTATATCGTTTTCCTATGTCATTAGATGGCAGGAAGACGACAGACCCGAGCTGGTGGTGGGCCCAATCGTGCTGAGGTGCCAGACAGAGAGCCCACCAATACTGAGATCATGAGGATGATGCATCAGATGATGCAGGTGCAGCAGGGTATGCTTCAGAATACCCAGAATGCCTCTCGCTTCGAGCCGGGAGCGAAGCAGTTTCGGGAGCTGGGCCGGACTTACTTTGATGGATCTGAAGGACCGTTGGCTGCTGAGGAGTGGATCAGGAACACTGAGGATAATCTGAAGATGTCGAAGAACAACCCGGCTGGATGGGTTGAATTGGTGAAGAAGCAGCTCAGGGATAATGCCCGCAACTGGTGGGATGTAGAAGAGGAGCTGTTGGTGAAGCCGATACCTTGGGCTACTTTCAAGTCCAGCTTTGATGAGGAGTACTTTCCGAAGGCTGCCAGGAGGGAGATGTTGCAGCGATTCATTGAACTGAATGAGGGAAATCTGACGGTGGACCAGTACCATCAGGAGTTCACCAGGATGAGTCGCTTCGCACCGAAGATGGTGGAGGAGGCTGAGGAGAAGGCTCAGAGGTTTCTACAGGGTCTTTCCCTAGACTAGCAGAGCCTGATGTCTTTGTCAGATCTGGAGTCGTATCAGAAGTTGCTGGTAGCTGCTAGGAGGCAGGAGCTGATTGTGAGGCAGAAGAGAGGACAGACTTCTGGAGCTGGGAAGAGGCCTATGGAGCAGGCCAGAGCAGTGGTTAGGCCAGGGTTCAAGCCTAACCAGCCAGTGCATTTCAAGAGGCTAGCTGGGCCTACTCTGAAGACTTGCCATTTCTGCGGCAAGACTGGCCACATCAAGGAGCAGTGCAGGAGATTTCTGGGGTAGTGCCTGATCTGTGGAGACGCTACTCATGTAGCGAAGGATTGTCAGCATGCGAACCAGACGAGGAGAGCACCTGATGGAGCACAGCTACAGAGGGGACCAGTTGCAGCTAAGCCATTGCAGCAGAGAGCACATGTACCTGTTGGACGTGGAGCACCTCTCATTCTGCAGAAGCAGGCGTTTCAGCAGGCTATTCAGCCGAGGAGGCAGGCTTTCCTGATGACTGCTGTGGAGAGCGAGGCTGTGGATGAGGTTATCGCAGGTAACCCTCTGTCTAGTTGTTTCCTTCCTTAGTTAGTTTTGGCTTGCTAGATTATGTTTGGTTGCTTGCATATGATTGTTTTCTAGATTAGGGTTTGACTGTTAGATTGTCTGTTAGGTCTGATTTTGGTTTGCACATTTCCTGCACGAGTCCTCTTTGACTCTGGTGCGTCGATGTGCATTATATCCCGGAGCTTCGTGGAGAAGCATTCCTTGACGACATCCCCTCTTCCCAAGAGTTGAAACATCGTTACAGGAAACAGAGTGATCTCGGTGCATCATGGGTGCAATTCTTTCCCTTTGGTGGTCTGTGGACATGAGTTTTACGCAGATTTTATTGTCCACGACATCATCAACTATGATGCAGTACTTGGGATGGATTGGCTAGCGAGTTTCTATGCTACGATCGATTGTCGGATGAAGAAGGTGGTGTTCGAGATCCCAAGACATCCAGTATTTGAGTTCAGCTGAGGCAGCAGTTCGCTTGGTCCTGTCAGGTTTCGGGCCAAGCCGGTGGAGATCGTTGCTATGCAGATGGAGTAGAGTAGACCAGTTATGGTGCGAGAATTCGACGACGTCTTCCCCGAGGAGATGTCTGGACAGCCGCCCGATCGAGCTCTTGAATTTTCGATTGATCTTATTCCAGGAGCGCAGCCCATCTCGAAGGCACCGTATTGTATGGCTCCACTGAGTTGGAGGAGTTACGTAGGCAGCTGGATGAGCTTTTACAGAAGGGTTACATTAATCCCAGTGTGTCTCCGTGGGGAGCACCGGTGTTGCTGGTGAAGAAGAAGGATGGTTCGCGTCGCATGTGCGTGGACTACAGGGAGCTGAATGCTGTGACCATCAAGAATAAATACCCATTGCCTCGTATAGACGACATTTTTGATCAGCTTGGAGGTTTGAGAGTGTTCTCTAAGTTGGATCTGAGGAGTGGTTATCATCAGCTCAAAGTGAAGAAGGAA
The DNA here is from genome assembly GCA_030789695.1 of Scilla litardierei. NCBI lineage: Eukaryota > Viridiplantae > Streptophyta > Magnoliopsida > Asparagales > Asparagaceae > Scilla > Scilla litardierei. The sequence goes on from CM061133.1 coordinate 223,820,137, forward strand.
GATATCCCGAAGACAACATTTAGGACGAAGTATGGTCACTACGAGTTCGTGGTTATGCCTTTCGGTGTAACCAATGCACCCGCAGTTTTTATGAACTTGATGAATCTGCTCTTCTACGACTTTCTAGATAAGTTTATCGTTATCTTTATTGACGACATCCTGATATATTCAAAGTTGGAGGAAGAACATGCATCGCACTTGAGGACAGTGTTGGAGATTTTGAGGAAGCATCGTTTGTATGCTAAGTATTCCAAGTGCAAGTTTTGGCTGGACAGAGTTGCTTTTCTCGGGCATGTGGTGTCAGGGGATGGAATTTCAGTGGATCCCGAGAAGATTAAGGCTATCAGAGATTGACCTGTTCCGCAGTCAGCATCTGAGATCAGGAGTTTCCTTGGACTTGCAGGTTATTATCGGTGCTTCATTAAGGACTTCTCTCGTATTGCTGAGCCGATGACCAGACTGACGCGGAAGGATATACCATTTGTTTGGTCTAATGATTGTGGGAAGGCCTTTAATGTCCTGAAGGAGAGGTTGACAACTGTCCCTGTTCTTGCTGTGCCTGATCGGAGTGGAGGATTCGAGATCTTTTGCGATGCTTCCGGCAAGGGTCTAGGTTGTGTATTGCATCAGCATGGGCACGTGGTTGCGTATGCTTCTCGTCAGCTTAAGGCTCATGAGAAGAATTACCTGACACACGACTTGGAGTTGGCGGCAGTCGTGTTTGCGCTGAAGATTTGGAGGCACTTCTTGCTGAGTGAGAAGGTGAAGATCTTCACCGATCACAAGAGCTTGAAGTACATTTTTACTCAGAAGGAGCTCAACATGCGACAGCGTCGATGGTTAGAGCTCATGGCAGACTATGAGATTGACTTGCAGTATCACCCTGGCAAGGTGAATGTGGTTCCAGATGTGCTGAGCAGACTTCCAGCGGTGATGATGTTGACTTCGCAGTGGAGATTGCAGCAGGATTTTTGCGTGTCTGGTATTGAGATTGTTCTTCCTGAAGAGACCTCTTTGTTGATGAGTATGCAGATACAGTCGACGATCGTGGATCGGATCAATGCAAGTCAGGCTGGAGATGCAAAGCTGGTGAAGATACGGGAGCAGGTGGAAGCCGGTCTGCGGACTGACTTCTTGATTCATAAGGATGGCTCACTGAGGTATGGAGCCAGGTTGTGTGTGCCAGCTGGGGATATCAGAGAGGAGTTATTGGTTGAGGCACACAGTTCTCCGTATTCTGTACATCCTGGTGGTACCAAGATATACAAAGATCTCCGTCTGAACTATTGGTGGCATGGTATGAAGATGAGTGTGGCTCGAAGTGTGGCCAAGTGTCTGGTTTGCCAGCAGGTAAAGGCGGAGCATCAGCGTACGGCAGGGTTGCTACAACCGCTTCCGATTCCGGAGTGGAAGTGGCAACACATCACTATGGACTTTGTGACTGGACTGCCTCGGAGTCCAAAGCAGAATGACGCGATTTGGGTGATCGTAGACCGATTAACCAAATTAGCGCACTTTATTCCCTTCCGAGTAGGATAGTCCACTGAGACGCTAGCGAGGAGATATATGGAGGTAAATTCTTTTACTCTCCGTTTCTATTTCCTTTTCCTAGTTTAGATAGTGATGTAACGTGAATCGTGCAGGAGATCGTACGACTTCACGGAGTCCCCGTGAGTATCGTGTCGGACAGAGACACGAGATTCACGTCTCAGTTTTGGCAGAGTCTACAGAAGAGTCTGGGTACGAGTCTGAGTTTCAGCACGGCGTACCATCCGCAGACAGATGGCCAGTCCAAGAGGACGATTCAGATTTTGGAGGACATGCTGAGAGCGTGCATGTTGGACTTCAAGGGATCTTGGGAGGATCATCTCCATCATGTGGAGTTTGCCTACAATAACAGCTACCAAGCGAGTATTGGTATGGCGCCTTTCACCGCGTTATATGGGAAGAAGTGTCGATCACCACTGAGCTAGGATGACATTGGAGATCGGGAGCTGTTAGAACCGAAGATGATCGTGGAGGCCATGGATGTTGTGAGGAACATCCGGGAGAAGCTGAGGATTACGCAGGACCGTTTCAAGCATTGGGCCGATGCTAAACGGAGGCCTTTGGAGTTTCAGCCTGGAGATCATGTCTTTCTGAAGATTTCTCCAAACCGCGGAGTTATCCGATTTGGGAAGAGAGGCAAGCTGAGTCCGAGGTACATTGGGCCGTTTGACGTCCTGGAGAGAGTTGGAGCGGTGGCTTATCGCTTGGCGTTGCCACCGTCACTGGAGGGAGTTCACGACGTATTCCACGTATCCCAGTTACGTTGATACGTCAGTGATCCGTCCCATGCTATGGATTTCTTGGAGATCACGGTTCGTCTGGATCTGTCCTATGATCAGCAACCAGTGGAGATTCTGGATCGAGGGCAGAAGCAGCTGAGGAATAAGACCGTCGACTTGGTTCGAGTGCAGTGGCACCATGGTTCCCCTGGGGAGTCCACCTGGGAGCATGAAGACGATATGAGAGAGCGCTTCCCGCACTTATTTCCGGAGCCGTAGTTGATGTTGATTCCGACGGCGGAATCATTCCTAAGGTGGGGAGGATGTAACGGACTGTTTCGACTGTACGCTTTATGTGCACGTAGCCTTGTTCGTGCACGTATTTATTTTAGACCTTGTTTGTTTTTGAACACTATGGTGTGATATGTCGTTGTGATCGTATCTGAGAGTATTAAATTGTGGCACTAATTTGGAACGACATTTCTCGAGTCGTTCTCCCACGATTTGATTTTGTTTGAAGAGACGTCACGATTTTTGCTTTTGACGTGAGACGTTTCTATTTTTAGTTTCGTCCCTCGACGTCGGAACTGTGATCAGTCTTCTTAGTTTTCTTTCTCTCGTCGTCCTGATCACCCCAATATTTATTTCACAATTTTTGGATTTCATTTGACCCATTTTACATTTTTGGCCAAGCTTATAATATTTTTTAAATACTAAGTTTTCAAGTATTTTTAGCCCAATATATTTTCTATTATATAATAACTCTCCACATTATTTTTGGACCTATTCCTAGCCCCTTGGCCGCACCCCATGCATGAGATATAGTGTGGGTGAAGTTTTGAGTTTAAAATTGATTTAAAAATCAATTTTAATTCAAATTAAACCCTAGACTTGGTCAAACCCATCTACACTATATATATGAGGCTTAGGATACACATTTCCCTCAAGCATACAAGCCCTAGCCGTCATAAAACCCCCCAAACTTTCGCATTGCAACTTGCGACGTTCGTCGCAGCCCCACCCCCGCAGCCGCTCAGCCAGACCGAGGATTTCCCCCGCATCCGCTCGGTCTGACCGAGAGCTGCCCCCACATCCCGCTCCGCTCCGCACGTTGCAACTGCAACGTTGCAACCCCCGCAGCGACCGACGCCCCCGCTCGATCTGACCGAGGCCCGCACCCGCTCCGCTCCGCATCGCCGCTCCATTGCAACCCGCATCGCTGCATCCCCTGCTCCCACGCGCCCGACCGATGATTCCTCTCGCAGTGGCCCGCTGCGACCAAGCGGGCGCACTGCAACACGCTCCGTAGCGTTGCAACCGACCCCGTGCGCTACGATATCTCGGTCTGACCGAGAGAATCTCTCGAAGCGGCTCGGTCTAACCGAGCGAAGTTCGTCGCAACTTCTGCACCGCTTGCAACCGTGGGTCCCCCAAGCCCTCCAGAGTTGTTGTGGGTCCCCCATTGACCCCTAGCACTGTTGTGGGCCCCCACTACAGCGTTTTCATCGCCGTTTGACTATTTTAACGTTGCGACACGTCGTATCCCCTTCGTCGCACGTGCTAGTATTGGAATCTTGGTTCGTTGATCTGGTTGCTACCCCGACTATTCGAGCGAGGAATCTGATCTGGAAATTGGACTAGGAGGGCGTTCTTATATTCCAACCCCTGACGTCGCTACCCGACGCCAGTGTTGCTTTCGCGTCGTGTTGAGGTAACGTTTTGCACCCCTAGGACCCCCAACCATTGCCTGCTAAACAAGATAAAAATTGGTGTTTTAAATTGTTTAGATTCACTAATTAAGATAATTTAAATTGGGAATGTAGGCTGGTGGACTTGTGCACGTATGTAGATTGGACTTTTGGACGGTGTATTCAGACGTCGGGTTGCAGGCAAGTGAAACTTGCATGTTGCTTGTTTAGGCCATGTTTTAGGCCACTTTTGTACCGTAGCGTAAAAGAGACTAGGCAGTGAAATGATAGCTGCCTAGATGCTTATTTGATCTAGTTTGACAACAAAACTAGATCCGTCACCTCACTTGATCTAGCTTGACACGAAGCTAGATCCAACCCCTTTTTCTTGTTTTGTTCATGCTGTCATGTCATCCATGCATTTGTAACTGCCATGTTTAAATTCCTTATCTGTACGCATTTAAATTACAACTTGCCATGTCATGCCATCCATGTCTGATTGTTGCATTCGTAGCACACGCTACTATACTTGTACTTGCTTGTTCAGGCTAGGCACATGCGTTGCAGGCACAACCCTATGCCAAATACACTTCCTGGCTCGTGATTCAGAAGCGGGTCATTTGTGTTGGTCAAAAGCCAATGCCCGATACACGTGGATGGGTAAGGTTGAGCGACCACTCAGGGTAGAAGTGTGCCCGTACAGCCACTTCAGCTGTAAGGCGTGAACTCTGAGCACGACATGAAAACGCGACTTGTGATTGTTAGTAGTTTGCTACTCTTGCCATGCCATGCTAGATGCTTGTTGCACTTGTTTCTTTACCTGTTGCATTCATACTATATCTGCCATGTCATTGCATAAATTTTAGAACTGCTAGGTTGTTTCCTTGCACAAGTCCTTTGTAGACTTGCTGACATGTGCCCCTCTCTCTTTGGGTGTCACATGTTAGACCCTGAGCCAGAGACTATTCTGAGTTACTTCTGTTTTAGGTTGTTGTTAGTTGTCGGTGCGTCGCACCTTTACTTTCTGTACGTTGTACTTTTGTTGGCCATGCTTGGGCCTTTTAGACTCTTTTCTTTCCAGCCTGGTGGCTTTTCTGTGATGATGAAACTTATTTATTTTGGACATTCTGAGATATTTTTATCTGTCTATCTTTTCTTATTATTATTGTTGTTCTGCTTCGCATTTGCAAGGACCTGAACTCCGTTAAATCCAGACGCTTTACAGACTGGAGCCTCACAGCTCCAAGTCTGAGCGGACCTTCTCAAGTCTCGCCTCCATTTTAGGGAAGCGGGGCGTGACAATATGTCTCTGTAGATGTTGGGTCTGTAGTAGTTTGATGTGTGTGTATGTGCTGTGTTGGTGTAGTCTGTGTGTCTGGTCTATGTGGGTATAGGTAGTGTGTGTGTCTGGTATGTGTGTAGGCAGTGTATGTGTCTGTGTGCCATGTCAGTGTGTGGGTGTGTCTGTCGAGGCGATGATGATGATCTGCCAATAGTTAATTCGTGTGCGTGGTCTGTGTGTGCGTGGTTTGTGTATGTCTGTGTCAGTGTGTATGTAGTCAGTGGCAACGTACAACTTATATTTGAGAAAAATGGCTTGGCGTGATAGGATGGTCTGCAATTACACCGACAACCATCTTGCAGCTGTAATTTTAGCCTGTAAGGATCAATACACTAGAGGGGGGGGAATAGTGTATATTAACAAAATGTCACAAATAAAATGTTAGTAATATTTGCAAAGATGGCACAGAAATAAAAAGACAAGTACTGAAATTAAATCAATCGCAAACACAGAGATTTATCCTGGCTCAGATCCTTGTGATCCTACTCCAGTCCTCTACCCCGTAGAGATTTTCAATCCACTATAATCACTTGCCCCGCAAGCACCAACTTACAAAAATGGCGACACTCCCCGTGTCCCAAACTTTGTACAATCTCTAACAGAGATTCAAACCTGTAAAATAATGAAATAGAAAAACACCTATAGCCTTGTTATAAATTTCAGAGAATGAATTCAAGGATGGTGTTTTAGAAGAAGAACTTCAAGATGTAAAAGATATGTAATGAAGCGCAACACTTGAAGTTCTCTGGTTCATAAAAGAAGAGAGAGAGATCAATCGATTTCTTCTTCAATTATGAACACAAACAACTTTCCAAAATGATGTTGAAAAACCAAGTTCTTCCGTTCTTAAACGAAGAAGGAAATCTAATGATTTCTTCTTACAAATAAGAAAAGAACAACTAATGGCCTAAAGCTTTAGAAAAGAGAAGACTTGATTCCAACAAATAAGAGAGTAAAGAAGAGGAAAGTGTGTGAATGAAAAGAGAGGGTCTACCCCTTTATTTATAGTGTTTAGGGATGGTTGGGGACTGTAGTTAACGTTGGAAAACGGGCAGGAACCGTCCCTGAAAATTTGGGATCAAAACGGCTAGTTTTGAAATTGGTCGACCAAAATGACCACATTGGTCGACCAAAATTTAGAGAGAGAATTTCGACCGTTGGAGGACATTTCTAGAATCTACACGGTTAGGGGAGTTTGCACATGCAATCCCATAACCAAATTCGAAGGTTTAAAATTGGTCGACCAAAATGGGGTTATTGGCTGCCAATTTTCAAAGTTGCGAATTTTCGAAATTGGGAATTGTAGATCTCTGAGGAATGGAACCTAGATGACTAAGATATATTATCACAAGGCTTTGTGACTCTAAAAAGTAAATTTTACATTGATTACATAAAGCCGTAGATAGGACTGCATCTGCAACTGAATCTGAGAAGCTTCTTTGCAGGAGATCCTTATCAAGTGATTATATATCCAAGTCGTGGATTAGGTGCCTTTGTCTTTCCAGCTTCATGATTGATATATCTGATTGAGTATGCATGAAGATATCTCATTTGTGTGGAACTCAGCATTGATATGTATCTGCATACATAGAGTTAGTAGTACTGAATGTGTTTGTCATATCAAAACCATACGGGAATAGAAATATGGAATTATGAAATTCCAACATTCTCCCCCTTTTTGATGATGACAAACAAGAAAAATATATATATATATAAGTAAAATTGAACATATCAGATATACTCCCCCTGAGTATGTGGAGTTTGTGAATACTCCCCCTGAGTAACTGAAATATATTCTCCCCCTTTGGAATCCTCAAAAAGAGGGAAATAAGAGTTAGCCCAAAAAGAAGCTAGAAATATTTGTGTTAAGACATGTGTAGGCCAAATATGGAGTGTAGAGGCCGAAATATAAATAAATTAGGAGTGAAGTGGCCGAATAATGAGCAGGTCATTAAAATAATGAATTGTACATGAAAAGAAACAAGAGCCAATTTTATGTCTTGTACCATCAAGGAGTGATGTGTAAGTCTGTAGAGCGGTATATATATAGCCACGGACCTCATTGGAATAGTGCAAAAAGAAAAAAATAACCAGATATCAATGGGGCAAAAATGTTGAATAACAACACAATAGGCACGACGGATGATATGAGTGCGAAATGCCCGGTGTATACAATCTGAGGTGTGTACCAACAGAGTATAACTTGTAAAAAAAATATGTGTGCAGTTGAGTATATCTTGTAGAGAAATAAAGCGAGACATGCGAGTGGATGGAACATCCTTTGAGAATGGGAACCAAAATGTCGAAACTGCTGTTAAGAAAATATCATGTGGGCATGGAGTGAAGCAAGCATGCAGTATATGTGCCTTAAAATTCTGTTGCATTTGCATGATATCATTGCGTGTAGAAAAAAAATTGAATATGTGATACTAAATAAAGAATGTATAAGTCGAAAATGAGACATGTGAGAATAATAAACTAATAAACAAAGTTTTATTTTTGAAAAAAATAAAAATAAAAAAATAAAAACAAAACAAAACAGAATGGTGAGTGGCATTACAAATAGGATATGAAGGGAGGATCCAAGTGCGGTCAAAATAATTGTGACACACAGTATGAACAAATTGAAATCTCCTTTATGACAGAAAAGACCTAAATGAATTTATTAATTATGACACCATGCCTAGAGTTAATAAAAACAGAATCACTTGTGATTCAAATAGAAACAAACCGAACTGATTTTAATCATTGAGGAAAAAAAATTGTTCACAGGCAACACTCATAATGAAATCACCTGGATTTAGGAAGATAGTGGAGTTTGTAACATAATGAATAAGTTTTGGGATTACAAATTTATAACCACAGAGTCTAATTGTCATCATGAGAGTGGTGACAGATAGTAAATAAAATAGAGGAAATTGCATGAGAATTAGCAACTTTGTAGCCTAGAAAGTAGCAAAGGTGCTATTAATGTAATATAAAAAGCCAAAGTCATCTTCAGGACTAGAATACCAGCATATCAAGTGATATAATGCCACCAATATACAATTAATACCATCTGTTATGAAGTGGACAAAACAAAAAAACAATGGGATTTGAATAAGACAAACATGGGGGGAAGAAAGTACAGGGCTTTGGAAAATGAATTGAGGGGATGCCTTGGAAAATGAAACGAGAAGATTGGTTCCTCATGAATGAAAGGATTTTAAATAAAGAAAAAAAAATCTGTTATGGGAAGTTGTGATAGAGTTTTTTGGTGGGAACAGATATTTTTGCAAAAAGCAATAGAAATGTTTTGAACTGGATGAGTGGTCTTGGGAAATGAAGAGTTGCCTTAGTGATGAAGGGAATTAAATAAGACAGAGAATAATGCAGTTATTGGAAGTTGAGGAAGTGTTTGAGAACGGGAATATTTCCAATCGGCAGTAGCAGTTTGAAAGTAGCCGTTTGAAAAACTGAACTAAAATAAAAAATGAAGTGATGGGTTTCGTTGGAAATAAAAAAAACAGTTGGAAATAACTGTTAACTGAAAATAAGCAGGAAGACGAACCAGTTACCGAAAAATTTAAAAAATAATAATAAATTCGAAAATTGGCGACCAATATTGGTGAATTGGTCGACCAAATTCAAAAAGAGCCAGAAAAATTGGAAAAAATTTGAGAAAAATTCTAAAAATAAAAATAAGAATGTGTCATAAGTCCGATTCACTAATAATTCCTAAATTCCTACGAAGCTTAATAAAAGTATCTTCTTTCAATGGTTTGGTAAAAATATCACCTGTCTGATGTTCAGTAGTTATAAATTTAAGAATTATATCTCCTTTCTGAACATGATCATCTAGAAAATGATGACGTACATCAATATGTTTTGTACGAGAATGATGAACGGGATTTTTAGAAAGATTAATAGCACTAGTATTATCACACATAATAGGGCAAGTAGAGCAATCAATACCATAGTCAGATATAGTTTGTTTCATCCATAAGATTTGAGCACATGCTAAACCGGCGGCAATATATTCTGCCTTGGTTGTAGTAATGAAACGGAGTTTTGCTTTTTGCTAAACCAAGATACTAAAGCATGACCTAAAAAGTGGCAAGTACCACTGGTACTTTTACGATCTGATTTACAACCAGCAAAGTCTGCATCACTATAGGATAATAAATCAAATGTGCTTGACTTGGGATAAAATAAACCAAAATCAGAAGTGTGCTTAACATATCTAATAATCCTTTTTACGGCAGTTAAGTGTGAAACTTTAGGATCTGCCTGAAAACATGCACATAAACATACTGAAAACATAATGTCTGGTCTACTAGCAGTTAAATAGAGTAGAGAGCCAATCATACCTCTGTAAAGACGTTGATCAACACTCTTACCATTTAAGTCTTTGTCGAGAGATGTAGATGTACTCATTGGAGTACGTTTTTCTGCAGAACTTTCTAAACTAAAACGCTTGATGAGTTCTTTAGAGTACTTGCTTTGGTGAATGAAGATTCCTTCCTTTAATTGTTTGATTTGAAGACCGAGGAAGTAATTGAGTTCACCCATGTGACTCATCTCAAATTCTTTCTGCATAATCTTAGAAAAATCTTGACAAAGAGATTCATTAGTAGAACCAAAAATAATATCATCAACGTATATTTGAATAATGATTATGGCAGATTTAATATTTTTAATAAAAAGAGTGGAATCTATTTTACCAATATTATAACCAGAATTTAAAAGATAACTTTTAAGTCTTTCATACCAAGCACGAGGTGCTTGTTTGAGACCATAAAGAGCTTTCTTTAATTTGAAAACATGATTTTCAATATTTTCCTGATGAAAACCAGGAGGTTGTTCAACATAAACTTCCTCCTTAAGAAATCCATTTAAAAAAGCACTTTTGACATCCATTTGAAATAATTTAAAATCTTTAAAACATGCAAATGATAACAACATGCGAATAGACTCAAGACGAGCAACTGGTGCATAGGTTTCATCATAATCAATACTTTCTTCTTGATTATAACCTTGTGCAACCAATCGTGCATTGTTTCTAATTACCTGACCAGATTCATCCAATTTATTTTTGAATACCCACTTGGTACCAATAATTGAATGATCTGTTGGTCTGGGAACTAATTCCCAAACATCATTTCGTTGAAATTTATTGAGTTCTTCCTGCATAGCGATAATCCATGAACTATCTTCACATGCATCTTTGATGTTCTTTGGTTCGATGGATGAAAGGAAAGCACAATGCGCCATTTGTTCAATTTGACGACGAGTTCTAACTCCATCAGTGATATCTCCAATGATTAACTCTGATGGATGATTTGGAACTTGTGCAAAAGCTTTGGGAAGATCTGTATTATCTGAAATAGACTCAACAGAATGATTAGTAGCATCAATTTCATCAAGTTTGATATTATCTAATGAATTAGATAAAGGTAATATATTTTCTTCATCATCAAAAATGGGAGACTTAGATGAGGGATTCTCATCAAATGTGACATGTAGTGATTCTTCAACTGTTGAAGTTCTTTTGTTATATACTATGTAGGCTTTGCTACGTGTTGAGTATCCAACAAAAATACCTTCATCAGATTTCGAATCAAATTTATCAAGTGCATCTTTAGTATTAAGAATAAAACATTTACATCCAAACACTTTAAAATATGATACACGTGGAATGCGATCAAAGAATAATTCAAAACAAGTTTTATTAAGCAATGGCCTTATGAGAATTTTATTCATAATGTAACATGCAGTTGCGACATCTTCAGCCCAAAAATATTTCGGTAAATTACTATCACAAAGCATTGTTCTTGCACATTCTTGTAAGGTTCTATTTTTCCTTTCAACTACTCCATTTTGAGGAGGATCACGAGGAAAAGAAAAATTGTGAGTAATGCCATTTTCATTACAAAACTTGGTAAACGATTCATTTTCAAATTCTCCTCCATGATCACTACGAATAGTGACAATGTTAGAGGATTTGATTTTTTGTATCTTTTTAAAAATATTGAAAATTCTTCAAATGCATCATTCTTGTTTTGTAAGAATATAACCCAAGTATATCTTGAATAATAATCAACAATGACAAATGCATATCTACTTTTATTTAAAGAAGCTACTCTAGAAGGACCAAACAAATCTAAATGTAAGAGTTCTAATGGTCTCTCTGTTGAGATAACATCCTTTGATTTAAAAGAAGATTTGTGCATTTTTCCTTGTTGACAAGCATCACAAAAATGTTTGTGTTTGAAAGAAATATTTGGCATTCCATTTACTAATTTGTGTTTTGAAATGTGTGCTAGATTTTTGAAATTAGTGTGTCCAAAACGTTTATGCCATAAAAGTGTATCATCAGATGTAATTATTAAACAATGATTATTTGTGGTAACAGACATGCATAAGATATAAATATTATTTTTACGCTTACCACGAAACAAAACATATGACATATCAGAATCATAAATAATGCAATCATTTTGTTCAAAAACTATTTTGTAATTTTTATCGCATAACTGACTAATGGAAAGTAAATTATGTTTCAAACCGTCAACCAGGTGAACATTCTCAATGATAAGCTGATTTGTATTGCCAACTGTTCCAGTGCCTATGATTTTTCCTTTCTTGTTGTCACCAAAGGTAACTGTGCCTCCTTGTTTGTACTTGACGTTTGAAAGTAGTTTGACATTTCCTGTCATATGTTTTGAACATCCACTATCCAAAATCCATCTTTCTTTCCTAGGTACCTGAAAGATAAAACATTAAGCATTGGTACCCCTTTTTGAGGGTCCTTGGGATTAGATTTTTGGAAGCCAAACCCAAGTGGAATTTGGCTTTTTAATATAATCATTAGAATGAACTATAGCATGTATATAATGAGAAATATAATCATTTCTATCTTCTAAGCATAAATTCTTAGGAACCCATATACAAATTGTAGTAGGTTTCCTAGAAGATGGTTTTGAAATATTAGAAACATTTCTTTGTTAAGAAGAAGCAGGAATGTATATAATGAGAAATATAATCATTTCTATCTTCTAAGCATAAATTCTTAGGAACCCATATACAAATTGTAGTAGGTTTCCTAGAAGATGGTTTTGAAATATTAGAAACATTTCTTTGTTAAGAAGAAGTAGGAATGTTTACTTTCTTTGTGTAAATAAATGCGTGATTCTTCTTTTGAGGTTTAACAAAAGTAGTTATTCCACAAGAAGAAGAAGTGTTACAAGATTTGGGTGCATCCTTATGAGAATACCCCAGACCTTTTCTATGATTTGCAGGATATTGTATTTTTAGTAAATCATCAAGATTAGTCTTTCCTTTATTAAATTTATTAATATTGGAAGACATCTCGTCGTTTTTCATCTTTAGTGATGAAATATTTTTATCCATTTCGGATATTTGAGAATGTAGTTCTAGATTCTTAGTTTTGAGAATATCATTCTCTTTACTAAGATTTAAATTTTGAGAAGATGTATTCTCAATAGGTGTAGTGTTCTTAGAAGAAGACAATTCTTGATATTTAATAAGAAGATCATCATTATTCTGTTTCAAAGATTTATGTTGATTATTCAATTTTTTGAAACGAGAATAGAGATCTTTTAATGCATCAAGTAATTCTTCGTTATTAAAAGAACTTACCTCATCTTCATCTTCTTGTGCCATAAAGCACATGTTGGCACTTTCATTTAGATCATCATTTTCATCATCTGAAGAATCATCCCATGTTGCTGCAAATGCCTTTTTCATTTTGTCAAATCTCCTTTCTCTTCTGGATTGATCATTACTGGAAGTTTTGAACTTTGCTTTGAGAAGAGGACAGTCTTTCTTCATATGTCCTGGCTTATTGCAATTAAAGCAAAGAGAAGAATCAGTATTCTTAGATTTAAAATTATTATACTTACCTTTCTGAAAGAATTTTCTGAAGTTTTTGGCAAAAAATGCCATATCATCTTCTGAATCTTCATTATCTGATGTTACGTTGAAGGCAAGTACTTTCTTCTTTTGATCTGATTCTTCTTTCTCATCTTGTAGTGTAATTTCATGGGCCATTAAGTTACCAATAATATTTTCCAAAGATAATGTGGAAAGATCATTGGCTTCCTCAATAGCGGTGATCTTTGGACGCCATACTGGAGTTAAAGCTTTAAGAATTTTGCGAACCTGTTCAAGAGAAGTGTAAGTTTTTCCAAGAGCATTTAAAGAATTTATAATATTAGTAAACCTGGTGTTCATTTCTCCAATTGTCTCTTGGTCCTTCATCTTGAACAACTCGAATTTGTGAACCAAAACGGAAATCTTGGTTTCCTTCACTTTACTGGTTCCTTCATGAGTTACCTCAAGTATATGCCAAATCTCCTTAGCACTTTTGGCCTGAGATACTCGATTAAACTCATGTTTATCCATAGCACAAAATAAAGCATTCATGGCCTTTGAGTTGTTGGTTTTTGCAGTTTTGTCATTGGTGGTCCAATCAGCAATAGGAGTAGTTGGCTTTTCGTATCCTGACTCTACGATGTCCCAAATATCATAATTCATACTTTGGAGATGAATCTCCATTCGTATTTTCCAATATGAGTAATTTGAACCATCAAATAGAGGAGGACGAGTTTGAGAGTGCCCTTCAGGATGCTGATTGTAGTTGTGTGGAACTGCGTTCATGTTTGAGGAACCTGCTGCCATCTTAACCTTGCTCTGATACCAAATGTAATTTTATCCTGTAAGGATCAATACACTAGAGGGGGGGTGAATAGTGTATATTAACAAAATGTCACAAATAAAATGTTAGTAATATTTGCAAAGATGGCACAGAAATAAAAAGACAAGTACTGAAATTAAATCAATCGCAAACATAGAGATTTATCCTGGTTCAGATCCTTGTGATCCTACTCCAGTCCTCTACCCCGTAGAGATTTTCAATCCACTATAATCACTTGCCCCGCAAGCACCAACTTACAAAAATGGCGACACTCCCCGTGTCCCAAACTTTGTACAATCTCTAACAGAGATTCAAACCTGGAAAATAATGAAATAGAAAAACACCTATAGCCTTGTTATAAATTTCAGAGAATGAATTCAAGGATGGTGTTTTAGAAGAAGAACTTCAAGATGTAAAAGATATGTAATGAAGCGCAACACTTGAAGTTCTCTGGTTCATAAAAGAAGAGAGAGAGATCAATCGATTTCTTCTTCAATTATGAACACAAACAACTTTCCAAAATGATGTTGAAAAACCAAGTTCTTCCGTTCTTAAACGAAGAAGGAAATATAATGATTTCTTCTTACAAATAAGAAAAGAACAACTAATGGCCTAAAGCTTTAGAAAAGAGAAGACTTGATTCCAACAAATAAGAGAGTAAAGAAGAGGAAAGTGTGTGAATGAAAAGAGAGGGTCTACCCCTTTATTTATAGTGTTTAGGGACGGTTGGGGACTGTAGTTAACGTTGGAAAACGGGCAGGAACCGTCCCTGAAAATTTGGGATCAAAACGGCTAGTTTTGAAATTGGTCGACCAAAATGACCACATTGGTCGACCAAAATTTAGAGAGAGAATTTCGACCGTTGGAGGACATTTCTAGAATCTACACGGTTAGGGGAGTTTGCACATGCAATCCCATAACCAAATTCGAAGGTTTAAAATTGGTCGACCAAAATGGGGTTATTGGCTGCCAATTTTCAAAGTTACGAATTTTCGAAATTGGGAATTGTAGATCTCTGAGGAATGGAACCTAGATGACTAAGATATATTATCACAAGGCTTTGTGACTCTAAAAAGTAAATTTTACATTGATTACATAAAGCCGTAGATAGGACTGCATCTGCAACTGAATCTGAGAAGCTTCTTTGCAGGAGATCCTTATCAAGTGATTATATATCCAAGTCGTGGATTAGGTGCCTTTGTCTTTCCAGCTTCATGATTGATATATCTGATTGAGTATGCATGAAGATATCTCATTTGTGTGGAACTCAGCATTGATATGTATCTGCATACATAGAGTTAGTAGTACTGAATGTGTTTGTCATATCAAAACCATACGGGAATAGAAATATGGAATTATGAAATTCCAACAGCAACCATTCTTGGTCAACTGTTTACAATGTGCAGATCTGAGTCTAATTCTTTTGTGTGTGTGTGTGTGCACGCACGCCAAGTCAGTGTGTCTGTGTCATGGCAGTGTGTCTATGTGAGTGTGTGTTTTTGTAGAGGCTGTGTCTGTGGTAGTCTGTATATGTGATGTGTTTGCATAGTCTTTGTGTCTGGTTTGTGTGGGTGTGGATAGTCTATGTGTCTGGTATGTTTGTAGGCAGTGTGTGTCTGTGTGCCATGTTAGCGTGTGGGTGTGTCTATCGAGGCGATGACGATGATGATCTGCCAATAATTAGTGTGTGGTCTCCGTGTGTGCGTGTGTGGGTTTCTGAGTCTGTGTGTGTAATATGTGGCAACACGCAACTTATTTTTGAGAAAAATGGCTTGGCATGATAGGATGGTATACAATTATACAGACAACCATCTTACAGCCATTCTTGGTCAACTGTTTAGAATGTGCAAATCTGAGCCTCATTCTTGTGTGTGTGTCACTGTGTGTGATAAGTCAGTGTGTCTGTGTGAGTGTATGTCTCTATAGAGGATGTGTCTGTGGTAGTCTAATGTGTGTGGATGTGTTTGTATAGTCTTTGTGTGTGGTTTGTGTGGGTGTGAATCGTTTGTGTGTGTGTGTGGTCTGTGTGGGTGAATGTGTCTGTGTCTGTGTCTGGGGTAGTCTGGTGTGTGTGTGTGTGTGTGTGTGTGTGTGTGTGTGTGTGTGTGTGTGTGTGTGTGTGTGTGTGACAATGTATCTGTATAAGTGTGTGTCTTTGTTGAGGCTTGTAACGACCCACTTTCATGGGCCCGTTACTTATTTGATATTTGCGCAGGTCTTGCAGGTTACCAATGAAAACAAAATAATCACGATGCAGAGATATACAAAAATACTCAAATAGTGTCCAATTATTACAATCCATATTGTACAAGATATCCCAACAAATATGCATGAAAGAAGAAAAGTGCATAAGTGAAAATAACTCTGGAAGCTACGGTCGAATTTTGGCGCTATTAGCTCAGGAGCATCTACCTCCATATGTACGTCGTCTGCGGTGCCACGGAGATGGAACCGTAGGTAAGTCACAACAATTCTAAATATAGAAAAGAAGCAGTGCACAAGTATGACAAAAGTAACTACGTACAAGCAAACCAGAGTGAAAAATAAAGTACTGAGCAACAACTGTACACAACTGAGTAGTAAAAGTAAACTGAACTGGACAGTAGAACAACTGTACTGTGGTAGAGCAAGTGTAAAGCAGGCTAAGCAAGAAACATGCTACTGCTGTAGCTAAAGGTAAGTAAAGTATTGTGACTGCACAAGGGTGGTAAGTAACATGCATGGAACGTGTAAAGTAACGGTGACTGTAATGCATAAAGTAAAAGTGACTGTGCAAAAGTAACTGCACTACGTGACTCAAGTCGGAGAGTACAATATGTGACCATTGAGTTCATCTCTTGCCTGGGCGCGACACAGACGAATGCCGAAAACACAGGCAGCTAGACAGGATGCTGACATGCAGCATATTTTGTTTGCCGAAACACAGGCAGCTAGACATGATGCCGAAAACCCAGACAGCTAGACATGTAGATTGAACTCCAGTCACTCCCGCACTCTCTCAAACTATGAGTTACCCCAAACCCCAGTGATGTGTCAAGTACAAGTTCTTTACGGGATGTTCCATAAGATCTTCCATAAGATGTTCCATATGTTACTAGTCAAGTCAAGTCCACTGGTTGACTTTCTTATTGAAAACCAGAAAGTTAGAAATTCTTTCCAAAGCAAGCTGGCCAAGCAAAGTGAGGATAAAGACAAGTCCAAGCACACAATTTACCCAAGTTGATAATTGTGTGTTACAACCACCAAAGTTGAAAGTTGGCAAATCAATTTATAGTTGATTACTTCCCTATTAGATTAGGTCTCTAGTTCGGTTCAAGTCAAATACCCGTTCTGAGGCTATAGGTAGTGTTCCTAAGTTCATACGGGGACAAAAACTAATTTTCTAGTTTTAGAATTAGTCGTGACGTACTGATTTTGAGATCGACGTAGCAAGCCGGAACTGGATCTAGGGCTTCTACGGATGTTGGTGCACCTGCAATCACAAGAACACTTGGTTAAAGAACGCGACATTTCTATTTAAATAATTTGATCGTTTTGGTTTTTAAAACTGATTGAAACGTTGTCGAAAAGCATTCTAAATTTTTCTATAGGCTTGATATGATGAAAAATAATTTTACTGCAAGAGGAAATATTTTTCAGAAGCCTCTGTTAATTTTTATAATTTTTAGAAGCTCAAAAAATCAATTTTAAAACTATTTTTCAATTAGAAACGTATTTATTCAACAATTTATTCTGGGTGCAATACATATCTAAATGGTTCAAGTGAGCTGTCAAAATGACCGTCTCGAAGAGTACTATAACATATATTTTTATCACGTACCAGTGTATGTGAAAATAAGGAGTTACGGATTTTAAAAAGAATTTTACGTATTTAAGTTTTAGAGTTAAAAATTTATTCTGGAAAAACTAAGCGTCTGATTGAGATGAAACTAGCGCCATTGGATCCAGAACGTCATTTCTGATTTTCTGGAGGTAGTCTCGTATTTTTTCGAGCTTATAATTTTGGTTATGAATTTTAAACCATAAACCCCATATTTTCTAAGTACTAAAATAAGAAAATACATATATTATACTATATATATACGGATTCGTATAATAATTATATGTTTTATTAATACGTATTTACCTCACCCTCTCTTACGTGCATGCAGGCGAGGAGTTCGTCGTTGCCGGCGGCGGGTCTGGGCGGAGAGAGCGGAGGAGGAGGGCGGCAGTCAGGAGAGGAGCCCACGGCGGCGGGTCTCTGGCGGTGCAGTCGACAGGGCGAGGACATGAAGAGGAGCTGTTCGGGGGTGGAGTCATTCGGAGGAGTTTGCAACGACGTAGGGCGGAGCCGTAGTCGTGGCTGAGAGTGCCCGGAGCTCGGAGAGGGAAGGAGCATGACGACGTGGTACAGATGGGGGGTGTCGTCGCTCGACAAAGCGGGGGATGGCGAAGGATCTCTCGAACGATGGCAGAGCATGGGAGGAGCTCGTCGGAGCTGGCGTCGTCGGGGAGTGGGGGCGAGAGCGAAGTGGAGGGGGTCGTCGGCCTCTTCGTACGAAGTAGAGGGCGGCCTTGCGGGTTGATCGGAGGGGACGTTCACGAAGAGGCGATGGCGGACGTCGGGAGCTGCTGCGGAGGCAGCGGGGTTCGACGACCTCGTTGGGGTTCTCTGTCGTCGTCGGAGTGCTCAGGGACCGTCGATGGGTGTTGGCGAGAGGGAAGAGCGAGAGGGCGTGAGTCGAGCTGAAGGAGAGAGAGAAAACGGGGGGCCTTGGTTTGCGTTGATCGGAGCTGGGGGTGCAGAGCGGTTTCGGGTGCGTGAGTTGGGTGGGTGAGAGATATCAGAGGGAGAGTAAGAAAGTAGCGAGAGTGGGCATGGTGTTTTTGGATGAGAGAAAGAGAGGGCCTGGGGCTTGCGTGCGTGGGCTTAGGGAAGAGAGAACGAGAGGGTGAAGCTGTGTGCGGGCTTGGTGAAGATGGGTTGCGGGTTCTCTATTGATTTGACTTCAGAAAATTACGAAATTAATGTGGGAGGCCCTAAATGATCATAGAATGTTACCGTAGAAGTTTGAAAATGTTTTGAGAATGTTTGTATAGAAAATAAATTCGTAGAGCCAAAACAGTAAAAATTGGGAATGAATTTTTATCAGATTGTTTAGAGGTATTTGATGAAACTCGAACTTACTAAGATACTTCATAACTAGTTTGATACTTCAAAATATTTTTATAAGAAGATTTTTGAAATCATAAAAACTCCTGACGAACCATTACAAAATAGTTAAAAAATTTGAAAATAGGTTAAATGCGTAAATAGTTGTCTTGATGAAAACATGCCGTTACAAGGCTGTGTATGTGGTAGTCTGATGTGTGTGTATGTGTGTGTGTGTGTGCGTGATGTGTTTGTGTAGTCTGTGTGTGTGGTCTGTATAAGGGGTAGTCTCTATGTGTAGGCAGTGTGTGTGTCTGTGACTGTGTGTGTGTCTGTGTAGTTTGTATGTGTCTGTATCTGTGTCTGTGTTTGTCTGATGTGTGTGTGTGTGTGTGTGTGTGTGTGTGTGTGTGTGTGTGTGTGTGTGTGTGTGTGTGTACAATATTATGTTTCTGTTTTTGTGCGTGTGTCTCTGTAGATGCTATGATGATGATGATGATCTGCATACACCATATACATCATATTTTTGCAAACATGGCGTGATGAGTTTAGATGGACTACAAACACGGCCTATAGACACAGACTACACATACAAACTGCCCATTCTTGATTGCATTTTATCTTAGCCTTCATAATTTTCTACCATACTTGTTTTCCACGCAATCTGTACTATTATTGTATCCCTCTCAGTTTAAAATTTTCTAGAGAAATGTATTTTATACTTTGTCTATCTGAATACACACAGGCACAGACACACAAGCTACACACACACATACACGCGCGCGCGACTACACATACATACACCCCACGCATAGCGAGAGAGATAGAGAGAGAGATTACAAACACAGAGACAGACACACACTGACTATAGATACAGACTATCCACCCAACACAGACCACACATACAGACTACACACACAGCACACACACACGCACATCAGACTACCACAGACAGCCTCTACATAGACACACACAAAAACTCAAACACACTATTGTAACAAAAATAGATACACAGACACAAAAAATACACACAACACACACACACGCACGAACACACACACGCACACACATCAGACTACCACAGACACAGCCACACATAAACTACAAAGACATAGAAATAGACACAGTCACACACACTACCTGCACATAAAGACTACCCACACACACATAGACCACCCACATAGACTACACAAACACAACGCGCACACACACATCAGACTACCACAGACACAGACTCTACAGAGACACACACTCATATAGATACAGAATATTGTAACAAACAGACATACAGACACAGACACACACCAGACTACCCTAGACACAGATACACACAACCTACACAGACACAGACACGGACATACACACTACCTACACATACAGACTACTCATTGTAACCCCCCTCCGTGGATGATACGGTGTTGTATTTTCCCCTTTTGTCGTATTTAGTAGGTGTAATATGTAGCAAGTACATGTTAGTGTACTAGTGTATTAGCAAGTGCATAGTAGTGTATTAGGTGTCATATGTATTAGGTGTATTAGTGTAATAGTATATTAATGTATTAATGTAATATGTAGCAATTACCTAAACGCATTTGCATAATTAGAAATTCCATTTTTGGAAATGGGGTTAGAGCTAATTGATTCTTGGAAAAGGGTTAGTGCTAAGTTAGTAGGTTTTTGATAAGCTTAAGTGTTTTGGATAAGCTTAAGTGCAAGTTAGTGCAAGTGTTTTCTAGAAAACACTTGATTATTCTTTCTTTTTCCTTTCTCTTCTCTTCCTTTCTTTTATTTTCACTTCTTTTTCTCCTCTCTCATCTTTGGCCAAAATTCTCTTGGAAAAAAAAAGAAGAGATAAGAAGAAAAGAGAGGGAGAAGGAGAAAGAGGAAGGAGAAGAGGAGGAAGAGTAGGAGGATTTGTTTCCCAATCTTACGGTAGGATCTTAACAAATTATGAAATTTTATTTAGGATTCTTGGTTAGGGATGTTGTATTCTTGCCGTTAGGAAGTAATTATGCAAAAATTCTCATTTTTCATGCATGCAAGCTAATGTTTTTGCTAAAGACCCCATCTTCAATTTCCTGAAATTTTACAGTCTGTTCATTGGTACATATCTAGTACTGTAGGTAGATGAAAATTCTGAAAGAAATATATATACTTGGAAAGCATACGAAGTTCTTTACAATTTTCGTTTATTAAGTAAGGCCTAATTCTATCTTGATCTTGACTGAATCACTGAAATACACTGCTATATCAGATTCCACCAGAATCTGCAACATGTCACCAAAAATGGTAGAACTACCATAGCAGTAATCAAAACATGATGATTTTGGTCAATTTGGAAATATAAGTTCAATATCTACAACTTTTGTGTTTTACCTCACTGAGATTCTGACTGTAAATTAAAACAACAGATATTTAGGGTTCAACAAGTCTGTCTAGAAATAGATTCTGTACACTGTGGGGTTTAATCTATATCAATTAGCCTATTTGCTCTAAATTTATGATATTTGATATCTGAGAAAAGAATTTCATTATCTTCAACTTTCATTTAGTAACTTTTCACAAATTTAGAAAGAAAATAGATGAAAACTGCCCTTGTCCCTGACTATCTACATTTTTACTGCAACTTGATATGTGTAGGAAACATAAACTTATATGGCTTGTTACTTCGCTTAATGGTAGTTCATGGTTTCTTAATTAAGCTACAAATTCCTTTTGCAAATTGCATGTTGGAAGTAGGGGTGGCAAACGGGCGGGTCGGGTCGGGTTCGGGTCGGGTCAGGTTTGACCCGACCCGAATAAGGGTAAACCCGAACCCGACCCGAATTAAATTCGGGTCAGGGTTCGGATACCCGAACCCGACCCGGTCGTAACCCGGGTGACCCGTACCCGACCCGGTTTGTCTTACAGGTCGGGTACGGGTCGGGTTCGGTGTGAAATAGTGATTATTTTTCAAAAAAGGTCGGGTTCGGGTCGGGTTCGGGTCGGGTCCGGGTCGGGTCCGGGTGAAAAGAGTGAAAATACGGGTCGAATTCGGGTCAACCGGGTCGAGGGGTCAAACCCGTACCCGACCCAGATTTTTATCCGGGTCGGTCGGGTTGACCCGAATTCGACCCGACCCGGATTTGCCCCTACCCATACCCGACCCAACAGGCCGGGTTCGGGTCGGGTCGGGTCGGGTCGGGTCGGGTCAATTGCACCCCTGTTGGAAGGATGCTATGTGAAAATGGAAGTGGTGGCTTTGTGGAATGCAAGTGGCGCTACTAAGTGTAAGGAGGCGGTGGTTATGTTTAGGTTACGTTTTATGTTTATGGTTATGGATATGTTTCAAATGCCATGAATGAAATTTTCTTTCTCTTATGTTTACGTTTCAAATATCATGAAAAAATGAAGTTCTAACTAATGTACTAAAATATGCCTTAGGATGTCTCGTTCTACCCTAAGGTGGGTGAGCACCATGTGATGGGGTTGGGAGAAACGTGAGTGTCACGTGGGTATAAGGACTGGGCTCGTTAGAGATGTCTCACTTGCACTCCTGACAGTCAACAACAGGGAGTGGTCAGGGTTAGTGAGGCTCATTGGTGTTCTCGTAATGCACCATGGGTAGTGGTTCCTTCTATCTCCCTCTATTTATCTCGCTCCCGAAACGGGAGAGTTCGAGAGACCCCGTTACTTGCAGTGCTCGTGTACCACTGGTGGGGTATGATTCTTATACCCAACCTAGGTGAGGTCCAGTCCCTTATGCTACATTCGGTACCCAGGTTTCGAAAGCAAAAGACTAGTTAAATAAATAGATTAATCTATTTACTTTCGTTGCTCATTTGTGATTGATACTTTGTAGACTCTGACAACCAATAACCCTTAAATAAAAACTCCTAGTTTTGTTATGTTTCCTACTGGACATGTTGTGACATGTCTTCCCCCTTTCCAGGGTTCAGGGCAGTTGATGACGGAACTGGAGCTGGAGTTTCTAGAGGATGTTACCACACTATCGGGCTTACTGGGTTAGTCTAGGGTGTGCGTTATACCCTTGGGGGTTGTGGACACCGGGGTGGGGAGTGTTGAGTGGTAGTTGTCTGATGGTCACTTTTGTACCCCCTTTTATGTGCGTGTTGGGAGTTCTTCCTTTTGTACCCCCTTGTGTGATGTCAGGTATACTTTTGCTTGTGTAGATCTGTATAGTTAGCAGTTGTTTGTCAACATGTACTGGAGATGTTCTCTTGTATGTGTTATATCTGAGAGAGTAGTGCTTACTTCTATTTGTGTTAGAGCACTTTACTTTACTTCTTTCAATACTTTTGTTGTCTAATAATCTCAGCTGTTGCAGTGGCCTGCACGTCTATTGTTAACAATTTTACACTTGGTATATAAAATACCGCGACCTAGTCACCCCCCTTCTTCCTTTACCTTGGGAAGATCAATATTCATGGGGTACTTGGGAGAATGGAGCGTGACACCCACGCCCACACAGACCACTCACGCAGACTACACATACACACTATCCACCCACCACAGACTACATGCAACCATCTTGCAGACATTTTTTGTCAAGTGATTACAATGGGTATATTTGTAATAATATTACTTATTGGTTTTTCTTTTGTAATAATATTACTATATTTTGAAGTAAAAATATTTTTTTAATTTTTTCTTTCGTTTGCTTTTCTTTTTTACAACATGATTTTTTTACTTTTGAATATTAATGTATTTTGATTTTAAATTTTATATTTTTTTAGAATTTCAATTTCACAAACGGTTCTGTCAGTGAAAATTAATTTATTTTTTTAAATGTTAAATTATTACTAATGGCCTGTCAGGAAAGATTGAAATATCACTGACGGGTTTGTCAGCGATACTTCAGGTTTCGCTGACAAGGCTGTCAGTAACATTTATTACTTTTTTAAAGAATGTTAATGATGCTTCCATCAGTACATTTATCATCTTTACTGACGGAACCGCCAGTGAAGTTTATTTATATCATATAAAAAATTAACTTTTGTTGATTGATCCGTGAACAATATTCTTTGTTTTATTGACGGAACCTTCAGTAAAAGTGGAACTTTCATTAACGGTAAATTTAGCCGTTAGCCACTTTTACTGACGGAGCCATCACTAATTGCGTCACTTACCTAATTCCACTGGCGATCGTTCTGACGGACCATTGCCGTCGATGAAACCTTTCACTGACGGAAAATTTACTTTTATTGACGGCAAATGCCGTCAGTGAAGCCCCTTATTCTTGTAGTGTTGTGTTGAGTCATTAATAGGCTTCTAAATTGGATAGTTCATTATGACTCGCTCTTTCTGATGATATTTGGACTACATCCTTGATTGGAGCACCTTTACACTCATGCAGCTCTATTCCCATGTCTAAGGCATCAACAGTGAATGATTTCCTCCCAGTGGGCTTCCTTACAAATAGTATGCAACACTGCTTAGCCATCTTTTGGTCACTCCTCACTCATCCTTCTTCGAAAGGGTCAAGAATTTCATGCATTAATAAAGTCATCACTCTTAGAGAAATAACAAAATGTCCTTTAAGGATCGCAGTATAAGTAAATTGCACATTAACTATGGAAAGGCAAGGTTTTCATACTCCATATGACCACTGATATGGTCACTCTTCCGCCCACCTCAGTTGAATGACCATTGAATCAATGCAAGGGGTTATTAAGGGCTTTAGTTGGTTTAGATCTATTATCATCTTTTTAAAGGCATCGTAGAATAGGATATTAGCAAAAAGCTTCCTAAGTTCATGAGGATTAGCCTGACCATATCCTTATTATCTCATGTTGCACTACGTATGCATTCAATCCTATCAAATCTCTTTTGTAAAAGTTGAAAACGGAAGGCCTTTTCTTGGAATTGTCGGCCAAATTATGTTCATAACATAGGTAATTTGCTTAGAGACTTCTCTTCCGTCAGTGATGATGAGTATGATTGAGAGAGCCTTTTGCACAGGAGGATGTTGGCTTCTTTCTATATGTCTCTCTTCAATTAATTTTTTCAGATGACCTTTACACGCGAGAGCTTTACTGTCCTCTACTAAGTTGTTTACAGTACTCTTCCATTTCCTGCACAAGGATGTCCCTTCTTTAGGATCCACCCTCGTTCTGGGAGGGTCTTTCTTAATTTGGTAGTCCCTTCATTTCTGCATTCGGATGTTAGCCCTCAAGTATATTGAAAGGGATGAACGCGTCAAATTTTTTGAGTCTGTAGGGAGGGAGAGTTCTCCTTTCAAGCTTGTTTTCTTTTCTTATCATTAGTTCTCTCTTTGGGTTTCTTTATCGCTTCTAGCGTGAAGGTCTTGTTTCGGATGGTGCAAACTTCTTTAGTGATGTATGTCTCCACCTGAGTGATCAATTCACTGATCTCTTCTGGCTCCTATATTGCCAAACTAGTCATAAGGTCATTATTATGACAACTCACCCATTAGCAATGTCAAGGCAATCTCTAGCTAACTTCCTTTACATCCATCTTAGCAATGATGTATCTTTTGATATACTTCAAAAGGGACTCTCAATCTTCTTAATTTGCAACCATTATTTATATTAACGGCTTCTTCCTTCTGATCACCATAAACTGATGGATAAATTACATCAATAGCCACTTTGTTTCAGTGTGTTTTCTCGCCACATGTTAGTTGACTGGAGGGATGGAGACCAACGCGATCTCGCGGGACACGTGTGGCCTCCAGGACCGGGGTGCATCTCATTCGGCTTGACGAAGAGCATGCGGATCCGAGCGTCGATGTGCCAAAGGGAGTCCTCGGCAAGGCGACGACCTCCATAGGGATGGAGATGAACGGGCTCGGGGACGATGAACGGCCATATCACTGTCAAAATAACTATATATGGGTTAGCCGTGGACCTAGCAAGCACTTCCATGTCAAAATAAGTGTGGGTTGGTCCTTTGATGTCCCTTGGTTAGCCGTTCAAACCAATAAAAACACACCCTATTATTATTACTAACGCTCATGATAACTCAAGCCTCTTAGTCTCCTCCATCAGTAAACCGACCGAACGCTCATCCATCTATAAATACTCAGTCTCAAGTCTCAACTTCCTTCTTGCATCCCAATCAAACTTGGAGAAGTCCAAACATGTCTACCCTCCGAGTCTTGGCTCTTGCGGTCGCGATCTCCTGCGTCTCCGGCCATGCCGCTGCCCGCGATCCTCCCGTGACGAGGCAGGGCTCCCTCGAGGCGCGCTTGGCGGATGGCTTGAAGGATGGGAACGGGCTGGGGGACTGCTGGAATGCCCTGCTCGAGCTCCGCTCGTGCACCAACGAGATCGTGCTCTTCTTCCTGAACGGCGACTCGTACCTCGGCCTCGACTGCTGCTACGCAGTCCGAACCATCACCCATCAGTGCTGGCCTTCCATGCTCACCTCCCTCGGGTTCACCGCCGAAGAGGGTGACGTTTTGCGCGAGTACTGCGACGCCGAGACGGCCGCTCCGCCTGCTGCTGCGCCGCCTGCTTCGAGTGTGGCCGTCGCCGATGCCGATGTCCGTGGGGTTTAGTTGCGGTTCCTTGCTTCCACGAGGGATGGGGGTGTTGGTGAAGTAAATTAATAAAAGAGTGATTATGTTCATTTTGCAAAAGAAACATATGTACTCGAATTGCTCATGCAAGTTATTACAAAGCCAGCAATTTTCTATTTGGGTGACGATTAAACCTACCTACGAGGGGATAAATAAGATTTTAAAAATAAATATAATTTAATAAATGATAAATTGGGGTACCCCTAAAACAACCCATTAAAGGCCTTGATTGATCGTTGGGGAAGTAATGGAATGCAAAACAACCCATTAAAGGCCTTGGTGATTATTTTCAGAAAAAATGTTAGGAACGTTTTGAGTTATTGCTCCTGAAAGATAATTTGATTTTACAAAAATTAACTACATGTGTAACACCATGAGTTCTATAACAGAGTGATTATTTATCAATTTCAGAGCAAGAACAAGAACGAGCAAGGGGTGAAAGAGCTGAGAACGGATCCTGGAGTGTCGCAGTCATGCTGAAAATTAAGTAGCGCATTCGAACAAGAGAATTGCCCAACTGTGCAGACCTAGAACAACCCTTTGTAGTTGTTGTGATGGTAATTAACTGTCCAATTGATGCATGCTTACAAGGACTTGACATTCCATTAATATTTATTATCCCAAGTGTTGATGGGAAAATTTACCGAACAATAAATTTATAATAGAAGAACCAAGATTACAATGATTGAGTGAAGATGGTGGCAACGAACTGAGTGATCGTCAACAACGGATGAAGACGGGTAAGTGGAGGCGATCACTACTACGGGCTGACGATCCATCTGCAACATAAAGAACTTGTCAAAGGGGGGTCGGGCTTGGGTCCGACCCGAAACTCCTCCGAAGCTTAAATCAATATTGGGCTCAAAGATAGCTCGTATAATTAAACACGAACAATGTGAGCAGGGGCAGAACCAGCATTAGATGCCCGGGAGAGCCGGGCAGCGTTGCAAAAAGGCACAATTCTAATAGTGTTGGGTTTATATATTATTGTTATGAGATTGCTGGCTACTGAACCCGTAGCCCTCTATTTATAGAAAACAATTACATAATGGGTGGATACCCTAAACCCTATTGGGCTCCACTTGGGCCTACATAAGCCCGTTCATAACACTTCCCCTTATCCATCCATTGTTGTAAGCTTGGTATATGAATGCTTCGGGATTCATAGAGCTTATCAGGTCATGAGGATATGTATACTTCTTGATCCTAAGTTAGGAGGTCTTGCCTCGTTAAAACCTTTGGATATGAAAAACCTAGTAGGAAAAACCAATAGCTAAGGAAAAATAGTGCAAGTCTCCTTAACTTCTCCTGATCTGTGGATATTACCAGGGGTGGATGCTACTAGATCAAGAGTTGATGTGGTTGCCTCGTTAAAACCTTTGGCTATGGAAAACCCAGCGGGAAAAACCAATAGCTAAGGGAAAAGAGTTCAACACAACATTAACTCCCCCCTGTTGTGTACAAGCTTCAGGCTTGTAAATCTTTCAACTGTCTCATCCTAATTCATATTACAAGTTATCTAAAAGTACAACGAAGTAGTGCAGTAGTAAATAGATCAGACAGGTTGTTGCAAGACTGGATCTGCTGGATGTCGATCTGTCTGTCTTCTTGTAGTTCAAGCGTCCAGAAAAGCTTGGGGGAATTATGCTTGTCCTATCACCTTTGATGTAACCACCTCGTAGTTGAGCTATGCAGACTGCATTGTCTTCGTACATGGTGGTTGGTTCAAGGTCACCCGTCTTCAGGCTGGTCGTCACCAGGATGTGGTGAATGACTGAACGTAGCCAAAAGCATTCTCTGCTAGCTTCAAGGATCGCAATGAGTTCGGAGTAGTTGGATGAGGTTGTTGTCGAGGTCTGCTTCACAGATTTCCAAGATATGGTTGTTCCACCATAAGTGAATACGAAACCAGTCTGGGACTTTGCGGTGTGAGGATCAGATCTGTATCCTACATCTGCAAAACTAACTACGTTGGAGGATACGCCTTTCTGGTAGTATAGTCCCATGTCTACTGACCCTTGGATATAGCGCAAAAGATGCTTCACTCCGTTCTAGTGGTGCTTTGTGGGCGCTGAACTGTATCTGGCTAGTAGATTAACTACGCACACTATATCGGGACGCATGCAGTTTGCCAAATGGAGAAGTGCTCCAATGGCACTTAGATAAGGCACTTCAGGACCAAGTGTTTCATCCCCTTCTTCCAGTGGACGAAATGGGTCTTTATCGACATCCAATGTTCTGACGACCATTGGTGTACTCAGCGGGCGACATTTGTCCATTTGAAAATTTTTCAGCAATTTCCTTGTGTAAGTGGATTGATGTAACAGGATTCCTCCGCTGAGGTGTTCAATTTGTAAGCCGAGGCAGTATTTTGTTTTGCCAAGGCCTTTCATCTCAAAAGTCTGTGTAAGGCTTTTGGATATCTCAGCTATCTCTTCAGGAGATCCAATGAGATTTAAATCGTCTACGTAGACGGCAATTATTACGAATTCTGTTCCTTTTGCTCTTATAAAGATGCAAGGACAGACTTCATTATTTGTGAATCCTTATTGTACGAGGAATTCACTGAGTCTGTTATACCATATTCTTCCCGATTGTTTTAGACCATACAGTGATCTTTGATGTTTGATAGAATAGACGTCCCGAGGTCTATTTGACTTTTTGTTGGCAGTTTATACCTGGCTGGAAGTCTCATATAGATGTCCTTATCTATAATGCCATATAGGTATGCAGTCACAACGTCCATGAGCTGCATATCCAGGTCATCCGTAGCTGTTAAGCTGATTATAAATTGAAAAGTGATCGCATCCATGACCAGAGATTATGTATCATCATAATCTATTCCTGGTCGTTGGGAAAAACCTTGTGCAACAAGGCGTACTTTGTAGCGTACGATCTTATTATTTTCGTTTCTTTTTCTTACGAATACCCATTTATATCCCACAGGTTTTACACCCTTTGGTGTTGGGACTACAGGTCCAAAAACTTTGTGTTTCAAGAGTGAGTCCAGCTCTACTCCTATTGCCTCGTTCCATTTTGGCCAATCCTCTCTGCGTTTACATTCTGCTAGAGAACGTGGATCGATATCATCGTCATATTCAGTGACGTGATTAGCAATAACGAACGTGAAGTCGTCATCGATAATTGTGCTTTTTCTGTCCAGTACCTCCCCAGTACGTACATAATTTAATGATATTTCTCCTATATTTTCCTCTTCAGGGGTTTTTAGAAGGGGAGAGGTGTCTGGGCTGAGCTCAGCATCCTGTGGTGGTATTGTTTTAGTTTCTCCAGGAGTTTTCCTCTTTCGAGGAAGTTTATCCTTAGAGCCTGGTGGTCGTCCTCTCTTTTGTTGAGGTACGGCCACTTCTGCTGCATGTGGATTGCATCCATCTTTGGGTATATCAATCCTAGCTGGCGTGTTTGCAGCGGGGACGTGTGATCTGACAACCTTTTGGGTGTCAGTGAATTTGTCCGGTAGTATGTGAACTGTATTTTGTATTTAGAGGATCTTCATGATCTCATCTTCACATTGGTTCGTACGCGGATCAAAGTGGGATAAATTTTTTGTATCCCATGAAATGGTCTTTGAAGCTTCAGTCTTCTTAGCGTTCATGCCTAGTTTGGGAAAGTTATTTTTGTCAAACTCACGGTCTTCTAGACGTGTCTTAAAAGCGTCTCCCGTTAGGGGTTCCAGGTATCTAATGATCGACGGTGAGTTGAACCGTATGTAGATACCTAGGCGACGTTGGGGACCTATCTTGGTCCTCTATGGTGGTGCGTTGGGGACATAGACTGTGCATCCAAATGTCCTCAAGTGAGAGATATTTGGTGGAGTTCCATATGCAAGTTGCATCGTTGAATAAGTTTGACTTCCAGATGGTCATAATCTTATTAGCGATGCAGCATGCAAGATTGCATGTCCACATGCAGTCACAGGCAACTGGGATTACATAAGTAATGGACGAGCGATCCATTGTAGTCTCTTTATAAGAGATTCAGCTAACCCGTTCTGGGTGTGAACATGTGCTACAGGATGTTCAACTTCAATGACAGTTGCTTGGCAGTAGTCTAGAAAGACTTGTGATGTAAATTCACCGGCGTTATCCAGACGTAATTTCTTAATCTGGTTATTTGGAAAATGTGCCTGCAACTTAATGATTTGTGCCAGTAGCTTTGTAAAGGATAGGTTGCGGGTGGACAGTAGGCACACATATGACCATTTGAAAGATGCGTCTGTCAGTACAATGAAGTACTGAAATGGGCCACTTGATGGGTGAATATGCCCACTAATATCTCCATGTATTCTCTCCAGGAAGCTGGGAGACTCTGAGTCCACTTTAGGTGGAGATGGTCTTGTAATTAATTTACCTTTTGAACAAGGGGGACAAGGAAATCCACCCTTTTGAAGTAACTTCATGTTCTTCAAATTAATTCCACGTGATTGAGATTTGATGCCTTGCATCATTACCGATCTGGGGTGTCCAAGTCTATTATGCCAGAGTTGGAATTCTTGTTGATTTTTGCACTTCTGGTGCTCAATTGTATTGACTTCCATTGCTCGTATTGTTGTACGGTAGAGACCCGACGGGAGTCCCTCAAAACGCTCAACAATGGTTTTAGCACCGTTTTTAAGAGTCGTTACATACAAGTATTCTTTGTCATGTTTGTTCACGGTTTCTAGGTGGTATCTGTTTAAACGGATGTCTTTGAAACTTAGTAAGTTTCTGTACGAGCTTAGAAAGAAAATAGCATCTTTTATTAAAATTTGTGTTTTATTGGGGAGCAAAAAGTTTGCTTCCCCCGATCCTTCTATTATACTTGATGGATCAGAAATAGTATTTATAGTGCCATCGTATTGGTTGATGCTTTGAAGGAGGCAAATAT
Organism: Scilla litardierei; assembly: GCA_030789695.1. Taxonomy (NCBI): domain Eukaryota; kingdom Viridiplantae; phylum Streptophyta; class Magnoliopsida; order Asparagales; family Asparagaceae; genus Scilla; species Scilla litardierei. The sequence goes on from CM061133.1 coordinate 223,851,693, forward strand.
CTTGAAGGATCGTGTACGTAGAGGCATTGTCCACTAGGCATTTATTATCCATCTATAGCAAGAAAGAAAAAGCATAGTATTATAAGGCACAAAATAAGTAACTATCATTCAAAGTCTGAAAATTGAACTAACATGCTTGATAGAAATAAACCGCTAGAAATGAAATTGTTTTTTCAACTACAACAAATTGCAGAAATAGTTAAGGCATCAGTCTAGCAGACCATCGGACGAGAAGTCATCGGTGATGTAACTAATTGGAGCCAGGTCTTCTTTTTCCATCAGGTTTGTTTCAGCAGACTTCTAGCTAGCTTGGTACAAATCCTGGAGGTGGCGTGGAGTACGACAGTTTCTGGACCAGTGTCCAGTCATGCCACATCTGTGTCATTTGTCTTCCCACTCTTTCTTGGGGGCAGATGTCTGGCCGTTGTCCTTCCTCTTCCACACATTTTTCATCTTCCCCTCATTATTGGTCTTTGGAGGGGGGTCCTCTAGCATGCTTCTTTAATAACTTTCCTTTCTGGGGGTTGCCTTTGAATTTTTTCTTCTTCTCCTAGGAGGAGATATTATGCGCTTCAGGCGTAGGTTCAGTGCCAGCAGGGTGTAAGTTATGGGTGGCTAGCAAGAGGTCCATATTCTGTTCTACCATCAGAAGGCATGAGAGAAGTTCAGAGTATTTTGTGAATTTTCGTTCACGATACGGCTGCATGAGGATAACATCCTTCTTGTGGAAAGATGTATAAGTTTTCTCCATCATGTGTTTCTCCCTCACTTTTTGACCACACAACTTCAGGCGTGAGGTGATGCTGAATAGTACTAAGTTGTACTCGATAATGGACTTAAAGTCCTGTAGACGGAGGTTCTCCCATTCATATCGCGCTTGAGGAAGGATAACATCTTTTTGATGTTTGTATCGATCCTCGAGGGCAGTCCATAACTCGTATGAGTCTTCCACTGTGAGGTACTCGGCCTTCAGGGTCCGATCGATATGGCGTCTGATATAGATAATTGCTTTCGCCTTATCTATGTCAGAAACTGTATCACTACCAACAATGGCATGACTCAATCCCTGTGAGCGCAGGTGGAATTTGATATCCAACTGCCAGCTCAAGTAGTTCTTGCCTGTTGCATCCAATACGTCGAAGTCGACGCTCACTATCTTTGCCATTTATCTAAGCATGTCAAACATGCAGTAATTAAATATTTGAAAATAAATAATTATGCATTTCAGACACAGATATTTGTTGTGTGGATCGGCTAGTCACCATTTTTAAAGTACAAAATAAATTCTTTACAGTCCCATTTAAAAAGAAAATACAACTCGGAAAACTCCATGTGGTCCTTCTTCTTCTGGAAGTAGATCTTCATCACCGTGGGACGTGCACCAGACTTCGGAATTTATACAATTTAATCCTCGCTACTGTAACGACCCGCTCCCGGGGGCCCGTTACTTATTTGATATTTACGCAGGTCCTGCAGATTACCAGTGAATTCAAAATAGCCACGATGCAGAGATGTACAAAAATACTCAAATAGTGTCCAATTATTACAATCCATACTTACAAGATGTCCCAACATATATACATGAAAGAAGAAAAGTACATAAGTGAAAATAACTCTGGAAGCTGCGGTCAAATTCTGGCGCTATTAGCTCAAGAGCATCTATCTTCATCTGTACGTCGTCTGCGGTGCCACGGAAATGGAACCGTAGGTAAGTCACAATAATTCTAAATATAGAAAAGAAGCAGTGCACAAGTATGACAAAAGTAACTACGTACGAGCAGATCAGAGTGAAAAGTAAAGTACCGAGCAACAACTGTACACAGCTGAGTAGTAAAAGTAAACAGTACTTAAAGGAGAGTACAACTGTATTGTGGTAGTGCAAGTGTAAAGCAGGCTAGGCAAGTGAAATATACTACTGCTGTAGCTAAAAGTATGACAGGTAGAGTATTGGTGACTGTACAAGTGTAGTAAGTAACGTGTGTAAAGTAAAGGTGACTGTAGTGCGTAAAGTAAAAGTGACTGTGCAAAAATAACTACACTACGTGACTCAAGTCGGAGAGTACAATATGTGACCATCAAGTCCATCTCTTGCCTGGGCGCGACCCAGACGAATGCCGAAACACAAGCAGCAGGACATGTATTTTGCCAAAACCCAGGCAGCAGGACGGTATGCCGAAACACAGGCAGCAGGACGGGAAGATTGAACTCCAGTCACTCCCATACTCTCTCAAACTATGAGTTACCCCAAAAACCCCCGTGAAGTGTCAAGTGTTCTATGTACATGTTTATACGGGATGTTCCACAAGATGTTTCATGAGATGTTCCACCAGATATTCCACAAGATATTCCACAACAAGTTTCACAAGATGTTCCATACAGTGTATCACATGTTAGTCAACCCAAGTCCACTGGTTGAATTTCTCATTGAAAACCAGAGGGTGGTAACTCATTCCAAAGCTGACTGTGCCAAAGCGAACTGAGGATAAAGACAAGTCCAACAACAGTAATACCGATTCCATGCTTCGAGCATGTAGAAGTATTGTTTAGCACACAATTTACCCAAGTTGATGGTTGTGTTTAACAACCACCAAAGTTGAAAGTTGGCAAAGTAATCTATAGTTGATTACTTTCCTATTAGATTAGGTTTCTAGTTCGGTTTAAGTCAAGTAGTTGTTCGAAGGCTATAGTGGTGTCCTAAGTTCATACGGGTACACTTATCTAATTTTCTAACTTTAGAATTAGTCGTGACTTACTGATTTCGAGATCAACGTAGCAAGCCAGAACTGGTTCTAGGGCTTCTACGGATGTTGGTGCACAAGAATTGGTACCTGCAATCACAAGAACACTTGGTTAAAGAACGCGACATTTCTATTTAAATAATTCGATCGTTTTGATTTTTATAATTGATTGAAACATTGTCAAAAAGTGTTCTAAATTTTTCTATAAGCTATATATAATGAAAATAATTTTATCGTAGGAGAAAATAATTTTCTGAAGCTTACATTAATTTTTTTATAATTTTTAAGAGCTCAAAAATAATTAAAAACTATTTTTTAATTTGAAACGTAATTATTCAAACATTTCTTCTGGGTGCAATCGGTATCGGAAAGTTGCAAATGAACTGTCAAAAATGGCCGTCTCGGAGAGTACTTTAACATATATTTTTATCACCTACTAGTTTACGTGAAAATAATACGTTACTGATTTTTGAATGAAAAACATGTGTTTAACTTTTTGGGTTAAAAATTAATTCTGGGAAAACTACTCGTCCGATTGAGACGAAACTAGCGCCATTAGGTCCAGAATGTCATTTCTGATTTTCTGGAGTCAGTCTTGTATTTTTCTGGGCCCGGTATAATTAGCTATGGATTTTACACCAATAAACCCTATTTAATAATTAATAAAAATACGAAAATACGAAAATTCCTCATATTTACAAGTGTGCCCTTGCGACTTACGCTCGCACCCACCGCTTCACTTTGCGTAGCGGCGGCGGGGGTTCTTTGATGCCGGCGACTGGGGCCTAGGCCGACGGCGATCGGGCGGTGGGAGAGGGGCACGGCAGCGACGGCGAGATGGGGGGCTCGAAGGCGGAGGGATCTCAGGAAAGAGGAGTGGCGGAGAGGGCTCAGCGGCGTCGGCGGCGGGTCTGTGCGGAGTGGGGCGCTGCTACGGGCCTTCGACGGCGCTGGGCGAGCTCAGCGGCGAGGCACGGCCGGGTGGCGGAGAGGGCGCCGGTGAGGGAGGGTTCAGGCGGATTCATGGCGGTGGAGATGAGGCGGGCTTCACCGTGGGTGGTGGTGGCGTTGGAAACGACGGCGACGGGGCTGAAGGGAGTGGCAGGCGGAGCGGGGGTGAGGGCAGCTCGGGGTGGCCATGGTCGAAGGCGGAGGGGTGCTGGGTCGGACGTCGGTGCAGAGCGGTGGCAGACAGGGCGGAGCGGCGGAGCGGCGGAGCGGCGAAGCAGCTGGAGTCAGGCGGTGTCGAGATGCTTGGGGGAGCGTAAGCTCGTCGGAGCTCGGTGGTGGCCTTGCCGGTGTGTGCTGCTGCTGGGAGTGTGGGGGCAGCGTGTGAGTTCGGCCTGGGGAGGTGATGGGGTAGAGAAATGAAGAAGTAGAATGTGTGAGGGCTCGGGGGAGAGAGAGTGAGGCCTGTGTGTGTGCTTAGGGCTTGAGAACGAAGAAGAACGTGATTAGGGTAGGGGTTTTATAAGTTAATTAAATTAATTAATTAGTATAGTTAGTCAAGGGTATTAATGGGGTAATTAATATGTTAGGTGATCACTTTAGACTAAGTGTAGAATTTTAAGTAACCCATGAAACACATGGGCTACTTACGTGTTGGGATGGGTACTTACGTGTTGGGATGGGTAGGTTAAAGTTAATTAAAATAGTTGATAGGGTAATTAGCTAGGTAAACACGTAATTAGTAGAAAATGTCAAAAATACAAGATTACGATTTTGCCCCTACTAGTAAACGTGTCTGAAAAATTACGAAAACATACCCACGGGTTCGTTTCGTCGCGAGGATCGCGAATACGAAGTCCGTTTTAGGGTTTGAGCTACGGAGATACGTGTTTTAGGCCAAAACGTTTAGGAAGCGGGTTTGCTGGTTCTAAGTCGAAACGATATCAGAAAATTACGAAATTAATGTGGGGAGGCCTAAATGATCATAGGATGATACCGTAGAAGTTTGAAAAAGTTTTGAAGGTGTTTAAATAGAAAATAAATTCATTAAGCCAAAACGGTAATAACTGAAAATGAATTTTTATCAGAATTTGTTTTGAGTATTTGATGAAATCCGATCTTACAAAATACTCCATAACTAGTCTGGTACTTCAAGATATTTTTATAAGAAATTTTTGAAATCAGTAAAACTCCTGACAAACCATTATAAAATAGTTTAAAAAATTGAAAATAACGTAAATAGTTGTATTCAAAAAATACGGACCGTTACAGCTACAATTTCTCTTTAAAAGAAAAAAAATGCGAGGAAAATAAATGGTGAAAATTAGCCGATCCAAAACCACAACTAAATATTAACATTCGTCGCAGAGACATCAACAATGCAGCAGGCATTTAATTATTCATCGCAGGCATGTAGTATGTGTAAACATAATTTTATGCTACCGGTAATGAAAATATACAACATCCCATGCATTTATAATGGAATAAAGTATTTTTGTTTAATAATTAATCGGACCACGTGGAAACGTCATACACCGTTAGGTTAGCTGACTAACGGGAGAGCGGTCTCAGGATCCTCATAATTATTAAACATAAAAAGTAATCAATTAATCCAAGAAAATGCGATTAGTGATGATTTACATATATTTTGAATCAGAATTATTTAGGGAAAAAATTTTGATCATGAAATCCTAATTAATGTCTGAAAATAGCCTTTATTAAAAAATAGGAAAACCCCTAGTTAGGGTTTCGTTGCGATGAGGAAGCGCGCGGAGCGCACGTCAGGCGCGCGACGGCGGGGCGCGACGCGCGCGCGCGTCAGGCGCATCAGGGGGCAGCGCTGTGCGTGCGCATTAGGCACAGCGGGGGGCACGGTGCGAGTGCGTCAGACGTGGCAGGGGGCGGCGTGGTGCGCACGCGACAGGCGCGTTGACGTGCGTTTATATTTTATATATTCACGCATGCCTTCTCCGTGATTTCTCGTCGTTTTCCGTTGTTTCATATCTATTCTTTTGTGATTTTTTGTTACTTTTCACTTTCTTTGTGTTTTTGTGCTATTGCAGGAGATTACCAGCGCTGGGGACATATAAAGAAAATATCATGAGTCTCTGGAGCAACGGGAGGTGTTGCACGTGAACCTGAGGGCCAAACGTCAAGTTAGAGCATGTATCAGCCCCCAACCGATCGATTGGACAGTTCCAACCGATCGGTTCGTGCACAGTATCTAACCCGACGAGGAGCAACAATGAAGCAGACCCCACCCGATCGGTTCAGTGATCGGGTGGTGGTGACAGAACTCTCTGTTTTTGAAGCCGAACTCCAACCGATCGATTGACTTGTCAACCGACCGGTTCACCTGTAGCGTTTCTTCCCAAGCTCACAAACCGAACGACTTCACCCGATCAGTTCAGTGATCGGGTGAAGTATTTCAAAAGCTGAAGACAGTTTTCTCCGCTGCCTCAACTGATCGGTTGATGTCTCAACCGATCGGTTGGATGCTTAGTTTTGTCTTCTTCTGGGAATATTCCCTGGCATCTTGCCAGATTATATATAAACCCCTAGGTTTTCCAGAAAACGAGAAGCCCCAGTTTTTAACAGTTTTTTGGGGATTTTGGCTGCTGCTAATTTATTTTGTTTTGTAAGTTCTCCGATCGCTTTGATACTTTGATATTGCTTTAATACTATCATTTTCTCTACTATTCTATTGCTTGATTATAATTTTGATGGCTGAAATTTGATGCATTGAATCTTTTGCAATGTTTAGTGAGTAATTTCCTAATCTGGGACATTAGTGGAAGCCCTTCGTGGGTTCTCCCTAGAACGACCATAGGATTAGGGTTTCGATAGGATATAGGGATTTAGATGGTTACGCGGGGTGTTTTATTGTCACTGGCGGGAGAAAGACCGCCTTTGACCGTCAAGCCAAGGGGAAATAAAATGGGAGTTTGATCCTCTAGCCATAGCTCACACCCCTAGCATAGACATTGATTCCTAGCACATGGGAACGGCAGGATGAAATGTCGGGAGCATTCGTTGTGAGCTTAGTGCTCCCGGAGCCGGTCGGTGTTGGACATGGGAATGTCCACCGTCCAAACCCGGGTAGACCTAGCGTATCATCCTGGGCATCGACCGGAATATTGGGCCCATGGGACGCTAGGTACCTCTATTAGAGGCAACATCTCACCACTAAACCCTGGAATCCGATCGTATTCCTAACCGTCGTCATAATAGAGAGAACTCATGATAGGGTGGAAACTAAAGTCCTGGGTTACTTTTTATATCTTCCATCTTTCCGTAGTTTTATATCGTGACAACCACCTTGCGATAGGGCTAGCTCACCCACCAGGTGAACCCGTTCCTTTTTGATAACAAGCACCTCACACGGCTCCCCGTGTTCGACCCCCAAGCCACACTACAACACCGTGCGCTTGGAGTTACAAATATTTAATTCTGGTATCCCCGTTTGTGGACGTCAAGCTTTATGGCGCCGTTACCGGGGAGGCAACGTGCTTGTTTCATATAGGACCATGTTTAACCCCCGAGACTAGTTCATATCCCTACCTTGTGATAATTTTCACATTCTACACTTTTATTTTTATTCTTTATTCTTTATTCTTTTATTTTCACACTCTACACCCTTTTTAATTTTGCATGGACATATTGTACATATTCGTTTAAGAGGGTTGGTGGACCAACCTACGCTATTAACGTGTTCTCTAGTGTTGCATTCCCCCTTCTCTCCCTTTCTTACATGTTTTGTACTCTACAGCAAGAATGTCGTGTGCTGTTTCAGGTGATATCTGGGCACATGCACACCACGTCAGCTGTTTGGCCCAGGGTCTGACAGAATCTTTAAGCGCCTTGGGCATCCTATCCTTCCTGACAGCTGCAGCGGGAAATCAACAGAGGCACCATGGTATTGAGCAGCATCCTGACACAACATTTTTTTTTCCTTCTGATGAAGCGGTGCTTATTGACATACCCAGTACAGACTTCAGTGAGTGGGATCTATGCACCTATGGGGAGATTTGTCAGGAGGATCATCAGGCAGGGTTCGTCGAGTGCGGTGAACAGGAATCTATTTTTTCCTTGCAGACCTCCATAGAGCATCCTGGAATTTGGGACCATTATGAAACTGAAGGAAGTGGTGGAGAACTATCTACTATTGAGACCTGTTTTCACGTTGAAGCCTTTTTGCCAGATAATTATCATACACTCGAGATGGAACCAGAGTCTTCCTCCATGGTCCTCTCACCACCTTGCAAGGCTTCGCCCCACGAACCCATGGTTGAAAGTGAAGTTCCGGATTTTGATGTCCCGGAGATCCGGGAAGAGGCACTTTCATTGGAAGATGCACAGCTTGAGAAATACGTATCGGGGCCGCAGGAAGTCGATATGAAGGAGCTACCTCCGGGATTGAAGTATGAATATTTGGGGAAGGATTCGACGCAGCCGGTCATCGTGAACTCCTCGCTACCCGAAGACCAAATGACTAAATTACTTGATGTTCTGAAAATATTTAAGAATGTTTTCGGGTATGCTATTGAGGAATTGAAGGGAGTAAGCTTGGGGCTTTGCTCGCATAGGATATTGCTTGAAGATGAGCAAGCCACATCCATTGAGCCACAATGAAGATTGAACCCTATTATGATGGAAGTAGTTAAGAAGGAGATTGTTAGACTTCTCCGATCCGGGATTATCTACCCTATTTCCGATAGTCGGTGGGTTAGCTCGGTACATGTTGTGCCCAAGAAGGGAGGAATGACAGTCCTTCGTAACAAAAAAACGAGCTTATACCTACAAGGACTGTCACCGGATATCGGATGTGCATCGATTACCAGAATTTGAACAAGGCCACAAGGAAAGATCACTATCCTCTCTCTTTTATTGATCATATGCTCGAAAGACTGGCCAAGCACAACTATTTCTGCTCTATGGATGGATACTCTGGCTTCTTGTAAATTCCCATCCACAATGACGACCAAGAAAAGACCACCTTTACTTGCACGTTCGGGACGTATGCTTACAGGAGGATGCCGTTTGGGCTCTACAACGCCCCGGCTACATTTCAAAGATTGATGTCAGCAATTTTCTCCGATTTCTCGCATGACATAATGGAGGTCTTCATGGATGATTTTTCCGTCTATGGAACGGAGTTCGACTCGTGTCTCAGCAACCTGGCTAAAGTCCTGAAGAGATGTCAAGATAAAGGGCTAGTTCTAAATTGGGAGAAATGCCACTTTATGATGCAAGAAGGAGTCGTATTGGGGCACATTATCTCTTCGAAGGGGATTGAGGTGGACAAGGCAAAGGTAGATGTGATCGAGAAGCTTCCACCTCCACTTAATCTTCGGGAAATCCGTGGTTTCTTAGGGCATGCGGGATTCTACCGTCGGTTTATAAAGGACTTCTCTAAAAAATTTAGGCCCTTAACTCAGCTCCTCGTGAAGGATACACCTTTCGTCTTCGATGACAAGTGTATGAAGAAAGCTTTCCACCTCTTGAAACAAGCCCTTATTTCTGCACATGTGATTCAACCGCCCGATTGGAGTCTGTCGTTTGAATTGATGTGCGACGCCAGTGACTATGCAGTTGGGGCCGTCCTAGGGCAAAGGAAAGACAAAAACCTGCATGTCATCTATTATACAAGCAAGACACTTGACGAAGCTCAAAGGAACTATACGATGACGAAAAAGGAACTACCAGTAGTCATCCATGCAATGGACAAGTTTTGGTCGTATCTTGTGGGTGCAAAGGTTATCATGCATACTGATCACGCTGCCCTTAAGTACCTTTTGAGCAAGAAGGATGCCAAGCCGCGCCTCATAAGGTGGATTCTCCTCCTCCAGGAATTTGACTTGGAAATCAAGGATAAGAAAGGGGCGGAGAATGTCGTGGCTGACCATCTATCTAGGTTATCTACTCTCGACCCGGAAGCCACTCCTATTGATGACTCGCTGCCAGACGAGCATCTTTTCTCTATCTCTACTGTTTGGACTCCATGGTATGCTGACATCGCCAACTATCTAACTTGCGCCATCGTACCCCATAATGTGATTTATCAGCAAAAGAAGAAGTTCTTCCATGAAGTCCGAAAATTTTATTGGGATGACCCTTATTTGTACAAGACTTGCAATGATGGGTGATATGGAGGTGTATTCATGAAACAGAGGCGACCTCCATAATTTCTCACTGTCATGATCAACAATGTGGAGGCCATGTGAGTGCTTATAAAACCACGGCAAAGATTCTCCAGAGTGGATTCTACTAGCCGACTCTCTTCAAGGACACTTATGCTTATGTCCAGGCCTGCGACAAGTGCCAGAGGACGGGAAACATATCCAAGAGAAACGAAATGCCAAACGACCATCTATCTAGGTTATCTACTCTCGACCCGGAAGCCACTCCTATTGATGACTCGCTGCCAGACGAGCATCTTTTCTCTATCTCTACTGTTTGGACTCCATGATATGCTAACATCGCCAACTATCTAACTTGCGCCATCGTACCCCACAATGTGAGTTATCAGCAAAAGAAGTTCTTCCATGAAGTCCGAAAATTTTATTGGGATGACCCTTATTTGTACAAGACTTGCAATGATGGGGTGATATGGAGGTGTATTCACGAAACAGAGGCGACCTCCATAATTTCTCACTGTCATGATCAACAATGTGGAGGCCATGCGAGTGCTTATAAAACCACGGCAAAGATTCTCCAGAGTGGATTCTACTAGCCGACTCTCTTCAAGGACACTTATGCTTATGTTCAGGCCTGCGACAAGTGCCAGAGGACGGGAAACATATCCAAGAGAAACGAAATGCCGTAGCATTACATCTTGGAAGTCGAGATCTTCGATGTTTGGGGAATCGACTTCATGGGGCCGTTTCCTTCTTCCTCTGGGAACCAGTACATTTTGATGGCCGTGGACTATGTTTCCAAATTGGTGGAGGCGATAGCTAGCCCCACAAATGATTCCCGGGTGGTGGCCAGATTCTTGTAAAACAACATCTTCCCAAGATTTGGTGTGCCTCAAGTCTTAATTAGCGACGGAGGGAGCCACTTCATAGAGAAGAAATTTGAATCCCTTTTGAAGAAGTACGAAGTGCAGCACCGAATCGGGCATGCATATCACCTGCAAACTAGTGGCCAGGTGAAAGTTTCAAACAGGGAGATAAAGCGCATCCTGGAGAAGACTGTGGCTAGCTCTAGGAAGGATTGGTCATCGAAACTTTCAGATGCACTCTGGGCCTACATGACCGCATTTAAGACTCCGATCGGCACAACCCCTTACCGACTTGTCTATGAGAAGGCATGTCATCTACCCGTTGAATTGGAGCATAAGGCATTTTGGGCTATCAAGAATCTGAACTTCGATGCCAAAGAGGCGGGGAGCCACCGACAACTCCAGCCGAATGAACTCGAGATCTGACTCGACGCATACGAAAATGCACGGATATACAAGGAGAAGTTGAAGCGGTGGCACGACAGGTGCATCTTAAAGAAAGAATTCAAGGAAGGAGACTTAGTCCTCCTTTTCAATTCCAAACTGAGGCTTTTTCCCAGAAAGCTCAAGTCTAGGTGGTCAGGACCCTTCCGAGTCACTAAGGTTTTCCCCCACAGAGCAATCGAGATCATGGGAAGGGAAGAATCCTTTAAGGTCAATGGGCAGCGTCTAAAGCACTATACAATCAACGAGCACGTAATCTCGTCAGTCGTAAGCTCAACGACCAATAGATCCGCTGCAAATCCTCCGGATCTGCATTGATCACAAACTGAGGAGTTGAGCTGCCGACTATAACCAAGTGCTTCATGGGAGGCAACCCATGTTCTGAACTTTTGTCGGTTTTTATAGGATTAGTCTACTAGTTTTTGTGAATAAATGCTACTATGGGGATTTTCGTTGGGATACTTAGATGAATTTTTTGTATTTGTGCAGGAATTTCCCCCTCCTGATCGGTTCATGCATAAACCGATCTGGTGGTCTGTATCAGTAAGTGCCTGACTTCAAAACACGAGCGAACCGATCGGTTGACTGAAGTGGCAATCGGGTGGCAGATCGGGTGGAGATGACAGAAGCCTCGGGAATTTTTGGTGAAAGTTCTACCGATCGGTTGACAGAAGCAACGATCGGGTTGCTGACCGGGTGACGATGACAGAAGTCTCAGGAATTTTGGGGAGCGGTCAACCGATCGGGTGAAATCTCACCCGATTGGTTCATCTGTAGCTGCTATCCGACAGTGGAATTTTCGAAAATGACCCAACCGATGGGTGAACTCTCACCCGATCGGTTCGCCTAACCCTATATATATCCTACCCCTCACCCGATTTCATTCACCCGACTTCCAGAATTTCGATTCGAACGGTCGTTTCATCTCCCTTTCTTCCCAATCGATCTCTTCCAGCTCTCCCACTACTCCCAATCACTTTTCCCCACTTCCTCCACCACTATCCCACCATCAAAATCCTCCCATCGACCACATTCAACCACAAATCACCCAAACCCTAACCCTAAACCCCCAAAATTTTGAAATTTCAGTTCTTGTTGGATTAACAAGCGGCGGCTCTCCAAATCACTCCATCATACAGCATGAGATCTTTAGGGAGCTTGGACTTGCATCATTGCTGGGTAACCTCTTTCCAAGCGCTATGGTTCCCTGCTTGTGTGCAATGTTTTGATTTTGTGTTTACTTCCTATATCTGCTTTATCATAATCGTAGACACCATCCCCTACGTAATTGTTCTTCCCATACGGCATTACCATGTCTAGGGAGGGAAAAGAGCCAGCATCATCATCATGCAAACACTACCTGCACGGCGCTTTTCTCCCTTCTTTCCTTGGCATTAATCCTTCATCTGAAGAACATTCTGCACGTTTGCATGCCCTTCTTCATCGCCCCATGCAACCTACCCTTTTTGCTGATGGCCCCACACTCGAATCCCTCGGACCTTTTGGGGGCGTCGCCAAACTTTTCGAATGCATAGGGTGCAATTTCCTACTGCATGCTTATGCCCACACACATCGAAATCTCACACTCGCATTCCTTTCTTCTCTCGAAGTGTACGATTGGGGATTCGCTTTCCGCGTTTTCAACTCCGATGTTACAATGACGTTTGTCGAGCTTAACAATTCGCTGAATTTCCCTCACCCCGATCGTTATGTTGAATGCTCAACTCATGATCGGTCTGATATCTATTCTTACTTCTGGAACAATGGTGTTTGGCAACGATTCACCCAGTATCCAGCTTTTCCATCGGGGGCACTTGCCTCCTATATTATACACCCATGTTACCACTTCGCCCATTGCCTCTTTGCCAACACCATCTTTTCCCGTGTGGATGTTTCCATGGTGTCTAGGGATGAGCTTTTCTTTCTTTATGCCATGTCTCACTACATTATCCGTGGACATGACTCATTGCCCATTAACACTGCCCATTGGATCATCCATGAGATTTTATCTGTTAACCGTGCAACTTCCAGACCAATTTGTTGTGGTGGGACGATCACCCTAATTGTCAGTCATGTTTTGAGGCTGCCGTCTGACCTCCAAATTTTACCGGGTCGAACCCGTATCGATCGCGACTACTTGATCGATATCGGAATGATCACTCCTTTCGGTCGCGAATGTGCAGTCTGCCTTTATAGTCCTGACAATGCTCCTTTTGTCGTCCTCCCACCATCATCTCTTAAGCGAATCCCCATTCGCACTTCTCATTTACTGTGGGAATTCTATCCGGATCCTTGGTATTCTACACTAGTACATTTTCCACCCTGGGATCCTCCCGACTAGCACCCTTATGCCAGGTCACCTGGTACCATCATTATCCACCACGATCCACCGATCAATTTCGATGCACCTATGATCCAGCCCGTTGCCCCTCCTTCTCCTGTCAGCACACCTTCTCCATCGTCCTCACCATCTTCTTTCGTCCATTATTCCCCACCCTCCTCACCATCTCCCTACAATTCTTCCGATAACAGCTCAGATTGATTTCCCCCTCCCCCTAGCCAGCTTTTTCTGCATCACCATGATCACATCTTCTTTCTAGCATTGTCATGATCAACTTGGGGGAAATCAAATTTTTTGTGTGACTGTTGTCGTGTCATGTCGTTGTTGTGTGCTTGTTTATATGTGTTCGTGTGCATGTGTTTTATATAGTTGGTTTGAGTGTTTATTTTCTTTATTTTTCTATGTTTCATTATGTGTGTTTCATGTTTTTCACTTTCCTTTGTTCGTGCGTACTTCCCTCCATCTTTCGTTGCCCTCCCGCTCTTACTCCGATTGCATTGAAGGCAATGCAACGTTCAGCTTGGGGGAGTCGCACTTTGTCGTCAGTTGTGTCTTTTTCCCGTTATTTTCGAGTCGTTTTCATCGTATTTTTCTTTTTCTTTCTTTCTTTTTTATTCTCCATCTCCTAGAGATGACCCCACATGATGAACTACCACGGAACCACACACACACTTAGCTTAGCTACGATTATCACTTTCACTAACCCTAGGAAGCCGAATCCTACTGCATTTTATGTTCCGTGGGTTCACTTAGCTTTTGTGTGAGTTGTGTGTTGTGACTAGCTAGTTGGTGTGTTTCTATGTTGTGATTTTGTTTTATATGCATATCCTTGGTTGACCCCTAGACTACCATGCTTCAATTTCGAATATGCGGTATTTTGCCTCCCCTGTCTGCTTCTTTATGCATGAATTATATATTTACGCTTCAATTCGCATGTGTCAGGACTCTACCAATAGGACTAGGATAACCCATTTTGCTTATGTTCTGATCTGCGAAAAAAAGTTTCCTTTGCCCAAGTGTTTAGAGTTCGAATTCTTTTTTTTTTACTTGGTGCAAATCCCCTCGTCGTGTACTGTTCTCCCACTTGGGAGAGTACACAAATATATAGCCTAAAATCCAAAAGTTAAAAAAAGGAGAAAAAAATTCAAAAAAAGAAAAAAAAATAGATGTATAGCCAAAAATACAAAAATATGTACAAATACTCAAAACCCAAAAAATTCCCGTTGTGAATATTAATCCTATCCACCGTGAATAAAGGGAAGGCGAGTGTTTGCACCAAGTGTTCTACTCCACACCTACTCAACCCCCTTCGATTTCGAACACGTTTGGCATAGGAATTTTCTAGCGATCATCTAGGCAGTCGTGTCGTGATTCCCTAGCTCCTAGTAGTAGAGTCCCCGACACATGATATGCTTCAATTCTTATTCTATTCTCATGCATGCTTGAGCTAATATTCACCTCTAATTCGAATTGAAACGATATTTGGGTCATTCCTTGGGTATGTGTATATGGAACTTTATTGCACGATTTAGATAGTTACACCGTCTGCTAGGTCATGACCTCACTCACTTGTGCTTCACCGCATGGATCCACGACACTTGTATGGACTCATATTCCTGGGTTTAGTGATGTGTTTATCGCATGCTCACTTAGTGTGGTGAGTTAGTTTTCGTTGGCTCTAACGGGTGATCTAGGATTTCCCTTCTTTTTCTGTTTCTTCCTTTCTATTTTTCCTCCGAGCTCATATCCTCACTCGTCTTTCTTGAGGACGAGAAAGGGTTTAGCTTGGGGGATTTTGGCGTGAGTTTATATTTTATATATTCACGCACGCCTTCTCCGTGATTTCTCGTCGTTTTTCGTTGTTTCGTATCTATTCTTTTGTGATTTTTAGTTTCTTTTCACTTTCTTTGTGTTTTTGTGCTATTGCAGGAGATTGCCAGCGCTGGGTACATATAAAGCAAATATCATGAGTCCCCGGAGCAACGGGAGGTGTTGCGTAACGGTCGCTTTCCGACCTTATGAGTTTCTACGTGCACGTGCTTTTTCGTGCACGTGTTTTATTTGACTCTTTCTTGGTTTCGGTATATACGATGTGATATGCCGTTGTGCCCGTATGAAAGTGTAGAATTTTATAGTAATTTTTGGGGACGTCATTTCACGACTCGTTTTCTCGTAAAACGACTTTGAATGGGAGGGGCGTTTTGGTCTTTTGGCACCAATACGCGGTTCCTGATTTTACGATAATTTCTAGTAGGTGTAGCACGTGATCGAACCCCGTAGCACCGTACTTCTCGTCTCCACGATCGTCCCGGTATTTTCGGATTATTTTTCCGATGCCCGTGGTGGAAGATATCCCCTAATTAATTTCAACCGTTGATTAGCTCTTAATCCATTTGAATTTCAAATTAAAACAAATCTTAATCAAATCCCTCATTCACTCCCATGTATCATGGGATTTTATTTCAGCCACTATTCACACATCTCCTGTCCCCTATCTCCACTCTCCCTATCTCTATCTCTCTCTCTCTCTCTCATTTAGCCAAAAACCACCTAAAGACAATTAACCAAACCCTTCTTCTTCAAAAGGGAAAACATGGCCAGCCGCACAACACCTCACGCAACCCATAGACTGTGATTTTTCTGCTCCACCTCCGGCCACCATAGGCCGTCCCCGACCTCCTCTGGCCGCTGGCCAACTCTCACCTCCGGCCCCCTCTCTCTCCTCTGTTTTCTCTCTCTAAAAAGCCCCCAAACACAAAGAACACCAGATCTGGATGCCGCCGTTACTGTTCACAGCCAGCCTCCACCGGCCACCGCCGCCGGCCACCACCGCTGCCACTTTGTTCCCCTTTGTCCCCTCTCCGCTCTGCAACTTCCCTCACGCTCATTGACCACCTGTAGCTCCCGGAATCCTCGTCGGAACACGCCGTATCTGCTGTTTTTCAAAGATCTGGAAGCTGAACTTCCACACCGGCTCACGCCCACTTTTGGCCACCCCCTCCGGTGATCTCCACCACCATCGAACTCCTCTTTGACCCCCCGATCATCTCCAACT
This sequence comes from Scilla litardierei, assembly GCA_030789695.1. NCBI lineage: Eukaryota > Viridiplantae > Streptophyta > Magnoliopsida > Asparagales > Asparagaceae > Scilla > Scilla litardierei. The sequence continues at coordinate 223,868,222 of CM061133.1, forward strand.
CCCATTACCCTTTTTCCTCATCTCTACCTCCTCGAAACATCTCCCGAACTCGACTTAACGACAGTTTTACAGATCTACGCCACCGTCGGGAAAACTCATGCCCACCAGTCATCCGGCCACCTACGACAACCACCCTACTGCTGTTAAGCTCCTATCGAAACCCCCTACCAACTGCAATTTCCCTCATGCTCATATCTGACCTGTAGCTCCTGGAAAATCCGTCGAAACCAAGCCCGGCTGCAGTTCTTGACAGATCTGTGCGCTGAACTTCGACGCCTGCGCACGATCACCTCTGACCACCCCCAGCGACAACTCCACTGCTGTTGGCTTCGTCTTGAAGTCCTTTGACTTCTGCAACTTTCCGTTGTCGCTGATCATCGTTGGAATTCCGCGGAGACATGCGACAACTGACGTTGCGCAAATCTGTCCTCTCCGGCTTCTCACGACCACCCACCGCCGTACGCTCATGCCGTCGGCCACCCACCGGGCCGAGTATCTTCCTCTGGTCCTACTTCATCTACCGATAGCCCCTTTGGACTCTCGGAGTTCACGTGCATTGTCGCACGCACGTACTTTTAGCCGACGTCGTCGTTATCATGAAGATCCGTTGCGATACTCGCAACAGGAGGAGAATCGCTGTCAGCTCGCTGACTTCGTGCCACCACCCCGCTATCCAGAGGTACCTAGCTGTGCTACCCGTGGCCGAGGAGTTTCAGACGACGCCGACGTTTCACCGTTCAGACCCGACTTCCGCTTGTTGGACGACATCACGAGGTTGGTTTCCCTAACGAGTAGTAAAACCCACACCGTAGCTAACCAAAACCTAAACTAAAATTGGTCAACTTGAACTAAATTTATTTTTTGCATCTTTAAAACGTTGCCCACCATAGGAAAGATCAACGAACGGACTTATTTTCTGTGCACATATGGTAGACATCGATCTAGACTGAACAAACACCAAAAACGTGAATTTTTGACAGATAGGTTAGTCCCGCCAAATTTAGAAACAAACCGTAATAGGATTGAAAATAAGCACGATCTGACATCGTCGTGACCCTGTTTCAGACGGACTACTACAGACGCGATGCTTGGACGGGACGCTCCGGACGGACGACACACTCGTCACCGCAGGCAAGTGTACTCACTTGCAATTTTGGCCGTGCCTAGGCCTTAGACTGCTAGAACTATTAAACTGTGAACAAAGAGAACCGGACGTGAAATGATAGCGTCTGGGACACCCCTTGACGGCTTAGACTTGACGACGAAGTCTAAGCTCAACAACAACTTTTGACACCGTAGGGTTATCTTGTGTGTGCGTGCGTGAAGAACCATCCCTGTCATGTCACGTCGTGTCTTGTTTTGCACAGCCTGCGGGCAATAGGGCACTCACCAATGAGTGAGTGATCCCTTGTACTGATACACAGCCTGCGGGCAATACGGCACTCACTAGTGAGTGAGTGATCCCTTGTATTGATACACAGCCTGCGGGCAATATGGCACTCACCAGTGAGTGAGTGATCCCTTGTACTGATACACAGCCTGCGGGCAATAGGGCACTCACCAGTGAGTGGGTGATCCCTTGTACGTATACACAGCCTGCGGGCAATAGGGCACTCACCAATGAGTGAGTTATCCCGTGTACGGATACACAGCCTGCAAGCAATAGGGAACTCACCAAGCTAGAGTGAGTGATCCCTTGTACGGACTTGTCTTGTGCACTTGGGTTGGGGTAGGGTTGAGCGTGCGCACGGGGAGAGGGTCTGATCCCCCTCGAACCGTAAGACGTGAACCCTTCGAGTCACACGTGTCTTGTCTTGTCTTGTCCTGTCTTGCTTGTCTTGTCACATCTTGTCACGACCCGTTTAGGTTAGTCCCGTAGTCGGTAGCACACGCTACGACTACTGCTTGCTACGCTTTACTTTCCTGCTGTGTTTACTTCTTTTGATACTCTGTTATAACCCCAGCATGCTAATCAACCAGTAAACTGTTGTTTAATAGTTCGGTACACTTGCAGTAGAGTCTAACCCTTTTTGTAGACTTTACCTGACGTACAGTTCCTTTCTTTTGGGTGTTGTACGTCAGGTGTCGAGCCAGAGTTCGTGGATGAGGCAGACTTACCGGAGTACGTGGAGCCCGAGGACGTCGACCCAGAATACGTGCCTGACGAGGACCAGACCTTGAGGACTTTTCAGTCGCCGCCTTTAAGAGGTTACTACTTTTAGTTTGCTCTTTCGATAGTTTGTTGCCATGCTTAGGCTTCTCTTTTTAGATTTTTGTACTCGCTGGATATTATCTCTCTATATTAATGAATGCCACTTTCTTTCTGTACATTCTATTGTTCCGAATCTTATTAATGCAAGAACCTGAAAATTTTAAACTGGTACCCCTACAGACGCTTATTGGGTCCAAGCTTCACAGCTCCGGCCTAAGCGGGCCTTGTCACGTTTCGCTTCTGTCGTTTTGGGAAGCGGGGCGTGACAGGTTTTAGTGGTGGCCCATGCAGGTCATACAAAAGTTCGGAACAATAAGAGTACCGCATTCATTTAATATCCATGTACAAGTCTAAATTAGGTTTTTTCCAGTTTTAGATGGTAGGAAGACTTAGATAGACATCCAGGTTTGATAGTCTGACACCTTGGTTAAGATTTAGTCATCCTCGTCCTAGGATACCTTAGTAGCCCACACTTGACTCTGACCGTGTTAGATTTCTAGAGCCTTTCTTTTAGTCGTTCGCTCGGGTCCATCGACTTCGGGCCCAGCAGAACGTAACCTTGATTCTCTTAGGAACCTTCCTCTTAGATCCTGATTACAGTCTAGCTCATTAGGAAGTCTTAGTGCCGAGTTCTCCTGACCTTTAGACGGCCCAATAATTAGAATCCCTGACTTATAGCATCTTTTTGATCATTACCCTTCTGTGCCATTGACCGTAGGATTCCACCGTGACTTTTCATGGTTCATCTCCTAGTCATATTTACGTTTGGATCATTCGATTCTTTTTCTTGCCCTTGAATCACGTGATCCGTTCGTCGTCAGTCGCCAATCGTTGAATCTTTTTCATTCAGCCTCCCGATCCTTCTAAAGAATTTTCAATATTATATTTTTCGAATTCCTCCCCCAGTTTCAATTCTTTGAAAAAAAAAGCATGAACTTAGATTTCCTACCTTTCGGTTAACTTGAATGCATTCTTTGAATTTCGAATTTTCTCATCAAAAATCTTTAATTACCATCTTATAATGTTTCTAACCTATATCTTTCGAATTTCAGTTTATATATATACTAGTCATAACCCGTGCCCGCGGGCACGGTTCATTTCAGATTTTCACCCGTGAAATCTTTGTTCTCAAACATTATTTACATAGTCAAATTTGTGCGAAACAACAAATTCGGCGTAGAACAATAAATTCGGTGAGGGCGCCCTTGAGTCGGAACAACAAATTAGCGTTAAAAAATTTAGCGGGCGCCTTCGACGCGAAGGGTGGAAGTGCATAAGTGCGTGTGTGTGTGTGTATGGTATGTGGGTAAAAAGTGAAATGAGAGGGGTTTTAAGCAAAAAATGAGAAATAGGTGGTATTCTGCGCAAATGTAATGATTGTGGGGGGTTTGAATACAAAAAGAAAAAAGTGGTGGGTTTTCCAAACACTCATCTCAACCCTTCTTTTACCAAGATTAAATCCTAGCCATTCTTCTATCAACCTCTTTATACATCATCATGACATCAGCTTGTCCCAGTCAGCCCTAGAATTCAAAAACCTTTGTGTTTTAATATATAGATATATATATATATATATATATATATATATATATATATATATATAACTTTATTTCCATTTTGATAATTTAAGATATTATCCCTTTCTTTCTATACTACTAAATTTATTTTAACCACTTATCGTACAATACTTTTAGGATATTTTTGGAGCTATAAAAAAAGAGACTTCAATTTTTAGTATATCTGTTTTCTAATCATCATATCTGTATTTCAAAAAACTGCTATAAATCTATTTACATATGTAAAACAATCATTACCTCACCCTACTCATTATTTTCTTAGTCTAACACTTTTTCGTATTTTAAAATTTTACCATCTGCTCACTTTTTCTACATATTTTTATAAGTATAAAAGTATATGATACCATACTTTACACATAATTTTTCTTTCATCTATTTCAATATTTTGAGAAATATTTTTGTCCCATCCAACCGGCTATCTTCTTATCCTCGCCTTATCTGACCTCGTTCTTTTCGATCTTGTTTCGTTTCGCTTTTGGTTTCGGTCTCCTTTCTTTCAAGTAGACATCAACGCCTGTAGTTGGCTATGTCATCTCTAGTTAGTAGTGGGCCCATTGGTTTGTGATGTCGTCGTGGTGTATATATATAGGTATAGTGTGTGGACCTGTATGAGTGTGTTACCTTTAGGATCTTAATGTATGTCCCTTGTGTCATGTGGCATACTCAGTGTTATTCGTGATATAGGTGTGAGTTGTCTAAATGATAGTATTCATATAGGTGTGAATAGCGTCATAGCAGGCAATTCCTTAGACTTAGTCTTTCGTACTATTGAATAGCTTATCTTGGCTGCATGTGATTGTATTAAAACTTTTGTTTTCTTTTAAACCAAATCTTTAAAGTTTTTGAAACTAGCTCACAAGATCACAAATCATTTAACCTCCCTCATCCATTACCACAACTCCACACGTTTTTCCAAATGTTTTAAAAAAATATGTCAGTGGCCTTAAGCTTTCCTTTCTCTTCTCTTCTTTCTCACTTAGAAATGTTATGTTTATTGTTGTTATATTATTGGGACTAACTATTATTGTTATAGGATCTTATGGGCGGGTAGGTATAGTGTGTGATGAGATATGTAATAGCAACGATTAATTGATTTTGGGACACAAAGATATTAGATTAGATTTCTTCCGGATGAAAAGAACTCTGATTGGATGAAATTATGTATAGGAAGATGAGTACTTAGTCGATCTGAAACTTGAACGAGTGGTAGATAGGAGTAGCTATAAAGGTATGGTATGATTTAGAGTGACCATGAAATGATGAAAACATTTGAAGCATCAAGAAATGATTATTAAGTTAACGTGAGAAGACATTGGGAATAACACGAAGTGTTGAGATGAATGGATGGTTAGGTAGGCGGACTTTATATTGGTTGGGATTAGTTATAGTGAGTAGGATAAGATGTGATTTTGATAGTTCAATTATTTGGCGGATAAATTTATGGGAAGATATGACAAGGAATGTATTAAGGACACGGCGATTGTTGATTTGTGAAAGGTGTTATAAGATAGACAAAGTTTTTGTCTTGGATTGGTGATTGACTCGGACATTTTTTAGCGATTGATTAATATTGGGAAGAGATTGAGAAATTTAAAGATGTTATGGAGCGATGATGTTTAATGGAGTGGTATGGTATGAGAAGATGATTATTATTCTTTTATGAGAACTTGGGGTTGGAAATTTGAACAGCAGTGATGGGTCTATAGTTAAGTGTTAGGATGTGAGATTAGTCGTGGCATTATCCAGTGAAAAGAAGGGTTATGATGGATTATTTGAGGAATGATGTTGAAGTTATAGGATTAGAGATCATTGTGTGGAAGATGGGAGTTATAGGCTTAAGTACTTATAGATTTTATAATTAATATTAGTATAAGTGATTCCGAGGACGGAATCATTTCTAAGGTGGGTAGAATGTAACGGTCACTTTCCGACCTTATGAGTTTCTACGTGCACGTGCTTTTTCGTGAACGTGTTTTATTTGACTCTTTCTTGGTTTCGGTATATACGATGTGATATGCCGTTGTGCCCGTATGAAAATGTAGAATTTTATAGTAATTTTTGGGGACGTCATTTCACGGCTCGTTTTCTGGCAAAACGACTTTGAATGGGAGGGGCGTTTTGGTCTTTTGGCACCAATACGCGGTTTCTGATTTTACGATAATTTCTAGTAGGTGTAGCATGTGATCGGACCCCGTAGCACCGTACTTCTCATCTCCATGATTGTCCCGGTATTTTCATATTATTTTTCCGATGCCCGTGGTGGAAGATATCCCCTAATTAATTTCAACCGTTGATTAGCTCTTAATCCATTTGAATTTCGAATTAAAACAAATCTTAATCAAATCCCTCATTCACTCCCACGTATCATGGGATTTTATTTCAGCCACTATTCACACATCTCCTGTCCCCTATCTCCACTCTCCCTATCTCTCTCTCTCTCTCTCTCTCTCTCTCTCTCTCTCTCTCTCTCTCTCTCTCTCTCTCTCATTTAGCCAAAAACCTAAAGACAATTAGCCAAACCCTTCTTCTTCAAAAGGGAAAACATGGCCAGCCGCACAACACCTCACGCAACCCATAGCCTGCGATTTTTCTGCTCCACCTCCTGCCACCATAGGCCGTCCCCGACCTCCTCTGGCCGCTGGCAAACTCTCACCTCCGGCCCCCCTCTCTCTCCTCCGTTTTCTCTCTCTAAAAGCCCCCAAACACAAAGAACACCAGATCTGGATGCCGCCGTTACTGTTCACGGCCAGCCTCCGCCGGCCGCCGCCACCGACCACCAGCACTGCCACTTTGTTCCCCTTTGACCCCTCTCCGCTCTGTAACTTCCCTCACGCTCATAGCCCACCTGTAGCTCCCGGAATCCTCGTCGGAACACGCCGTATCGGCTGTTTTTTAAAGATCTGGAAGCTGAACTTCCACACCGGCTCACGTCCGCTTCACGTGCATTGCCGCACGCACGTACTTTTAGCCGACGTCGCCGTTATCGTGAAGATCCGTTGCGCTACTCGCAACGGGAGGAGAATCGCTGTCAGCTCGCTGACTTCGCGCCACCACCCCACTGTCTAGAGGTACCTAGCTATGCTACCCACGGCCGAGGAGTTCCAGGTGACGCCGACGTTTCGCCGTTCAGACCCGACTTCCGCTTGTTGGACGACATCACGAGGTTGGTTTCCCTAACGAGTAGTAAAACCCACACCGTAGCTAACCAAAACCTAAACTAAAATTGGTCAACTTGAACTAAATTTATTTTCTGCATCTTTAAAACGTTGCCCACCATAGGAAAGATCGACGAACGGACTTATTTTCTGTGCACATATGGTAGACATCGATCTAGACTGAACAAACACCAAAAACGTGACTTTTTGACGGATAGGTTAGTCCCGCCAAATTTAGAAACAAACCGTAATAGGATTGACAAAAAGCACGATCTGACATCGTCGTGACCCTGTTTCAGACGGACTACTGTAGACGCGATGCTTGGACGGGACGCTCCGGACGGACGACACACTCGTCACCGCAGTCAAGTGTACTCACTTGCAATTTTGGTCGTGCCTAGGCCTTAGACTGCTAGAACTATTAAACTGTGAACAAAGAGAATCGGACGTGAAATGATAGCGTCTGGGACACCCCTTGACGGCTTAGACTTGACGATGAAGTCTAAGCTCAACAACAACTTTTGACACCGTAGGGTTATCTTGTGTGTGCGTGCGTGTGGACCCCCTAGAAGAACCATCCCTGTCATGTCACATCGTGTCTTGTTTTGCACAGCCTGTGGGAAATAGGGCACTCACCAGTGAGTGAGTGATCCCTTGTACTGATACACAGCCTGCGGGCAATACGGCACTCACTAGTGAGTGAGTGATCCCTTGTATTGATACACAGCCTGCGGGCAATATGGCACTCACCAGTGAGTGAGTGATCCCTTGTACTGATACACAGCCTGCGGGCAATAGGGCACTCACCAGTGAGTGGGTGATCCCTTGTACGGATACACAGCCTGCGGGCAATAGGGCACTCACCAATGAGTGAGTTATCCTGTGTACGGATACACAGCCTGCAGGCAATAGGGAACTCACCAAGCTAGAGTGAGTGATCCCTTGTACGGACTTGTCTTGTGCACTTGGGTTGGGGTAGGGTTGAGCGTGCGCACGGGGAGAGGGTCTGATCCCCCTCGAACCGTAAGACGTGAACCCTTCGAGTCACACGTGTCTTGTCTTGTCATGTCCTGTCTTGCTTGTCTTGTCACGTCTTGTCACGACCCGTTTAGGTTAGTCCCGTAGTCGGTAGCACACGCTACGAGTACTGCTTGCTACGCTTTACTTTCCTGCTGCGTTTACTTCTTTTGATACTCTGTTATAACCCCAGCATGCTAATCAACCAGTAAACTGTTGTTTAATAGTTCGGTACACTTGCAGTAGAGTCTAACCCTTTTTGTAGACTTTACCTGACGTACAGTTCCTTTCTTTTGGGTGTTGTACGTCAGGTGTCGAGCCAGAGTTCGTGGACGAGGCAGACTTACCGGAGTACGTGGAGCCCGAGGAGGTCGACCCAGAATACGTGCCAGACGAGGACCAGACCTTGAGGACTTTTCAGTCGCCGCCTTTAAGAGGTTACTACTTTTAGTTTGCTCTTTCGATAGTTTGTTGCCATGCTTAGGCTTCTCTTTTTAGACTTTTGTACTCGCTGGATATTGTCTCTCTATATTAATGAGTGCCACTTTCTTTCTGTACTTTCTATTGTTCCGAATCTTATTAATGCAAGAACCTGAAAATTTTAAAATGGTACCCCTACAGACGCTTATTGGGTCCGAGCTTCACAGCTCCGGCCTAAGCAGGCCTTGTCACGTTTCGCTTCTGTCGTTTTGGGAAGCGGGGCGTGACATGTTGCACGAGAACCTTAGGGCCAAACGTCAAGTTAGAGCATGTATCAGCCCTCAACCGATCGGTTGGACAGTTCCAACCGATCGGTTCGTGCACACGTATCTGACCCGACGAGGAGCAGCAATGAAGCAGACCCCACCCGATCGGTTCAGCGATCGGGTGGTGGTGACAGAACTCTCTGTTTTTGAAGCCGAACTCCAACCAACCCGATCGGTTCACCTGTAGCATTTCTTCCCAAGCTCACGAACCGAACGACTTCAACCGATCGGTTCAGTGATCGGGTGAAGTATTTTAGAAGCTGAAGACCGTTTTCTCCGCTGCTTCAACGGATCGGTTGATGTCTCAACTGATCGGTTGGACGCTTAGTTTTGTCTTCTTCTGGGAATATTCCCTGGCATCTTTCCAGATTGTATATAAACCCCTAGGTTTTCCAGAAAACGAGAATCCCCAGTTTTTAACAGTTTTTTAGGGATTTTGGCTGCTGCTAATTTATTTTGTTTTGTAAGTTCTCCGATCACTTTGATACTTTGATATTGCTTTAATACTATTGTTTTCTCTACTATTCTATTGCTTTATTATAATTTTGATGGCTGAAATTTGTTACATTGAATCTTTTGCAATGTTTAGTAAGTAGTTTCCTAATCTGGGACATTGGTTGAAGCCCCTTCGTGGGTTCTTCCTAGAACGACCATAGGATTAGGGTTTCGATAGGATATAGGAATTTAGCTGGTTAGGCGGGGTGTTTTATTGTCACTGGTGGGAGAAAGACCGCCTTTGACCGTCGGGCCAAGGAGAAATAAAACGGGAGTTTGATCCTCTAGCCACAGCTCACACCCCTAGCATAGACATTGATTCCTAGCGCGTGGGAACGGCAGGATGAAATGTCGGGAGCAATCGTTGTGAGCTTAATGCTCCTAGAGTCGGTCGGTGTTGGACATGGGAATGCCCACCGTCCAAACCCAGGTAAACCAAGCGTATCATCATGGGCATCGATCGGAATATCAGGCCCATGGGACGCTAGGTACCGCTATTAGAGGCAACGCCTCACCACTAAACTATAGAATCCGATCGTATTCCTAATCGTCGGCCGTAATAGAGAGAACTCATGATAGGGTGGAAACCAAAGTCCTGGGTCACTTTTTATATCTTCCATCTTTCCGTAGTTTTATATCGTGACAACCACCTTGCGATAGGGCTAGCTCACCCACCGGGTGAACCGGTTCCTGTTTGATAACAAGCACCTCACACGCCTCTCTGTGTTCGACCCCCAAGCCACACTACAACACCGTACGCTTGCGGTTACAGATATTTAATTCTGGTATCCCTGTTTGTGCAAAACTGACGGGACGTCACGCGTCGGGGGGACAGCTCGGTGTGCGCCCGTCGGGCGCGTCGGGGGGTGTTGTGCGCGCGCGTCGGGCACGTCAGGGGGCACTGTGCATGTGCGTCGGGGGTGCCAAGTCCTCTGGATTCATGGATTTCGGAGGAAAAATTCGATTTTTATTGTAAAAATACAATTTCTAATCTTTGAATCAACGTTTTTATCGTAATAATTTGATTTTTAGCGTGAAAAAGTTAATTTTTCATCCAAAAAATCATACAAAAACTCTTTTTTTGAAAAGAGATCTATATTAACAATGTGATTTTTCATCCAGATCTAAGTAAAAGAAATATATCTAATTAAAGGAAATCACAGAACCATTATCATGCGCATGAAAATTTTAGATCTATGGGATAAAGATTACCTCTAGATCCTACCCACTGGATCTAGCGACGTTTGGTGAAGGAAGCCCTTTCACGTCGCGATTCATTCGTCGGCAGAGGTTCGGCTCAGCTGTGAGCATGCTGATAACGTGTTATGAGAGTGCCGGCTACTGAACCCGTAGCCCTCTATTTATAGAAAACAATTACATAATGGGTGAATACCCTAAACCCAATTGGGCTCCACTTGGGCTTACAAAAGCCCGTTCATATTAATTATAATTTTTTGTAATCCTTCTCTTGTCTTAGTGGTTTGGTGTTCTGGTTAAAGCTGTTGTTTACGATTTGGGCGCCTCGGATTCGATTCACTCTTGTGTTTTGTTTTATTTTATTTTTTGCATTTTTAAATGTTTATACCTTATATTTATTTTAAAAAATTAAAACTACCCCCCTTCCCCCACCCAAGTTGATGCTCTGACCACAACACCAATGGGAACTTCATGTTAAAGGATTCACAAAAATATAATATAGAAATCATGTCTATATAAAAATGTAAGTTTTGAAAAATGGGGGGCCCCCAACTCTTACGTGGGTCTGCACATGTATGTGATGTCCGATCTAACTATGTCGAGCTATATTTTAAATGTAGAAAGCACAAGCACATGTAAGCTACATGGCATTTAGGATAAGATTCATTCGAACCCCTTTTTGTTGGAGAATAGTTCTTTTTATAGGAGTTGAATGACTATCGACTGATTGATGATGCCTCCTCGTTTTTCGAACAGTTGGCATCATGTAGAAGACCAATAGATGGCCTGTAACAATCATTAATGGCATGGGTCATTTAATACTGTCAATAAATATCATCATTATTTGGCAACTGAGGAGTCGCATGTATCATGCGGCGTAACGGTTTTCCTTTGATTGCTGAGAATCCCGAGGGTCATGCATATTAAATGATGCAATGGTTGCCTTCATAACTCGCTAAAGTGAATGCCTTGTATGTGAGGTTGCTTGGGTTTGTAACTGCTTATCTTATGATTCCGATCTTATTCTATGATCTGATTTATACACAGGTGTCCTCTTCTGAATCCGAGCCTCCGACACTCTACAAGACTACGTGCTACGGCAGTTCTATATAAATTGCCACATTGATTCAAACACGAACTGTATTTAGGTCGTAACAATTGCCCCCGTTATTCGATCCTGAACGTAGTAAACGACGGTTTAGGATTGGATGACGTGTTGCATTTTCATTGATTGGGCACAGATTCCGGAGAGGCGCAATTAATTCTCCTGCCAAAACATCACGTCCTTCGATTTCAAAAATCGAAGCAGTGAAATGATTGATGTCTAGAGATCTCGCCACGTCGCCCTATATGAATGGCCACGATCTCACCGGTTACTCTATAAATTCGAGATAAAGCTTTGAGAGGAAGCTTTCCTTGCCTTTGTGAAAAGTGTGCTTTAGAGATTTTCCGGCGATTCCTCCTCTTCTCTAGTCGTCTTGCTTGATCTATCTACGAATCAAATGTACTTTTGCATCCATTAACAATGAGTTCCTCTCATTCCTCTGATAATTTCGAAATCAACCGACTGTTTAAGGATCTAGGAGAACCAAATGTCGATTCTAGAGGTAGACTTGATTTAGGAATTGGGGATATCGGGGCCCTTGAGGGGACTATCTCCACTTCTGTGACTAATAGCGAGTGCGTCATAGGGTGATTATCCGGTATACCCCAGGAGATATTGACGACTGCCTCTTCAGTTAAGACCAATATTATCCTGGTCATAAGATCTTAGTGTAATGCCCTACCAGCTACTGCACAAGTACTAGAGGGGGGGTGAATAGTACTTTAAAATAATAAGGCGTATAATTCCAAATTAAATTGCACACAACTACCAAATCAATTTGCGGAAGCTTAAATTGAATGACAACAATGAAATTAACAATGCTAACAAACGATGTTAATGGGTTCGGATCCACCCAAGTCTCCCCGACTTGTTCCCGGTGATCCTACGTCCCAACCACCCGGATCCCCTCCGGATACTTGAGTTAGAAACCCTAACTCAAGATTTCCACTATGAATATCTTGTGAAAAACCTTCACAAGATCAAATCATACATGCAATGGCAAAGTGAATCCCACAACCCGGGATCACAAACTTCTCTCACAACCGAGAGAGCCAACAAGCAATATAAAAGAGTTTAGATGAAATAAATACTCTTACCACAAAATCCTATACCTTGAGTTTTTCTTACCCAATAGGTGGAATGAAGGATTTGAGGAAGATGAAGTTACCAAAACCTAGCACCAAGGAAATGACCAGCAATGGGTGCCTAGGGTTGATTTGGAAACTTGAATCAAGCAATAGCTTGAAGAGCTCACCAAGAACAAGCTTCTCTCTAGATCTAGAAATGAGAGAGAATGGGTTTCTTGTGAGGAAGAGAGCTTTAGATTTGAGGGAGAATGGCTATCTCTTTTGATCTCAATGAATCTCTGAATGGAAGCTCTAACCTAGATAGAAATGACCTAGGTTCGTATTTATAGGAACCCAAAAACACAAGTTAGGTCATTCACCAACGGATAGAAATCTGTGAGACTTAGTCGGTCAAAGAACAATCACTGACCGACTAGTTCATCAACTAGTCGGTCAGCCAAACAACGTGGACCGACTAAGAGTAGATCTGAGAAGAGATAGAATTTCAGACCTAGAAATCTAGTCGGTCCAAGAATACTTTCTGACCGACTAGTTTCACAACTAGTCGGTCAGTCAGTGAACGTAGACCGACTAAGAGGCAAAATGAAATAGTCTGAAGGCAAGTTGACTTAGTCGGTCCAAGAACAAAAGTTGACCGACTAGATTGTCAACTAGTCGGTCACCAAACGTTCTTAGACCGACTAATGGTAAACAGTAGCTTAGGAGAAATTTAGAGTGAACAGTAAGTCACAACTAGTCGGTCAAAGAAGCATCACTGACCGACTAGTTCACAAACTAGTCGGTCGGTGAGTCAACGTAGACCGACTAACTGTAAACAGTAAAGTCCAAGAAATTAAGGAATCAAACTAGTCGGTCCAAGAACAGTTGCCGACCGACTAGATCACCATCTAGTCGGTCAGTACTTGTTCTTGTACCAACTAACATGCACAAACAAATCCGAATCGAAGCGCGACGCTTCGAGGAAGTTAGAATGAACTTGTGCAAGGATCCTAGAGCTACGTAAAGAGCGTAATGAAGATAGAAACGTAAGATATACTCAAGGCTTAACATTCTATCAATCGAGACTAAAAGACTATAAATAAAACCTTAATAAACGGTCTTTGAGAGCTTCGATTGAATCTTCATAACTTCCAAAACGGCGCAAGAGCTTCAACGAAGCTTTAGGCATGAATACGAGCTTTTGGAAGTGTTGAGATGTCGCTTTGAATATTCTCGTGAAATTGGCGACGATCTCCAATACTGCGCTCACAAATTGTTAGTTCATGAATTATTTATGTTTGCTCATCATCCAAAACCAAATCCGGGGAGTCCAATATTCAACATTCTCCCCCTTTTTGGTGATGACAAACCAACATAAATAATAATCAAAAATAGTAATTCAAATGAAAAATACTTACTCCCCCTGCATTGATGACACGTTAATTCCAAATTGAATATAAATGAATTGCATCAAGCAGACGAGTAAGATAAATAAAGTGAATTGATTTTTGAAATATCGGATTTTGAAAATCCTTATATGTATCTTAACTCCCCCTGAATCTAACATATCAAACTAGATTCTTGGAAATTGAGTTAAATTTTCATTTGCACTATTTATTATCATTATCTCTCCCCCTTTGGCATTATCCCAAAAATGGGGGGGGGGCATACAACGACAACAATTAGGAAATGTAAAATCCAACATCGGGAGTCGTAGACAAAGACAATGGACCAACTTGACACCAAGGGAAAAATTGTGGAAATCAAAACAAGGTGTGCCAAATTTTCCATTATCAATAAAAAAAATCAACGATAATCAAAATCATCAAAAATACCAAATGTTTATTCATTTCTTGAATAAAGAAACATACTCTTCAATATTCAATATTCTTGGTTAAATTTGTGCATGGAAAACAATTCTATACAATTATAGAATTTAAATCTATTTAACCAAGTTTGCATGCGACGAGCGATGAAATCACATTTCATATACATTCAACGAATATTAAAATGTGCATGACGAATTAAGATAAAGACAACGACGATGTATATATATAAATGATAACATCAAGAGTACATCCAAGAAGATATCAATACATCAAAATACAACATACCCATCAAGAAGAAATACATCATCATCATCCTCCTCATCAAAATAGATACTACAACAACGACAACATCCAAAATACATCAAAACATCATAACCCTCATACTCAATCCTAACCCAAAATACTCTCGCAAAGATATATCATCCAAAGCGTATATGGAGAGTCCTCGGAACAACGATCACGAGGAGGAGGCTGGATCTGCAGTGTCCGTGGGTCCAGTCGACGGAGTGGACTCAGGATCTGCAGGGAGTAGAGGAGTCTCAACAGATGGAATCGTCGGGGCAGGAGTCGAGATCTCAGCAACATGCTCAACAGCAGCAAGGGTCTCGACAGCAGAAGTGTCAACTGGAATATCAGCAGGCTCAGCAACAGGGTCAGCAGCAGGCTCAGACGACTGAAGTGCTGAAGCAGAAGGCTCTGGAGCACCGGAAGTGGTGCCAACTCCAGGACCAGAAGAGGTAGTACCAGCAGCAGCAGCAGCAGTGGCCTCAGTGCCACGGGCAAAAGAAGTAGCAAGCTCGTCAAGCTCCTCATCGTCCATCTCCTCGGCCTCAGACACCGAAGGAGGAAGCTCAATCCCCATCGTACGAGCCATACGGTAGACTACCTCCTCATTACGAGCCAAACGGGAGTCGTGCTGACGAAGTAGGCGTACGACATCGTCCAAAGTAGCAGGGGAAGAGGAGGCTGCAGCAGCTGACGGAGTAGACTGGGAAGCAGATGCGGTAGACCTCTGCACGTGACGAAGAGCCGCTAAAGATTTCTTCACGGCCGTCGCGTTCAGAGGAGTACCCAAAGGACGCTCATCGTCAGGTGGGAGAGGAACTCGGAAATGACGAAATACGAGGGTCAACAAGCAGGGGTATGGAATGTGAGCAGACTTATTGGTCTTGCGTATACACTCGAAAGAATCCATCTTATCGAGTATCACGCGAGCCCAATTTATCTCGCACCCCAAGAAAAGAGCGTATATGAGCTTCAAAAACAGCTGAGATGGGAGTGAAGAGGATCCATACTTCGGGAGAAGACAAGACTTCAAAATTAGGTTAAGAACCCACGCATTCGGCTTAAAGGATTTCGAAGGAATACCAATGAATGCGGAGGGGATAACCTGGAAAATCTCAGAAAGAACAGTCTGATCCAAGGAAGAGATATCGTCTACGGAAATGTCCGAGGGGAGGAGACCACACGACGCACACCCAAGGATCTCCCCCAAGATTTCTGCCGTGAGAACTATAGGAGTTCCCAAGACAGTCGTCTCAATGGAGTGGCTGGCGTCGTACTGGCCTCGAATACGGTTGGCATAGAACAGTTTCACGAGGCGAGGGTAAGGTTTTGGGTTGGCCTTGGGGTCGTATCGGAGATAATCAATGAGACCACTATAAGACAGAAGATCAGCTAGGCCGAGAAAATCAGAGAACTGAACGTAATGCTCTAACAACAGTGGACAGTGCTCTATACGGTTGTACGCGGCGAGACACTGAGGGTCATCACGGCACAACGATATGTCTACACCGCCGACTGGCATAGGAGCTTTACCCTTGGCCTTACGGGTCTTCGGAGGAGGAGTAGGTTCCCTAGTAGGCTCATCCTCTGGGATAAATTCAGTATCGGAATCGGGAGGAGTAGCCGGAGAGTGAAGTAAGGGATTTTTGGTTTTGGACTTACAGGGCTTGACGGACGCAGTCCTAGGCTTCTTAAGAGGGGGCGACGATGGAGAGGCTTGGGTAGACTTGGCACGACGCTTAGGCTTCGGGGGATTCCTAGGTTCCGAAGGTTGTTCTACGGTCATAGGAGAGGCCCCGGAAGAGGCGATAGGAATTCGAGTCTTAGCCATAGCACTACGAGCACAAGCAATCGAAGATTAGGTCACTAACAACCTAGAGATCACAAGCTAACAACCCTAGAAATCAAGAAATTCGAAAATCACAAGCCCTAGGTTAGAAATTGAAACCCTAGGATCTAGAGCTTGAAATCAAGGAGAGACAACCCTAGAATAGGAAATCGACCTAGGAGAGGGAGGGAGATACCTAGGAGGTGGAGTCGACGGCGGCGGATGGCGGCGATCGACGGAGAAACGGCCGGAAGACGAAGGGTTTCGAGTTGAGGGTTTTGGGTTTTCGGGCTGGAGCAAGTGAGAAGACCGACTAAATGAGAATTTAGTCGGACGAGATCGAGTATAAGTCGGTCGGGAAGCGAAAAGACTCAACTGCCCTAACACACTTAGTCGGTCAGAGTTCAAGCACTGACCGACTAGATTACGATCTAGTCGGTCGGTCAATGAGCCTGAACCGACTAAGTCGAAACAGATGCACAGAGGGATTTTTAGGGCAAAATTTAGTCGGTCGCAGTATACTTACTGACCGACTAGTTTTCAATCTAGTCGGTCGGAAAGTGTACTATGACCGACTAACGAAAGAAAATGATAGGAGATGGATATTTGCTTGATCTAGTCGGTCTGAGTTCATTTGCTGACCGACTAGATGAGCATCTAGTCGGTTGACAAGTGAACTGAAACCGACTAGAAGAGTCCAAAAGTAGAAATTTGATTTCTCTTGACAAACCACTTGGATGAAACATCCTAACTTACTCATTAGTCATCTAAATTACCCCATAAAACGTCGAAATCTTAAATACGACTTTCAAATGCGAATTCGATCATAAATTCAAATAAATCACATAAAATTCCCAAAAATTCAATAAATCTAGCATGAATGAAATATCGCGAAATATATTAGCATGCAAGATGATTGAATTAGATATGAATCCTATATCTCGGATTCACCCATAATCCCCAATTCTCGACGCAACCGCACAAAGGAGTCCTCCTTTAGGGGTTTCGTGAAAATATCGACGATTTGCTTTTGGGTTTCAACGTACACTAATATGATGTCCTTTTTAGCAACATGATCATCTAAGAAATGGTGTCGGACATCTATGTGTTTCGATCGGGAATGGTGCACCGGATTCTTTGAAAGACAAATAGCACTTTGGTTATCCGCCATGATAGGGCTAGTATCATAATGAATACCAAAATCCTTCAATGTGTGTCTCATCCAAAGAACCTGGGCACAAGCGGCACCGGCGGCAATGTATTCCGCCTCGGTGGTTGAAAGTGATACCGAATTTTGCTTCTTGGAAAACCAAGAGACAAGAGAATTTCCTAGAAAATGACAAGTGCCACTAGTACTTTTCCTATCGGATTTGCATCCCGCATAATCAGCGTCACTATATGAGACTAACTCATATGTGCTAGATCTCGGATAAAGTAATCCAAAATCTAATGTGTAACTTAGATAGCGAAAAATACGTTTAACCGCTACTAAGTGAGAATCCTTAGGTTGAGACTGATAACGAGCACATATACATACGGCAAACATAATATCGGGCCTACTCGCGGTAAGATAAAGTAAGCTACCTATCATACCTCGATATAGACGAATGTCTACATCTTTTCCGCCCGTATCTTTATCAAGATGCGTAGTCGTGCTCATTGGAGTCTTTTTCCCGGAGGCATTCTCCATTCCAAATCGCTTTAGCAACTCCACCGTGTACTTCATTTGGTGGATGAAGATTGCATCGTTCAATTGGCGAATTTGGAGACCTAAGAAATATTTGAGTTCACCCATGTGGCTCATCTCAAATTGTTCCTTCATAACATTAGAAAACTCTTCGCAAAGAGCGAAGTTAGTAGCACCGAAAATGATATCATCAACATAAATTTGAACTAATAAAATATCGTTATTCGCATGCTTAATAAAAAGTGTAGAATCGGCTTCGCCCATTTTAAAATTCAAATCCAAAAGAAAATTCTTTAGGCGATCATACCAAGCTCGAGGAGCTTGTCTCAAACCATAAAGAGCTTTCTTTAGTTTAAAAACGTGATTTGGAAATTTTTCATTTATGAAACCCGGAGGTTGAGAAACGTAAACTTCCTCAACGACATCTCCGTTTAAAAATGCACTTTTAACATCCATTTGAAATAATTTAAAATTCTTATGGCATGCAAAAGACAAAAGTAATCTAATTGATTCTAATCTAGCTACCGGAGCGAAAGATTCTTCAAAATCGATACCTTCCTCTTGACGATAGCCTTGAGCTACTAACCGAGCTTTGTTCCGGACGACGACTTGGTTTTCGTCGGTTTTGTTCTTGAAGATCCACTTTGTCCCTATGACGGTGTGGTTCTTCGATGGTAAAGGAACAAGCTCCCAAACTTCATTTCTCTCGAATTGAATGAGCTCCTCCTCCATGGCTAAGATCCAAGCGCTATCTTCGCATGCTTCATTAATATTCTTTGGCTCTATCGATGAGGCAAAGGCACAATTTGCGAAGTGGTGGACTTGCGATCTCGTCTTGACACTATCTTGAATATTGCCAATGACTTGCTCATGGGGATGGTCACGAACGGTATGAAGCCGTTTGGGAATACCTTGATCACTAGGAACATTCTCAACAACTTCATTAGTTGGGTTAGTCTCAATAGAATCAATAGAATCATTAGACTTAGAATTATCAAATGAATCACATAAAACATCCAAAGAATCATTATCATTTAAAATTCTAGTTGGAACAAATCCTTCATTAAATGAGACATGAAGCGACTCCTCGATCGTTGAGGTTCGTTTGTTGAATATCCGGTAGGCTTTGCTACGCGTGGAATATCCGACAAAAATCCCCTCATCGGATCTTGGATCGAATTTGTCCAAACTACCATATGTGTTCTTAATAAAACATTTCGAACCAAAAACTCGAAAATGTTTAACTTGAGGCAACCTACCAAACAACAATTCATAACAAGTTTGTTTAGTGCCGGGCCTCAAAAGTATTCTATTAAACACATAGCAAGCGGTGTGTACCGCTTCCGCCCAAAATTGATGGCCAAGTTGGCTATCATCAAGCATAGTGCGAGCACATTCCACTAGCGTCCTATTCTTTCTCTCAACTACACCATTTTGAGGAGGTGCACGAGGGAAAGAGAAGGTGTGAGTAATACCAACTTCATCACAAAATGTCTCAAAAGACTCATTCTCAAATTCACCTCCATGATCACTACGAATAGTGACAATGGTGGTTCCTAAGAGATTTTGTACTTTCTTAACAAAAATTGTGAAGTTTTCAAAAGCTTCATTTTTATTACACAATGAAAATACCCAAGTAAATCTTGAATAGTCATCTACGATGACAAGTCCATACCTTGCATTTCCTAAGGAAGCTACTCTAGTTGGCCCAAATAAATCTAGATGTAATAGCTCTAGTGGCCGTTTAGTAGAGATGCTTTTCTTAGGTTTAAATGAAGATTTAGGAAGCTTGCCGCGTTGACAACAATCACAAAAACTTTTCTTTTCAAAAACAAGCTTCGGAAAACCTTTAATAGAATTCAATTTTGAAAGCTTATATAGTGTTCCAAAGTTCACATGTCCAAAGCGTCGATGCCATACGTGTTGTTCACTTGTGTTGGCAACGAGACATTGTTCATATGACTTAGGAAGATCCAAAATATAAATGTCTTTACGACGAGTACCGGAAAATAATAAGTTTTCATTATCTTTTCTTAAAATATGACACAATCCTTTCGCAAAGCTAACTTTGTAACCTTTGTCACAAAGTTGGCTTATTGAAATAAGATTATGATTTAAACCACTAACAAGATAAACATCACTAATTAATGGTTTAGAAGGGTTACCGACTTTACCAACACCTATGATGGTTCCGCTCTCGTTGCCTCCAAATACGACGCGGTTTCCATTCGCAATGGGAACCACTCCGGAGAGCAAACGAGCGTCGCCCGTCATGTGTTTGGAACACCCGCTATCGAGTATCCAATTCCCTTTGGAACTAAATTCAAATTTGTTGCTCCTTCCCTTTTTCGTTTCCTTGAGTACCTAAAGATAGACAATTTCATATCATGGTACCCAAGGTCATTGGGTCCAAGGGATTAGACCTTTGGAAGCCAAGTCCAAGTGGACTTTGACTTCCCCACATAATTCTTACTATGCACAACATCTGAAAAATAAGCATTCATATACATTTGTTTTTCATCCATGCTTGTGTCCTTTGGGCTCCAAATAGTGAAGATTTTGGGAGCCATCATCCTATTGGGTACATGCATACGACGTTGATTTCTACGTGATGCATGTTGTGGATAGGCATATGGGACATGATGGAATGGTGCACGATGAGAATTATTCATATGATGAGGTGGGTGTACATATGCATGTGTGGGAACACGTGCGTGAGGGTGTCTCACTTGGTGTGCACGTGCCCGAGAATGTGTTGCATAAAAATCATCATATGTGTGAGGCGGTGGAGTAGGACGTGTGTTCCTACGTGGCATGGTATTGGTGTATATGTAAGCATGCCCCTTCTTTGGAGGTCCACCCAATGTGGGTTTCTTTCCGAAAGAGGGTGTGGACGAGGTGGAAGCACCATTGGAAGATGAACTTCCAATAGAGTGTTTGCTCCCACTCGTTGAGGCTTCGGAAGTTGGCCTAACAAAAGTAGTGACCGACTTGGATGAATTTCCCATCATATACCCCAAGCCAATGTGGTGTTTGGCCGGAAGTAAATCTTTTAGGATATTATCCAAATGGCCTTTACCCTTGTTGAATTCGTTGATTCGGCCCAATGTGTTCTCATATTTCTCTTTGAGAAAATGCAAAGAAGTATCCAAAGTGGATATTTGCGATGTGAGCACATAAACACGAGATTTAAGATTCTCGTTCTCAATACTCAAAGTCGAGTTTTGAGAAGTTAAATCCGCTATCTCATGTTCTTCCGTATCCTCAATTCTAGCATGTTCAAGTTTAGATTTGAGATTAACAATCTCATTTCTTAACTCTTCAACAACGGTGTCGTTGTTGGTGATGATAGTCTTAGGCGATGTTTGAATGCTAGCTAGGTCATCTTTTACTTTAGTATATCTATTTACTAATTTAGTGTATTTTGACCATAGTTGAGTGTTAGCATCCCTAAGATCATCCATCGTTACCTCATCGCTTTCTTCATCACTATCATCAGAAGAGGAGGATCCTTGATCGTGCTCCTCTCTTGCCATGAAGCACATGTGTGCTTGCTCCACTTGCTCATCATCCGACTCTCCGCTTGAGGAATCCTCGGAGTCTGTGAAGGTAGCTCCGACAAGTCCCTTCTTGTTTCCTTTCGTGTACTTCTTGGACTTGTCATACTTTGGCGCCTTCCACTTCTCCTTTTGCTTGTTTTGAGGACAATCCGCTTTGATGTGTCCTGGCTTATTGCATTTAAAGCACAAAGGTGGAGAGGCGTTAGTAGAAGTAAACTTAGATTTTTGTTTGAAGTTACCCTTTCGGAAGAAGCGATTGAACTTCTTTGCCATGAGTGCAATGGATTCCATGTCCATTTCTTCTTCCGAGTTCTCATCATCGGTAGAGGTGGATGAAGCCGCCTTGAATGCAATCGCCTTTTTCTTAGGCGCATCTAGGTTCAAATATGACTTCATCTTTTCTTGTAGCTTCACCTTGCTATCTTTGCGTACCTCGTATGACATCAAAGTACCCATTAGTTGAACTACGGTATATTTGTTCATGTCATTACCTTCCTCGATGGCGAAGGTACGTTTTTCCCAAGAAGAGGGAAGTCCTTCAATAATCTTTAAGCACTTCTCCTTTTGAGTGTAGGTCTTGCCGAGGGCCTCTAACTCGTTTATTATGTCAACGAAACGAGCGTAATATTCTTTCATCTTCTCGCCCTGTTGCATATGAAACATTTCGTAATCTTTGGTTACGACTACGAGTTTAGAGTCTCTTACCCTACTCGTCCCTTCATGAAGAATGAGGAGGGAGTTCCAAATTTGATATGCACTCTTACATGTGCATATCTTATTGAAATCCTCGGGCTCCAATGCGCATTGTAAGGCGTTCATTGCCTTGGCATTGCTTACCTCCGCGGCGACCTCCGCGGTAGTCCATTTCTCAAAATCTTCTTCTTCGGGTTCAATATACTCCTTCATTGTAGTTCTCCATAAAGATGCACTTCGGAGGAAGGTTTCCATCCGACACTTCCAGTACCCGTAGTTGGTACCGTTGAAGAATGGAGGCCTCGTAGAGGAATGTCCTTCCATCACGGAAGATGCTCCTTCACGGTTCCTGAAGGTGTCATAGTTGGAAGGTGGACGCACGGTCTTGTTGTCGTTGGCAGACATAGCTGAGTATCTGGCTCTGATACCAAATGTAATGCCCTACCAGCTACTGCACAAGTACTAGAGGGGGGGTGAATAGTACTTTAAAATAATAAGGCGTATAATTCCAAATTAAATTGCACACAACTACCAAATCAATTTGCGGAAGCTTAAATTGAATGACAACAATGAAATTAACAATGCTAACAAACGATGTTAATGGGTTCGGATCCACCCAAGTCTCCCCGACTTGTTCCCGGTGATCCTACGTCCCAACCACCCGGATCCCCTCCGGATACTTGAGTTAGAAACCCTAACTCAAGATTTCCACTATGAATATCTTGTGAAAAACCTTCACAAGATCAAATCATACATGCAATGGCAAAGTGAATCCCACAACCCGGGATCACAAACTTCTCTCACAACCGAGAGAGCCAACAAGCAATATAAAAGAGTTTAGATGAAATAAATACTCTTACCACAAAATCCTATACCTTGAGTTTTTCTTATCCAATAGGTGGAATGAAGGATTTGAGGAAGATGAAGTTACCAAAACCTAGCACCAAGGAAATGACCAGCAATGGGTGCCTAGGGTTGATTTGGAAACTTGAATCAAGCAATAGCTTGAAGAGCTCACCAAGAACAAGCTTCTCTCTAGATCTAGAAATGAGAGAGAATGGGTTTCTTGTGAGGAAGAGAGCTTTAGATTTGAGGGAGAATGGCTATCTCTTTTGATCTCAATGAATCTCTGAATGGAAGCTCTAACCTAGATAGAAATGACCTAGGTTCGTATTTATAGGAACCCAAAAACACAAGTTAGGTCATTCACCAACGGATAGAAATCTGTGAGACTTAGTCGGTCAAAGAACAATCACTGACCGACTAGTTCATCAACTAGTCGGTCAGCCAAACAACGTGGACCGACTAAGAGTAGATCTGAGAAGAGATAGAATTTCAGACCTAGAAATCTAGTCGGTCCAAGAATACTTTCTGACCGACTAGTTTCACAACTAGTCGGTCAGTCAGTGAACGTAGACCGACTAAGAGGCAAAATGAAATAGTCTGAAGGCAAGTTGACTTAGTCGGTCCAAGAACAAAAGTTGACCGACTAGATTGTCAACTAGTCGGTCACCAAACGTTCTTAGACCGACTAACGGTAAACAGTAGCTTAGGAGAAATTTAGAGTGAACAGTAAGTCACAACTAGTCGGTCAAAGAAGCATCACTGACCGACTAGTTCACAAACTAGTCGGTCGGTGAGTCAACGTAGACCGACTAACTGTAAACAGTAAAGTCCAAGAAATTAAGGAATCAAACTAGTCGGTCCAAGAACAGTTGCCGACCGACTAGATCACTATCTAGTCGGTCAGTACTTGTTCTTGTACCAACTAACATGCACAAACAAATCCGAATCGAAGCGCGACGCTTCGAGGAAGTTAGAATGAACTTGTGCAAGGATCCTAGAGCTACGTAAAGAGCGTAATGAAGATAGAAACGTAAGATATACTCAAGGCTTAACATTCTATCAATCGAGACTAAAAGACTATAAATAAAACCTTAATAAACGGTCTTTGAGAGCTTCGATTGAATCTTCATAACTTCCAAAACGGCGCAAGAGCTTCAACGAAGCTTTAGGCATGAATACGAGCTTTTGGAAGTGTTGAGATGTCGCTTTGAATATTCTCGTGAAATTGGCGACGATCTCCAATACTGCGCTCACAAATTGTTAGTTCATGAATTATTTATGTTTGCTCATCATCCAAAACCAAATCCGGGGAGTCCAATATTCAACACTTAGTTTATTCGTCCTCCTCATAAAGTTAGATTGCCTTCTATTGATGATCGAATCTGTTCTCCAAAGGAAAATGAGATCAGAGTATATACTAAAAACTTCAACGTCGGTCTTTGTTTTCCTCTCCATCCATTTTTCGTTACCGTTCTTACCTTCCTTGAAGTTCCACTTTATCGATTAAGTCCGAACTCCGTCGGCGCGATCATTAGTTTTATCATACTCTGTTCGGCTAGTAGGATAGCTCCGACCCTCATACTTTTCCAATACTTTTTTCAATTGAAGTGTCGCTCTGGCCATGTTTATATTTCTGCTCGTAAGAAGAGGGCATTCATCTTAGACCTTCCAAACAAGATCGCTGATTGGAAGGCGAACTATGTTTTCATTTCAATGCTCGAAGCTTCGACCTTCAAAACTCGATGGTGCGAAATTAACCCACTGGCCCAAAAGGATGTCATCCTAGATGAATCAGAGAAAGAGATGGTAGATGTACTTCTGGGAATTCCAAATTCGGACAGAACGTTCAAGGGCTTGGTTACAAAAGAGTTGATCAGAAGTCATGTTTGGCCTGAAGGTAAATCACTCTTTATAGATGTTATCAATCATTTTGCTCATTCTAATCTTTCATCATCTTACAGGCTTGGTTGGTGAGACAATGACGATGACCTACAGCGTGAAGGAGCTCATGAAAAGAGGGAAGAAGCAACTGATGGAAGAGTCGATTGTTTAGCCTTCTGTGCAAGAAGTCCCAAGATCATCCACCGAAGCTTTGAAGAAGAGAGAGAAACCATCTTTGGAGTTGGTGGGGGTTGAGAAGAAGAAGAACAAGAACAAGAAGGGAGGAGCTGAGGTTATTAGTTCGGCTCCAGAAGAAGTAATTGCATGTGCTTCTTTTGACATCGTCACCCTTGTTCAGCAGCCCGGTCCGGAACCTTTGGCATCGACTTTGGTCGATGTGCCACCTGCTAGTTCGGAACCTCGCCTCACTGGGTCAGAGCCTCATCCCTCTAGATCGGCGCCTCCCACTGCTTCCATGGTCCTATTACGACCTGTATGTTTGGCTGGAAACATCGATAAATGGCCATGGGGTTGTGTGCCCCCTAAAGGGTCGACTGGACTGGTCCACCCGAGCTGTGACAAAGCTTTAGCGGTATTTAGATCGAAGAAATCTGATCTAGCCGATCTACCCGAGGACAAGCTTCTGAAATCGACGTACCCAATTAGCGTCGAAGATTCTGTCTTTGAATATTACGGGGTAGCTGCCCGCTTGGTTGAAAACTCAATTCTCCCTAGGCATAGGGAATCATTGAGGGGAGTTGACCCAAAGAGGATTTCTGGCACCGCAATTTGGCTTTCCCGACAGGTTTATTTCCATTTTCTTACCATTTACTTTGTCCAAGTAATTTTCTTTGAACGTCGTCTTTCCTTATGCAGTTATCCTCAGTCATGGCGTCTCTTCATCGGTGATAGGTTGTTTCTATATATAGTTTTTGCATTCATTTCATTCACATTTTATTCCACTTCGCCCCGTTTTCCGTGCCACTTTTACCCTCTTTTGTTTCTTTTTATGCTTTTGGTCTCCCGGTGCTTTTCAGGTGATTATGGAGGAGTTTGGAGCACTTTGGAGCATTTTTGGCATTTGGGGCTTGATCTCATGGTTTGGAACATGATAGAGTTCCTGTGGAGGATTCTGGAGCTTTGTGAGCTGCTGAAGAGAGGGATGTTACTTGGAGCTCATTGATGAAGCACTGAAGCTTGAAACTCAGAATGCTGCTTGGAGCATTGAAGCTGAAGAGCCATGTATTTGAAGATGGAGCTTGATGTGGAACCATAAAGCTTGAACATCAGCGTGATGTGTTGGGGAGATTGATGGAGTATGGAGATGGAGCATTGCTTGGAGCCATGGAACTTGGATGAAGCTGGAGATGAGAGTCTGAATGAAGAGCTGGAGCATGTCAAAGATGCTAGCCAACCACCATACGGCCATATGAATTGAATCACACGGCTGTATCATCCTATCTTCACCCAAGTAGCAGAGGAGAAATTCTACACGGCAGTATGGATCAGGACCATACAGCCGTGTCACTACCCAAGTGAGAGCAGCGGCAACACTTTTCGGCGCCGCGGCCATGTGGCTTCAAACCACATGGTCGTGTCAACTTCTCCCCATCTCAAGCACAGCAGTGCAACAAACTGAGAGCCACGCGGCCGTGTGGTTTCAAACCACACAGCCATGTCATTCACCCCAAGCCAAAGCGACAATGTTCTGAGAATGACGCGGCCATGTGGTGACCACACGGACGTTTGAATGCGGGTTTGAAGCTAAACCTGTTAAGCTTAGGGTTTGTATAAAACATCTAGGCGTCGTCATTGATGGGGGCCGATCTTTTTAGGCCATTTTGGTCTCCTCTACTATTTTATTGCTTTTTCTAGGGTTAGTTTAGATTTAGATTAGGATTAAGATAGATTTTGAAGCTCTCTCCCTTGGTTTGTACATGGATCTGAGAACTCCTCTATTGAATCATCGAGATAAGTTTTTCCTCTTTACTCTGTATCTTTCTAATTGCTATTGATGTTGTTATTTTTTACTGTGTGGTTCTTGATTGTCCTTGTTCATTGTAGTTGTTGTTGTTGCTGTGTGGTAGTTGATTCATCATCTCTCCCTTGTTATTATTCGAATTCTCATTAACTCAGTTTACATTCTCTTTGTTGAACCCTTGTAAACCCATGTATCCCTCTTCAATTCGATTATGTAGCTAGCATATAACCCGAAATCGAGCTAGTACTCGATCACCTAGCCTCCCTGCGGACGACCCGTAATGCGCTATGATGACGTCATGCGCTTGTGGTTATAAATTATTAAGCTCATATCAATCGGCATTTATAAACATCGCTGAAGTTAGGCTTGCCCTGAAGAACAAGGAGCTTGAAATTCTGAAGAAAGAGACCGCTGATCGGTTAAAGCAAGAACGGCTGAGATCCAGCAAGTTTGGTGCCCAGGTTGAGTCATTGAAGAAAGAGCTGGATGAGCTAAATAAAGCTCGTACTCTGGCCAAAGAAAGGGCAAGGGAGGCCGATGCTCGTAAATAAGCCATTGAGCAACAAATGGCTAAGGAGAGAGAAATCTCTGAGAAGAGGGCCACCGAGCTTCAAGCTCGGATAGATGATCTGTCGAAGGTCGACCTTGAAAAAATAAAGAAGGCTGCCATCACCGATTATTAACTTAAAGAGTTCGTCCCAGCCATAGGGAATGCCCTCAAAAATGGCTTCAATAAGTGTCAGCGAGAGATAGAGAGAGTCTATCTGAGGGCTGAGATTGATTTCTCGAAGTTATCCATGGTCTTCTCTGACAGAAGATTCTTCGTCGGAGAATGACCAAGAAGATGCTCGGGAAGACAATCCTTATCTTGGATAATATTGAATGATGATGTAACGATGTTCCCTTGAATGAATAAAAAAATGATCATGTTTTGGTTGCATTAGAAATTTCCATTTCCCTCTATGTTTATTACCGATACGTGCCCCCAACTTTTTATGTTTGGCTAAGTCAAGAAGACATAAAATGTTGACACAATAGACATATATAATGCTTAACTTAAGCGAGTCGGTTATACTTTACTTTCGATCTTGTGAGATCGTCTGTCCGTAAGGACTCAAAAAATCATCTTTGGCGTTAATCTTCCTCGGCCCGCGAGAGCTTTAACTCTCAATCGTATAACCGAGGCACTCGAAAAGGTTCATAGAATTAGCTTCGACGTTAAACTTCCTCGGCCCGTGAGAGCTTAAACTCCCGATCGTATAACCGAGGGGCTTGTGAAGGTTTCCCCCGTTCATCTGGCAAGATCGACCTGCAAGAGCTTGAACTCCTGATCGTATAACCGATTTTCCTACGAGGACGCATAAAACCATCTTCAACATTAAGCTTCCTCGGCATGTGAGAGTTTAAACTCTTGATCGTATAACATAGGGGCTCACGAAAGTTCGCAGAATCATCTTCGGCATTAAGCTTCCTCGGCCCACTAGAGCTTAAACTCCCAATCGTATAACCGAGGGGATCACGAAGGTTGCCCCCATTCATCTGGCAAGATCGGCCCACAAGATATTGAACTCCCAATCATATAGCAGATTCGCCTAAGAGGACGCATAAAACCATCTTCAGCGTTAAGCTTCCTTGTCCCGCGAGAGATTAAACTACCGATCGTATAATCGAGGGGCTCACGAAGGTTTGCAGAATCATCTTCGGTGTTAAGCGTCCTCGGCCTGTGAGAGCTTTAACTCCCGATCGTATAACCGAGGGGCACGCAAAGGTTTGCAGAATCATCTTTGGCGTTTAGCTTTCTCGGCTTGCGAGATCTTAAACTCCTGATCGTATAATCGATGGGCTCGCAAAGATCTGTTAAAAATAACAACTAGGAATAGCATTAGTATTCGCATGAATGTGTCAAAGAGCACATTTTGGGCAAAGATAAAACTGTTTATTCAATTGAACAGTGGGCAGAAAGGGCAACTTCACTTTCTTTTATTGATAGTACTTTTTTAGATGTTCGGCGTTCCAAGGGTGAACAAGCTCTTCTCCCTCCATGATAGCCAATTTATAAGTAGCCGGTCCAAGCACACCGATGACTTGATATGGACCCTTCCACTTCGTAGCAAGCTTCCCTTGTCGGATGATATCCGGGGCAAATATAGATTTTCTCAGAACGAGATCACCAATCTGGAATGTCCATACTTTGACACGAGCATTGTAGTGTCGGGCTACACATTGCTGTCACTTGATGAGGGTTGTCAAAGCATGGCCATGTACTTCATCAATGAGCTACAAATTTAGAGCTAGTCCTTCAAGATTCTTTTCTTCATCGAAGTACTTGATCCTCATAGATTCTTCGCCTATCTCCATGGGGACAACAGCATCTGCCATGTATGCAAGCATGAAAGGACTCTGACCAGTTGCAGCTTTGTAAGTCGTCATGTACGACCAAAGTATGCTTGGCAGTTCATCTGGCCATGAACCCTGGGCATCTCTGACTTTCTTTTTCAAAGGCTCTAGGATGCACTTGTTAGAAGCTTAAGCCATGTCGTTGCTTTGAGGATGCACTATTAAGGCGAAGTGTAATCGGATCCCCCACTCCGAGCAGAATTCCTTGAAATTCGAGCAGTTGAATTGTTCCCATTATCGGTCACCTATTGTAACGACTGGTTTTCATGTATCTGGATTAATTATATTATATATATATGTTTTGGTGGATTTTCTCCTTATGTGTGGTTTTCGTCTCCGTAGCTTTCATTTTCGATCGTTTCATCGTGATTTTCTAGCTTCTTCCTTAGAATCATCGATTTCGGAGTAAGTCATTCGTGAAGGGCTTCATATCGGTCATATCTTATTGTTAGATCAAGCCTATGAGTCTTAGGAATCGATCCCAGAGCTTCGCGCTCCATTTCGGAACTTTCTGTGCACGTTAGCCGGTACAAGAAGGGGAACCGACCGACTAGATGACGATTTAGTCGGTCGGCAAACCTTCATGGACCGACTAGTGGGCTTTGTTAATTATTCAGGAGTTACTGTTTATCGTTAGTCGGTCTAAGAACATTTATCGACCGACTAGGTTGCAAACTAGTCGGTCAGCAATCGTTCTTTAGCCGACTAGCTCTATGATCATTTTTGATACCAAGTACTATTCATTCTTAGTCGGCCTAAGAACGTTCGTCGACCGACTAGATGAGAAACTAGTCAGTCAGTAGTTGTTCTTTGACTGACTAAATCTAAATCCTATTTTTGTACAGGAGTTACTGTTTACACTTAGTCGGTCTGCGTTGGTCAACCGACAGACTAGTTCCCAAACTAGTCGGTCAGAGGTTGCTCTTTGACCGACTAATCAGTGTTAAAACCCTAATTTCTGGGCAGCTGCCAGCCCTTCCTATTTAAACCCCACCCACGATTTCTTTCATCCCTTTTTCATTCTCCTAAGCCATTTTCTCCCCCAAATCACCCTCCAATATTTCCCCAAGCCATTCCTTCCTCCCTTGGAGCTTCCCTCTCCATTTTGGCCGGCCACCACCTATAGGTCGCCGGAAAACCCACAAAAATCCCCAAAACCACATTTCTCCAGATTTTCCCCCTATTTCCAGATCTGAACCGTAGGTTCCCCGGATCGTTTCTTCCGTCGCCGTGCTTGCTCGGCATCGTTCTTCCGCTAACGATTCGGTAATAAATCGATCTCTTAATATTCTCATAACCCATTTGTGTTTTTGTGAAACCCTAATAAAACTAGGTTGGATGTTGTTCTAAAGTTGTTTTGCCATGGCAACGACCTCTTCCCCGTAGATTAGCGTCCGTGAGACGAACCTTCGTGATCGTCATCCTCGGTGTTAGGCAAGTGAAACTTGCCACTTAGGGTTTTGGGCCATGTCTTAGGCCATTTGCTTGTTGTAGGCGTAAAAGAGAATAGGCGACGAAATGATACTCGCCTAGGCGTAATTTCAGGAACTAGCTTGACAACAAAGCTAGATCCGTCATTTATCATGTTGCATAACTACCATGTCATGTTTAATTTTAATTAATGGTACGCGAATTAATTGTCATCCATGCTATCCATGTTGAATGTCGCATTCGTAGCACACACTACCATACTTGTGTTTCTTGTCTCGTGTTCCAGAAGCGGGCTACGTGAGTTGGTTGATAGCCAATGCCCGATCTACTTGTTTCCGGCTAGGCACCTGCGTTGCAGGCATAACCCTATGCCATACGTGTTAAATACACTTCCTGGCTCGTGATCCAGAAGCGAGCATTCCGTGTTCGGGGTAATGCCCTGGCTCGATACACGTGGAGGGGTAGGGATAAGCGGTCACCTGAGCTTACGAGTTGGCCCGATCAGCCACTCTAGCCAGCAGACAAAATCTCTGTGCACAACTTGTTTACTTGACGTGTTCACTTGCCGTGAACTACTTGACTTGTACTTGTCCGTGTTTTACTTGTAAAACTTGTTATCCATGCCTTACTTGCCCCTTGCTACTTGTACTTCCCTTTACTTGTCACTTCCATACTATACTTGCCATGTCATGCATCATACCATAACTGCTAGGTTGTTAGTTTACCTTACTTTCAGTTTTCTTGCCCAAGTCTTTTAGACTTGCTGACATGTGCCCCTTTACTCTTTTGGGTGACACATGTTAGATCCTGAGCCTGAGTTCATTGTTGAGGACGAGGTGTTTGCGGACGCCGAGCCCGAGCCTGTGTTTGGCGAGGAGTACGTGGACACTGGGGACCAGTCCTAGTGTCTTCGTTGAGCTTTTCCCTTTTGTTTTAGACTGCTGTAGTTGTCGGTGCGTGGCACCAATACTTTGTTATGCTTGTCCTTGTTGGCCTTGTTCTGGGCCTTTAGACTCTTTCTTTTAGCCTGGTGGCTTTTCTGGATGTTGAACTTACTTTTAATGTTAGACAAATTCTGAGATTTGAGATTTTATTTCTGTCTCTCCTTGTGTTATTATTGTTGTTCCGTTTGTGGTTACAGGGAACTGCTTATGTTTTATTGACGCTTATCGGGTTTGGGGCTTCACAGCTCCACTCTCGTGCAGACCTTTTCATGTCTCGCCTCCATTTTAGGGAAGCGGGGCGTGACAGGTTTTGTTGGTGGCACATGTAGGTCCCTTCTGTAACTGCGATTATCGGAATGACGATAATAATATTAGAATGTCCAATAAACTAAGTTCGACGTCCGAGTCATAAGTTATGAGTCTAATCTGCTTCGTTTTCTGTGTCATTAGATGGCAGGACGGCGATTCACCCGTGGAGGAGGTAGTGGTGCGCCCCCTCATGACGAGGTGCCTGAGCGGGAACCCACCAATGGAGAGATGATGCGGATGATACTTCAGATGATGCAGGTGCAGTAGGGCGTGCTCCTGCAAGTCCAGAATGCTCCAGTTGTTCGAGCTGGTCGGGCAATCTAGGATGCCCCTCGCTCCGACCCGGGAGCGAAGTAATTTCGGGAGCTGGGCCCCGCATATTATGATGGATCTGAGGGTCCTCTGGCTGCCGATGAGTGGATTCGGAACATTGAGGATAATTTGAAGATGGCCAAGATCAGCCCGGCTGGATGGGTTGATTTGGCAAAGAGGCAACTCAAGGATAATGCTCGGAACTGGTGGAACACGGAAGAGAAGATGCTGGTGGAGCCGATAGCTTGGGCTACCTTTAAGTCCAGGTTTGATGAGGAGTTCTTTTCGAAGGCTGCTAGGAAGGAGATGCTGCAGTGCTTTATTGATCTGAAGCAAGGGAGCTTGACGGTGGACCTATACCACCAAGAGTTCACTAGGCTGAGTCGGTTCACATCGAAGATGGTGCAGGATGCTGATGAGAGGGCTCAGAGGTTCCTGTAGGGGCTTGCTTTGGAGCTTCAGAGTTTTGTGTCTTCCTCTGATCTGGACTCTTATCAGAAGGTTCTGGTCGCTGCGAGGAGGCATGAGCTGAACCTGAGCCAGAGGAGGGGACATGTTTCTGGTGCTGGGAAGAGGCCTATGGAGCAGGCCAGAACGGTGGTTAGGCCTGGTTTCAAGCCTAATCAGCCAGCTCAGTTCAAGAGGCCAGGAGGGCCTATTCAGAAGACTTGCCATTTCTGCGGCAAGATCAGGCATGTCAAGGATCAGTGTAGGAGATTCCTGGGCCAGTGTGTTGTCTGTGGAGATCCTACCCATACCATGAAGGATTGTCTGAGGTCGAAGCAGCCTTGGAGGGCACCTGTTGCAGCACAGCCGTTACAGCAGAGAGCATCTGTTCCTGCTGGACGTGGAGCAGCTCTTGTTCCACAGAGACAGGCTTTTAAGCAGGCTTTTCCGTCGAGGAGTCAGGCCTTTCTGATGACTGCTGTGGAGAGCGAGGCTGTGGATGAGGTTATCGCAGGTAATCCTCAATCTAGCTGTTACTTTCCTAGCTAGTTTTGATTGTTAGATTATGTTGTTTGCTTGAACATGATTGTTTGCTAGACTAGGGTTTGATTGTTAAATTGCTTGTTAGGTGTGGTTTTGGTTTGCACATTTCCTGCACAAGTCCTCTTTGACTCTGGTGCATCGATGTGCATTATTTCTCGGAGCTTCGTGGAGAAGCATTCCTTGTCGACGTCCCCTCTTTCCAAGAGTTGGAATATCGTCACAGGAAATGGCGTGGTCTCGGTACATCTTGGTTGCAATTCTTGCTCGTTGGTGGTTTGTGGACATGAGCTTTACGCTGATTTCATTGTCCACGACATCATCAACTATGATGCGGTCCTTAGGATGGATTGGCTTGCGAGCTTCTATGCTACGATCGACTGTCGGAGGAAGAAGGTAGTGTTCGAGATTCCCGGACATCCAGTGTTCGAGTTCAGCCGGGGTGGCAGCTCGCTTGGTCCTGTCAAATTTCGGGCCAGGCCGGTGGAGATTGTGGCTATGCAGATGGAGCTGGAGAGGCCAGCGGTTGTGGGGGATTTTGATGACGTCTTTCCTGAGGAGATGTCTGGATTGACACCTGATCGAGCTTTAGAATTTTCTATTGATCTTGTTTCGGGAGCGTAGCCGATTTTGAAGGCGCCATATCGTATGGCACCCGCTGAGTTGGAGGAATTACGGAAGCAGCTGGATGAGCTTTTGCAGAAGGGTTATATCAATCCTAGTGTGTCTCCGTGGGGAGCACCGGTCTTGCTGGTGAAGAAGAAGGATGGTTCGCGTCGCATGTGCGTGGACTATCGGGAGCTGAATGCGGTAACCATCAAGAATAAATATATGTTGCCTCGCATCGATGATATTTTTGATCAGCTTGGAGGTTCGAGGGTGTTTTCTAAATTGGATTTGAGGAGTGGTTATCATCAGCTGAAGGTGAAGAAAGATGATGTTCCAAAGACAGCGTTCAGGACGAAGTATGGACACTACGAGTTTGTGGTTATGCCTTTCGGTGTAACCAA
The DNA here is from genome assembly GCA_030789695.1 of Scilla litardierei. Lineage (NCBI taxonomy): Eukaryota > Viridiplantae > Streptophyta > Magnoliopsida > Asparagales > Asparagaceae > Scilla > Scilla litardierei. Next base: position 223,902,773 of record CM061133.1, read on the forward strand.
TGCACCCGCAGTTTTCATGAATTTGATGAACCTGATTTTCTACGAATTTTTAGATAAGTTTGTCGTTATCTTTATTGACGATATTCTGATCTATTCAAAGTCGGAGGAGGAGCATGCATCGCACTTGAGGACGGTGTTGGAGATTTTGAGGAAGCATCGGTTGTATGCTAAGTTTTCGAAGTGCGAGTTTTGGCTAGACAGAGTTGCTTTTCTCGGGCATGTGGTGACTGGAGATGGTATTTCAGTGGATCCCGAGAAGATCAGGGCCATCAGAGAGTGGCCTGTTCCGCAGTCAGCATCTGAGATCCGGAGTTTCCTTGGACTTGCTGGTTACTATCGGCGCTTCATTAAGGACTTTTCCCGTATTGCTGAGCCGATGACCAGATTGACGCGGAAGGATGTACCTTTTGTTTGGTCGGGTGATTGTGGGAATGCCTTTGGTGTTCTGAGGGAGAGATTGACGACTGCCCCTATTCTTGTTGTGCCTGATCGCAGTGGAGGATTCGAGATCTTTTGCGATGCTTCTGGCAAGGGTCTCGGTTGTGTTTTGCATCAGCACGGGCATGTTGTGGCGTATGCTTCGCGTCAGCTCAAGGTTCATTAAAAGAATTACCCGACGCATGATTTGGAGTTGGCTGCTGTCGTGTTTGTGCTCAAGATTTGGAGGCACTTCCTGCTGAGTGAGAAAGTGAAGATCTTCACCGATCACAAAAGCTTGAAGTATATCTTCACTCAGAAGGAGCTCAACATGCGACAGCGTCGATGGTTGGAGCTCATGGCGGATTATGAGATTGATTTGCAGTATCACCCTGGCAAGGTGAATGTGGTTCCTGATGCGCTGAGTAGGCTTCCAGCGGTGATGATTTTGACTTCGCAGTGGAGAGTACAGCAGGATTTTTACGAGTCTGGTGTTGAGGTTATTCTTCCTGGGGAGGCTTCTTCGTTGATGAGTATGCAGATTCAGTCGACGATCGTGGATCGGATCAAGGCTGGTCAGGCTGAGGATCCGAAGCTGGTGAAGATTCGGGAGCAGGTGGAAGCCGGTCTGCGGACTGACTTTTTGATTCATGAGGATGGCTCGCTGAGATTTGGAGCCATGTTGTGTGTGCCAGTTGGGGATATCAGAGAGGAGTTGATGGTGGAGGCACATAGTTTGTCGTATTCTGTGCATCCTCGTGGCACCAAGATGTACAAGGATCTTTGTCTGAACTTTTGGTGGCATGGCATGAAGAGGAGCGTGGCTCGGAGTGTAGCCAAGTGTTTGGTTTGCCAGCAAGTGAAGGTGGAGCATCAGCGTACGGTAGGGTTGCTATAACCGCTTCCGATTCCGGAGTGGAAGTGGCAACACATCACTATGGATTTCGTGACTGGATTACCTCGGAGTCCGAAGCAGAATGACGCGATTTGGGTGATCGTAGATCGATTGACCAAATGCGCGCACTTTATTCCATTCCGAGTGGGACAGTCCACTGAGGTGCTAGCGAGGAGATACATGGAGGTAAATTCTTTTGCTCTCCGTTTTATTTCCTTTTCCTAGTTTAGATAGTGATGTAACGTGAATCGTGCAGGAGGTCGTACGACTTCACGGAGTCCCTGTGAGTATCGTGTCGGACAGAGACACGAGGTTCACATCTTAGTTCTAGCAGAGTTTGCAGAAGAGTTTGGGTATGCGTCTGAGTTTCAGCACGGCGTACCACCCACAGACGGATGGCCAGTCCGAGAGGACGATTCAGATCTTGGAGGACAGGCTGAGGGCATGCATGTTGGATTTCAAGGGTTCGTGGGAGGACCATCTACATCTGGTAGAGTTTTCCTACAACAACAGCTTCCAGGCGAGTATTGGCATGGCGCCTTTCGCCGCTCTTTATGGGAGGAAATGTCGATCGTCATTGAGTTGGGATGACGTTGGAGATCGGGAGCTATTGGGACCTGAGATGATCGTGGAGACTGTGGATGTTGTCAGGAACATTCGGGAGAGGTTGAGGATTGCTCAGGACCGTTTTAAGCATTGGGCAGATGCTAAACGCCGTCCTTTGCAGTTTCAGCCGGGCGACCATGTGTTCTTGAAGATTTCCCCGAATCGTGGTGTGATTCGCTTTGGGAAGCGAGGGAAGTTAAGCCCGCGATACATTGGACCGTTTGACATTCTGGAGAGAGTTGGCGAGGTAGCCTACCGCTTGCCTTGCCGCCATCTTTGGAAGGAGTTCACAATGTTTTCCATGTGTCGCAGCTTCGTCGATACATTAGCGACCCATCTCATGCTGTGGATTTCTCGGAGATTACCGCTCGCCCTGATATAACGTATGACCAGCAGCCAGTGCAGATTCTGGACAGGCATCAGAAGTCGCTTTGGAACAAGGTTGTCAATCTTGTGAGGGTGATGTGGCGACACGGCTCGCCAGGAGAGTCTACTTGGGAGAATGAGGATGAGATGCGAGAGCGTTTCCCACTTTTGTTCCCGGACACGTGAGTGTTGGGAAATTCCGAGGACGGAATTTTTCTTAAGTTGGGGAGGATGTAACGACTGGTTTTCATGTATCTGGATTAATTATATTTTTTTTTGGAAGGTAAGCGTGTTATTTTATATATTACAAAATACAATATACAATGTACATCAAAGCTCATTCAGGCGTATGTTATTAATAGGGAGAGGATAGGGCACAAGCGCCGTCACTCTCCACTAGCAATCCCATACCCTAAATGAAGCAATACAGCAAAACTCAACCCAAGTACCTGAATTCCCAATTGGCAAATACAGTTATTTCACCAGAAGAGGAAGGCTCAAGACCGTCCAGAGCAATCCGAATTTCATGGGCCATATCATCAAATACTGTTGTCTTACTCTTAATCTCCCCTTCAAAGATACGACGATTCCTTTCTTTCCAGATGTGCCAAACCGCCGACGCAAGAACAATTTTAGCCAATCTATCCAAAGCACTCTTCCCTGCAAAATTTGTAATATAATAGTTTCCAATGTCTCGCAATTCTGAATGGGAGCAATTCATTACTCCTAGCTTTAGTAAGGATCTGCGCCAAATGTAACTAGAAAAGCTACAATTGAAGAATAGGTGTTCCGTGTTCTCCTCCTTGTTGTCATCACAGAGGACGCAATTGATTGGCGTTTGAAACCCCCATCTGTTAATCCTCTCTCTAGTGAGTAGCTTGTCTTGAAAAGATCGGAGAAGAGTAAGAGACCATTTGGGCACATGATTGCCATACCAAATCAGTTTGTGAAAGGAGAAGAATATGCCACGCCGTCTAGTCCCTTCCCAAGCATCCCTGAACCGGAAAACATCACCAGGCGAACACTGCCAATCATCCGGCCCCTCCTTCAGCACAATTCTATCAAGTAGTGGCCGCACCTGATCCAACACATGGTCCGATGTCCAACCATTTCCCGCCCAATAGTCCCTAACACATGCGCGCTCAGCTCCAGGAGGTGTATCGAATAGTTGACATAAGGGCCCGCAGTCTAACCAAGGATCAATCCAGAAAAGAGTGCTTCGCCCATCACAAACACGCCTGCGAATTAATTTGTTAGAAATTTGCCTACTTTTGAGAAGTCTCTTCCATGTACCTGATTGTGTGGCCTGCTCCTTCGTCGCAAAAAATTCTCTGCTGCTCCCATATACTAAGCTCATATGCTTGGCCCAGATACTGTCGGTGGTGAGGTACCTCCAAGTTAGTTTCAAACCCACTGCATCATTCAATTCTTCCAGGAGCCTTAACCCCACGCCACCCTCATTCTTTGGTTTGCAAATATCTTCCCATGCCCAAGCTCTAGAGGATCCCAAAATGAAGCGTCTACACATCGAGGAGATGGTCCTCAGGACAGTCATAGGGATACGGAAAGCGTGCATCCAGAATGCAACAATTCCGTAAATTACCGTCCTCACAAGTTCAATTCGCCCCGCCATAGAAAGCAAAGTGGAGCTCCAACCCAACATCCTTTTCTTACATTTATCCACCAGTCTGCCATAGTTGGTAGTTTTAGGGTACTTGGAGGAGAGGGGTAAACCGAGGTAGGGTTGATAATGTGGTTGCAATCTTGATACCCAGAATGTCCGCCAAAGTGCTTTTAAGATCAATAGCCCCTTTGCTGAATAAGCCAGAGCTCTTATCCCAGTTCACATGAAGGCCAGTGTAATCAGAAAATTCCAACATTAAGTTTTTAATGCCCAAGAAAGTATGCCTGTCAGCCCGGCAGAACATCAGGAGGTCGTCAGCAAAAAGAAGATGCGAAATGGAACCAGTGCGCCTCATTGGATGGATGTTCCCCAAATTAATTGCCTTAGTGAGTAAGATAGTAAATGCCTCCATAATAATAACGAATAAATAAGGGGAAAGAGGGTCTCCTTGACGAATACATCTATTCCCTTTGAAATACCCGTGAGGTGCCCCATTGATCATAACTGAGAATGTCGGAGTAGTAATGCACTCCTTGATCCAACCTATGAATTGTTCAGGGAAACCCAATTGCCCCATGAAGTAGCAGATGAAGTCCCTATTGACACTGTCAAATGCCTTCCTTAAATCAAGTTTCAGACACGCTCTTCTACCCATAGGATTGCTGAAGTCTCTAATCTGCTCGTGAGCTAGGAGGGTGCAATCTGATAAAAGCCTTCCTTTGAGGAAGGCAGCCTGGTTTGGAGATATCAGCTCATGAATCACCATTTTAATCCTGTTGCAAATTACTTTACTGATAATTTTGTAAATTACATTGCAACAGGCAATAGGCCTGTAATCTCCAAAGGAAGAAGCACCGGCACTTTTAGGAACAAGAGTCAGGCATGTATGATTGATACTTCTGAGAAGAGAACTGGAGGCGAAAAAAGATTTGACAGCAGTCGTTACCTCATCTCCAATTAGGCCCCAATTATGTTGAAAGAAGAACCCATTGTAACCGTCTGGCCCTGGGGATTTATCTGGGCCGATCTGAAACACAGCATTTTTCACCTCATCATCAGATACTCTCCTGCTAACCCAGGCAGCTGCACTAGCCGTCAAAATGCGGCGAGGGACCAGTTTCGGAAAGGAGGACAAATAGTGGGTTTGATTATATAACTCTGCATAGTAAGCGGGGGCTTTTTCCTTCAGGTCTGCATAGACATAGTTACAATTTCCAGTAGCATCCACCAGATGACGAAGATTGTTGCGAGAGTGCCTAGACTTCATAGCAGCATAGAAAAATTTGGTATTCATATCTCCCAGGGTTAGCCAGTCCTGTCTGCTCTTTTGACGGGACATCTCCTCCTCGAGCTTCATTGCCGCCCTTAATTCAATTAGAACATGCCTCTCCTTAAGCTGTAGAGTAGACGATGAGTGCAAGCTAGGGTTCATCCGGATAGATTCAAGATCATGTGTACATTTCTTCACCAAGTTCGAAGCATGATAGTCTCTCGCCCACCCCCGAAGAGCTGGCTTTAATCTCTTCAATTTTTGTACTAGATTGAACATTGGAGTACCCTTCACATGGCCAGCCCAATGTGATTCAACAATCCCCGTATATCCTGGGCATTTAGTCCAAAAGTTAAAAAACTTAAAGGGTTTAGGAGGAGAGAAAACCTGGGTATGGAGATTCACCACCATAGGCGAATGGTCACTGGTAAGAGGATCCAAATATTCAGCAAAAGTCTCAGACAACATATGGAACCAGGCCGAATTACAGAATACCCGATCAAGTTGGGCCACTATCCTGGCCTTGCCAACCCTATTATTACACCAGCTTAGATTGTTGCCCTTGCTTTTCAATTCCTGAAGAGAACACCTGTGTATGCACCCAGTGAAATCCTGGGTCATGGATTCTTCAATTTTCCTGCCCCCAACCTTATCCTTGGTGTAAAGGACACAGTTGAAATCACCACCAACAAGCCACGCAGAGCTTCCAATCAGAGCCATGTCTTTTTCCAAACTCCTCCACAGCTCCTTCCTCTCCATCATAGTATTATGGGCATACACCCCTGTGATAGTACAGACAAATCCCCCAATATTTGTATAAGAAACCGAGATGTGCTGAGGAGAAATAGATATGCAGGTAGCCTTCCAAACAGATGGGTCATATCCCAAGACTATACGCCCACCAGGAGCACAAGAAGAATTATCCAACGATGGCCAACCCTTGGGTAGCCCAGAATTATTTCAAGTAGAAGGATCCTTGAGCTTAGTCTCAAGGAGAATAATAAATGACGGATTTATTACGCTAATCCTACTCCTCAGGTCTCTCCGCCGGACCTGGTTATTAATCCCTCTGGTATTCCAAATGAAGATAGACATTAATCAATCTTTGGGGGTTGGCTGCCGATACCACAGCCATTAGTAATTACCTGAGATCTGGTGCTTCTCCTGCTACTAGTGCAAGCAATAACTGGGAGCTTCTTCTTACCAGCTTTTATATCCGCCTTACGCCTGAGTTGTTCAGCCACCTCAATATCCCAGTCAGGCTTGTCTATAGATATCTCCTCCGTTATCATGTCAGTATCATCCTCAGTAGGGACCCGAAGATGTGTGGAATTTGGGTCACAGTTAATTTCAGCATTTACAGCGTTGGTCAAATCCTCCACTGCCGCATTGCTGGATTGAGTATTTCCCTGCGCTAGGCCCAAACACTCAGCATTTCCAATGTTGCGCCTTGATACATCAAGGCCAATCCCCACTGCCTCAGTGTGTTCCGTCATAGACCGAGGAGCTGGCTTCCGTTGCAATGTGTTTCCCTTGGGACTGGCCACCTCTGAATGAACATCAGCACAGGGCGCATCAGAGGGCACAGCTGGAGCGGGCCCCTCCACACACTGGGCAACCGCAGGCACCAAATTCCCATCGGCTATCAAAGCAGGGATTGCATTGCTGGAATAATTATATTATATATATATGTTTTGGTGGATTTTCTCCTTATGTGTGGTTTTCGTCTCCGTAGCTTTCATTTTCGATCGTTTCGTCGTGATTTTCTAGCTTCTTCCTTAGAATCGTCGATTTCGGAGTAAGTCATTCGTGACGGGCTTCATATCGGTCATATCTTATTGTTAGATCAAGCATAGGAGTCTTAGAAATCGATCCCGGAGCTTCGCGCTCCATTTCGGAACTTTCTGTGCACCTTAGCCGGTACAAGAAGGGGAACCGACCGACTAGATGACGATTTAGTCGGTCGGCAAACCTTCATGGACCGACTAGTGGGCTTTGTTAATTATTCAGGAGTTACTGTTTATCGTTAGTCGGTCTAAGAACATTTGTCGACCGACTAGGTTGCAAACTAATCGGTCAGCAATCGTTCTTTAACCGACTAGCTCTATGATCATTTTTGATACCAAGTACTATTCATTCTTAGTCGGTCTAAGAACGTTCGTCGACCGACAAGATGAGAAAATAGTCGGTCAGTAGTTGTTCTTTGACCGACTAAATCTAACTCCTATTTTTGTACAGGAGTTAATGTTTACACTTAGTCGGTCTGTGTTGGTCAACCGACCGACTAGATCCCAAACTAGTCGGTCAGAGGTTGCTCTTTGACCGACTAATCAGTGTTAAAACCCTAATTTCTGGGCAGTCGCCAGCCCTTCCTATTTAAACCCCACCCACGATTTCTTTCATCCCTTTTTCATTCTCCTGAGCCATTTTCTCCCCCAAATCACCCTCCAACATTTCCCCAAGCCATTCCTTCCTCCCTTGGAGCTTCCCTCTCCATTTTGGCCGGCCACCACCTTTAGGTCGCTGGAAAACCCCCAAAAATCCCCAAAACCCCATTTCTCCAGATTTTCTCCCCATTTCCAGATCTTAACCGTAGGTTCCCCGGATCGTTTCTTCCGTCGCCGTGCTTGCTCGGCATCGTTCTTCCGCTAACGATTCGGTAATAAATCGATCTCTTAATATTCTCATAACCCATTTGTGTTTTTGTGAAACCCTAATAAAACTAGGTTGGATGTTGTTCTAATGTTGTTTTGCCATGGCAGCGACCTCTTCCCCGTAGATTAGCGTCCGTGAGACGAACATTCGTGATCGTCATCCTCGGTGCTAGGCAAGTGAAACTTGCCACTTAGGGTTTTGGGCCATGTCTTAGGCCATTTTCTTGTTGTAGGCGTAAAAGAGACTAGGCGACGAAATGATACTCGCCTAGGCACAATTTCAGGAACTAGCTTGACAACAAAGCTAGATCCGTCATTTATCATGTTGCATAACTACCATGTCATGTTTAATTTTAATTAACGGTACGCGAATTAATTGTCATCCATGCTATCCATGTTGAATGTCGCATTCGTAGCACACGCTACCATACTTGTGTTTCCTGGCTCATGTTCCAGAAGCGGGCTACGTGAGTTGGTTGATAGCCAATGCCCGATCTACGTGTTTCCGGCTAGGCACCTGCGTTGCAGGCATAACCCTACGCCATACGTGTTAAATACCCTTCCTGGCTCGTGATCCAGAAGTGAGCATTCCGTGTTCAGGGTAATGCCCTGGCTCAATACACGTGGAGGGGTAGGGATAAGCAGTCACCTGAGCTTACGAGTTGGCCCGATCAGCCACTCTAGCCAGCAGACGAAATCTCTGTGCACAACTTGTTTACTTGACGTGTTCACTTGACGTGAACTACTTGACTTGTACTTGTCCGTGGTTTACTTGTAAAACTTGTTATCCATGCCTTACTTGCCCCTTGCTACTTGTACTTCCCTTTACTTGTCACTTCCATACTATACTTGCCATGTCATGCATCATACCATAACTGCTAGGTTGTTAGTTTACCTTACTTTCAGTTTCCTTGCCCAAGTCTTTTAGACTTGCTGACATGTGCCCCTTTACTCTTTTGGGTGACACATGTTAGATCCTGAGCCTGAGTTCATTGTTGAGGACGATGTGTTTGCGGACGCCGAGCCAAAGCCTGTGTTTGGCGAGGAGTACGTGGACACTGGGGACCAGTCCTAGTGTCTTCGTTGAGCTTTCCCCTTTTGTTTTAGACTGTTGTAGTTGTCGGTGCGTGGCACCAATACTTTGTTATGCTTGTCCTTGTTGGCCTTGTTCTGGGCCTTTAGACTCTTTCTTTTAGCCTGGTGGCTTTTCTGGATGTTGAACTTACTTTTAATGTTAGACAAATTATGAGATTTGAGATTTTATTTTTGTCTCTCCTTGTGTTATTATTGTTGTTCCATTTGTGGTTACAGGGACATGCTTATGTTTTATTGACGCTTATCGGGTTTGGGGCTTCACAGCTCCACTCTCGTGCGGACCTTTTCACGTCTCGCCTCCATTTTAGGGAAGCGGGGCGTGACACCTATAGATCGAGGTATTCCAAATCGGCATATAATTGACTTCCATATTAAGTTCTTCGTATCTTTCCCAGTGATAGGAGCCAGTGGTTCGGCTTCGATCCATTTGGTAAAATAATGAACGGCGACAACTAGAAACTGTTCCCCCTCTTCGCCAAAGTGATAGGCCCGAGAAGGTCCAGCTCCCATTTCACAAACAAGATTGGGATAATGATAGGAACCAACTCTGCTGGTCTAGCAGAAGAGTGTTTGAAGAAATTTTGGCACTCTTCGTACTTCTGCACATATGTTGTTGCATCAACATCCATGATCGGCCAGAAATAGCCCTGTCTAATCGCCTTTATCACGATCCTCCTTCTGTCGTATTGATTCCCACAAAGACCTTCATGGATCTCCCTTACGACATAATCTGCCTCAACGGGCCCTAGGCATTTTACATAAGGAAGCACATCATGCTTAGCACATCTTCTCCGATACAAGACGCCTTCGAAAAGAGCATATTTCAACGCCTTCTTTTTAAGCTTCCGAACTTCTTCCTTAGCTTCTAGCCGCTCCCCACCGCTGAGGTACTTGATGATGGGATCCATCCATGTTGACCTCTGATCGATGCACAGTAGTTCATTTTTGTGGATGCTCGGTATCATTAGGTTCTCAATGAAGATGGATCTACCCAACTCAATTGGTGATGATGAAGCCAATTTTGAGAGTGCATCTGCTCTGACATTATCCGCCTACGACAAGTGCTGAACTTCCGCATATTTGAAGTGTGGAAGTTCGGCTTTTGTGACTTGAAGATATCGGTTCATCATTTCCTCCTTGGCTTCGTAATGCCCCCGTAATTGGTGAATCATAAGTCGGGAGTCGCTTACGAAACGCACATGATGAGCTCCAAGGGCTCGGCATAGCTTTAGTCTATTGAGTGATGCCTCATATTCGACAACATTATTGATTGCCGGAAAATTGAATCTGAGTGTATACTCTATAACATTCCTATATGGAGTTCGTATAACAATCCCTGCTCCGCTGCCCAATCTGGAAGACGACCCATCATACACAACCCATTCTGCATCTTCTTTCCATGATGACATTGATGGATCTTTGACGACTTGTACTTGTGGAAGAAGTTCGTTTATTGTGTCGTTTGGTGTTTCTCCTTCTGAGGGCTACATGGTGCACTCAACGATGAAGTCAGTCAACGCTTGCCCTTTGATCACCGTCTTAGGCTTGTAGTGTATGTCAAATTCACTCAACTCGACACTCCAGTTGAGCATTCTCCCGGATCTAGCCATTCTCGTCAAATTCTTCTCAATTTGTGAATCTGTCAACATAAAGATAGTGTGAACTTGAAAATATGGCCGGTGCCTCCTTGCCGTGGTAAAGAGGTAATAGGCCAGCTTTTCAATTTGGCTGTAGCGGGTCTTCGCATCTCGGAGCACTCTACTAGTGTAGTAGACCGGCTGCTAGACGTTCCCCTCTTCTTTGACCAGCACCGAGCTTATTGCTTCTTGGTTGACGACGAGGTGCAAGTTGAGCGGGTCTCCTTCATTGGGCTTCGCCAGCAGCGGGGGACTCTGAAGATACTTCTTCAAATCGGTAAAAGCCTCAGTTCACCTTTCGTCCCAATCGACGAGCTTCCTATCTCCTTTCCTTTGGCTCAGTGCTTTCATCATGATCTTGAAGAACGAAAGAGAATTCTTGGTTGATTTTGAGAGGAATCATCCAAGAGCTGTGATCCGCCCGTTCAGTATTTGGAGGCCTTTGATCGTCTTCGGCTCCTGCATATTTGTGAGTGCAGAGATTTTATCGGTGTTAGCTTCAATACCTCGCTTTGTAATCATGAAGCCAAGGATCATTTTTTTCCCGATTGGATGACGAATGTACAGTTTGCCGGGTTCAGACGCAATTTAAAACTCCGAACTTTCTCGAACATTTCTTCAAGATCGACGATATGATCCCTTGAGTGCATGGACTTGACGAGCATATCATCGACGTAAACCTCCAAATTCCTCCCGACTTGATTGTGGAAGACTTTGTTGACCATTTGTTGAAAGTGGCCCCTGCATTTTTTTAGTCCAAACGATATAAGGAAGTTTTCTCCTCATCTTCCGATGTCACCTGGATTTGATTATAGCCAGAAAAAGCATCTATGGAACTGAGGGTTCATATCTGTAACGACCGGTTTCAGCGATACGTAGTTCGTTTTCCTCTCGTGTTGTTTATCCTTCTTCGTATCCGTAGTTAAGTCGTAACAGACCCGAACCCGTATCCATTTCTATTCTTTTCAAAACTTATTATTATTATTCTTATCCCTTCTAATGAATTATTATAAAAGTCTCTTCTTAAGGATTGCTTTAATTTTTGATTCAAAATTCAAATTCGATATCTAAACTTTTTAAATGTTTAATAAGCTTTCTTTATCGGACCCCGTACCCGTATTCAATTACTAATCCCTTTACGTTTTAATTATTATTATTATTATTAATAAACCCATCATGAAATTATCTTTTCTAACAATTAGTTTAATTTTCAAATTCAAATTTCAAAATTCAAACATCTCTTCTTTAATTAATTTAGAATTTTGCAAGGCCAAAGTCAACTTTCAAATATTTTTAAAACTTTTTCCTAATAAAAACTTTCCTAATTAAACCTAATAACAAATCGATTAGCTCTTATTCTCCCAATTAAACCTATTGATTACAAATCCTATTACTAATTTTCCTAGCCTTTCCTTATATATTCACTTCCTAAATTAAACCCTTCCCTATTTGACTCTAGCCATTTTTGAAACCCCTCTAGCTGAACCCCATGAAATTACACACGCACACACAGCTTTAACACACTTACACTTTATAAAATACCTAGCTACATATTATAAGGAAACTTGAAGACCCTAGAGGAGACCTAGAGCCAGAATTAGCTTCACGTGCTGGCAACCCCACGCACACAAGTATCACACAGACACCTATGTGAACCTAGGTCTAGTATTAAAAAATAAACCCTAGGGTAAAACAAGAGTCCCCTTCCTCTTTATAAATTCTCTAGGTTTTCTTCTCTCAAAACCGAAGATACCCTAGCAGCCGCCTTCTTCTTTCTCTTCACGCGAGGAGGCCAGAGCATGCGGCCTCTCTTCTTCTCCACGGCAACAACCAATGCCACTACACCCATCTCTCTCAACGCATCCGCAATCAACCCATGTCCAAGGCCGCAGCTACCCACGCCAGGCCACGCTACAAAAACCTCGCAACTGCCACCTTCTTCATCCACACAACACAAGCAGCGGCCTCCTCCCATGCTCGAACTTCCGGCCATCAACTCCGATGGCTAAACCCTCTTCCTGTCGATCTCTCCCCCTCAGCCTGACCCCCACGTCGCATCAGCTTGATCCGCAACGCCCAGGCCTCCCCTCATGGCTGCAGACCCCCACCGTTCCCCTGACTTCGCTGTCATGCTGCCGATCAGTGCCTCCCCGGCCAACTGCAAGCTGCCCAACCCCAGATCCGACCGACTGCAGCCGACCAGTGACGCCCCAGCCGCCGATCAGTCCCTCTGGCCACCAACCTGTAGCCGCTATCCCCTCACTGCCGCGGCGAGCCTCCGTGACGTTCAGATCTACCGTCGTAGAGGTTGTCAAATGATGTATACGTCCTGATCTGTTGCTGTGTTTCATCGGTTAGTGTATCTATCTATTAATATGCTATAACCAACACCGTAACGTAGAAAACCTAATAAAAATGGATTAGTAGACGTCGTACGGGTTGTTTTAGTATCATAATCTGTCGAAAAACGCTCATTCTGATTTTACGTTTTTGTCAAACCAGCGAACCGTCTTTACCGTAGCGTGGTGCCCATTGGGACGTTTCCGACGACACCAAGAACGCCAAAAACAGGCTAGTGTGCAAATAGATATGAGTTTTTGAAGTTTGTTGTTTAATGCGTCACTTTTATTATATGCTATATATCTTTAAATTTATACGTGAAATGATGCAAGAAAATACCCCATGACGATCTGGACGAAATTTGTGATCCAACGGTATATCACACGATATACTTTAATTTTAAACAATAAGAGAAAAAATAGTTTCTGTAGCGAGTTCAACGAAAACCTATGTTCAACGTCTTTTTAAAATGTTGTATAAATTATTCAACCCACTTCTTTTGTTTGGAATTGTCACAATAACGAGTTAACATTGATAAAATTAAATTTATGCAAGTCTTGAAAGGTTTAACCAGTTGTGACATCGTGGAAAATCGTGCGCCTCGAAGGCGGAATCGTGATATCGTGATGTCGTATGAGTCGACTAGGCTGGCTCGTGTTCCAGCACAAAAGTGGGGTGGGATTAGGGTTGAGCGACCACTGGGTGTATGAAGGGTACTCTCCTCAAGCGCACCACCCGCATGCGGTGGGTTAGCGTCAATCACGGTAAACCCCCGTGAGAGGAACGACCTTCTCATCACGACCTAAAGACGAGAACCCTAGATTAGATGTGCATTCTTGACATGAAAACTTGCAACGCTAACTTGGTCTCATGAAATTGATGTGCTAATGAACTCAGAGAAATTCCTCACTTTAAATCTTACACCTATTTAGAACTGCATGTTAGGGATGTTCGTTTCCATTTCTATATAATTGTTGATGCTAAATTGCTGCAGTCATTTCTTTAAAATATTAAATGCTTCTTAAATTGATATCAGTCGTATATCGTGTCTTGGGTTGCTAACTCTTTCTTGCAGACCCCTAGCTGACATACATTCATGTTTTTGGATGTATGTCAGATTCAGAGCTTGAGTACCCGAAGGACCCGTACGAGACGCCAGCTTTGGAGAGTCAGGAGTTTGCACTTGACTCAGTGCCTTCTCTAGCGGAGGACTTGTGGACCCCCCCCCCCCCCACACACACACCTTCCAGCTTTCTTAGTTTACTTTCAGTCGTTGTAGTTGTTTTCGTGTACGTTTCATTTTCTGTCGCTACTTTAGCCCAGCTGTGGCTTGTTTAATTTCATGTACGAACATTATCTCTGGTTGTGGCTTTACTTTCTGAAATGTTCTGATTGTTCTGAATCGCAAATGCAAGAACCTCGTCTGTGTTTTTATCACAGACGCTTATTGAACTCGAGCTTCATCGCTCCAGTTCAAGCGGGCCGTACAACGCTCTCGCTTCCGGTGTCTTTTGGGAAGCGGGGCGTTACAGGTTTAGTGGTGGCCCATGCAGGTCCTGCAAATGCGAAATTCAGAACAATGAGAACACTTTTCATTAGCCAAAACACCCAGAATTAGTTCGTATGCAAAATTACTCGAATACCTTGTCTCAGCACGATAGGAAACCCAATACCAGGATAATAGGAATAGTTAGTTAGACGCTCGTGCTCGTTAGTTAGATCCCCTTGCCACGACTTAGTATTATCATCTTAGGAGTCACCCTAGTGGTTGATCATCCAGCTTTGACCATATTAGACTTTCGAGTTTCGTTAATCATTCGCTTAGGTTTATCGAACCTAAGGCCCAACCGAGCATAGCGATCGTCGCCGTGCAAGTCGAACCTGAGACGCCTGCATTGAGTAGACTTCGAAGCGTAGGATATTCCAGACCTATAGATAAGTTCTCAATCTCGATCCCTAACGAACCCGTATCCCGACTCTCCTATCATAGTCTAACTCGTCGATGAACCTTAGTGCTAAACCTTAGTCGACCCAATGATTATCTTTCCCCCAGATTTTACTATTTCCCAAATCGTTGCACGTCCATGTTAATGATCGTAGAAAGCCATTGTAGTGTATTCACGGAGTTACCTCTTAGCCACACTTACATTTCAATCGTCGAACCTATTCCTTGTCCTCGATTCACAAAACTCCTTAGGTCTGCCATCTTTAACCTTTAAACCTCCCCATTGCAGATACAAGGTCTTTTAAAAAGTATTTTCGATATTTCTTTTATTAAATTCTTTGCTAAGTTTTAAGATCCTTTCGAAAACTTTTTACCTGTATTTCCTACACTTCAGTCGATTTTAACCCAATCTTGGTTATGAAACTCTTCTGACACGATCTTTAGTTACTATCGTATAGTAATTTTTCCAACATACACCATCCGCACTTATACTTCACATAGCCTTATATAGCTACTCTATTTTCCTCGTGTATTGAACATTTAAAAAACGTTATTTCTATTTCGCTAGCTCAAAATATTATCCCCTTTTCTTACCGACATATTTCAAAAACAAGTCATTCCTATATATTTTTAAAAAATACTTTCCTAAGTTAATTAGAACTTCAAAATCATGTGTGTCAATTTTATAATCATTGTTTTCATATATATATATATATATATATATATATATATATATATATATATATATATATATATATATATATATATATATATATATATATCAAACCTATTTCCATTTACAAACAAACACTACACCTCTATGCCATATTACTCTTCACCTATTATTCGACTAATCATATTTTACGTTTTAACTCCTACCGTATGTTCGCTATTATACGTAAATTATAACGATGTTATTGTTTTCACACATATCATTACCTTCCTAATCATTTAATTATTTTCTTTTTTAAATATTCTATGTTGCCCAATCAACCAACCACTTATCCATGCCACATCCGAAACCGTCCATCCCAACATTAATTCGTTGCCTCTTTCAACTCTGGATCCTACGTTTGCTTAGTTATCACATTAGACCTTATCATTGCTTAGTGAGACCATTAACATTTATTGTGGTGTTATTGTGGTGCATGTAATGATAGTGAGTGTAGACCCGTGTGTGTGAATCTCTTTATACCACCCATGTATGAGTGTGCTTACCCTGAGTATATTAGTATAGTGAGATTATCTATTGTGTCTTATGTGCATGTACGGTAATTTGTGATAGGTATGTATATAGACGAGTATAGAATAGTAAGTGTCATACTTATATCTAGGCGAGTGGCTAGCTGTATCAATATAGGAAAGTCTGCGCGTACTAGATTTAATATCGGCTAGTTACTAGGAGTGTACATACCTTGGACGTGCTTGTTAATGGTTGTATGCTAGTGCAGTGTTATGCAAGTTAGGTGCATGATAATAGGAGTACATATAGTTACGTGTGCAGATTTATTGTGTAATCTATATGTTAGTATGTCTGGCGTGTGATCGCGTGTATAGATGTATGTGACTTGTTATAAGTATATATATGTATTGTATGAATAGGTGTGTTTTATGTATAGTAGGATTGTAATATTACCCCTACGGGATAATGTATGAGCATGTGTATACTAGGAGGTATGCATAGACGTATGTTTGTGACTATGTATAAATGGATGTATGAAATAGTATACTTGCCTATTTAGATTTCCATGGTCGTATATACCGGTGTGTGTATATGTAGATGCATGTAAAATGTACGTATGTATATGTATTTGAAAGTGTATGATGTATGAGTAAGTATATGCATGTGGATGTTTATTGTTCATTATAAAGTATGTATGACTGGGATAGGATGACCTTAGTGTCTAAGCCCGCTCACCCCTATGTCAGCCTATTTAAGGAAGTCTAAGGACGGACTTGATCCTAAGGTGGGTAGATTACGATGACCCTGGGCTAGGAGTCAGGCTTATATGAATCGGTGTATGGTGAGTGTATTACGTGCATGTATATACGTGAGGTGATTTGTAGGTGTATATGGTAATATGTGGTATGTAAAAGTGGTTGTACGATTGAAGTGTTAATTGACTAAGAATGATCGTATTTATATGTTAAAGATATGTTTAAGTGACATGTGTTACTAAATCATTATAGATCGTGAGTGTATAAAATATTTGGTAATAATTTGTGTATTGTACTAATGTGAGTGTGTAAGGTGATGACACACTTACAGCCAGTAAATTGATGTGGTGGCATAGTAAAGTGTTACTAGTCACCTGAGTATAATATTGGTTGGATTATATCTATAGAATGATGTTATATTAAACATGTTATGTTAATACGTAATTAGTAATGTGTGTATGTGTAATGTTACTACTATTAGTGGACGTTGATGAGTATTATCAGTGGTAATACTATTGGCGTTGATATCAGTATTAGAAATACTGTTTGGATATGGCATGATGGTTATTGTGGTGTGTACGCATTAGAAGAGAGATACAAGCTGTACCCTTACGTTTTTCCTCTTGTCTTAGCCGATAAGATTCCGTGGGCGGAATCGTTTTAAGGTGGGTAGGATGTAACGACCGGTTTCAACGATACGTAGTTCGTTTTCCTCTCGTGTTGTATATCCTTCTTCGTATCCGTAGTTAAGTCGTAACGGACCCGAACCCGTATCCATTTCTATTCTTTTCAAAACTTATTATTATTATTCTTATCCCTTCTAATGAATTATTATAAAAGTCTCTTCTTAAGGATTGCTTTAATTTTTGATTCAAAATTCAAATTCGATATCTAAAATTTTTAAATGTTTAATAAGCTTTTTTATCAGACCCTGTACCCGTATTCAATTACTAATCCCTTTACGTTTTAATTATTATTATTATTATTATTAAACCCATCATGAAATTATCTTTTCTAACAATTAGTTTAATTTTCAAATTCAAATTTCAAAATTCAAACATCTCTTCTTTAATTAATTTAGAATTTTGCAAGGCCACAGTCAACTTTCAAATCTTTTTAAAACTTGTTCCTAATAAAAACTTTCCTAATTAAACCTAATGACAAATCGATTAGCTCTTACTCTCCCAATTAAACCTATTGATTACAAATCCTATTACTAATTTTCATAGCCTTTCCTTATATAATCACTTCCTAAATTAAACCCTTCCCTATTTGACTCTAGCCATTTTTGAAACCCCTCTAGCCGAACCCCATGAAATTACACACGCACACACAGCTTTAACACACTTACACTTTATAAAATACCTAGCTACATATTATAAGGAAACTTGAAGACCCTAGAGGAGACCTAGAGCCAGAATTAGCTTCACGTACTGGCAACCCCACGCACACAAGTATCACACAGCCACCTATGTGAACCTAGGTCTAGTATTAAAAAATAAAACCTAGGGTAAAACAAGAGTCCCCTTCCTCTTTATAAATTCCCTAGGTTTTCTTCTCTCAAAACCGAAGATACCCTAGCAGCTGCCTTCTTCTTTCTCTTCACACGAGGAGGCCAGAGCCTACGGCCTCTCTTCTTCTCCACGGCAACAACCAATGCTGCTGCACCCATCTCTCTCAACGCATCCGCAATTAACCCATGTCCAAGGCCACAGGTACCCACGCTAGACCATGCTACAAAAACCTCGAACAACTGCCACCTTCTTCATCCACACAACACAAGCAGCGGCCTCCACCCATGCTCGAACTTCCGGCCATCAACTCCAACGGCTAAACCCTCTTCCCGTCGATCTCTCCCCCTCAGCCTGACCCCCACGCCGCATCAGCTTGATCCGCAACGCCCAGGCCTCCCCTCATGGCTGCAGACCCCCACCGTTCCCCTGAATTCACTGTCATGCTGCCGATCAACGCCTCCCTGGCCAACTGCAAGCTGCCCAACCCCAGATCCGACCGACTGCAGCCGACCAGTGACGCCACAGCCGCCGATCAGTCCCTCTGGCCACCAACCTGTAGCCGCTATCCCCTCACTGCCGCGGCCAGCCTCTGTGCTGTTTAGATCTACCGTCGTAGCGGTTGTCAAATGCTGCATATGTCCCGATCTGTTGCTGCGTTTCATCGGTTAGTGTATCTATCTATTAATATGCTATAACCCACACCGTAACGTAGAAAACCTAATAAAAACGAATTAGTAGACGTCGTACGGGTTGTTTTAGTATCGTAATCTGTCAAAAAACGCTCATTCTGATTTTACGTTTTTGTCAAACCAGCGAACCGTCTTTACCGTAGCGTAGTGCCCATTGGGACGTTACCGACGACACCAAGAACGCCAAAAACAGGCTAGTGTGCAAATAGATATGAGTTTTTGAAGTTTGTTGTTTAATGCGTCACTTTTATTATATGCTATATATCTTTAAATTTATACGTGAAATGACGCAAGAAAATACCCCATGACGATCTGGACGAAATTTTTGATCCAACGGTATATCACACGATATACTTTAATTTTAAACAATAAGAGAAAAAAATAGTTTCTGTAGCGAGTTCAACGAAAACATATGTTCAACGTCTTTTTAAAATGGTGTATAAATTGTTCAACCCACTTCTACTGTTTGGAATTGTCACAATAACGAGTTAACATTGATAACATTAAATTTCTGCAAGTCTTGACAGGTTTAACCAGTTGTGACATCGTGGAAAATCGTGCGCCTTGAAGGCGGAATCGTGATATCGTGATGTCATGTGAGTCGACTAGGCTGGCTCGTGTTCCAGTACAAAAGTGGGCTGGGGTTAAAGTTGAGCGGCCACTGGGCGTATGAAGGGTACTCTCCTCAAGAGCACCACTCGCATGCGGTGGGTTAGCGTCAATCAAGGTAAACCCCCGTGAGAGGAACGACCTTCTCATCACGACCTAAAGGCGAGAACCCTAGATTAGATGTGCATTCTTGACATGAAAACTTGCAACGCTAACTTGGTCTCATGAAATTGATGTGCTAATGAACTCAGAGAAATTCCTCACTTTAAATCTTACAACTATTTAGAACTGCATGTTAGGGATGTTCGTTTCCGTTTCTATATAATTGTTGATGCTAAATTGCTGCAGTCATTTCTTTAAAATATTAAATGCTTCTTAAATTGATATCTGTCGTATATCTTGTCTTGGGTTACTAACTCTTTCTTGCAGACCCCTAGCTGACATACATTCATGTTTTTGGATGTATGTCAGATTCAGAGCTTGAGTACCCGGAGGAACCGTACGAGACGCCAGCTTTGGAGAGTCAGGAGTTCGCACCTGACTCAGTGCCTTCTCCAGCGGAGGACTTTTGGACCCACCCCCACACCTTCCAGCTTTCTTAGTTTACTTTCAGTCGTTGTAGTTGTTTTCGTGTAAGTTTCATTTTCTGTCGCTACTTTAGCCCAGCTGTGGCTTGTTTAATTTCGTGTACGAACATTATCTCTGGTTGTGGCTTTACTTTCTGAAATGTTCTGATTGTTCTGAATCGCAAATGCAAGAACCTCGTCTGTGTTTTTATCACAGACGCTTATTGAACTCGAGCTTCACCGCTCCAGTTCAAGCGGACCGTACAATGCTCTCGCTTCTGGTGTCTTTTGGGAAGCGGGGCGTTACAATATCCCAAAGCGTTATCCACCAGATGATCATCCGAGGTAACGTATAGCTATCTTTTGGGCAGGCCTTGTTTAGGTCGGTGAAGTCGACACACATCCACCATTTCTTGTTGGACTTTCACACCATCACCTCATTAGCCAGTCATTCTGGGTATTGTATCTCTCGGATGAAGTTTGCTTGGAGAAGACGATCTACTTCCTCGACCGCCGCTCGCATCTTTTCTCCTCTCATGATGTGCTTCTTCTACTTGATGGGACGAGCTGTGGGATTCACGTGTAATTTATGAGTGATCATCCGAGGATCCACTCCCGGTATATCCTCGGGGCTCCAAGCCAACACATCCACATTGGCTCGAAGAATAGTAATGAGCTTTGCCTTCAAGTCCGGTTGTAACCTCAAACCAATGGATGTGGTCTTCCCTTCCTGCTCCAATAAAGATATCAGTTCAGCTTCCTCCACTGGTGTGGGTTGTTGATCGACATGCTCTTCTCCGTTCTCAAGGAACTCAACCGGAATATTCCACGTTCTTGTTCTTCGTAGACAGTAGATAGCACGACCTTGACTGTTGCTAATTACCCTTCACTTTCCCTACTCCGTTTGGGGTGGGAAATTTCACCATTAGATGTAACAGAGATGGCACGGCTTTGATAGATATAAGGTACTATCGCTTGATGATGCCATTGATGGAGACTTGAGATTCACGACCACGAACTTCGTCATTTTGGTGATGGACTTCGGGTGATCTCCTAGAGTGACTGGAAGAGTTATCGTCCCCGCAATGGGAATGGAATGGCCGGTGAATATGATGATGGGACCTGCGCATGGTTGAAGATCGGAAAGATTTAAGCCCATCCTCTTGATGGTGGACGTAAACAATATGTCACACGAACTTCCCGTATCAACCAAGAGCTTCAGCACCTCAGTCGATCCTATGATGGCAGTAATGACAATAGCGTCATCGTGATGCATCTTGTGTAATGCCATGAAAGCTACTGCACAAGTACTAGAGGGGGGTGAATAGTACTTTAAAAATAACAAGGAGTATAATTCCTAATTATCGTGCAAACTACTACCAACAAATGCGGAAGCTAAAATTGACAACAACAAATATTCAATGCTAACAATTGATATGATGGGTTCAGATCCACCCACGTCTCCCCGACTTGTTCCCGGTGATCCTATGTCCCAGAACACCCGGATCCCCTCCGGATACTTAGGTTAGAAACCCTAACCCAAGATTTCCACTATGAATACCTTGTGAAAACCCTTCACAAGATCAAATCATACAATCAATAGCAATAGTGAATCCCACAACCCGGGATCACAACCTTCTCTCACAACCGAGAGAATCAATAGCAATAAATGAGTTTATAGGAAATAAACAACAACTTACCACAAACCCTATACCTTGAGTATTCTTACCAAATTAGGGCAAGGAGGGATTTGAGGAAGGAGAAGTCACCAAGACCTAGCACCACCAATATGAGCAGCAATGGGTGCCTAGGAATGAATAGGAGACTTGAATCAAGCAATAGCTTGGATGGCTCAACAAGAACAAAGTTCTCTCAAGATGGATTCTAGATCTCAAATGAGGGAGAGAATGATTTCTTGTGAGGAAGAGAGCTTTGGAAATGAGTTTCAATCTCTAACTCTTTCAATATGAATAAGGCTCTCAATAGCAGCTCTAACCTTGAGGGAAACGACCAAGCTTAGTATTTATAGGGTCCCACAAAATCGAGCTAGGTCAACTCCCAACGGTTGGAAATCTGGGGCAATTAGTCGGTCAAAGAACAACCACTGACCGACTAGTTCATCAACTAGTCGGTCGATGAAACAACATGAACCGACTAAAGGATGAACAGTGAACAGATGAAATTTCAGACCTAAAGAACTAGTCGGTCCAAGAAGACTTTTCGACCGACTAGTTTCTCAACTAGTCGGTCGGTCAGTTAACTTAGACCGACTAAGAGTCAAAAACTATTAGTCTGAATACAAATTGATTTAGTCGGTCCAAGAACAAATGTTGACCGACTAGATCATCAACTAGTCGGTCGCCAAATGTTCTTAGACTGACTAACGATAAACAGTAACTAGGCATGTACAGGAAAAGCTCAACTAGTCAGTCTAAGAAGCATCACTGACCGACTAGTTCACCAACTAGTCGGTCGGTGAGTCAACTAAGACCGACTAACTGTGAACAGTAAAGAGCTTAGAATTTGGGAGACAAACTAGTCGGTCCAAGAAGCTTTTCCGACCGACTAGATCACCATCTAGTCGGTTGGTTCTTCTTCTTGAACCAACTAACATGCACAAGAAGTCTCGAATCGAAGCGCGATGCTTCGGGAAAGTTTGAATGGACTTCTACTAAGATCCTAGCTCTAAGATAGGAGCGATATGAAGATCAAATGATAATACCTACTCAAGGCTTAACATTCTAAAGAGCAAAGCTAGAAGACTAAATATAAATCTAGACAAACCGTCTTCAAAAGCTTCGATCGAATCTTCATGACTTCAAAGATGGTCCAAAAACTTCAACGAAGCTTTAGGCATATGAATACGTGCTTTGAGAAGTCTTGAGACGTCGCTTTGGATGTTCACGTGAATTTGGCGACGATCTCCATAACTGCGCTCACAAAGTGTTAGTTCACGATTTATTTATGTTTGCTCATCATCCAAAACCAAATCTGGGGAGTCCAATACTCAACATTCTCCCCCTTTTTGGTGATGACAAACAAACATAAATAATAATCAAAAATAATGATTCAAATGTAAAATACTTACTCCCCCTGCATTGATGACACGTTAGTTCCAAATTGATTAAATATAATACGCATCAAGCAGAAGTGAGAGATATAAAACATGATCCAATTATTGAAATTTAGGAACGTAATCCATTTTTATATTTTCACTCCCCCTGAATCTAACATAATAAATTAGATTCATGGACAATAGAGTTAAATTTTCATTTTGCCCTTGTCATTATTACTATCTCTCCCCCTTTGGCATTATCCAAAAAGAGTGGGGGCATACAACGACAACAACAAGGCTAAAGAAAATCCAACATCGGGAGTCGAAGAATACGACGATGGTCCAAAAGACACCAAGAGACAAAAATACATGAAGAAAATCAAGGTGTGCCAAATTGACCATTATCCAAAAGCGAAAAATGAAATCATCAAAATACCAAATATAATTCACTTATTGAGTAAAGGAACGTGCTCTCCAATCTCAACATTTTGGTTAAATTAGTGCATGGAAAACAATTCTATGTTTTCATAGAAATAAATTCTTTTTAACCAAGTCATTATCGTCGAGCGACGAAATTGAACATCATAGACATTAAAACGAATATAAAATGTGCACAACGAAGTAAAAGAGAACAACGATGTATATATATATATATGAAGCATCATGAGTATAACCAAAAGATACATCGACTACATCAAAATGTCACATACTATATCAACATCAAAATGTCAAAAACCATCATCGACATCAAGATCATCAACATACATCCAAAAATGATACAACATCGACATCAAGCATCAACACATCCAAATACATCAAAAACACCACCAACCCTGTCCTAACCCAAAACTCTCTCTAAAAGATGAATCATCCAAGGAGCATCGTGTTGGATATTGGACTCCCCGGATTTGGTTTTGGATGATGAACAAACATAAATATATCGTGAACTAACACTTTGTGAGCGCAGTTATGGAGATCGTCGCCAAATTCATATGAATATCAATTACGACGTCTCAAGACTTCTCAAAGCACGTGATCGTATGCCTAAAGCTTCGTTGAAGCTTATGGACCATTTTAGAAGTCATGAAGATTCGATTGAAGCTATTGAAGACGGTATCGTCAAGTTTTATTTATAGTCTTTAAGCTTCTTTCGTAGAATGTTAAGCCTTGAGTAGGTCTTACGGTTTAAATCTTCTTAACGCTCATATCTTAGCTCTAGGATCTTAGTAGAAGTCCATACAATCTTTCCCGATGCTTCGCGCTTCGATTCGTGACTTCTTGTGCATGTTAGTTGGTTCAAGAAGAAGAACTGACCGACTAGATGGTGATCTAGTCGGTCGGTAAAGCTTATTGGACCGACTAGTTTTTGTTAGTCTATTCTAAGCTCTTTACTGTTTACAGTTAGTCGGTCTAAGTTGACTCACCGACCGACTAGTTTGTGAACTAGTCGGTCAGTGATGCTTCTGTGACCGACTAGTTGAGCTTTCCCTGTACATGCACATTTGAGCCTGAGCTACTGTTTATCATTAGTCGGTCTGTGTTCATTGATCGACCGACTAGTTGATGAACTAGTCGGTCAACTTTCCTTCTTGGACCGACTAGTTGAGTTTTACTGTACATGCCAATTTTCACCTAACTTACTGTTTATCGTTAGTCAGTCTATGCTCATTTGGCGACCGACTAGTTGGTGAATTAGTCGGTCAACATTTGTTCTTGGACCGGCTAAGTCAATTTGTGCTCAGACTTCAGTTTTATCTGTTAGTCGGTCTCAGTTGAGTAACCGACCGACTAGTTGTGAAACTAGTCGGTCAGCTACTCTTCTTGGACCGACTAGTTCCTTTTGTCTGTGCTTCAACCTTTTGGCTGTTCTTCCATTAGTCGGTATACGTTAATTGACCGACCGCCTAGTTGATGAACTAGTCGGTCGGTGGTTGTTCTTTGACCGACTAGTTGGGTTCAGAAAAGAGCCGTTGGAGCATTAATTGAAACGTTTTTCTTTATCTCCCTCCTCTATCCTATAAATACTTGATGGGCTGCATTCATTGCAGCCAAGGCTGATATTATTGCAAGTTTAGAGATCAAGAGAAATCATTCCAAGCTCATTCAAAGCTCTTTCATTCCATTCAATAATCTCTCCTCACTCTTACTTCCAAAGAGAGATTCATTGAGTGTGAAGCCTTCCAAGCCAAGTGCTTGATTCTAGGTCACCAACATCCCCATAGCTCTCCATTGCTGATCTACATCTTGGAGCTAGGGTTTGATGCCACTTCTTCTTCCTCAAAATCATCCTTGCCCTAATTCGTAAGCATTACTCAAGGCATAGGTATTTTGTCGGTAAGAAGTTCTATTTCATTTCAATTTCTATTGTAAGTTTCACTCTCGGTTGTGAGAGTGTGGTTGTGATCCCGGGTTGTGGGAGTCACAAATTACTTTGTGTATGATTTGACTTGTGGAGGTTTTTCACAAGTATTTCATAGTGAAAATCTTGAGTTAGGGTTTCTAACTCAAGTATCCGGAGGGGATCCGGGTGGTTGGGACGTAGGATCACCGGGAACAAGTCGGGGAGACTTGGGTGGATCCGAACCCAGTAATATCGTTGTTTGCGATTGTTTCTTTGTTGTCTAACATTTACATTTCCGCATTTTCCGCATTGTTTGGTAGAGTTTGCAAGTAATTAGGAATTAACCTCTTAATTATTTTAAAGTACTATTCACCCCCCCCCCCCCCCCTCTAGTACTTGTGCAGTAGCTTAGCAGGGCATTACATTTGGTATCAGAGCCAAGTCTATAGCTATGTCTGCCAACGACAACAAGACCGTTCGTCCACCTTCTGACTATAGCACCTTCAAGAACCGTGAAGGAGCGTCTTCGTTAATGGAAGGACATTCCTCAACGAGGCCTCCATTCTTCAACGGTACCAACTACGGGTACTGGAAATGCCAGATGGAGACTTTCCTCCGGAGTGCTTCACTATGGAGGACCACGATGAAGGAATACGTCGAGCCCACCGAAGAAGATTTCGAGAAATGGACTCCCGCGGAGGTCGCCGCAGAGGTAAGCAATGCCAAGGCAATGAACGCCTTGCAGTGCGCCTTGGAACCCGAGGATTTCAACAAGATATGCACATGTAAGAGTGCATATCAAATATGGAACTCCCTCCTCATATTACATGAAGGGACGAGTAGGGTAAGAGACTCTAAACTCGTTGTAGTTAATAAAGATTACGAGATGTTTCATATGCTACAGGGTGAGAAGATGAAGGAGTATTATGCTCGCTTCGTCGACATCATAAATGAGTTAGAGGCTCTCGGCAAATCCTACACCCAAAAGGAGAAATGTTCGAAGCTTATCGAAGGACTTCCTTCGAGTTGGGAAAAGCGTACCTTCGCCATCGAGGAAGGTAATGATATGAACAAATATACCGTTGTTCAACTAATGGGTACCTTGATGTCTTATGAGGTACGCAAGGATAGCAAGTTGAAGTTACAGGAAAAGATGAAGTCTTACCTATAACAAGAAGAGCCAAAGAAGAAAGCTATTGCTTTCAAGGCCGCTCCATCTACTTCCACATCAACCGATGATGAGAACTCGGAAAACGAGTTGGACTTGGAGTCCATGGCACTCATGGCCAAGAAGTTCAACCGGTTCTTCCGGTAAGGTAACTTCAAAAACAAATCGAAGTTCAATTCATCTAACTCTTCTTCTTCTTTGTGCTTTAAATGCAACAAGCCAGGACACATGAAAGCGGAGTGTCCTCTAAACAAGCAAAAGGAGAAGTGGAAGGTGCCAAAGTATGACAAGTCCAAGAAGTACAAGAAAGGGAACAAAAAGGGGCTTGTCGGGGCAACATTCACCGACTCCGAGGATTCCTCAAGCGGAGAGTCGGACGATGAACAAGTGGAGCAAGCACACATGTGCTTCATGGCAAGAGAGGAGCATGATCAAGGATCTTCCTCTTCCGATGATAGCGACAACGAAGGCGATGAGGTAACTATGGATGACCTTAGGAATGCTAATTCTCAATTATGGTCTAAGTATACTAAATTAGTAAATAGGTATACTAAAGTAAAAGATGACTTAGCTAGCATTCAAACCTCGCCTAAAACTATCATCACCAACAACGACACCGTTGTTGAAGGGTTGAAGAATGAGATTGTTAATCTCAAGACTCAACTTGAACATGTTAGCATTGAAGATCCGGAGGAGCACAAGATAGCGGATTTGACTTCTCAAAACTCGACTTTGAGTATTGAGAATGAGAATCTTAAATCTCGTGTTTATGTGCTCACATCGCAAGTATCCAATTTGGATACTTCTATGCGTTCTCTCACCGAGAAATATGATAACACATTAGGCCGAATTAATAAATTCAATAAGGGTAAGGACCATTTGGATAAAATCCTAAGTGACTTACTTCCGGCCAATCACCACATTGGCTTGGGGTATACGATGGGAAGTTCATCCAAATCGGCCACTACTTTTGTTAGGCCAACTTCCAGTGACTCAACGAGTGGTAGCAAACACTCTATTGGTAGTTCTTCTACCAATGGTGCTTCCACCTCGTCCACACCCTCTTTCGGAAAGAAACCCACTTTGGGTGGACCTCCAAAGAAAGGGCATGCTTATATGTACACCAATCCTATGCCACGTAGGAACACACGTCCTACTCCACCGGCTCACACATATGATCATTTCTATGCTACACGTTCACGGGCACGTGCACACCATGTGAGACACCCTCACGCACGTGTTCCTCCACATGCATATGTTCACCCACATCATCGTATGAATAACTATCCACATGCACCATTCCATCATGTTCCTTATGCCTATCCACGACATGCATCACGTAGAAACCAACAACGCATGCATGCACCCAATAGGATGAGGGTTCCCAAGATTTTCACTATTTGGAGCCCAAATGACACAAGCATGGATGAAAAACAAGTTTACATGAATGCTTATTTTTCGGATGTTGTGCATAGTAGAAATTATGTGGGGAAGTCTAAGTCCAATTGGACTTGGCTTCCAAAGGTCTAATCTTTTGGACCCAATGACCTTGGGTACCATGATATGAAATTTTCTATCTTTAGGTACTCAAGGAAAAGAAAAAGGAAAGGAGGAACAAATTTAAATTTAGCTCCAAGGGGAATTGGATACTCGATAGCGGGTGTTCAAAACACATGACGGGTGACGCTCAATTGCTCTCCGGAGTGGTTCCCATTGCAAATGGAAACCGCGTCGTATTTGGAGGTAACGAGAGCAGAACCATCATAGGTGTTGGTAAACTGGGTAATCCTTCTAAACCCCTTATATGTGATGTTTACCTTGTTAAAGGATTAAACCACAATCTCATTTCAATAAGTCAACTTTGTGACAAAGGTTACAAAGTTAACTTTGCGAAAGGAATGTGCCATATTTTAAGAAAAGATAATAATGAATTATTGTTTTCCGGCACACGCCATAAGGATATATATATCCTAGATCTTCCGAGATCACATGAACAATGTCTTATTGCCAACACAAGTGAACAACACTTATGGCATCGACGTTTTGGTCATGTGAACTTTGGAACACTTTTTAAGCTTTCCAAGTTAAATTCTATTAGAGGCTTCCCTAAGCTTGTTTTTCAAAAGAAAAGCTTTTGTGACTCGTGTCAACGAGGCAAGCTTCCAAAATCTTCATTTAAACCTAAGAAAAGCATTTCCTCTAAGCGGCCTCTAGAGCTATTACATCTAGATTTATTTGGGCCAACTAGAGTTGCTTCATTAGGTAATGCTAGATATGGACTTGTCATCGTTGATGACTTTTCTAGGTTTACTTGGGTATTTTCATTGTGTAATAAAAATGAAGCTTTTGAAAACTTCACAATTTTTGTTAAGAAAGTACAAAATCTCTTAGGAACCACCATTGTCACTATTCGTAGTGATCATGGAGGTGAATTTGAGAATGAGTCTTTTGAGACATTTTGTGATGAAGTTGGTATTACACACACCTTTTCATTCCCTCGCGCACCTCCTCAAAATGGTGTTGTTGAGAGAAAGAATAGGACGCTAGTGGAATGTGCTCGCACTATGCTTGATGATAGCCAACTTGGCCATCAATTTTAGGCGGAAGCGGTACATACCGCTTGCTATGTGTTTAATAGAATACTTTTGAGGCCCAGCACTAAACAAACTTGTTATGAATTGTTGTTTGGTAGGTTGCCTCAAGTTAAACATTTTCGTGTTTTTGGTTCGAAATGTTTTATTAAGAACACGTATGGTAGTTTGGATAAATTCGATCCAAGATCCGATGAGGGGATTTTTGTTGGATATTCTTCGCGTAGCAAAGCCTACCGGATATTCAACAAACGAACCTCAATGATCGAGGAATCACTTCATGTGTCATTTAATGAAGGATTTGTTCCAACTAGAATTACTAATGATGATGACTCTATGGATGTCTTATGTGATTCAATTGGTAATTCTAACTCTAATGATTCTATTGATTCTATTGAGACTAACCCGTCTAAT
Organism: Scilla litardierei; assembly: GCA_030789695.1. Classification (NCBI taxonomy): domain Eukaryota; kingdom Viridiplantae; phylum Streptophyta; class Magnoliopsida; order Asparagales; family Asparagaceae; genus Scilla; species Scilla litardierei. Next base: position 223,932,507 of record CM061133.1, read on the forward strand.
GAAGTTGTTGAGAATGTTCCTAGTGATCAAGGTATTCCCAAACGGCTTCATACAGTTCGTGACCATCCTCATGAGCAAGTCATTGGCAATATCCATGATAGTGTCAAGACGAGATCACAAGTGAACTACTTCGCTCATTGTGCCTTTGCCTCCTCGATAGAGCCAAAGAATGTTAATGATGCATGTGAAGATAGCGCTTGGATCTTAGCCATGGAGGAGGAACTCATTCAATTCGAGAGAAATGAAGTTTGGGAGCTTGTTCCATTGCCATCGAAGAACCACACCGTCATAGGGACAAAGTGGATCTTCAAGAACAAAACCGACGAAAACCAAGTCATCGTCCGGAACAAAGCTCGGTTAGTTGCTCAAGGCTACCGTCAAGAGGAAGGTATTGATTTCGAAGAATCCTTCGCTCCGGTAGCTAGATTAGAATCAATTAGATTATTATTGTCTTTTGCATGCCATAAGGATTTTAAATTATTTCAAATGGATGTTAAAAGTGCATTTTTAAATGGAGATGTTGTTGAGGAAGTTTACGTTTCTCAACCTCCGGGCTTTATTAATGAAAAATTTCCAAATCATGTTTTTAAACTTAAGAAAGCACTTTACGGTTTGAGACAAGCTCCTCGAGTTTGGTATGACCGTCTAAAGAATTTTCTTTTGGATTTAGGTTTTAAAATGGGAGAAGTTGATTCCACGTTATTTGTTAAGTATTCGAATAATGATATAATTTTAGTTCAAATATATGTTGATGATATCATTTTCGGTGCTACTAACTTTGCTCTTTGCGAAGAGTTTTCTAATGTGATGAAGGATCAATTTGAGATGAGCCACATGGGTGAGCTCAAATATTTCTTAGGTCTCCAAATTCGCCAAATGGACGATGCAATCTTCATCCACCAAACGAAGTATACGGTGGAGTTGCTTAAGCGATTTGGAATGGAGAGTGCCTCCGGGAAAAAGACTCCAATGAGCACGACTACGCATCTTGATAAGGATACGGGCGGTAAGGATGTAGACATTCGTCTATATCGAGGTATGATAGGTAATTTACTTTATCTTACCGCAAGTAGGCCCGATATTATGTTTGTCGTATGCGTATGTGCTCGTTATCAGTCTCAACCTAAGGAATCTCACTTAGTAGCGGTAAAATGTATTTTTCGCTATCTAAGTTACACTTTAGATTTTGGATTACTTTATCCGAAATCTAGCACGTATGAGTTAATCTCATATAGTGATGCCGATTATGCGGGATGCAAATCCGACAGGAAAAGTACTAGTGGCACTTGCCATTTTATAGGAAATTCTCTTGTCTCTTGGTTTTCCAAGAAGCAAAATTCCGTATCACTTTCAACCACCGAGGCGGAATACATTGCCGCCGGTGCCGCGTGTGCTCAAGTTCTTTGGATGAGACACACACTTAAAGACTTTGGTATAAACTGTGATACTTGCCCTATCATGGTGGACAACCAAAGTGCAATATGTCTTTCCAAGAACCCGGTACACCATTCCCGTTCGAAACACATAGATGTCCGACACCATTTCTTAGATGATCATGTTGCTAAAAAGGACATCAGATTAGTGTACGTTGAAACCCAGAAGCAAATCGCCGATATTTTCACGAAACCCCTAAAGGAGGACTCCTTTGTGCGGTTGCATCGAGAATTGGGGATTATGGGCGAATCCGAGATATAGGATTCATTTTTTATTCAATATTCTTGCATGCTATTCTATTCGTTATATTTGCTCATGCTTGAAGTATTGAAATTTTCTGGATTTTTTTGTTGAATTTTCGGAATTTTCGCTCGATTTGTGTGTAATCGTCAAATTTCTGTTTTTCGATGTTTAATGGGGTAGTATAATGATTAATGAGAGTATTTTGATGTTTCATCCAAGTGTGATTAGGAGAGAAATCAAATTTCATAGATTTTCAATTTTTGGACCTCTTTAGTCGGTTCATGTTCAATGACCGACCGACTAGATTGAGATCTAGTCGGTCAGTAAATGAACACAGACCGACTAATTCTTGTCAGTTAACTTGGGTTTTGTCACTGTTTACAACTAGTCGGTTCAAGCTCATTAACCGACCGACTAGATCGTGATCTAGTCCGTCAGTGCTTGAACTATGACCGACTAGTTGTGCCAGGGAATGTTTGGTCTTTTGAGCTCCCGACCGACTTAAACTCGATTTAGTCGGCTATTTCTCATTTTAGTCGATCGGAAACTTCTCTCTCTCAGCTCAAAACCCCCTACCCCCGCTCTGACCCTTCGACTTTCGGCCGTTTTTCGACCAAACCCGCCGTCGCCGACCGTCGCCCTCTCCTCCTAGGTGACTCTCCTCCCTCTCCTAGCTTCCTAGGGTTCGGATTTGCTCTCTAGGGTTAGTTTTTCAGCGGCTAGGGTTTCATTTCTAGTTGGTTTCGATTCCTAGGGTTGTGCTAGGGTTCTTGATTTCGGCTAGGGTTTCTTCGAATTGATCTCTCTTGCGTCGTGTCGTGCCTCGATTATGGCTCGTACACGTATCCCGATCACTCCCTCTGGCCCTTCGCCCATGACCATAGATTCGCCACCCTCGGACCCTCCTCCTCCGAAACGCCGTTCGAAGCCTACCGAACCCTCTTCGTCTTCGCCCCATCTTAAGCGTAAGAGGACGACGAAAGCGAAGCCCCGTGCTCATCCTAGAGACTAACCCAAGCCTAAGCGCAAGCCCAAGCAACTTGCGTCTCCCTCTTCTTTCCATACTCCTACCGATTCTGATACCGAGTATAGACCCGAGCCTGAGACTCATAGGGAACCCACCCCTCCTACCCATCCTGAGTCTAGCTCCCGACCACGTACGTCTACCCGTAAGCCTAAGGGAAAGGCTCCGATGCCGGTAGGCGGTGTCGATATCTTGTTGTGTCGCGACGACCCTATGTGTCTCGCGGCTTACAACCGTATCGAACATTGCCCGCTGGTTCTGGAGCATTTCGTCCAGATTAGTGACTTCATAGGGCTAGCTGATCTTCTGTCGTCTTCGGGTCTTATTGATTACCTTCGATATGATCCTAAGGCGAATCCTCACCCCTACCCTCGTTTAGTAAAACTATTCTATGCTAATAGGATCCGGGGTCAGTACGATGCGACCCACTCGATTGAGACAACTGTTTTGGGGACTCCAATAGTCCTCACGGCAGAAATCTTAGGAGAGATTTTGGGTATCTCCTCGTCTGGCCTCCTCCCCTCTGACATTTCCGTAGATGATATTTCTTCCATTGATCAGACCATCCTTTCTGAGATTTTCCATCAGATTCCTCCCGCCATGATTGGCATACCCTCCAAATCCTTCAAGCCTAACGCCTGGGTCCTCAATTTGATTCTGATGCCGTGCTTGCTTCCCAAGTACGGCTCCTCATCTCTACCGTCCCAGCCTTTTCTCAAGTTGATCTACGCTATTTTCATGGGGAGCTCGATTAACTGGGCTCGCATTATACTCGATAAGATGGACTCTTTCGAGTGTATTCGCAAGACCACGAAGTCAGCTCACATCCCCTTCCCGTGCTTGTTGACCCTTGTTTTTCGCCACTTCTGTGTCACACTTCCTCGTGACGATGAGCGTCCACTTGGTCCTCCCCTGAATGCGACGGTCGTTAAGAAGTATCTTGCGGCGCTCCGTCACGTTCAGAGGACGACACCTTCAGCGTCTGCCTCTGCCTCTACCTCAGCTGCTCCCTCTACCACTCTTACCGATGTCGTTCGTTCGATCCGTCGTTTAGAGTCTCGTCAGGCTCGTTCTGAGGAGATTCTCTGCTGTATCACTCGACGCCTTGATATTGAGGTCCCTCCGTCTTTTTCTGACGAGGATGAGTTGGATGAGGAGGATATTGAGGAGCTTTGTCGTGCTTCTACTCGTGCCCCCGAGGGCACTTCTGGTGATGCTGATGTTGCTTCGTCTGCTGGTGCCCCCGAGAGCACACCTGTTGCCACCGCTCCTGCGGTGGATGCTCCGACTGGTGCTCCCGAGGCCACTACTGTTGCTACTCCAGAGATTTCCACTTCTGCCGTCGCCCCCGCTGACATTCCAGATGTTCCTGTGACCACCACTTCTCCTGCAGAGCCTGTTGCTGCTGCAGATCCTGCCGCTTCCTCTTGAGCTTCTTTGAGGACTCTCCCGATACTCATTGGATGACATATCTAGTTGTGAGAGATGTTGGGTAGGCTAGTGTGGGTGGCTATGATTTTTGGATCATTTTGATGATGTATTTTGATGTACTTTGATGATGTTATATGTTATGTGACACTCTGATATCTGTTTGATATGATGATGTATTTTGTGCCCCGATCGTTGGATCGATGTTTTGTATGTCAGTGATGTATATTTTTGATGTACTCTGGTTCATTTTATATATATATATACATCGACGTTGACATTTCATTCTATTGTGCACATTATATTTTTTTTTATGTCTCTGATGTTTGATTTCGTCGCTCGACAATATTAACTTGGTTTAATAGAAATTTCTTCTATGGAAACATAGAATTGTTTTCCATGCACTAAATTAACCAAGAATGTTGATATTGGAGAATATATTCCATAACTCATTCCGTAAAATTGATTTGAGTTTTGATGATTTCGTTTTACGACTTTCGACTATGGTTTCATTGACACGCCTTGATTTTATTCGTATTTTTCTTCGGTGTCACTTGAACCGTCGTCGTTTTCTACGACTCCCGTGCTTTTATTTGAAGCCATTGTTGTTGTCGTTGATCTCCTCCCGCTCTTTTTGCTAATGCCAAAGGAGGAGAGATATAATAATAACAATGTGCTAAATGATAATTTAAAGCATTATTCCAAGAATCTAATTTGATATGTTAGATTCAGGGGGAGTTAAGATATATAAATGGATTTTCAAATCCGATATTTCAATAACCAACATTTGGTATTCGATATTTCAATAATCGATTCTCATTTATATACTTTACTCGTCTGCTTGATGCGTATTATTATTGTTTAATTTGAAATTAACGTGTCATCAATGCAGGGGGAGTAAGTAAATTACTTTTGAATCATTATTTTTTATTATTATTTATGTTGGTTTGTCATCACTAAAAAGGGGGAGAATGTTGGATATTGGACTCCCCGGATTTGGTTTTGGATGATGAACAAACATAAATATATCGTGAACTAACACTTTGTGAGCGCAGTTATGGAGATCGTCTCCAAATTCATATGAATATCAATTACGACGTCTCAAGACTTCTCAAAGCACGTGATCGTATGCCTAAAGCTTCGTTGAAGCTTATGGACCATTTTAGAAGTCATGAAGATTCGATTGAAGCTATTGAAGACGGTATCGTCAAGTTTTATTTATAGTCTTTAAGCTTCTTTCGTAGAATGTTAAGCCTTGAGTAGGTCTTACGGTTTAAATCTTCTTAACGCTCATATCTTAGCTCTAGGATCTTAGTAGAAGTCCATACAATCTTTCCCGAAGCTTCGCGCTTCGATTCGCGACTTCTTGTGCATGTTAGTTGGTTCAAGAAGAACTGACCGACTAGATGGTGATCTAGTCGGTCGGCAAAGCTTCTTGGACCGACTAGTTTTTGTTAGTCTATTCTAAGCTCTTTACTGTTTACAGTTAGTCGGTCTAAGTTGACTCACCGACCGACTAGTTTGTGAACTAGTCGGTCAGTGATGCTTCTGTGACCGACTAGTTGAGCTTTCCCTGTACATGCACATTTGAGCCTGAGCTACTGTTTATCATTAGTCGGTCTGTGTTCATTGATCGACCGACTAGTTGATGAACTAGTCGGTCAACTTTCCTTCTTGGACCGACTAGTTGAGTTTTACTGTATATGCAAATTTTCACCTAACTTACTGTTTATCATTAGTCGGTCTATGCTCATTTGGCGACCGACTAGTTGGTGAATTAGTCGGTCAACATTTGTTCTTGGACCGACTAAGTCAATTTGTGCTCAGACTTCAGTTTTATCTGTTAGTCGGTCTCAGTTGAGTAACCGACCGACTAGTTGTGAAACTAGTCGGTCAGCTACTCTTCTTGGACCGACTAGTTCCTTTTGTCTGTGCTTCAACCTTTTGGCTGTTCTTCCATTAGTCGGTATACGTTAATTGACCGACCGACTAGTTGATGAACTAGTCGGTCGGTGGTTGTTCTTTGACCGACTAGTTGGGTTCAGAAAAGAGCCGTTGGAGCATTAATTGAAACGTTTTTCTTTATCTCTCTCCTCTATCCTATAAATACTTGATGGGCTGCATTCATTGCAGTCAAGGCTGATATTATTGCATGTTTAGAGATCAAGAGAAATCATTCCAAGCTCATTCAAAGCTCTTTCATTCCATTCAATTATCTCTCCTCACTCTTACTTCCAAAGAGAGATTCATTGAGTGTGAAGCCTTCCAAGCCAAGTGCTTGATTCTAGGTCACCAACATCCCCATAGCTCTCCATCGCTGATCTACATCTTGGAGCTAGGGTTTGATGCCACTTCTTCTTCCTCAAAATCATCCTTGCCCTAATTCGTAAGCATTACTCAAGGCATAGGTATTTTGTCGGTAAGAAGTTCTATTTCATTTCAATTTCTATTGTAAGTTTCACTCTCGGTTGTGAGAGTGTGGTTGTGATCCCGGGTTGTGGGAGTCACAAATTACTTTGTGTATGATTTGACTTGTGGAGGTTTTTCACAAGTATTTCATAGTGGAAATCTTGAGTTAGGATTTCTAACTCAAGTATCCGGAGGGGATCCGGGTGGTTGGGACGTAGGATCACCGGGAACAAGTCGGGAGACTTGGGTGGATCCGAACCCAGTAATATCGTTGTTTGCGATTGTTTCTTTGTTGTCTAACATTTACATTTCCGCATTTTCCGCATTGTTTGGTAGAGTTTGCAAGTAATTAGGAATTTACCTCTTAATTATTTTAAAGTACTATTCACCCCCCCTCTAGTACTTGTGCAGTAGCTTAGCAGGGCATTACACATCGGAGAGTCCTCCAAACAGACTCTCAAGAAGGAGTGGTAGGAACAGCAGTCTCCGTAGGTCCAGTCGAAGGAGTGGACTCAGGCTCTGCTGGGAGGAGTGGTGTGTCAACAGAAGGAATCGTCGGGGCAGGAGTGGAAACATCAACAGCAGGCTCAACGGCAGAGGCACCAACAGGACCGTCAACTGGAGCAGATGTCTCTGGAGCACGAGTAGACTCATCCACTGGAGCAGAAGACTCTGGAGCACCTGAAGAAGTGGCAGCTCCAGCAACGGATGTGGTAGCAGCAGCAGGAGTGGCCTCAGTGCCACGAGCAAGAGAATCAACGAGCTCATCGATCTCATCATCATCCATCTCCTCATCCTCAGAAACTGGAGGAGGGACCTCAACACCAATAACACGAGCAATACGACACAGAATCTCCTCGGTACGAGCATACCGAAACTCGAGACGATGAACAGAACGAGCGAGATCATCAAGTGTGGTGGGAGGTCTAGGAGCAGGAGCTGCAGAAGAGGTGCCCTGAGAAGCTGAAGGAGTCGTCCTCTGCACGTGACGGAGTGCCGCAAGAGATTTCTTGACGGCCGTCGCATTCAGGGGAGGACCAAGTGGACGCTCATCGTCAGGAGGCAAAGGCATGTGGAAATGATGAAACACCAAAGTCAACAGACAAGGATAAGGGATATGCGCAGATTTCATGGACTTGCGAATACACTCGAAAGAATCCATCTTATCGAGTATAATGCGAGCCCAGTTAATCTCGCAACCCAAGAAGAGAGCGTAAATCAACTTTAGGAATGTCTGGGATGGCAGAGAAGATGAGCCGTACTTCGGAAGTAAGCACGACTTCAGGATAAGATTAAGCACCCAAGCATTCGGCTTGAATGACTTCGATGGGACACCTATGAAAGCTAGAGGGATCACATGGAAGATATCAGCAAGAACGGACTGATCTAAAGAAGAGATATCATCAACTGAAATATCAGACGGGAGGAGACCAGACGACGAACAACCAAGCAACTTCCCCAAGATTTCTACCGTGAGGACTATAGGAGTCCCCAAGACAGTACTCTCGATGGAGTGGGTCTCACCGTACTGACCCCGGGAATGGTTCGCATAGAAAAGTTTGACCAGGCGAGGATAGGGTCGAGGGTTCGCCTTAGGGTCAAAGCGAAGGTAGTCTAGGAGTCCACTATAGGATAGAAGATCTGCTAAGCCAAGGAAGTCGGAGAACTTGACGAAATGCTCCAATAACAGTGGGCAATGTTCGATACGGGTGTATGCCGCTAGACACATAGGGTCATCGCGACATAGCGAGATATCGACACCACCAGCTGGCATCGGAGCCTTTCCCTTAGGCTTACGGGAGCTAGAACGAAGTGGAGGAGTGGGTTCCTTACGACTAGGCTCATCCTCGGGTCTAAACTCAGTGTCGGAATCAGATGGTGTAGTGGGGGTATGGAGTATAGGCTTCCTAGACTGAGAACGCCTACTGGGTTTGGCGGTCGCCGTCCTCTGCTTCTTCAGAGGAGGCGAAGACGATGAAGGTTGGGTTGTTTTAGATCGGCGTTTGGGTTTCGAAGGATCCCTAGGGTATGGCTCAACAGTCATATGGGATGGGCCAGAGGGAGTGATCGGGATTCTCGTCTTTGCCATAAGTGTGACAAAACGAGTGCAAACAATCGCAAGAACGAGATCAAACAACCCTAGATCCGAAACCCTAAAGCTGAAATCGAAATGAGCTTGAAACCAAACCCTAGAAAGGAAAACCGACCTAGAATAGAACCCTAGATGCTGAAAACAAGTCCTAGGAGGAGGAGATATTACCCTAGGAGGCAGATCGACGGCGGAGATCGACGGAAATGGCCGGAAAACGATCAGAAGTCGAAGGGGCTGATCGGGGGTCGGGGGTTTTAGCTGGAGAGAAAAGAGTAAACACCGACTGAATCTAAAAAGAATCGATTAGAATAGGTATAAGTCGATCGGAATGCGAAAAGACACGACTGTCCCTGAGCACTTAGTCGGTCAGAGTTCAAGCACTGACCGACTAGATGACGATCTAGTCGGTCGGTCAATGAGCTTGAACCGACTAAGTGGAAACAGCCGACAGACGAAAAATTTAGGGCTAGAGTTAGTCGGTCTAAGTTCAAGTACTGACCGACTAGAACTCAATCTAGTCGGTCGGTAAGTAAACGTGGACCGACTAAACGAAGATAGTAGGAGAGGAAACCCTAAAAAGCTTGAACTAGTCGGTCTGAGTTCTTTTACTAACCGACTAGGTGTGAATCTAGTCGGTTGGTGATTGAATTGAGACCGACTAGATGAGTCCAAAAGTTAGAGAATGACCTAGTTGGTTTGAGTTCATTAGCTGACCGACTAGATGTGAATCTAGTCGGTTGGTTGACGAACTGAGACCGACTAGATGAGTCCAAAAATAGACAAATGAGTTCTCTCCTAAATGCACTTGGACGAAACATTGTTCAACTCTCAAAAATCATCATACTACCCCATTAATCATCGAAAAACTTAAATACGACGTTCAAGAGTAAATTCGAGCATAAATTCCAAAAATTCAAAAAAATCCCGAAAAAAAAATCCAATAAGTTTAGCATGAACAAATATAGCGAAAAAGAATAGCATGCAAGATTATTGAATAAAAATGAATCATATATCTCGGATTCACCCATAATCCCCAATTCTCGACGCAACCGCACAAAGGAATCCTCCTTTAGGGGTTTTGTGAAAATATCGGCGATTTGCTTCTGGGTTTCAACGTACACTAATATGATATCCTTTTTAGCAACATGATCATCTAAGAAATGGTGTCGGACATCTATGTGTTTAGAACGGGAATGGTGCACCGGATTCTTTGAAAGACAAATGGCACTTTGGTTGTCCACCATGATAGGGCTAGTATCACAGTGTATACCAATATCCTTAAGTGTGTGTCTCATCCAAAGAACCTGGGCACATGCAGCACCGGCGGCAATGTATTCCGCCTCGGTGGTTGAAAGTGATACGGAATTTTGCTTCTTGGAAAACCAAGAGACAAGAGAATTTCCTATAAAATGGCAAGTGCCACTAGTACTCTTCCTGTCGGATTTGCATCCCGCATAATCAGCGTCACTATATGAGACTAACTCATACGTGCTAGATTTTGGATAAAGTAATCCAAACTCTAATGTGTAACTTAAATAGCGAAAAATACGTTTTACCGCTACTAAGTGAGAATCCTTAGGTTGAGACTGATAACAAGCACAAATACATACGGAAAACATAATATCGGGCCTACTAGCGGTAAGATAAAGTAAACTACCTATCATACCTCGATATAGACGAATGTCTACATCTTTTCCGCCCGTATCTTTATCAAGATGCGTAGTAGTGCTCATTGGAGTCTTTTTCCCGGAGGCATTCTCCATTCCAAATCGCTTTAGCAACTCCACCGTGTACTTCGTTTGGTGGATGAAAATTCCATCGTTCATTTGGCGAATTTGGAGACCTAAATTTGTTCCTTCATAACATTAGAAAACTCTTCGCAAGGAGCGAAGTTAGTAGCACCGAAAATGATATCATCAACATAAATTTGAACTAAAAGAATATCATTATTCGAATGCTTAACAAAACGTGTAGAATCGGCTTCTCCCATTTTAAAATTCAAATCCAAAAGAAAATTCTTTAGGCGATCATACCAAGCTCGAGGAGCTTGTCTCAAACCGTAAAGTGCTTTCTTTAGTTTAAAAACATGATTTGGAAATTTTTCATTAATAAAGCCCGGAGGTTGAGAAACATAAACTTCATCAACGACATCTCCGTTTAAAAATGCACTTTTTACATCCATTTGAAATAGTATGAAATTTTTATGGCATGCAAAAGATAACAATAATCTAATAGATTCTAATCTAGCTACCGGAGCAAAGGATTCTTCGAAATCGATACCTTCCTCTTGAAGATAGCCTTGAGCTACTAATCGAGCCTTGTTCCGAACGACGATTTGGTTCTCGTCGGTTTTGTTCTTGAAGATCCACTTCGTTCCTATAACGGTGTGGTTCTTCGAAGGCAATGGAACAAGCTCCCATACCTCATTCCTCTCGAATTGAATGAGTTCCTCCTCCATGGCAAGGATCCAAGCACTATCTTCACACGCTTCATTTATATTCTTTGGCTCAATCGAGGAGGCAAAGGCACTATTGGCGAAGTGGTGGACTTACGATCTCGTCTTGACTCTATCATGAATATTGCCAATGACTTGCTTATGGGGATGGTCACGAACCGTATGAAGCCGTTTGGGAATTCCCTGATCACTAGGAACATTCTCAACAACCTCATTAGTCGGGTTAGTATCAATAGAATCAATAGAATCAATAGACTTAGAATTATCAATAGAATCACATAAAACATCCATTGAATCATCATCATTTGAAATTCTATAAGGAATAAAATTTTCATTAAAAGAGACATGTAGTGATTCCTCGATCGTCGAGGATCTTTTGTTGTATATCCGGTAGGCTTTGCTACATGAGGAATACCCAACAAATATCCCCTCATCCGATCTCGGATCAAACTTGTCCAAATTTTCATAAGTGTTTTTAATAAAACATTTCGCACCAAAAACACGAAAATGTTTAACTTGAGGCAATCTACCAAACAACAATTCATAACAAGTTTGTTTGGTGCCGGGCCTCAAAAGTATTCTATTAAACACATAGCAAGCGGTGTGTACCGCTTCCGCCCAAAATTGATGGCCAAGTTGGCTATCATCGAGCATTGTGCGAGCACACTCCACAAGCGTTCTATTCTTTCTCTCAACAACACCATTTTGAGGGGGTGCACGAGGGAAGGAAAACGTGTGTGTAATTCCAAGATCATCACAAAAATTTGAGAAAGACTCATTCTCAAATTCACCTCCATGATCACTACGAATAGTGACAATGGTGGTTCCGATGAGATTTTGTACTTTCTTCACAAATGTTGTGAAGTTTTCAAAAGCTTCATTTTTATTACATAAGAAAAATACCCATGTAAATCTCGAAAAATCATCTACAATGACAAGCCCATATCTAGCATTTCCTAAAGAAGCAACTCTAGTTGGCCCAAATAAATCTAGATGTAATGGCTCTAGAGGCCGTTTAGTAGAAATGCTTTTCTTAGGTTTAAATGAAGATTTAGGAAGCTTGCCTCGTTGACATGAGTCACAAAAACTTTTCTTTTCAAATACAAGCTTAGGAAAACCTTTAATGGAATTTAATTTTGAAAGCTTAAAAAGTGTTCCAAAGTTCACATGACCAAAGCGTCGATGCCATAAGTGTTGTTCACTTGTGTTGGCAACGAGACATTGTTCATATGACTTAGGAAAATCCAAAATATAAATATCTTTATGGCGTGTGCCGGAAAATAATAAATCATTATTAACATTATTAAAAATGTGACACAATCCTTTCGCAAAGCTAACTTTGTAACCTTTGTCACAAAGTTGGCTTATTGAAATAAGATTGTGGTTTAAACCATTAACAAGATAGACATCACTAATTAAGGGTTTAGATGGGTTACCCACTTTACCAACACCGACGATGGTTCCGCTCTCGTTGCCTCCAAAGATTACCCGGTTCCCATTAGCAATGGGCACCACTCCGGAAAGCAATTTAGCATCGCCCGTCATGTGTTTTGAACACCCGCTATCGAGTATCCACCCATCCTTGGAGCCAAATTTAACTTTGTTGCTCCGTTTGTTTTTCTTGAGTACCTAAAGATGATTATATCATTTCATGGTACCCAAGGTCATTGGGTCCTCAAAGGTTAGCCCTTTGGAAGCCAAGTCCAATTGGACTTAGACTTCCCAATATAATTAATATTATCCACTACATTCAAAAAATACTCATTCATGTAGATTTGTTTTTCATCCATACTTGTGTCCTTTGGGCTCCAAATTGAGAATATTTTGGGGGCCTTAATCCTATTGGGAGCATGCATGCTTTGTTGATTTCTACGTGATGCATGTCGTGGATAGGTAAAAGGAACATGATGAAATGGTGCATATGGATAATTATTCATATGACGATGTGGATGAACATATGCATGTGAGGGAACACGTGCGTAAGGGTGTCTCACATGTTGTGCACGTGTCCGTGAATGTGTAGCATAGAAATCATCATATGAGTGAGCCGGTGGAGTAGGACGTGTGTTCCTACGTGGCATGGTATTTGTGTACATGTATGCATGACCCTTCTTTGGAGGTCCACCCAAAGTGGGTTTCTTTTCAAAAGAGGGTGTGTGCGAAGTGGAAGCACCATTGGTAGATGAACTACCAATAGAGTGTTTGCTCCCACTCGGTGAGGCATCGGAAGTAGGCCTAACAAAGGTAGTGGCCGATTTGGATGAACTCCCCATCGTATACCCCAAGCCAATATGGTGATTGGCCGGAAGTAATTCATTTAGGATGTTATCCAAATGGTCCTTACCCTTATTGAATTTATTAATTCGGCCTATAGTGCACTCATATTTCTTGGTGAGAGAATGCATCGAAGCACCCAAAGTGGACACTTGCGATGTGAGCGCATAAACACGAGACTTGAGATTTTCATTCTCAATACTCAAAGTCGAGATTTGAGAAGTCAAATCTGCTATCTTATGTTCATCTGAATCCTCGATGCTAACATGTTCAAGTGTAGATTTGAGATTAACAATCTCATTTCTTAACTCTTCAACAACGGTGTCGTTGTTGGTGATGATAGTTTTAGGTGAGGTTTGGATGCTAACTAGCTCATCTTTAGTCTTAGTATATCGTTCAACTAATTTAGCATATCTATTCCATATTTGCTCATTATCTAGTCTAAGGTCATCCATAGTTACCTCATCGCTTTCATCCTCGCTATCATCGGAGGCGGGTTCTTGAACATTTTCCTCGTTAGCCATGAAACATACGTGCGCTTGCTCCACTTTCACATCATCCGACTCCCCACTTGAAGAGTCATCTTCGGAATCGGTGAAACCGACAAATCCTTTCTTGTAGCCTTTCTTATACTTCTTCGATTTGTCGTACTTCGGCGCCTTCCACTTTTCCTTTTGCTTGTTTTGTGGACAATCCGCTTTGATGCGTCCTGGCTTATTGCATTTAAAGCACAAAGGAGGAGAGGCGTTAGTAGAAGTAAATTTAGATTTGCCTTTGAAGTTACCTTTTCGGAAGAAGCGATTGAACTTCTTTGCCATGAGGGCAATAGATTCCATGTCCATTTCGTCTTCCGAGTCCTCGTCATCGGTAGAGGTGGATGGAGCCGCCTTGAACGCAATCGCCTTTTTCGTAGGCACGTCTTGGTTCAAGTAAGACTTCATCTTCTCTTGTAACTTCACCTTGCTATCCTTGCGTACCTCGTTTGACATTAAAGTACCCATTAATTGAACTACGGTATACTTGTTCATATCGTTACCTTCCTCGATGGCGAAGGTACGCTTTTCCCAACTATAAGGAAGTCCTTCTATAAGCTTCGAACATTTCTCCTTTTGGGTGTAGGTTTTGCCGAGAGCCTCTAACTCGTTTATGATGTCGACGAAGCGAGCATAATACTCCTTCATCTTCTCACCCTGTAGCATATGAAACATCTTGTAATCTTTATTAACTACAACGAGTTTAGAGTCTCTTACCCTACTCGTCCCTTCATGTAAGATGAGGAGGGAGTTCCAAATTTGATAAGCACTCTTACATGTGCATATCTTATTGAAGTCCTCGGGCTCCAATGCGCATTGCAAGGCGTTCATTGCCTTGGCATTGCTTACCTCCGCGGCGACCTCCGCGGTTGTCCATTTCTCGAAATCTTCTTCGGCGGGCTCGACATACTCCTTCATTGTGGTCCTCCATAGTGAAGCACTCCGGAGGAAAGTTTCCATCCGGCATTTCCAGTACCCGTAGTTGGTACCGTTGAAGAATGGAGGCCTCGTTGAGAAATGTCCTTCCATTACCGAAGAAGCTCCTTCACGGTTCTTGAAGGTGCTATAATCCGAAGGTGGACGCACAGTCTTGTTGTCGTTGGCAGACATAGCTTAGTATCTGGCTCTGATACCAAATGTAATGCCCTGAAAGCTACTGCACAAGTACTACAGGGGGGTGAATAGTGCTTTAAAAATAATAAGGAGTTTAATTCCTAATTATCGTGCAAACTACTACCAACAAATGCGGAAGCTAAAATTGACAACAACAAATATTCAATGCTAACAATTGATATGATGGGTTCGGATCCACCCAAGTCTCTCCGACTTGTTTCCGGTGATCCTATGTCCCAGAACACCCGGATCCCCTCCGGATACTTAGGTTAGAAACCCTAACCCGAGATTTCCACTATGAATACCTTGTGAAAACCATTCACAAGATCAAATCATACAATCAATAGCAATAGTGAATCCCACAACCCGGGATCACAACCTTCTCTCACAACCGAGAGAATCAATAGCAATAAATGAGTTTATATGAAATAAACAACAACTTACCACAAACCCTATACCTTGAGTATTCTTACCAAATTAGGGCAAGGAGGGATTTGAGGAAGGAGAAGTCACCAAGACCTAGCACCACCAATATGAGCAGCAATGGGTGCCTAGGAATGAATAAGAGACTTGAATCAAGCAATAGCTTGGATGGCTCAACAAGAATATAGTTCTCTCAAGATGGATTCTAGATCTCAAATGAGGGAGAGAATGATTTCTTGTGAGGAAGAGAGCTTTGGAAATGAGTTTCAATCTCTAACTCTTTCAATCTGAATAAGGCTCTCAATAGCAGCTCTAACCTTGAGAGAAACGACCAAGCTTAGTATTTATAGGGTCCCACAAAATCGAGCTAGGTCAACTCCCAACGGTTGGAAATCTGGGGCAATTAGTCGGTCAAAGAACAACCACTGACCGACTAGTTCAACTAGTCGGTCGGTGAAACAACATGAACCGACTAAAGGATGAACAGTGAACAGATGAAATTTCAGACCTAAAGAACTAGTCGGTCCAAGAAGACTTTCCGACCGACTAGTTTCTCAACTAGTCGGTCGGTCAGTTAACTTAGACCGACTAAGAGTCAAAAACTATTAGTCTGAATACAAATTGATTTAGTCGGTCCAAGAACAAATGTTGACCGACTAGATCATCAACTAGTCGGTCGCCAAACGTTCTTAGACCGACTAACGATAAACAATAACTAGGCATGTACAGGGAAAGCTCAACTAGTCGGTCTAAGAAGCATCACTGACCGACTAGTTCACCAACTAGTCGGTCGGTGAGTCAACTAAGACCGACTAACTGTGAACAGTAAAGAGCTTAGAATTTGGGAGATAAACTAGTCGGTCCAAGAAGCTTTTCCGACCGACTAGATCACCATCTAGTCGGTTGGTTCTTCTTCTTGAACCAACTAACATGCACAAGAAGTCCCGAATCGAAGCGCGATGCTTCGGGAAAGTTTGAATGGACTTCTACTAAGATCCTAGCTCTAAGATAGGAGCGATATGAAGATCAAATGATAATACCTACTCAAGGCTTAACATTCTAAAGAGCAAAGCTAGAAGACTAAATATAATCTAGACTACCCGTCTTCAAAAGCTTCGATCGAATCTTCATGACTTCAAAGATGGTCCAAAAGCTTCAACGAAGCTTTAGGCATATGAATACGTGCTTTGAGAAGTCTTGAGATGTCGCTTTGGATGTTCACGTGAATTTGGCGACGATCTCCATAACTGCGCTCACAAAGTGTTAGTTCACGATTTATTTATGTTTGCTCATCATCCAAAACCAAATCCTGGGAGTCCAATACTTAACATCTTGACCCCTTCCAAATCTTAATCCGTGAAGCCGATCATTGGCTTGGCAATTCTTGGTCGCTTAGGGCCAGCATTTGCCACCATGACTGATCGTGCATATGCTTTCCGAGCTGAGGATGATAGCCTGCCCAAAGATGGTCCGCCACAGATGACATCGACCTTCACTATTATCAGTTGAGCGTCTTCTGGCTGGTTTCTATCACCTCCTGCATAATTTGCTTTTGGTTCGTCGAGAAATCATCTTACATGCACCTGCTGAATTAACCGCGCAATGTCCTTCTTCTATATGAAGCAGTCATCAGTATCATGACCGTGATCTTGATGATATCGGCAGTATTTACGCCAATCTCTTCTGTCTCCCAGGATCTTCAAGGGCTGGGGGAGCATATCAAAATGTCATTCAGCATTAGCTACAGCCATTATATCCACCAGGGGAGCATTGAACTTGAGGGGTCCGTCCGGGACCCTCTTCCGTCTATTTCGGGGACTTAGGTCTCTCCTCCTTGGATTATGGTTTCTCCGGTCGACAATCCCACGATCGCATCTATCTGGCTCCGACAACGATCTATTTTTGGGGCGTGGTTCCTTCTTTGCTTCCTTACGAGGGGCATCCCCATCCATGGTCGCCATCGCCTCCTCCCCGAGCATAAATCTTTGCGCCCAAGTAAAAAAGTCGTCCAGGTTGCTCGGGGGATCATATTGGAGACATTTGAAGAGCCATTTATGACGAAGTCCCTTCTTGAACGTCGACATGATCATCTCGACACTGCAGCTCGTGACATTTAGCCTCTCTTTTTGGAACCGCTTGATGTATTTACGGATGCTCTCCCCCTCCTTCTGTACTATCGCAAGCAAGTGGTCCGAAGCATACTTTCTTCATCGGCTAGCCATGAATTGTCGGAAAAACACTCGCGTCAATTCTTTGAATGAGTCAATAGATCGACCGAGCAATTCATTATACCACTCCATCGCCGATTTCCGCTAAGTAGTTTGAAAAGATCAAAAAAGGAGCGCATCATTGGCCCCTAGAATCTCCAAGTGGCTCTTATACCGTTGGATGTGATCTTTAGGATCGCCTGATCCATCATACTGTTCCATGTTGGGAAATTTGAACTTTCGAGGGACTCACACCGATATGATTCTTCTTGTGAATGGGTTGTTCTCATCATTCGAACTATTAGATAACGAACTAGAGCTACGACGATGGTTTCGACGTTCCCTCCTCCTAGGTTGATCGTATGACGAATTGGAGGACTCCTCCCAATTGTCATACCGATCATCCTCTCGGGTTCCTCTCCGCCTATTACTTCGGCGTGGGGTTCGACTCCTGTTACATCGATCATTCCAGTCGTGATGATGACCACGACGAGGACTCTTGCTACCCTCCACGCCGATCATCATGACGGGGAGTCCTGCTTCTTTGACACTGATCATCACGGTGAGGACTCTGGTTCCTCTCTCATCAATCATCACGAAGAGTGCTTTGGCTCCTTCCACGCCGATCGTCACGGAGAGGACTCTGGATCCTCCTCCGTCGATCGTCACGACGAGGACTCTGGCTCCTTCCACGTCGATTGTCACGGCGAGGACTCTGGCTCCTCCTCTACCGATTGTCACGGCGAGGACTCTGGATCCTCCTCTGTCGATCATCACGGCGAGGATTCTGGATCCTTCCACGCCGATCGTCACGACGAGGACTTTCAACTCCTCCTCTCCGATTCCGCCATTGTTGGGCTGGCCTGTCGGGTTCGCCCCTCCGACCATCTCCCCCTCTCCGAGTTCTCCTCCAAGAACCCTCCCACGCGGTTCTTCTGTCTCTGGTGGGGGCTGCTATGCAGATCGAGCATTGAGTTGAAATTGTGGGTTCAAGTTACACGCCACATTTCGAACAGCAGATCTGCCCGTGATCGGTGGAGGTCGGGAGCCTGTCAGTTATTCCACGATGATGCCGATCGTTTGGAAGCCCGAATGAACTTCTTGGACCAATGCTTCAAACCGCTCCATTGGTACCATTTGTTGCACTCCGGATGACCTTTAACACCTGGTCTCCTCTCGAGATGATGACTCCCCGAATTGTATTGTGGTGCCATCGGGCAGAACGGTTACATGCCTCCTGGTCGATTGAGCAGTTTGCGATGGGATCGAGATCCTATTGCCCCTCACGGAGCGACAAAGCGGTGTGGATGACGCCATAAATGTAACCTCGTTTCCCAAGAAGGTGACAATTGTTGATGGGAAAATCCACCGAACAATAGATTTATCATGGGATAACCAATATTACAATGATTGAGCGAAGATGGTGGCGACGAACTGAGTGATCGTCAACAACGAGTGAAGACGGGTTAGCGGAGGCGATCACTTCTGCGAACTGACGATTTATCTGCAGCACAAAGAACTTGTCAAAGGGGGGTCGCGCTTGGGTCCAACCCGAAACCCCTCTAAAGCTTAAATTAGTATTGGGCTCAAAGAGAGCTCGTATAGTTAAACACGAACTATGTGAGGTCCGATCTAACTATGCCGAACTATATTTTAAATGTAGAAAGCACAAGCATATGTAAGATACCTGGCCTTTAGGATAAGATTCCCTTTCTGTTGGAGAATAGCTCCTTTTATAGAAGTTGAATGACTATCGACTGATTGATGATGCATCCTCGCCTTCCGAACGGTTGTCATCATGTAGAAGACAAATAGATGGCATGTACCAATCATTAATGGCAGAGGTCATTAAATACTGTCAATAAATGCCGTCATTATTTGGCAAACTGAGGAGTCGTGTGCATAATGCAGCGCAACGGTTTTCTCTTGATTGCTGAGAATCCAGAGGGTCATGTATTAAATAATGCAATGGTTGCCTTCATAACTCGCTAAAGTGAAAGCCTTGTATGTGATGTTGCTCCGGTTTGCAACTGCCGATCTTATGAGTCCGATCTTATTTAAGATCTATGGTCTGATCTATACCCAAGTGTCCTCTTCTGAATCTGAGCCTCCAACACTCTTCAAGACTACGTGCTACAGCAGTCTACATAAATTGCCGCATTGGTTCAAAAAGGAACTGTATTTAGGTCGTGACACCAAGATTAAAAGAAATAGCACATTATATTCCCTGTTTCAAGAAAAATGAAGTGTCAAAATAACAGTAACAATAGGAAAGAACCAAAGGTCTTAAAAGCAAACCACAAATTACTCGGATTGCCAATAGCGAGATAGTTCACATCTCACGCAGTTTTCTTCCTTCAACCCTATGCCAAAAAACGTATTGGTACAAATTACATCTCAGCTTCTAGCAGAAGATAAACAAAATTTTTACGACTACGAGCAGTACATTTCCGACACGATGCTACAAAATTATGCATCTGCAGACCATAAGGTTTGCCCAAAGGTTCATCCCAACAGGCAGCGAAAAAACATCAATTTCTAGCAGTTTGTTTCTCGCCCATGTCTTCGTCATGTTCATACTGCCACATTAAAATGAGGGTCATGGGTTAGCGAGACAGACGAACATGATAAACTGCAGTAACAATTGACAACGGTATAAATGCAGTAGACAAGCTATGGAGGCTAGGTTTGACGAACATATATAAAGTAGAATGTTTGAGTTCGAGCTTCAACAGAGCATGAATAATTTTTCTTAATTAAAAACATTCAGGCAAGGAAAGGCTGCTTTGGTGAAACCCTAAGTACGATTTTTCCCATGAAATATAAAAGTCATAATAAATTGAGCAGCAAAAGTAACATTTTCCATTCATTAACATGAGTATCAACTCAATGCTGCATCAGCCAGGCACTCCTGAACTAAACAAAACATGGGTGGTTTGTGTACGACCAATATTTGGGTTATGAAGGACCATGCATGTGTAAGAACTGCACAGGTGCCCAATTAGGCCACAAGAGGGTGAGGCATGGATACAAGATTTCAAAAGGAGTTCCTTCATATGAATTTAGACATGTTTGATCACACAACTATTTGATTTTAACTGTCAATATTGATCATTGTTTCGGGGTGTTTTCTCACCACAGGTTGGATGACTGGAGGGCCGGATGTCAAAGCGATCACGTGGGACACGTGCGGCCTCCGAGAACGGGAAGTAGCCCGTTCGGCTTGGGGAAGAGCGTGCGGGTCCGAGCATCGGCGTGCCGAAGAGGGTCATCGGCCAAGCGACAACCTTCGTATGGGTGGAGATGAACGGGCTCGGGGGGCAAGTGCGTTCGGCTCCGGGCTGATACCGGCGCCGAAGGGTAG
Organism: Scilla litardierei; assembly: GCA_030789695.1. Taxonomy (NCBI): domain Eukaryota; kingdom Viridiplantae; phylum Streptophyta; class Magnoliopsida; order Asparagales; family Asparagaceae; genus Scilla; species Scilla litardierei. Next base: position 223,953,506 of record CM061133.1, read on the forward strand.
CTTCGACGCAACTAGATCTCCTTAACATGAACAGACGAGAAAGCTCGTCAGGGGGGTCGAACCTTGGTTCCGACCAAGTCCCCTCTGATGCCTAGTCAGCACTGATCTAAAGGACGCTCGGTGGGATCGGTATGGCTCACGGAGAGGCCAATACGCGATTTTCCGGGCCGAGCTATGGAGGAGAATTATAAGGTGAAAGACAAGGTCGTTCGAAAAGAATACCTTGGAGTTTAGTATACAGAAAAAGGGGTCCCCTGTCACGTCATTCTTCGAGTTGTTGTATATGAATCTTCCCCGGCCACATCCCCTCGATGTCCTCATATTTCGTCACCAGTATCCGCCACTTTGATGGTGCCTTCATGGGTCATGAAGGTGAGCGTAATGATGCTCTTTAATGATGATTAAGGGGTGCGCGATTTAAGTGGAGTGGTTAACTCCCACTGACGTGGGTCAGCGGCTACATTCCCATTAGTCCGATGCCGGCCTGACTCAAAGTATTCGTGGAGGCCTTGGGCCGGGGCCTCGTTCTACCCAGGCCCATAGGTTCGCGATATGGACTTGGCCCGTTCTGTCTTGGCCTGCTTGGAGAGTGTCGTATCAATTGCCCCTCGCTCGGGCCGTTCGGATTCTGACGGTTCGGTCCGCGTGATGTGATTCGTGTGGAGTTGACAAGTGTGTCAGTCGAGGCAGTGCATTGAATGAGGGCCATCATAACGCTGCAAGGTTGAAATTCTCCCGTCCCTGGGAGCGGAATTCGAAGTGATGCCCCACGCTGGATGCCGACGCGTGTGCACTAGTGGACGGCTTGCGATGTAGTGGAGGGTTTCGGTGGAGCGGTATAAAGGGAGGCGGTTACCTTACAGATGAAGGCTCTGCCCTTTCAACGCCGTCCTCTCCTTCCTCGTCCCCGCGTCTGCCTCAGATTTTCTATGTGCTGCATCATGTGTCCCTCGTCATCTTCCTCTTCTGCCTCTGGGGCAGGTCAGTCGGCCGATGACATCGCGCCCGTTCAGCCCCTAAGATCGGTCACCAAGATCCGCCTTCATGGGTGTGACCTTTCTGGGGTGCCTTCTAAGGTGATGGGGTGGTCGTCGGCGGTTTGTGCCAGCTCGATTGGGCCGATGCGTTCCAAATACCTTCTTCCTCCATGTTACGCCCGAGCCCCTGAGAAGGGCCAGAGGATCTGCTTCCCTGGCAGTCACGAAGTCGGGGTGTACGAACAGATCTTCAGGTTCGGGATGTGATTCCCTCTTCATCCCGTCGTCGATGTGTTCCTGAGGGTTTATGGACTTGCCCTATGCCAATTCTGCCACAACGCCATCGGGTCTTTGGTGGGGCTCATCGTGCTATGTTTGCTCAATGTGATAGTACCGACCCTTCGCCTTTTCGCACATTTCTTCTGTATGAGCCATCATAAGTCGGGTGCCTGGCTTTACATCAGCGCTCGTCCAAAGATGAGCCTGGTGTTGGGGATGCCAACCTCCGTAAAGTATTGAAAGGTGGAGTATGTCTTTGTGGGCTTCCCTGCAGAGGTGAATTTTTCGGTTCGGTGGGGGACACGAGCTCGCTGACCCTTGAGTTGGAGGATCTCACCTATGTAGAGACCAAGGCGACCGACACCTTGTTGGCCGTCTCTGTCGCCAAACGGAAGATCGATGTCCTCTTCTCGGATTACGTCCTGATGAAGACGGTGTGGCCCGTCGGTGAGTCCTTCCAGAACCCTGGGGCGTAGCCGGGAGAGTTTATATGACGGATCCCGCTCAAGTAAGATCTTCTCTTTAACTCGTACTTTTTTCAGGCGGGTTCGGCCAAGGCTCTTCTCCGTCCTCAGGGCCGGTCTCCGTGCCAGATCCCAGTTCGCGGAGGATGAATCATGTTTTGGAGGTTCGAAAGAAGCCGCGTGATGGGTCTTTCGGAGGTGGTGTGAAGCGGACAAGGACACAGGTACCGCTGGTTCAGGGAGGGGGCGAGCGGAAGAAAACCCGAGTCCCCGTTGTTGTCGGGGACGCTCCCTTTCTCGATGCTCCCGTGCCTTTCGCTCGATCTCGCCAAGGATAAGTGGCATTGGGGCGGCCCCTCGCCTTCCCGCTCTGGGCCGCACCCGGAGGACTATGAGCGGTCCTTAGGCTCTTTTATGTCGGTCGAGGCCGACCTACCGCGGTCGGAGAGGGGTTACTCAGTCCTCGCTTTCTTGTGGGACTGAAGGAGTCCGTCTTCTCGGATTGCGGGGTCGCGACTCGACTGGCCGAGAACTCCAGTCTGCATCGGGATCAATCCATACTGGATGGGTGGGAGGTGATAGGCTTGCGGCCTTTGTGATACAGGTTGGCCAGCAGGTAAGATCCCTTGTGGCAGCGCACTTCATCTTTTGTAGGCGACTCTGATTTGTGTTTTTCCTTTAACGTAATTGTCCTCGGTCAGCCTTTCGATGAGGCGTCAATTCGTGGCGCTTACGGACGCAGGGGCAAGTCTCGCCCAGAAGCCGACAGCGGGAGAGGGTGTCGACGAGGCGGCCCTAGAGGACGAGGCGCGCGTGAGGTCGTTGGAGACCCGGATTGCCAAGCTCTCGACCGACCTGGAGAGGTCAGACGTGGAGAGTGCTTTGGTGCTGACCACGAGGTCAAAGGCCGAGGAAAGGAGCGTCGAGCTGGAGAAGGCCGTCGAGATAAGAGAATTTGGGGGTCCCGCTGAGTGGACGAAGGTCAAGGAGCTCGAAGAGCTGCTGGGGTTGGTGGAAGAGAGGGAGCGTGTTCTCTTGGCTAAGCTTGACAAAGACTCTCGAGAGAGGGAGAGGGTGAGGGAGAGGGTAGAGCACCTGCGCCAGATCGCCACCCTCGAGGCCCGGATCAAGGAGCTAGAGGCGGTGGACCCAGCTCAGATCGCCAAGGAGGCTGTGGATGAGTATGCCACGACCTTCGTTGCCGTGGGGATGTATGATGCATTTGAAAGGGGGTCCGTCCGTTGCCGGGGCGAGATCCAGCGAAGATTCCTACATTCGGGGATTTCGTTTGAGGAGCTTGAGATGAACTCCGAGGGCGAGGAGGAGGTTGATGTCAACCGACCTGAGGGTGTTGATCAGCCGGAAGGTGCTTCCGAGGCTGCCTTGGCTGTCCAGAAGGGAGCAGTGGCATATCCCATTTGTGTAGCTTTTCCTCTTTTTGTTTGTCATTTTGTACATGACCCTTGGTATTTCGCCGAGGTTTCTATAATATATAGGTTTACGCCTATGAGTTTATTTGAAAACCCCCTCTTGGTGTTGTAGTGATATGCCCCTCCCGCAATCCTGGTTGGGATGTTTGAGCAGCCGGGTTTGGAGGAATCGTATCGACTGGTTTGATGATCGGTCCGCTGGCCTACTGGGGGAGTTGCCCCCAGCTTCACGGTCGTTTGGGTTGTTCGGCCAGCTGTGAGGAGCTATCCTCAGGCTTACGGTCGAACGGGTGATCGGCCTGCTGGGGGAGTTTCCCACAGCCTTACGGTCGAACGGATGATCGGCCTGCTGGGGAAGTTGACCCCAGCCTTACAATCGAATGGGTCGGTCGGCCAGCTGAGGGAGCTAACCATAGGCTTACGGTCGATCGACTGATCGGCCTGCTGGAGGAGTTGCCCCCAGCCTTACGATCGAACAGGTAATCGGCCTGCTGGGGAAGTTGTCCCGAGCCTTATGGTCGAACAGGTTATCGGCATGCTGGAGGAGTTGCCCCAGCCTTAAGGTCGAACAGGTTATCGACTTGCTGGGGGAGTTGCCCACATCCTTACGATCGAACGGGTCGGTCGGCCAGCTGGAGGAGCTAACCCCAGACTTACGATCGATCGACTGATCGGCCTGCTGGGGAAGTTGCCCCAGCCTTACGGTCGAACAAGTGATCGGCCTGCTGGGGGAGTTGCCCACAGCCTTACAGTCGATCGAATAATCGGCCAGCTGGGGGAGTCGCCCCCAGCCTTACGATCGAAACGGGTCGGTCGGCCAGCTGGGGGAGCTAACCACAGGCTTACGGTCGATCGACTGATCGAACTGCTGGGAGAGTTGCCCACAGCCTTACGGTTGGTCGAACGATCGGCCTACTGGGAAAGCTTCCCCCAGCCTTATGGTCGGACGAATGATCGACCAGCTGGGGGAGTCGCCCCCAACTTGACATATGGTCCGAGGGACGGCTAGATGCAGAGAGAGCTTTTCATTCAAGATTGTTTTCTCCTTTCTGTACATTCATCTAGATGGGGGGAGGCGGTGAATACATTCACTAGTAGTACTTGCGTAGGTGCACTGCGTTCCAGGTGTGAGTCAGCGCATTCCCTCCTAGCGTAGAGAGTCGGTATGTGGCAGGGCCGAGGACCTCAGTGATCTTATAGGGTCATTCCCATTTAGCAGCGAGCTTCCCTTTGCGAGTAACCTCCGGGTTGAAGATTGCTTTCCTGAGGACCAGATCTCCGTGGTGAAAACCTCTTCCTTTGACCCCCAGGAGTTGTAGTAGCGGGCAACCCGTTGTTTTTGTCGGTCGATCAAGGCCAGGGCTTGGCCTCGCCATTTGTCCGTGAGCTCTAGGTTGAGCTCCAAGCCTTCCGAGTTTCTTTCTTCGTCGAAATGCCTGAGGCGGAGGGACTCCTCGCCCACCTCAACGGGCACAACTACTTCGGTGCCGTATGCGAGCATGAAGGGTGTCTCTCCTGTGGCTTCCTTATGGTTTGTCTGGTATGACCAGAGTATCCCGGGAAGTTCCTCCGGCCAGTTTCAATGTGCTTCCCTCGCTTTCAGGCGAAGTGGTTCGAGGATGCACTTGTTAGCGGCTTCGGCCATCCCATTAGTCGGGGGTGTGCTACAGAAGCAAACAAAAGCTTGATCTTCCACTGTGCATAAAAATATTTAAACCCCATGAAATCGAACTGCTTCCCGTTATCAGTGATGATGGACCGAGGTATCCCAAATCTGGAGATGATGGAGTTCCACACGAAGCTCTTCGCCCTTTTCCAGGTAATGGTGGCCAGCGGCTCGGCCTCGATCCATTTGGTGAAATAGTCTACCACCACAATCAGGAATTTCCTCTGTCCTTTTGCAGATGCGAAGGGGCCGAGGATGTCCAGCCCCCACTTGGCGAAGGGGATGTAGCTGATTATCGGCACGAGTTCCACTGGGGGAATTGAGCCGAGCCGAGCATGGCGAACCGTTGGCATTCCGGACACTTCTGAACGTACTCGATCGAGTCGTTGACCAAGGTCGACCAGTAGTATCCTTGTCTTAAGATTTTCATGGCGACCGTCTTGCCTCCGTGGTGGTTTTCGCAGAGCCCTTCATGGACCTTCCGGATGACGTAGTCGTCTTCCTAGGGTCCGAGGCACTTGAGGTAGGGGAGGACATCGGTTTTCACCCAGCGCCTCATGTACAGCACTCCCTCGTGGAGTATGTATCGGAGGGCTTTTCGCCCCAGCGTCCGACGCTCCTCTTGGTCCGCTAGGACTTCACCAACGGATAGGTACCGCACGATTAGGTCCATTTAGGTAGGCTCTGCATCGATGATCATCAGCTCTTTTTCCTCCATACTGGGGTTCGCAGGCTCTCGACGTAGATGACGTGACCCAACTCCTTAAGAGAAGAGGAAGCCAGTTTTGACAAAGCGTCTGCGCGAGCATTTTCCGACCGTGACAGGTGGATGGTCTCGACGTGTTTGAACATGGACAGCTCGGTTTTGGCCGAGGCTAGGTAACGTTGCATCGCCTCTTCTCGAGCCACATAATCTCCTTGCAGCTGGTTGATGATGAGTCTGGAATCGCTAAGGAGGCGTACGGAGTCCGACCTCCAAGCTAGCTTTAGGCCATTGATGGCGGCTTTGTACTCGACCACGTTATTGGTGGCCGGGAATTCGAATCGGAGTGCATACTTGACTATGTTCCCGTCGGGGGCCGGATGACGATGCCGGCCCCGCTTCCCGCTTAGGTTGCCGAACCATCTACGTGAACCACACATACATGTTTGTCCCCTGATTAGTCGACGGGAATGACATCAGCCAAAAGAAAAGACAAAGGTTGAGGCGTTACCACGTTCAGGCTCGTCTCTTCAGGTAGCGCGCTTTCGTTAACGATACATTCGGCGATGAAGTCCATAGTGCCTGCCCCTTGATGGCTATCCACAGCTTGTATCTGAGGTCGAATTCGCTAAGCTCTACCACCAATTTAACACCATCCTCATCCGATCAAACATCTTAAGGTTTTGCTCGAGCTGGGAGTCGATTAGGACCATGATCATGTGGGCTTGGAAGTATGGGCGGAGTCATCGCGCCGAGAGCACAAAGGCGTAAGCCAGTTTCTCCATGAGGCTGTATCGCTCCTCCGCATTTCTCAGGATCCGGCTAGTATAGTACACTGGTTTCTGCACCCCGGCATCTTCCCTGATTAGCACCGAACTCGCCGCTTCTTCGGTACTGGCTAAGTACAGGCTCAGCGGTTCTCCTTCCCTGGGTCTGGAGAGAAGTGGTGGACTGCGGAGGTATCCCTTTAGCTCAGCAAACGCTTGAACGCAGCTCTCGTCCCATTCCACGGCCTTCCTCTTCTCGGTGGGCTCGACGAGGGCCTTCCTCAGGGTCCTGAAGAAAGGGAGAGATCTTTCCATGGATTTGGACAGGAAGCGTCCTACGGCAGCGATCTGTCCATTCAGCCTCTGCAGCTCCTTGATCGTCGTCGGCTCCCTCATGTTGACCAGAGACTCGATCTTGTCGGGGTTGGCTTCAATGCCACGGTTGGTGTTCATGAAGCATATGAATTTCCCAGACCTCATCCCTAACGTACACTTCGTGGGGTTGAGACTGATGTTGTGCTTCCGTAGCTGCTCGAAAGTCTCTCGAAGGTCGACGATATGGTCGGCGGGGTCCCTGGACTTGACTAGCATGTCGTCCACGTAGACCTCGAGGATCCTTCCTATCTGGGAACCGAAAACATTGTTAACCATCATTTGGTATGTCGTCCCCCGCATTCTTCAGGCCGAATGACATCTTCTTGTAGCAGAAGGTCCCCCGGTCGGTGATAAATGACATCTCCTCCTCGTCATCCAGGTCTATTTGAACCTGGTTGTACCCAGAGTAATCGTCCATGAAGCTGAGCATCTCTTAGTCCGAGGCGTTGTCCACGAGATGGTTAATGCGGGATAGCGATAGCTGTATTTGGGACAGGCCTTGTAGAAATCGATGAAGTCCACGCACATTCGCCACTTGCAGCTAGACTTCTTCACCATCACGACGTTGGCCAGCCACTCTGTGTACCAGACTTCTCAGATGAAGTCTGCTTCAAGAAGGCGCTCCACTTCCTCGGATGTGGCCCTCATCTTCTCGCCACCTAAGTTTCTCTTTTTCTGCCTGATCGGCTTAAAGTTGGGGTCGGCACGTAACTGGTGGGTGTTTACTTGGGGATCCACGCTCGGTATGTCGTCGGACAACTAGGCGAAGATGTCCAGGTTGGCTTCTAAGCATCCGATTAAGTTGCCCCTTAAGATTGGGTCGAGTTCTGATCCGATGGAGACGAACATACTGCCTATGTCCGTGACGGGAATGAGTTCTGACTCTTCCACGGGAGCGGGTCTTGAGTTACCCGAGTCGTCTCTTTTGTCTCTTTTGTCGAGAAGGTCCATCGGGTTGCACCTCTTCACATCGTGCTGCTTGCTGGTCAGCTGGTAGCAGATCTTAGGCTTCGTCGGGTCGTCTCTAATCTTTTCGATTCCTCTCGGTGTCCGGAACTTGACCATTTGGTGGAGGGTTGAGACCACGGCCCCGGTCACGTTGAGGAGCGACCGACCGATGATCCAGTTGTATGTTGACCCGATCATCAGGGCCACAAACTCTATTGTCAGAGTGGTCGAGTTGGGTGACTTTCCGAGCGTGACGGGGAGGCGGACTATCCCTACGATGGGTGTGGAGTGGCCTGTGAAGCCCGCCACGGGCCCGGAGCAAGGCTCTAGGTATTTAGCCCGCAGCCTCATCCTCTCCAAGGTTGACATGAATAGGATGTCGCATGAGCTTCCGGTGTCGACGAGCAGTCGTCAGACCAAGGCGGTGTCAATGCCGGCCGAGACTACTAGTGCTTCATCGTGCGACGGCTTCACCTCCTTCAAATCCTCTTCAGAGAAGTAGATGAGCTGGGAGTAGCCCTTGGCTTCTTCACGATCTATCTCCATTGGCTCTGCCCGCGGTGCACCGGCTCCTCGGCTCGGGATGGGCGATGGGTAGTCGCGGCTTTGCCCATACGCTCATTGGTTGGCCCAGACGTTAACATCGCCGTCGCCGTACTCCTGTGCCTGGAGGTGCGTGGCCGCGTCTTCTCTGGTGTGGTTGTTTGACGTGTGTGCTTCTTCTTTTTTCCACAGACGACGCCAGATGTTTCGGGGTATTTTCTCACCACAGGTTGATTGACTGGAGAGTCGGAGGTCAAAGCGATCACGTGGGACATGTGCGGCCTCCGAGAATGGGAAGTAGCTCGTTTGGCTTGGTGAAGAGTGTGTGTGTCCGAGTGTCGGCGTGTCGAAGAGGGTCCTCGGCCAAGCGACAACATTCGTATGGTGGAGATGAACAGGCTCAGGGGCGAGCGCGTTCGGCTCCGGGCTGATAGGGCGGGTCAAGGAGATCCAGTTGCGTCGAAGCTACCCTTCAATGCCCTATCAGCCCGGAGGAGAAAGCTGAACAGACGAGAAAGCTCGTCGAGGGGTCGGACCTTGGTTCCGACCAAGTCCCCTCCGATGCCTAAGTCAGAGCAGATCTGATGAACGCTCGGTGGGATCGGTATGGCTTACAGAGAGGCCAATACGCAATTCCCCGGGTCGAGCTGTGGAGGAGAATTATAAGGTGGAAGACATGGTCGTTCAAGAAGAATACCTTAGAGTTTAGTATCCAGAAAAAGGGGTCCCATGTCACGTTGTTCTTCTAGTTGTTTTATAGGAATCTTCCCCGGCCACGTCCCCTTGACTTCCCCTTATTTCGCCCTCAGTATCCGCAACTTTGATGGTGCCTTCATGGGCCATGAAGGTGTGCGTAATGAGGCTCTTTAATGATGATTAAAGGGGCACGATTTAAGGAGAGTGGTTAACTCCCACTGGTGTGGGTGAGCGGCTACATTCGCATTGGTCCGAGGCCGGCCTGACTCAGAGTCTTCGTGGGGGCCTTGGGCCGGGGCCTCGTTCTACCCAGGTCCGTACGTTCGCGATATGGGCTTGGCACGTTCTGTCTTGGCCTGCTTGGAGAAGGTCGTATCAATCATAATCACAGGAATATCCCTAATCAAATTATTTCTTATTACATACCAACCCCCCCCCCCCCAAGCTAACAGTTCTAATTTCAAATCAGTTTGCAAGCATCTTACCACCAGAGGATAGAAATGGAAGTGCAACAACTAGACACTAAATTTCTAATTAATTGCAAATTCATGCTCCATAATTTCTCTTATATGTATAAATGCTAATAGACACAGTGTAAAGTTGATAAAAATGATAAACTTCACCTCAATTGTTACTCTTCCCCTTCTCTTAGACTTGGGATCGCGGCCATCATCATCGACCTTTCCTGAATTTGATCCTTTTCTTCTTTTCCTCACAATTGACTCTTCAGATAGCTCCATCTCCTCTGCACCTTCATACATGTCACATGTGCCAGAGAAGACAGCATTCAAGACACATGCATGCAAAGAGTAATCAAAACACATGCATGCAAAGATGTATCGGGCTAAGAACAAAATGCCCTTATGAATTCAAATACTAGTGTGTTGAGAATCACCAAAATCATCTTCCTTTAGTGATTCTCCCTTCATAAAACCAGCAAAATCTTCCATATCCTCTTCCTCTTCCTCTTCAAGTTCATCATAGCCTTCAACATATTCTATTTCCAGCCCCTGGTCAATTCAGAAAGACAGTAGTATCACACAGAATTACCAATGCAATAAATGAATCTTTCAATACATTACGCTTCTGTACCTTTTCACGTTCTTCCTCTTCTTCGGTGGGATCCAACTCTTCCATATCAAGAATATTATTGTATTCTTGAACAGGGTAGTTGTATATGTCACCATAAACACCTTTTTTCAGCCGTTCCAACAATTCCTTCTCGATACTCTGCAAAATATTTAACGGTATCAATAGCTAAAACAGGAACAGTCTGAAAATAATAATCTCAAAGTGCCAAATGAGGGCAACCTTTTCCAAGATTGCAGCCTTTTCAGCCTTTTCCTCCCTTCTAGCTTCTCTCTTTATTTCTTTTCTAGGAACTGTCATTATTTTCTCCCTGGAATTGGCAGTAAAATAATATCAGGCTGAATACAGGAGCAAAATTGAACCCGAATGTTCTGACCATAAACTAGGCAACTAGTAGCATGAATGTTTAGGAATAAATAAGTAAATCAGAACTGTATACTTGAGAGACTAATAAACCAGTAGTACCAAGGTTACAAGTGGTGCCAAGGTTATAAATGGCGGATGAGTGATTCAATGTGCCCAAGGGGATATAGGATGACAATATCAGGAGCCATGTTGGGGTTAAGTAATCAAGGGCACCATAGCGAATTGAAAAAAAAATATTGCATGTATATAAACATTGAGAAATTTAATATAACTATAGCATTCTACTATAATATAACTATAGCATTCTTAAAAAATTTGTAAAATGACTAGAATGACATCTAAATGTAAAAGCTTTAAAAGGCATAATTGTGTCATGCAACCAAAAAGACGATAAAGTACAATTTAAGAATGCTAAATATAAACAACACATAAATGAACATTCATAACACTACTATAATGCATGTACAGAGTACCATATCAGAAATATGTTGGGCAACATTTTGGGTGACATTTTGGATCAACCCCAACTTGTAGGGAAAATTGACTAAGATGCTAAAACTACCTAAATGATTGAAAAACTGGGTAGTGATCAAGGAAGAAACCATAAGCCTCCATACAATAAAAAAGAAAGCGGTCAAATTTGAAGGCTGACCAGCAACAAATTAGAAAGGAAGGTATAACTACCGGCCTCTATAGCCTAGATTGGGAATGGGAATATTGTTTCCCAATCCTATGTTCCATGAGGTTTTCAAGAACTATAAAAGTTAAAACCATCGTTTGGTAATAGTTGGGACCTAGGTTAGAGAATGATGTTTAAATTAAAAAATTTGGTTCGACTAGTTTCACTAGTTTCATTGTTATCATTTTAAGTTTTGGTTTTGGATTTATCTATATTTTTTTAATGTTTATGTGTGTACGAATATGCATGTGTAGCAACTTTTTAAATCTAACCCCACTAATAATTTAAACCCAACCCTATAACCCAACCCACTACTATACATGTTAACCCAAACACAGAACCTAAACCCCTGTAAATAATATAAACCTCAACCCATACCCCAAACCCGCTACTTTATATAATCCCCCCTAATTCACTACTTCTCCATCTTGCTCTCGTCTCCTCTCTTACAACCTGTACAGATCGAAGCAGTGACGCCAGTAAGATCGAAGCAGCAGCAGCAGCAAGGCAAGAAGCAGCGATAAGATCGAAGCTGCAACAGTGAGATCAAAGTGGTTATCCCTTATCTATCTTCCTCCACATCAGGTAATCTATCTCTGTTGACTGGTTTTTCCATCACGACATAAGAACAAGATTTTTTTCATTTGTTGTTACTAGTAGCTTGTTTTTTCTTGAATTTCTTGAGAATTACGCTCAAATCATTTCTATTCTGTTACTTTTTGCTTGAATTTGAATTTTTAGTGGATTTTTACGGTTTCCAGTCAAAACCAAAATCGCTGACCAGTTTCATACCAATCCCCATCGACAATGGTACGAAACAGCTGAAACATCTCAGTTTCGGCCGAAACTGATAGGATTTACTTGGATTTTGTGGATTAAAATAGGATTTTTGATAGATTTTGGAAAAAAAGATGGGATTTTTAGAGATTTAGGGGAGAAAGATGAGATTTTTATTGATAAAAAGGAAATTCAATGATAATTTGACATCTTGCGAGAGTATGATCGCTCTCCCAAGCTTCAATTCGAGAGGAAGCCGAACTCTTCCAGTAACCTAAGGGTTCTCTCCTATTATCGATCAATTCATCACCAAATTCCACATAACATCTAATCACCCTAGCCCACATACAAATAGTACTGATTTTTCTAATATTACAAAAAATACCCATCGACCCTAAATATTACGGAATTGTCACTGGAGAGTGCCTCTGCCCTTGATGTGCCCAAATTGGCGCAGTCCCCTTCCACTACAACTCTAACAGAAACTTGACAACTTGGTTTGGATTTAAACTAGAGTGGAACCCTAAAATATGTGTTTAGCCACCATTTTGGGATTTTGGGAACATCTATTTAAAGTCTTCAAAATAGGATTTTGATAGCTCTACTCTAAAGTTATGTTTGGTTGTGCTTTTGTTTTAAAGAAGTCCTTATAAAAAGGGCATATCCGTTTTTAGGGACTTTTAGGTAAATTAGGTGCTTGGAAACTTAAAATTCTAAGTGCTTACTAGAAGAATTAATATTTAAATTTGTTATGAATCAAATACTGGGGGAGGAGCCCCCAGCTCTTTATTTATAGGCAATATGGGTGAATCAAATATGGGCTACATAAGAATCTAAAGCAACTGATTCTGAGCATAGAAGTTCTCGTTAAAATATTTATGTCACAGAGGGATGGACAGGCTCCAGAGTTGATGTATAAATTCCTCAGATTGATAATCTCGGAATGAATTTCTCAGTATATGTACTGCAACTGCTGTATCAATTCAATTGAGCCATGAAGTTATTCACAACTGTGCATTTTATTTTGTTCGACTATAGGTCGTACTTTACATTTGAGCAATCTCTACGATAATTTTAAACATCTGATTCCAGTAATTGGCTCAAGCCTTACATTAATGACGTTGAGGACCGTTGGACCGAAGATTCTCTTGATTGGAGACTCCGACCTAGAGCGTCTTTTATTTACGGCAATCAGGATTAATATTTTTATTTTTGTGGCGCTAAGTTGTAGGTCTGTAGAGTCACATACGAATCTAGAGGGTGGTTTTTACTCTTTCAACTTTTCATCATACACATAGGATAATATCGTCACTGATCCAGAGTCTGTCATGCCAGAGTGAAAACAGATTTCCTTGCAGTTCATCTATTAAGTTGTTTTAAACATTTTGCTATTCGAAGTCGTCGGCCTCTTTATACAAAATCTTCTTGGGTGAGAGTGCAGCTTCTGGGAGGGGATACAGGGTGGCGCATGTTGCGAGGAGAAGGTCCATGTATGAGCTTAAAGTCCTATTACACAAATGGAAACCAATTTTGGAAACCCATGTCTCCATGGAAAAGGTAGCCAATGATTTAAAGCATTCGAAGCAAGGATTGTATACCGTAACTTTTTCGCCTTCGCCCCTTTTTCGTGAAGAAAAACTAGCATCTGGGCTCAATGCCTAAGGGTTCGCCGCCGATCGCCGATCGGAGGGGGGCCGCCGTCCGCCCCCTACGCCCCCAAGGAGGGGGCCGGGGAAGATGGCCGGTGCCGGCGGGCTTAGGATTATATACATCCTCCGGAACGGTTGAATGAAGCACACGCTCGATTGAAAAAGCTCCCCGTCTCCTTCCGGACCCGTGCTGATAACTTAGGAAATAGGATGAATCAAATATGGGCTACATACAAAATTAAAAATATTCTATCAAGTTTCTAATGTGCAAGAAAGAGAGAGTTCAGATAATAGTTTTTAATGTAGTTAGACATAAAAGAGGAAAATTAAAAAAAAAATAGTTAGAGAGAGGTGGTGTCATGTAGGAGAAAAAATAGGAGGGAAAACCGAAATAAGTTTTATGTGCTTTTACAAGAGAAGCAAAAAATAGCTTCCCAAAAAAGCAGCTCAATTTTGCTTATCTCAAAAGTATTTTTCCAAACTTGAAACGACATGGTTTTTACTTGAAAAAAAGCACTTATTTGCTTTAAAAGTCATGAAGACACTTATTTTATGCCATGCCAAAAAAACCTAACAATAATTTTGGAAACTTCGAAATGGATGAAACTGCGGTTTGAATGTATACAGACCACATTTCAAATTAACTTAAGGATACCTCATTTTAGTAAACTTGGCCGCCAAACTAGGTTATAAGTTTACAATGGCTATTTTTTATACAATTTAAGTCGTAAAAATGCATGCATATAATGCACATAAAAAATATCATCAATACGCCCTGGTTTGAGGGTAAACCAGCGATGATGTGATGCAAGAATCCCAAGTTAAAGTGCTTTAGCTAGCATGGGGAAGAAAAAAAGAAACAATAAACTTCATTTAATAAAAGTTTAAATAATTTTCTCTAAAATTCGAAAGTCGTTTAATTTCATACTACAACACATGAGATTTTTTTGAGAGATAACTAGGACAATAGTAAGTACAAGAAATGATACTTTGTACAGCTGATCAACGCATATGAAGCTTTCAATTAAGCTAACTATACCTACACAAAGTATATTATTAACAAACCCAAAAGCATGTGCAAATGAAATGAAAACATTGATGATGTTAAAAACTGTGAAACACACACAAGAGTCTGAGTCCGGGTTGGATTCAAGAGTTAAATTCATATTAGAATTCCTTTTGGGGAAAAGAATTGGATCCAGGATAGAAGCCCAGTAAGCTTAGGACTTCAGTTATTTAGTTGTGTCATCTACAATTAAATCGGTGTTGTACTAAGATATGTTTCCTTATATAAGAGGTATACTAGAATAAAAATTCATTATACCATTATATATCTCTATCATTACTAGATGAGTGTGTGCTCGGCTTTGGCTTTGATGATCATTAGAGTCATGAATTAGAGATTGAGTGTATGTGGGAAAGTGAAGAGATTACTGGTGAGATGAGCGTGTATCTTGTAACCTTGTATCCACTTCCTACAGTGGATTTCTCTATCGGTCTTCGTAAATGTAAGTTGAGATTAATCAACCGAACCATGTATATTTTTATGTTATTATTCTTGATCTTGTGTGATTATTTGTTTCTTATATGCTTAATTTTTGTATTGTAACTTCATGATATTCGATCTATATTATAGCTTCACAAGATGGATGAAAGAGATTGTGCAAAGGTCATTAGCATCACGAGATTGAAGAAGAAAAAAGAAAAAGAAAAAACCTTACGTTTCTGTAGCTAAGTACCGTGAACAATACGATAGTGCTTAGTACTCGGGTTTGATGTTGAAATCAGAAATGTTTTTTTTGGTGATCAGACGATCAGAATTGATGTAAGGGTAAATTACCTGTTTGGTGGTCAATGTAAACAATCCAAGAGCTAAACCTTATGTTTTTTGACGCTCCTGATTCAACGGTGGAAGCGGAATGAAAAATTTTCATTGTCTAGATGGGTATCAGAGGTCAATTGTAAAATCGACAGAGATCCAGAAGTACACATCATATGATCAAAAGATTGATGATGACATTGATGGTACATGTGAGATGTCGTATCCTCACATTTTGGATGTTGGAATGCTTCGAGGTATGATGTAGCAAATGATGTATGTTATCTGATTCATCTCGGTCATTGATCATGATGAATGAATTGAGGTAGAGCATGATGTAGTAATTGCAAATATCTGGAGCATGACATGGAAGCATCGCAAGTGCTCAATTAAAAATCCATGTGAAGCATTATATAATGATCGTGATTATCCGAAACGGACAAGATAGCGTCATTAGTGTCCAGTTTTGACCAAGATGGGTAATGATGTAAGGATCGTGATTGTCCATGGCATAATAGGCATACGATCATGCATGCTCGATTGGAGACTATAATGAGCGTATGGGATGTTTCCAAAATATTTAGTATAGTATATGTACGGGCTTGCTTGTGAACCAGAAAGGCAAGAATAATAGTATAACTCTCTTTTTGAGTGGCTCACGGGATACGAGTCAACGTGGAGTGGTGTGATTATATCTCACGTCAAGTATTGCATTCAAGAAATTTTTTTTGTATTTTAGTATCAAGATGAAGTACTAAGAATTGTAATACAAATACATAAAATGGATTCAAGAGTAGAATTCTATTTAGGTTAAAAAAAATTAGATCCAAGATAAAAAATTCAAATTAGCTTAGGACTTTGGTTACTTAGTTATATGGATAATATCCAAATAAAAATTGTACTAGGATAAGTTTTCTTGTATAAGAATTATACTAGAATAAAAATTTCTTATACCATTATATGAATCTCTTAGTGTTAGATGAGAGGGGGCTTGGCTTGGCTTTGATGGCCGTAGAAGCTATGAAATAAAGATTGGGTATACGTGAGAAATGGAAGAGATTATCGATAAGATGAGCGTGCATCAAATAATATTGTATTTCCTTCACATAATGGATTTCTCAATCGGTGCCCATGAATGTAGGCTAAGATTGATCGGACGAACCACATATGTCTTGGTATTTTCTTGTTGATATTGTGTGATTATTTGTTTTCTTGCGTGCTTGGTCCACAGGGGTCCCTAAAACCCCAATTGAGGCATGAGGGAGAATACAAGTAAAGGAAGAATAAGAAACGAAAACATTTATGATTTAACAGCTAGCGACAAATTTTTTTTGAAAAAGTAGCTATTGAGGAAAAGATGGTCGGAAAAGACCAGAACGATATACATGGAAGACTAAGAGGAAGGGCAGTTTAAGCGGCAGTGATATTAGCTTAATATTCTACCAAGAAGGTGTTTGATAAAAACAAATTTTGATAGGCTTATTTCTCATTTTTTTTGTTATTGATATTGTTAATGCAACACATTACCCAAAAGAGCCGCTTAAGAGCCTAATATCAAATGCCGTTAAATCTCATTCCATTGAATAAATTATCACATCTCTAGTGAATATCATTCATCTTTTTAAGTACAAAATAATATATGTAAGAAAATGAAACAATCTCCATGGAAGTTGCAGATACCGTTTCAAATACCACATGCAGTACCAAAGCTAATGAGGGCTGACAAAATGCATACCTCACTTTCAACTGAAGCTTCCTCATGCGTATACGATACTGCGTCATTTTGGTGAGCCGTTGCTTGATTTTGTGCACAAGCAGTTTAGGCCAATATTCCTGACAAAAGCTAACATATAATGATATGGGAATTGGTTTAAGATACAACATGGATATACTTTTTCAACTCATTGGCACGGTTGCATACCAAATGCTTGTCAATAATCGCTAAAGCATTCTCATAGTTTCTGGGAAGTTTAACTCTTTCCCACAACTTGTTTGGCATGTGAGCCCTTTCAATAGTTTTCATGTATAGGTAGAACACGCCTGCACAGAGCACCAAGAAGTCAATGTAATTGAGCAATCAAATCTCAATGATAGGTAGATGTTAAAGGCATCATACTTCATATTTTATATACATCTCCTACCAACAGAAAACTAAAAAATAATGTTCTTATCCATAGTTATAACAGTCCTCTAAACTCTGGCAAGCTTCTATTTTAGGTAAGCTTCAAACCCACCTTTTCCTTTCAAATGCTAAAATCTCAATTACAAACCGTTCCAGTTATGTCTTACATCATACTATTGTTTTCTTGTTTACCACACCCCCCAACCCCTGGCACCAAGCTTTAAACCCTACTTTATCGCATCCCATCATTAAGACCTCTCTCGTATCCGTAGAAAATGGCATATCACTCTCCTTAACCAGTACATAACTTCTTAGTTCTTACTTCTCAGGCAAATTTAACCTACATGGTTTAGCACATAACCACCCAGCTATTCCGGAATAATAAAACTGAATGTAATTTATTCACCATGCGGCATTTTAAAAGTTCCACACTCCAAATGCAAGAAGCATCTTGTCTTGAATGTCATGAGTATGGTATTCCATATGATAGACTCGTGATAAATTAAACATTTCTTCGACGGTATGTATTGGCCATCAATGCCCATAAGGCCCACTGTAAATAATGTCATGTGAATGATCACGAAACTCTACTAACACACAAAAAAAATCAGTTCATATCGATTAGAAACTAATTAGGTACACAAGTTTTTCAAACTGTATGTTTAAAAAGCAATGCTCTAAATAAACAGACTATGGTTGCATGTTAATATGATGCATATCACTCATCTAGTATACACATTTAGGTCCCGTAATCCAAGTATGGAGGCAAGTTACCTTACCTCAAACCCCCCAACCTCTGGGTTGTTTGGCAACCCAAACAAAGGTTCCATACCTCCACCTTTTGGGTTCCAAATGGAACTAAGGGTAGATGTTATGAAAATCCACTTTTAACTCCGTTTTATTTCTACCTACATTTTCAAGAAAAAGAACACACACCATCTC
This sequence comes from Scilla litardierei, assembly GCA_030789695.1. Taxonomy (NCBI): domain Eukaryota; kingdom Viridiplantae; phylum Streptophyta; class Magnoliopsida; order Asparagales; family Asparagaceae; genus Scilla; species Scilla litardierei. Next base: position 223,971,797 of record CM061133.1, read on the forward strand.
CTTCTTCCCTTCCCTTCTTCGCCTCAAAACAGCAGCCCCATTTGGCAAGCGAGGTAGGACAAAATGGAGGTTGCATAACATATCCCTCCTCTTAAAATTTACCTCTGGTTAACTTACCTCTCTTCCTAATGAGGCATTGATCATTTGCAACTTATTCCAACTCAGCCTTCCAACAAGCCTATTTCAAAAGTTCATTTTGCTGATAAATAACCATATAAAGCAATCAACTTTATCAAATTTATGAGGAGAAGGCGGCGTTTATTTTCCCAACAGATGCAATAGTAGACATTCAATCAATCCCTCACAACCAATAAATATCATAAAATAAACAGAAAAAACTCTCAATTAGATCTCAAAAACTGACGAGTCAGTACATGAAAAGGAGAGAAATGGAACCAGTACCTTCATGATCACGAATTGTAGCGTATCGGCTGTTGGCTAACGGACAGGAGCTACGATTGCAGATGCCCGTAACATTATATGGGTTTCTACAGAAATTGCCGGTAGTAATTCTACACAATACAAATTTATAGCCTATTAGATCGAAACCCTAATCAAAGTTATAAATTTAAAACCCTCGAAGAAATACTTAGATTGAGAGAGCTAGCTAGCTAGCTAGCGAGTGATGATTACTTGGCCATGAAACTGCAGTGATTGTGCCTGATGGCGTGCCATATCACGTCGTCGTGCTGCATCTTTGCACAAAGATCTCGATTCGAGCTTAGCTTCTGATAAACTTACTTTGGGGGGTAAAGGATGGTTTTTTTTTTTTTTGGCCGCTTTCTTCAACCCATTTTTAGGGTTTTGAAAGCGTTGGACCGGAGAAGGGGAAGGTTGATGAGCGGCGATGGCGGTCGGTTCAAGTTTTTTCGCGGCAGGGAGGACTATTTTGCATATTGGACCCTGTACTTTTAAGATCTAGCACTTGGATCACTTGGCTTTTTTTGGCTGATTTGCAGTATAACCATATGCAACAAAGTTTGCACGTTGCCGGTTAAATTTATGAAAACCACCGTATGCTTGTTTTTTTAAAACGAGAATAATGGGAAGCTCATGTCATGTGCTATTAAATTTAGAGATGATGAAATACATCACCTTGCAGCGGAATAGGACGAGGAATTACATGTTTTGGATCGGATTTGGGATCATCAAAGTAAACCAAATGCTTTTCATCACTAAGATTACTCTTTTCTTCTTCTGTGTTCGCGTTGGGAGAGAGTAGAAACATTGTAATCCAATTGATTGATTTTATCACTACCAATAGGGGATTATATAGGAATTAAGGGGAGCGGTTTTCTACCGTTGGAAAACTTAACGTTAACAAAATAATGTAAGTTTAGTTACAAAACACATTTGATTGGGAAACCTGAACTTCTGTAAATTGCAATTATCCATCAAGGCTAATTCAATTTACATATAACCCCTTTAATAATACTATAATTATTATTTACCCTTTGGGTTAAACCCTTCATGGACGTACCCAATTCCAACATCTCACACTCACACATGATAGGATTGTTGTTACAAAAACAACAATTGAAAAAGACTTCATACTTGGTAACTTGGTCGTGCGACTCATAAGCGAATACATGCAATCTTGTTGTGCACTGGTTAGAGATACACAACTGCTCTCTATGTAATCAATCCTCTAAAGTATATTTGTTGCTTATAATACCCCATGTCTAGTTTATTGTATCAGTGTAAGTATTCCTGGTCCCTCCTTTTATTTACTCTTGAGGACATACTTAAACACATCCATATTGATGTCTCTTAATCACATAGATTGGCCGGCCAGTGAGATCATCAAACTTGATATCAACAAACTTAGTCATTCCTTTGCCCTCAATATTCTAAGTCACAACTCAGTCGCTTTCCTAGACATACCCTTTTAGACCGAATCACTCGTGGCCATAAGGAATATGCTAAAGTAACTATCACCAAGACTGAGACTTTGAATATTAGTCAATAATTACAGGGTATGGGGAGAAACCTAATCCTCCAGGGACTCACACAGTGGAGAGGCAGAGATCCACTTTCTCACTTCACATTATGGTCGACTCCAGCACATGTGGTATGAATCATATATTCAACGGTGTATTGCGTATGTCTTTGGAGTAATTCAATCCAACACCGTTCAGACACCAAGTTAAATATACTCATACATTTAATACTGAATTCTACCGCAATCAATTGCTCTAAGAATTCGTGGCTGGCTCATAAATAGGCTTAAATGAACTTTGGGGAATCTGTTTATCTCGGTCATTATTTGTATATATAAAATGACCTCATCTTGAAACTTATTCAAGGCGACTTTTATAGAGGATTAAGTCTCATCCCTACCCGTTCACCTAGAACGTCAGAGGCAATTGCCTGTGTGAGAAGGCCAATCTCCATGCCTATTTGACATACTTTTTCTTATGTACTCTTTTCATGTGTTAACAAATAACACTATTGGGCAAACACATACCATTCAACACAATGAATGAAATAAATATTTTTATTGAACACTATCAATATATATAACAGAGTACATACACAAGTATATTTCAATTTCTACGTGTCACGCCCCGCTTCCCAAAATGGACGGAAGCGAAACGTGACGAGGCCCGCTTAGGCCAGAGCTTTAGAAGCTCGGACCCAATAAGCGTCTGTAGAGGTACCATTTTAAAAGTTTCAGGTTCTTGCATTTATAAAGTTTAGGAACAACAAAAGTACAGAAAGGAAATGGCATTCATTTATATGGAGAAATAATATCCAACTGGTACAAAGTCTAAAAGAAGCCTAAGCATGGCAACAAAAGTTTAAAGACAAACCGAAAAGTAGTAACATCTGAAAGTGGCGACTAAAAGACCTCAAGGTCTGATCCTCGTCAGGCACGAACTCTAGATCAACGTCCTCGGCTCCTCGTACTCCAGTGAGTCTGCCTCGTCCACGAACTCTGGCTGAGCACCTGACGTACAGCACCCAAGAAAAAGGAACTGTACGTCAGGTAAAGTCTACAAGAAGGGTTAGACTTTACTGCAAGTGTATCAACTTTTAGACAACGTTTTACTGGTTGATTAGCATGCTGGGGTTATAACTGAGTAACAAACAGAAGTAACGCAGCAGGAAAGTAAAGCGCATCAAGTAGCAGTTGTAGCGTGTGCTACCAACTACGGGGCTAACCTACAGGTGTCAAGACAAGACGGGACGTGACGGAAACAAGGCAGGACAAGACAAGTGAGACACGAAAGGGTTCACACCTTACGGTTCGAGGGGGATCAGACCCTCTTGCCGTGCGCACGCTCAACCCAACCCCAAACCCCAAGACAAGACAAGACATGACACCAGTACAAGGGATCACTCGCTCTAGCTTGGCGAGTGCCCCATTGCCCGCAGGCTGAGAATCCGTACAAGGGATCACTCTCTCTAGCTTGGAGAGTGCCCTATTGCACTCGGGCTGTGTATCCGTACAAGAGATCACTCTCTCAACTTGGAGAGTGCCCTATTGCCCGCAGGCTGTGAATCTGTACAAGGGATCACTCGAATAGTGCCCTATTGCCCAGCGGGCTGTGCAAGACGGGACGGGACGTGACAAGACAGGAAGGGTTATTCTAGGGTGTCCACACACACGCACACACATGATAGCCCTACAGCATTAAAAATTTGTTGTTGTCAGGCTCAGACTTCGTCGTCAAGTCTGAGCCGTCAAGAGTCGTCCCGGACGCTATCATTTCACGTCCAGTTCTATACATTCACAGTCTAACAGTTCTAGCAAATCTAAGACCAAAGCACGGTCAAAAAAACGCAAGTGGGTACACTTGCCTGCGATGGCGAGTGCGTCGTCTTCTCGAAGCGTCTCGTCCAAGCGTCACGTCCAAGCGTCTCGTCCGTAGAAGTCCGTCTGAAATATCGCCACGGCGACGATGTCAGGTCTCAATTTCATCAAATCCTATTAGGTTTCGTTTCTAGGTTTTCGGGACTATCCTATTCGTCAAAAGTCACTTTTTGATGTTTCAGCCTAATCGACGATCTATCCTATATGCACAGTCAACAAAGTCCATTCGTCGATTTTCTAAGTTCGTACAACGTTTTACAGGGGCTGGAAAATAAATTTAGTTCAAGTTGACGGTTTTTAGTTTAGGGTTCAGTCAGCTACGGTGGGGGTTTCTACGATTTTCGGGAACCAACCTGAACCGGAGTTTGTCGTAGAATGGATGTCGTGTCTGATCGGAGAACTCCTCAGCTTCAGATCTGATCCTTGCACGATTCTCCAAAAGCTGGAACTTGCGACGAAGGCCTACGACGTGTCGCAACGTCGTAGACGGCAAATCCACGAAGTAGCGCGTCCAAGCGGGGCCCACAGCAGTGCTAGGGGTCGATGGGGGACCCACAACACCTCTGGAGAACTTGGGGGGCCCACCACAGGAGTTGGTGTGGGAGAAACCAACTTGCGACGAATGGCCGTCGGTCGTTCAGTGCTGGTGCGGGGGTTCCTCTCGGTCAGACCGAGAGGAGCTCTCGGTCGTGCAAGTGCAGTGCAGGTGGAGGCGGGAGCTTGGGCGGTGCGAGGGATTCCCTCGGTCAGACCGAGGGATCCCGTCGGTCGCAGCGGGGCGGGCCAAGTTGCAACGTTGCAACGTGCAACGAAGCGGAGCAGCGCGGGTGCGGGGCGGCCTCTCGGTCGCTGCGGGCGAACCCACCGGTCGGGCGCTAGCGGGTGCGGCGATGATGCAGCGGAGCGGGCGGAGCGGCTGTGCGGAGCGGGCGCTCGGTCTGACCGAGCGATGCTCTCGGTCGGAGCGGGCGACAGTGGGGGGGCTTGCAGCGGAGCGTTGCAAGCGGCGATGCGGAGCGGAGCGCCGGTCGTGCACGGGGATGTGCGGGGGCAGCCGTCGGTCGTGCACTGGGCGATCGTCGCAACGTTGCGACGAACGTCGGGAAGGTGTTTTTTACGGCTAGGGTTTTTGTAATGTGAAAATAACCTAGCCTAGGGCTAATATAAATAGTTTAGAGCTAGGGTTAGGGTTTGAGTTAAGAAAAACGTAATTAAAATAATAAAAATAATTAATATAATTTAAAATTACTCTCCTCTCCCTCGTGCAAGATGGGGGCGGCCAAAAATTCTGAGATTTGGTCTAAAAATTCTATAATACGTTATTATGATATAGAAATTTTATTGTAATTAAAACTCTTATAAAAGTAGGTTTTAAAATTATTTAAAACTTTCAAATAAATAGAAAATAGGTCAAATTAAGTCCAAAAATTGTAAAATAATTATGGGGTGTTCGGGACGACTAAAGAAAGGGAGTGGAGAAGACGGATCTAAGTTTCGACATCGAGAGACGAAACTAAAATTCGAAATGTCTCGCGTCAAAACAGAAAGTCGCGACATCACGTCAAATAAGATAGTATCGCTGAAGAACGACTCGAGATATGTCGTTCCAAAGTTGTTCCACAATCTAATACTTTCAGAGACGATCACGACGACATATCACACAAAAACGTTCAAAAACAAATAAAGTCTAAAATAAACGCGTGCACGATCAAAAGCACGTGCACGAAGAAGGTACGATAGAAACAGGCCGTTACACTACGCAATCCTAGAGCTTTTACATGTCTCAAAAAAGTATTTCTAGGAATGAGTTTAGTAAGAGGATCAGTAACCATTTTGTGAGTAGATATATACTTAAAAAAACTATCTTCTCAGCAACAATGCCTCTCACAAAATGGTATCGTATGTCGATATGTTTGGTACGACTGTGGTATCTTGGGTCATTGATGTAAGCTATCGCAGCTTGATTGTCACAGTAGACAACAATTGGTTCTTACTTTACACCTAAATTCTCTAGGAACAGTCGTAAACAAATAGCTTCCTGAACTCCTAATGAAGCAGCAACAAATTCTGCTTCCATGGTTGATAGAGTTACACAAGTTTGTTTCTTGCTGCACCATGATATGGCACCATCTCCGAGCAAGAAAACATATCATGTTGTAGATTTCCTCTCATCTACATCTCCCCCATAGTCAACATCTGTGTAGCATACCAGTTTGGTGGATGAACCTTCGTAACACAAACTGTAGTTGACTGTGCCCTTCAAATATCTCATGATCCTCTTCACAGCCTTCCAATGCTCACGTCCAAGATTCAACTGACATCAACTTACCAATCCTACTGCATGACATATGTCTGGCCTTGTACACAACATATCATACATTAAGCTACCCACTGCACTTGCATATGGCACTCTTGCCATTTTGTTCCTTGCATCTGATGTACTAGGACAATCATCTAGACTTAGGTTATCGTCTTTCGATGTTGGAGTTTCAACTGGATTACAGTTAGACATGTTGAATTGTTCTAACACTTTATTAATATATGTTTCTTGAAACAATGCAAGAAATCTCTTAGAACGATCTCTACGGATTTTAACACCAAGTATAAAATCAGCTTCTCACATGTCTTTCATTTCAAAGTTCGATGATAACCATTCTTTAATGGTCATCAGAAACTCCATATCGTTACTAGCTAACACAATGTCATCTACATATAATGTCAAGATGACAAATTTGTTTTTATGTTGCTTCACATAAACACAATGATCTTCTTCGATCATCTCGAAACCAAATGAGGTGACAACTTTATGAAACCTCTGGTTCCATTGCCTAAATGCATGTTTAAGGCCATATATATTTCTGTAATTTACAGACTTTATTTTCTTGGCCTTTAATAATGAAACATACTAGCTGATCCAAGTAGATTTCATCATCTAGTTCACCATTTAGGAATGCCGTCTTAAATTCATGTGAGCAACTAAAGCTAGTATTAGGCAAATAGAGGTAAATTTAACAACTGGTGAAAAGTTTCTTCATAATCTATACCTTCCTTTTGGGTATATCCATTTGCCACCTGACGAGCCTGATGTCTTTCAATGTATCCATCCGCTTTTCTCTTTATTTTGAGAATCCACTTATTCCCAATTGTTTTTTGATTAGGCAGTAAATTAACCAGTCCTAGTCTTGGTTAACTTTCATGGAATCCATTTCTTCATTCATAGCTTTCTTCCAATAATCTCGATCATGATGAGATAACGCTTCTTTTACACTCTAAGGTTCTTCGTCATCTTGAGGTACATCAATTAAGGCTTCCCCTTCGATTTCAAATCTTCGTCGGAGAACCTTAACCCCCTTTTGTGTAACGCCCCGCTCCCCGGGATTCCCGATAAGTACGAATCCGTCAGGTATTTCCGAAGAGGCGAGTGTTACGAAGGAAATGCAAATTTCGAAACACAGGCATGCCCACTGCGCACTGCTGGTTAGTGCCTGTAACATTCCAGATAACAACCACAAAACACAAAAGGGACAACAGCTCAACCTGGAAATATAATTAAACCACTGATACATATAAACACACGACTAACCCAAGCTAACATCATTAATACATATATCATATATACAACATGATCCCACAAATTGCTAGAGTACAATAACACCGCCCAAAACTCTCTCACTCTCTAAAAGTCCTCAACTCCAACCAACCCCAACCACTGGATTAGTGGGCCTCCAACTCCGCGAGCCAACACCTGAAAAATATCAACGGGACACATCATAGCGTGACCCAGTAGGATGTCCAAACCCCACTCACATGGTGCACAAAAATGCTATGCCCTAAGTAACAACAGAGGGCTATCTCATGGCATATCACGATAATCGCATACAAAAATGTAAATGGTATCATTTCCAAACGCGTACCTGCGGCAAGAGGATAACCTGCAAAACAAAGTGAGTAGGACATATAGAGAAGTGAACTGCATTACTAAGGAACTGAAACCCAGCTTGGACTTAGATGGCATGTAGTGCGAGAAAGGGTGCCATCTTTGGGCTTAACAAGTTTTGCTACTCAAACAAGATACTGACCTTGAATTAATTCTCATTTAGAAATTTGCATCTTGCTAAGGGTAAGTGATAATTAAATCTTCAACACTATGAATCTCAACTTTTCATGTTCCACAATAAATATGACAACGTTCATCATGGTAACATTACTACAAACGCATGGCAAGCATGATGACCAATTCTTAATGTAATAGAACTCAACATGAAATCAAAAACAAGGCAACAACTAGCATGAAGATATATGGGTCTACTCCATAGTATAGAAAGAATTGCCTACCTTTAATTAAGATTTGTCCCTTTAACACGCTTGGAAGAATTGTAAACATAATACACCATATGAAGAGGGGTTCCTACCCTCTCTAAAGCTTTCAACTTGCAAGTTATCATAAAACCCTCTTACTAACTTTTCAATTAGAATTTTGAGCATTACATTCCCTTTAAACATAGAAATTTTGAGAGAAGCAGCAAGTAGGATCCTAGCTTAAGTTTCTAATACTTCGGATTTTATGGAAAAGCTTATAAAAATTTCGGCAGAGTTTCCCTTGTATTTTCAAACTTTTCCAAATACAACATAAATAATACTTAAAAGAAACCTGTTTTATTCATAAGAAAAATATAACAATGTTCAAGAATCATAAGAGAAGTGCCATGAAGGGATGTTGGGACTAGCATGCACTAAAATTAATAACCAGCATATCCCACTTTAAGATCTTTGATGTAGGAAATGCAACATAAACTACCCGTTGAAGGCCACGTACCAAGCCACCACCCTTTCACCCCTTACATCACAACATATTGCCAATACAGCCATGACATTACAAACCCCACCTCACTTCTTTCTTACATCCCCACATCATTCTACACAAATTTCAAGACATAAGCATTTCCACAACTTGAATTTAAATGCAACTAAGGAATGATCCAAAATGCAAGTTAGATTAATAATACAAGTAAGAAATTATTACGCAAGTAGAATGCACCTTGAATTAAAATGCAAGTCTAAGATATGAATCATAATACAACTTGAACTAAAATGCAAGCTTTAGCAAATTTATTAAATCAATTTACAAAGTTTAACCATTTATTACCTCCAAACAACCCTAAAGCATCATCTAGCGATTTTCGGCAAGTTTCAATAACTAACTTGTAATTTTAGTGAATTTAGTGAGCTAAATGAGAACTTCACATAAGACACAACTTTTTCATTAAGTAACTCCTATTAAAAGACTAATGATGTGTCTAGGTTTGCATACACTTTAAGAAATGCTAGCATGGTGAGTAAGGATAACAACATTGCTAACTTGCATTAGGATTTCTAATAAAACTACAACTCTTTCGCAAACTAGAGCTACAATTTACACAACAGCCCCAAATTAGAATTTAATTGCACAAATGTGATATCCTACAAACAATAACAACAACAGCAAATACAACACCAACCGCAACAACAACAAACCATACCAACACCAACACCGACAACAACAACACCAACAACACAACAATAACAACAAATACTACAACAACACCACCAACAACAACACTAATAACACCAACAACAACAACAACAAAGATACATATATTCATGAATCACATGTGATGTCCAATGATGCCATGATGATTATGAAACACAAACAATGCAATGCAATGCGATGGGATCCCATGAATGGGCCGGCGTGCAAGTGTATCGTGATTTCTACTCCGATATCAACGTGGAGCCACCTCCACGTGGAGCCACCTAATGGATCAAGAGGTGGCCAACGGCGTATTCACCCGCCTCCTACCGCGGCACTTTTTCCATGCTCGTGCACTCCACCTCGTGTCCTAATCACATCATTTCACCATCATTCCATATTCCGCATAAAAACCAACAACAAATTGCCAATCTCTCCTTCTCGATTCATTTTATATGAATCTTATTATCATACCAAGCAAAATTGAAATAAAAGCTTCCAACTTTTCAAAAGGGGGACAATTGCACAAAAAGAGAACAATTTAACATAATTAATGGAACGAGGCAACCAAGGCGACATGAACTAAGACCATAGCATTAAATAATTTCAACACCTCATTTAAGTTCAACACAACAAGAAGTGGAAAGTTAAAGCCTCCGACAATTTCAACAAATAACAACTCAATATGACATGACGGTCCATGTAAATAATGAGGTCATAATTCATTCACATTTCATAAAGCTTTCCATTTTATTTTCTTTTCATAACTTTTCCTTACCAACACGTTACCAAGGCACTAGGGAGCACCAACATCCTAGGCCGAATTGATGGGTAGCTTCAAGCCCCCAATTATATCACCTAATCATGGTCAATTTCACCATTCAACTCATTATTACAAAATTCCCATTTTCATGCAAGGGGAACTTAATAAAAGTTTCCAACATCCCCAAATGATAGCCAAGATGCACAAATCCATACCCAATTGCACATCCAAATTCATTGTTCACATACTTCACATTAGTCATACAAAGGAAGTTGAATAAAAGACATCCAACATGTAAAATGAGAACTATTGCACATAATTAGTAAAACAAAATATTCAAGAGCCCATCTTTATCACATATTCTTGGCCAATTTCACCACTCAATTAATTATTACGCAATTCATCTTTCTCAAGCAAGGGAAAATTGGGAATTTAAGCTTCCAACATTCAATTTGAGAGTATCGTCACAAAATTAGTAAACCAAGTCATTCATATGCAATATGTATCGTAATCATGGCATCAATGACCCAATCCAACATATAAAATCAACCCAAATGCATCATGTCAAGGGGTCTCACAAAAACCCCTAAAAATGCAAGCTTTGTACTAAAAATGAAATAAAATCAACCATATGAGTAAGGATTGGACTCCTACCTCATCCAAGATGCAAAGATCCTCTTCCAATTCCAAAGCTTAAGCCCTAATTTTGAATTTCCCCAAAATCCTCCTCCAAGTGGGATGAAATCCTTTTCCAAATTCATGAAAACCCAAGAATCCTCAAATCTCCAAGCTTCAACCCTAATCTCCATCTTCCCCCAATTTCGGCAGCCCCCCCCCCCCCCCCCCCCCCAAAAAAAAAAAAAAAAAAAAAATAAAATTTCGGCCATGGCTTCCCCCCAATTGCGGCCATGGAGTTGGGAGTAAGGGTGAAGATGAAAGAATAGATGGAGAGGGTGGCTTAAGGCTTGATTCCCCTCTTCTTCCTCTTCTTTTTTCTTTTCTCCTTTTCTCTTCTTTGCTTGGACATTTTTCGGTCTGTCCACAAGAGGAGAGCTCGGCCAGCCTTTGGGGAATTCAGCCTGTGCGTGAGTCTTGGGGAGGAAGAAAGGGAAAAAAAGAAAAATAAAGAAAAGAGTTAAGAAAGTGAAGGAGATGATAGAATAAATGGGTATTTACAAGTTTGCCATTCTTCCTAATGATCCAAGCCCACTATTAAATCCCAAACAACAATAACTAACAATAATCCAAGCCCATCCCTAGCTACCAAAATTAACTAAGGCCTTCACATTAGTAATGACAATATTAATCAACACCACCAATAAGAATAATACTAATACAAAAAAGAATACCAACATCACCAAAAAATAACAACCAAACATCAACAATAATAATGTCATTTATTAATAATTATCTCAACATCGCCAATCATCATGAACATACCGCTTTACCATACATACTTACCAACCAAAAGCACTAAGCACGCTAATAAACACTATTAGCACGCTAACGATAATAATCCAACCACACGCGTTCACTCATATAGCCAAAACATATCATAGTCACTATAACCATACATGTAGGAAATTACTAGACACACTACAAAATTACTATATGCACACACTCAAATAGTATTTTACACATGCGGGCATTACAATCTACCCACCTTAAAATAAAGTTCGTCCTCGAACTTTCTAACTTAGGACATAATTGAGGGTGAATAGAGATATATATGGTCACTCTACCCCATCACATAGATAAGGCACATTCATATTCCAACACTTTTAGTTCAATTATGTAATGCCTTGGAAGCTATTGCACAAGTACTAGAGGTAAGAGTATAATTCCTAATTATTGTGCAATCACAAACAACTATGCGGAATAAATAAGAACAACAAGAGAATTACAACGCAAACAAACGATGTAATGGGTTCGGATCCACCCAAGTCTCACCGACTTGTTCCCGGTGATCCTACGTCCTAAACACCCGGATCCCTTCCGGCTACTTGAGTTAGAATCCACTAACGCAAGGTTCCACTAAATAACTTCTTGTAGAAACTACTACAAGATCAAACAATACAACGATTCGTATCGTGACTCCCACAAACCGGGATCACGAACTTCTCTCACAAACCGAGAGATAAACTTAATTAACAAGTATAATGAAATATAAAACACTTACCACAAAATCATATGCCTTGAGAAATACTTACGGATTTAGGGCAAGGAAAGATTGTGAGAAAGGATGATCTCGATAACCCTAGCAACAACACGATGATCAGTTGGAGATGGCTAGGTTGAAGATCTCGATCGTGATTCAATCTTTCAGAAGTATGATCGCTCAAGATCTGAAAATATCCTTGAGAAATTAGGTCACAAAGGAAGGAGAGAGATTTTCGTGAGAGAGAGAGAGAGAGCCTTTCAAAATTATAATCGAATGATTGAAAATTAGATCTGAATCCACCCTCATATTAGAGAAATTTCCATGTTTGAAACAAATCAAACACGTATGGAAAGAATCAAAACAGATCAGGAAAAATCGCAGAAATAAAATCTCCAACGGCTGGAAAATTAAAGCAGCTTAATCGGTCTAAGAAGGATCACTGACCGATTAGTTTGAGAACTAGTCGGTCGGTGAACCTTCTTGGACCGACTAGATGGTCGACAGAGAATTTAGTGAAATAAGGAGGGTAAACTAGTCGGTCTAAGAAGAAACACTAACCGACTAGTTTGACAACTAGTCGGTCGGTGAACCTTCTTGGACCGACTAATTGGTCAACAGTAAATATGCCAAAATTCACAAGGATGACTAGTCAGTTCAAGAAGAATTTCCAACCGATTAGATCGTCATCTAGTCGGTTGGTCCTTCTACTTGAACCAACTAAGATGCACACAAAGCCATGAGAAGAAGCGATAATCTACGGAATACTTTCTAATGACTCCTAAGGCAATCCTAGAGATACGATAGGATAGATAAGAGGATAACTTAGGTAAGTACTAACTCGAGGCTTAACATTCTAGAAGACAATAAAAATAAACATGACAAACCGTCTTCAAAAGCTTTTACATGAAGATTTTGAATCCCTTGACTTCATTAATACTCCTTGAGCTTCAACGAAGCTTCAGGCACACCGATCACGCGCTCTAAAGAAGTCTTGAGACCTCGCTTGAGATCTACAAAGTAATTTGGCGACGATCTTCATAACTGCGCTCAAAGAGAATTAGTACCCAATATTTATGTATGTTCATCATCAAAACCAAATCAGGGGAATCAATACTCAACATTCTCCCCCTTTTTGGTGATGACAAACCAACATAAATATAAATCAATAATAATGAGATAAATGAAATTTACTTACTCCCCCTGCATTGATGACTCGTTAGTTCCATATTAAATAATAAACATAAGCATCAAGCAGAAGAGAAAAGTATAAAACATGATCCAACTATTGAAATATAGGGTCGAAATCCATAAATTTTTATATCTTCACTCCCCCTGAATCTAACATATGAAATTAGATTCATGGTAATGTTTAAATTATCATTTAGCACTAAGTCATGATTAATTCTCTCCCCCTTTTGGCATTATCCAAAAAGAGCGGGAGGAAGTCAACGACAACAACCATGGCTAAACGAAAAATCTAAACAAGAGAGTCGAAGAATATGACTACGTTCCAAGTGACACAAAGGAAAAATATCGAAGAAAACAAGGTGTGTCAACTAGACCATAGTCGAGAAGCGAAAAGAGAAATCATCAAAACACCATCAAATCATATGATTGATAAAATGAACAATCTCTCCAATATCAACATTATAGCAAATTGAATGCATGGAAAACAATTCATGTTTTCATACAAACAAAGCTATATAACCAACATAATTGACGAGCGATGAAGTAAACATCAAAGACATAAGTACAATGTGCACACAGAGACGAACTGCAACAGGATGTATATACATATATAGATACAGCAAAAATGATACATCCAGACAACAACAAAAAGGTCGAACATCAGCAGATAGCAATAAAAAGTGCATAACATATAACAACCCAGCATACAACAAAATGTATCACAAAACATACAAACAACCACCCATCTATCCTAGCCCCACTCTCGCACAACTAGATGTGTCAGCCAAAGTGCTCAATGGAGAGTCCTCCAATGTAAGCTCAGGAGGTGGGGGCAGGATCTGCACCAGCGGCAGGCTGTGCAGACGGAGTGGCAGACTCGGGAGCAACGGAGGTATCCACCAAAGGGATAGTGACAGCAGGAGTGCTCTCAGGAGCACAAACATGAGAAGAAGCAGCAGAAGTACCCTCGGGGGGACGAACCGGAGAAGCAGCAGCACGCTCCTCATCCTCAGCAGCCTCCATGGCTTCCTCATCAGAAACTGTCGGAAATGATCACAGATGCGCATGAGCATCTCCTCATATCGCAAGAGATAAGCTTCCTGACGTCTCATGGAAGCTGAAGAGGCAGCGCGAGATGACGGAGGAGGAACAGAAGGGGTGGTCCGCTAAACATGACGCACGGCCGCAAGAGACTTCTTGACGGCGATCGCGTTCAAGGGAGGACCCAAGGGACGCTGATCATTAGGAGGGAGGGGAACTCCGAAGTGACGAAAGACCAAAGTCAAGAGGCATAGATAAGGAATATGCGCGGCCTTGGACGACTTCCTGATGCACTCAAACGAGTCCATCTTGTCCAGGATGATGCGAGCCCAATTTATCTCGCTCCCATCAAATAGGGCATAGATGAGCTTCAGGAAGGGCTGGGATGGCAGACTAGAGGAGCCGTACTTCGGGAGAAGACACAACTTCAGAATCAGATTGAGGACCCACGTATTCGGTTTGAAAGTCTTGGAAGGAATGCCAATCATGGTGGGAGGAACAACGTGAAACATCTCAGCCAAGAGAGACTGATCGAGATCGTGGATATTATCCACAGAGATGTCAGACGGGAGCAGCCCAGACGAGGAGACCCCAAGAATATGCCCTAAGATTTCTGTAATGAGGACAATGGAAGTCCCCAAAATAGTAGTCTGAATACAATGCTTGTCGTCATACTCACCCTGAACTCGATTTGCATTGAAGAGTTTGACGAGCCGAGGGTAAGGATGAGGATTCGCATTGGGATCGTGACGAAGATAATCAAGGAGCCCTCTATAGGAAAAGAGATCAGCGAGCTTAGGAAAATCTGAGAACTGGAAATAGTGCTCGAGGATCAATGGGCAATGCTCGATACGGTTGTAGGTGGCTAGACACAACAGGTCATTGCGACATAGAGAGATATCTACCCCACCAGAAGGCATGGGACACTTCCCCTTTGACCGACGTGAGGTAGTGCAAGGAGGAGGGGTAAGTTCCTTCTCGGCAACCTCAGTCTCCGGGATATAGTCTTCGTCGGAGCCAGAGGGTGGTGTGCGATCATGATAGGGTCCAGGAGTCAAAATCTTTTTGAACTTCGGCTGGGGCTTGGGTTTAGATTGGGGTTTTGGTTTTGAGGGAGCCGCCTTCTTCTTTTTGATAGGAGGCAAAGAAGATGATGGAGAAGTAGGCGACGAAGGGGGCGGACGAGCGGTTTTGGAACGGCATTTGGGTGGATTAGGGTTGGATGGAGGATCGATGGTCATTGGAGAGGGAGCAGAAAGACGAATTGGGATACGAGTTCTTGCCATGAGATCGAGATGAGAGAACGACGAAAACGAGTGAAAACGAACCCTAATCGATGAGAAAAGGAAAGAGGAGATACCAACGAGGGAGGAGGCCAGCTCTGGAGGAGGGAGGATGAACGACGAAGACTGGAAGTGGCCGGAGAAGGTGGATGACAGCGGAGTCAAAGAGGGATGCAGCTGTTTAGGGTTTTAGGAAAGAGGGGCACACCGATTAGAATGAGTTCTAATCGGTGCAGAGAGGTGTTAATCGGTTTAAGTAGGGCCAAAGACAGATTTTCCCTTGCACATCTAGTCGGTCTCAGTTCAAGAGCTGACCGAATAAAACGCATTCTAGTCAGTCGGCCAATGAACTTGGACCGACTAAATGGTAGACAGCAAGTGAGGTCAAAAATAGGGCACGAACTAGTCTGTCTGAGTTCAATGTCTAACCGACTAGAAGTGAAACTAGTCGGTCTGGAGATGAACTGGGACCGACTAACAGAGTCCAAAAATTTGAGAATTAGAAATTTTGAGTTCTTTCCAAAGAGCATTTGGACTAAACATCTAAACACTCTCATACGCACTTATTCTACCCAATAAAGCCAGAAAACCATAAATACGACGTGTAAATCGTAAAACCCATCATAAATCCAGCATATAGAGAGAATATCACAACAAGTCTGGCATGAGCTTACGAAAATCATTATCATGCAAAGTTATACAAAAAATGTGATTCCTAAATCTCGGATTCACCCATAATCCCCAATTCTCGACGTAACCATACAAAGGTATCTTCCTTGAGTGGTTTCGTGAAAATATCGGTGATTTGCTTCTGGGTTTCAACGTACACTAAAATGATGTCCTTTTAGCTACATGATCATCTAGGAAATGGTGACAGACATCTATGTGTTTGGTACGGTAGTGGTGTACCGGATTCTTAGAGAGACATATTGCACTTAGGTTGTCCACCATGATAGGGTAAGTATCACAGTTTATACCAAAGTCTTTAAGTGTGTGTCTCATCCAAAGAACCTGTGCACATGCAGCATCGACGGCGATATATTCCGCCTCAGAGGTTGAAAGTGATACGGAATTCTGCTTCTTGGAAAACCAAGAGACAATAGAATTTCCTATAAAATGGCAAGTGCCATTAGTACTCTTGCTGTCGGATTTGCATCCATCATAATCTGCATCACTGTATGAGATTAACTCATATGTGCTTGACTTTGGATAGAATAATCCGTAGTCGAGTGTGTGACTTAAATAACGGAAAATACGTTTAACCGCTATTAAGTGTGATTCCTTAGGTTGTGACTGATACCTAGCACAAACACATATTGCAAACATTATAGCTGGCCTACTAGCAGTAAGATATAATAAACTACCTATCATACCTCGATATAGACGAATATCTACATCTTTGCCGACAGTGTCCTTATCGAGATGTGTTGTGGTGCTCATCGGAGTCTTCTTGCTAGAAGCATTCTCCATTCCAAATCGCTTTAGCAGCTCCACCATGTACTTGGTTAGGTGGATGAAGATTCCATCGTTCATTTGGCGAATTTGGAGTCCTAAGAAATATTTGAGCTCACCCATGTGGCTCATCTCAAATTGCTCCTTCGTGACATTAGAAAACTCTTCGCAAAGAGTGAAGTTAGTAGCACCGAAAATGATATCATCTATATAAATTTGAACTAAAATAATATCATGATTCGCATACTTAACAAAAAGCGTTGAATCAACCTCACCCATTTTGAAACCCAAATCCAAAAGAAAGTTCTTTAGGCGGTCATACCAAGCTCTAGGAGCTTGTCTCAAACCATAAAGTGCTTTCTTAAGTTTGAAAACGTGATTTGGAAAATTTTCATTTATAAAACTCAGAGGTTGAGAAACATAAACTTCCTCAACGACATCTTCGTTTAAAAACGCACTTTTTACGTCCATTTGAAAAAGTTTGAAATCTTTATGGCATGCAAATGACAGTAACAACCTAATAGATTCTAATCTAGCTACAGGTGCAAAGGATTTCTCGAAATCTATACCTTCCGCTTACATGTCGCCTTGAGCAACTAACCGAGCTTTGTTCCGGATGACATTTTGGTTCTCGTCTGTCTTGTTCTTAAAAATCCACTTCGTTCCTATAACGTTGTGGTTCTTCAAAGGCAACAGAACTAGCTCCCAGACCTCATTCCTCTCAAACTGAATGAGATTCTCTTCCATGGCTAGGATCCAAGAGCTATCTTCGTACGCCTCATTGATATTCTTTGGCTCCACGGAAGAGACAAAGGCACACTGAGCGAAGAAGTTAACTTGTGACCTTGTTCTAACACCGTCTTCCATATTGCCAATAACTTGCTCATGGGGATGGTCACGAACTGTTGGAAGTTTTCTGGGAACACCCTGGTCACTAGGAACATTCTCAAGAGATTCATTAGTAGGGTTAGTTTCAACAGAATCACTAATTGCTTCCATAGAATCATCGTCATCGATAATTCTAGGAGGGACAAAATCTTCATTAAATGAAACATGAAGAGATTCCTCGATCGTTGAGGTTCTTTTGTTGTATATCCGGTAGGCTTTGCTAGGGAGGAATATCCAACAAATATCCCCTCATCGGATCTTGGATCAAATTTGTCCAAACTACCATACGTGTTCTTGATAAAACATTTTGCACCAAAGACTCTAAAATATTTAACTTGAGGTAACCTACCAAACAACAATTCATAACAAGTTTGTTTAGTGCCGGGCCTCAAGAGAATCCTATTAAACACATAGCAAGTAGTATGTACCGCTTCTGCCCAAAATTGATGGCCAAGGTGGCTATCATCAAGCATAGTGCGAGCACATTCCACTAGCGTCCTATTCTTTCTCTCAACAACACCATTTTGAGGGGGTGCGCGAGGGAAAGAAAAGGTGTGAGTAATACCAACCTCATCACAGAAGTTTGAGAAAGACTCCTTGCTCCCCTTGAGTTGCTCCTCCCTTGCTCTATGCTCTTTAGCTGCTCCTGCCCTTTGCTCCTTCAGCCCATTGTTTCCCCCCATTGCTCCTGCTTCCACCCTTGCTCCTCATAAGCTGCCTCTGCCTTGTTTCTCTTAAGCTGCAGTACAAAAAAGCCCAACAAGGGAGGCATCAAATATCTTAATAAATGAGTTATTAAAATCCATCAAGTTAGGCTCCAAAACTCTAAGACATGACCTTAAAAACCATTAAAAGAAATTAAGATTCGGGACCCAAGGGTTTTAATGATTTTTGGGGCATGCCAAACGAGGAGAGAGAGTGATTTATTAAAGGGGAAGTGAGAACTATAGAACTAAAGGAAAAATCGTAAGGTTAATACGCTCTCCTTGCTATCGAGAGAAGGCAAGTTTATTGGGGTTTTAGAAAAACATAAAATTATCTACACTACTGATTGGGTACACCTGTTTTCAAAAGGTGGATCCTACACTCTAATTAGAGCAGGCAACTGCTCGATCCACTCTTTTCGTGGCTTCGCCAACGTCGTGGTGCCACAAATACCAATGGAACCTAGCAATGCTCCCCCAGCTTCTCTCGAGGACTTCTACTTATGTCCTGTGAAAGAGAAGGTGCATCAGTCCGTGGTGACAAAACTTTTCCTGAATTAAATATATTCCAGAGATAATCGTCAAAATGTAATGAAATGCATGGAATTAGGCGACGAAAACTCCCTAAAAATGGAATGCCATCTCTTGACGGTGACGCTATCGTCGCCTCGCTAATCCCATACGCATACTACTCAGGTGCAGCCATGGACCAACACATCTCCGTTGAATGAAAGTCTGTATCCTGCAGGGGGTATGTTAGGTCAATAGCATCTGAATCTAAAGAGCTATGAAATGGAATAGACGATTCAGAAGTGGAGTTTAGAGTGTCTCCCTGAGCGGGAGCGGTAAGCTTTGGTGGGTGCAACGTCTCCGGTGGAGTGGAAGCATCCTATGGAGGTGATGACAGAGGTAAGGGGGTGTCAGACTCACTGAAATAATGCATGGTCTCACTCTCATCCTCCTTGTCGATGTGGGCTGATGAGTATTTATTATATATAGTTTTCCACGTTTTTTCATGCACGTTTTACGCTGTTTTATTCTCCATTCATCCCCGTTTTTTCTGTTTTGTCTTCTATCTTACTTTTATGCTCTCTCCCATGCTTTGCAGGGGATATGTACCGATTAGGGACCATATGGCGAGAATTGAGCATAAAAAGGCGGAAGGAGTGAAGCAGGGGTATCGAATTGTGCAAAGGAGAAGATTTTATGAAGAATGGAGGCTCACGTGACCGCATCACCATGTTCACGTGGCCACATCAATCCCTCAAAGAAGGAACTTTAACGCATCCGCATCAATCCCCACCAAACGGTCGCGGCAGAAGACTTGAAGAATGAAGAAAGAAGCGAGAAACAGAGACTTTCGCGGCCCGCGTTACGTAGGTCGACGCGGCCATGAATTTATGGCTCCCTAGACTTAACGACGCGACCGAGTCAACAATTCATATGGCTGCGTAGCTTCTCCCGAAGCGGCCGTGTTTCTATCAACGCGACCGCATTGATCGCACTGCGAGATGATTT
Organism: Scilla litardierei; assembly: GCA_030789695.1. Lineage (NCBI taxonomy): Eukaryota > Viridiplantae > Streptophyta > Magnoliopsida > Asparagales > Asparagaceae > Scilla > Scilla litardierei. Next base: position 223,992,121 of record CM061133.1, read on the forward strand.
CGACGCAGCCGTGTAATCTCACGATGCGATCGCATTGAGTCGGGTCTCTACCAGATGTCTAGGGTTTTGAGAGCCCCTATAAAAGCAAATGGGGGCACTTCTAGAGCGAGGAGGCCACTGGGGAATGCGTTTTTGCCCTAGTTCTTCCTCATTTTCAGTTTTCTTTAGGAGTAGGACTAAATTAGAGTAGATTTAAGATTTCCCTCTTGATTGTAACTAAGGATTAATAACTCTTGGTTATGATTTAAGGAGATAAGTTTATTTTTTCCTCTCTATTTTTTTGAATCTTGTTCATTACTGTTTTGATTTGTGTTCTCAGTCTCTTTAATTGCTATTTCTTGTGGTAGTGAGCATTTCTTTCTTGTGTATAATTAGATCCACCATATTATCTTAGTGAATCTCATCTTGTCCATCACAACCCACGTAGCTAACAACAACCCTAGATCAACTAGTACTCGATCACTCTGCCTCTCTATGGATGACCCGTAACATGCTACAACGGCAGCCGTGCACTTGCAGTTTACAAATGTTAAAATTTGGCTATCAGGTATTTGGCGCCGTTGCCGGGGAGGCACGAGTCGGTTGATATTAGTTGGATTTAGGGTAAGCTAGACTATGTGTCATTCAAAAACTATAAAAATTTCTAATAAGCAAGATTTTTCCTCATCACCGACGTTATCCTTATTGCAAATCTCTTAAACTACTGACGTGCTCCTCGTAGCGAATTTTTCATATTTCAGCTGCTCCCAAGAGAAGATGTGGATGCCTGATGGATCCTATGTGGAGAGTATCGACGGCTTATTCCCGCTGAATGCTCAAATTGGAGACCATAATGAATTACCTCAGGTTGCAACTCTGTGTATTAGATGTGGGATGCAGGGGCATGTCTTCACCCAATGCCAAAATTTTACATACCCATGCAACCTACCATCATATACCCACAACCTATCTAGCGAGCCCTCCGACCATAACCCTCCACCACAAAAATCTCATATCGAGTTGCTCCTAGAAGACCAACTCCGAGACGAAGCTCAATGGTTCGAAACCCAAACCAATGCCCAAGCCCAACTTCATAAACTTGCCCAGAGTGTGAACCGACTGGTCATATCACATGGGGAGTCACATTTGCTTGGTAGGAATTCGATTACTCTACAAACATCGCCAGGATGGAGGAGGCACTCCCTCCATTAGGTTTCAGGCAAGGCAACTCCATACACAGCGAGGTCAGATTTCTTTCTTCTCCCAGCTCACCGAAGAGATGCTTTGTAACGCTCACTTTTCGATCATACATACCATAGCACGTATTTCGTATTGTATGTGTGTTTTTTGTATTCTATTTTTATTATCGATATCCTTAGCCCTAACGCACCATTGGACATCGTATTCTCGATCCTCTCGTCGCCATGATCGCCCCAATATTTTTACTTTATTTTTCGGATGTCGTTAGACTGACCCACTAGCCCCCATTATTTTAATATTATAACACTAAGCTTTAAGATTCAAATTCAAATCTTGGTTATGTTTTTAATAAAGAAATCAAGCATGTGACTTCGAAAGGAAAACTGGTTTCAAACCCTTCAAATATCTAAACCTATTATTCTAATCCTATCTAATAATAACCGTACCCATAACCTCTCTCCACTTTCCCCTCATACCCACGTTTCCTCTCTCATCCACTTCTTCATGTATAATTAATTCTAAGCCTAACCTTGGTCTCCTCACGAACGAAACCCAGCCGCACAAAATTTTAACCCTAGCTTACACTTCCCCCTCTCCCTCTTCCATCGAGATCTCACCGGCAAACCCCTCTCGCGGCAGCGACCCAGACTGCCAGTGTCCCCTTCCTCCGTCCGCCGCTCTCTCTCTCTCTCTCTCTCTCTCTCTCTCTCTCTCTCTCTCTCTCTCTCTTTCTCTCTCTCTCCCCGTAGCCGCGCGTTTCCTCTCTGCTGTCTCCCGCATACGCTAGCTGCTGTCCTGCCAACCGGCCGCCATCTCAGAGCCGCAGCCACCCCCTTGCTAACGTCCCCTCCGACCGAAGCTACGCCTGCCACTGCCTCCAAAACCACCGCCGGCAGCCAGCCTGCTGCTGCTGTTGGACCAGCAGAACCCCAGCCTGCACGATGCCTTGCTGCCACCCTCGTGTCCACTTCTCTGGCAAGCAAACCCACTGGCAGATCCTCCTCCTCGCCACTGCTCCCACCTCGACAGACCCAGCCGACCTCCTCGCTTCAGATTCGAGCCACCCTCGCACGCCTGTCCTCTTCTCGCTATCCCCCGAACCCACGTGGCAGTCCAAGCTTTCAGGCAGCCCTCACGGCCTGCCTCCTTGCTAAAGTCCCTGCTCCACTGCTACCCGCGGTAGCCAGCCCCAATAGTTGTGTTGCTCTTGCTGCCGCCCTACCGGCCGCAAGCTGCCGTTATGCTATTTTGCTCCTGTCACTGTCGCAAGACGTCGTAGCTGCTGCTCCTCTCCGTTGCTACCATCATCGCTTTGCTGTGCAACCCGCGGCTGAGGCGACCACAACGATCCCATTCTTCGCTGCGCCACCCGCAGTCGAGGAACCAGAGGCGACACGATCCGTTGCCGTTTCAGATCTGACGCTGCTTCCTTTGTGACTATCATACTAGGTTGGTTCCCCTCGCTCGTAGTAACCCACACTTTACGACATTGAAAACCTAACTAAAATCGGCAACATTAATCACTAAATTTAATTTTACGCTTCTTTAAACTGTTGTGATAACCTAGGTCGTCGATGGACTATTTTGACTGTGCACATAGGATAGAATCGACGTAGAGAACCTTAGAATAGGTTTGAACAATTGGACACTTAATTTGGAACTGCTAGAGTAACCACGTTCAACCTAGAGACTTGCCCTAATAGGCTTTCTAAAAACTGGTCCTGACATCGTCCCCTTTAATTTATTACAACAAACCATAACCGACGCACTGCCCGTGACGAGATGCTCCCTACGAACGTACTTATCGCCACTTCAGGCAAGTGTGTTCACTTGTATAGTTACGGCCACGTTTAGGCCATTACTTTCTTTAAAATTGTAAAAGTACGAACAAGAAAACCAGACATGAAATGATAGCGTCTGGGATACCCTCACGACAGCCTAGACTTGACGATGAAGTCTATGCACTATTTACTATAATTGCCATGTCGATACACTTTTTTTAAAATGGTCATGCATCATTCTTGTCTCTTCATTAACTGCATTCATAAATTGTATTGTGTTGCATTGCCTGCGGGCAATATGGCACTCTCCAAGATAGAGAGAGTGATCCCTTGTATAGATAGCATGCGGGCAATAGGGCGCTCTCCAAGATAGAGAGAGAGTGATCCCTTGTACGGATAGCCTGTGGGCAGTATGGCACTCACCTAGCAGAGTGAGTGATCCCTTGTACAGATAACCTACGGGTAATAGCACACTAACCTAGCAGAGTGAGTGATCCCTTGTACGGTTAACCTGCGGGTAATAGGGCACTCACCTAGCAGAGTGAGTGATCCCTTGTACGGACTTGTCTTGTGCACTTGGGTTGGGGTAGGGTTGAGCGTATGCACGGTTTAGAGGATTTGATCCCCCTCTAATCGTAAGGCGTGAACCCTTCGTGACACACACGGTCTTGTATTATCTTGTCTTGTCTTGTAGCCCGTAGCACACGCTAAGGCTATTGCCATGCCACGTTTACTTTTCTTGCACCGTCTGTACTTTCTTGCCATGCTATATAAATGTCATGCTGTCGTATCTTACAAATTGCCATGTAAACCACATTTAAATATCTGTCTTTAAATTCCATGCACCTTGCAGTAGAGTTTTCTTACCTTTCACTTGTAGAATCTGCATGATGTATAACTCCTCTTCTCTTGGGTGTTTGTACGTCAGGTACTGAGACAGAGTACCACGACCAGGATGAATTGTTTGAGACGCTCGACTTAGTGAGCCAGGAGTTGCTGTAGATGCGAAGTCGCTCCTTGTGGAGGACTAGGGGTGGTGTTGTTGCTGTTTTTATTTTGTTTCTGCTTTAGTACACTGTAGTAGGATTAGTACTTTGTTGTAGTTCCTTTGGCCATGTTGGGGCCTTGTCGTTTTATTTCTGTACGAATATTTCTGGATGTGGCCTAAATTTTTTATGAATGTTATTTTTATTGTTCTGATATGCATGCAAAAAAAATTCTGCGCGGTTTTATCACAGACGCTCAATGAACTCGATGTTCACCGCTCCAGTTCATGCAGACCTTAGTCTCGTTCCGTTTTCGTCGTTTTGGGAAGCGGGGCGTGACAGGTTTTAGTGGTGGCCCATGCAGGTCATGCATTAGCAAACTTCAGAACAATAGAAATACTATCATTAGTCAAAACATCTAGAATTAGTTCGTATGTGAAATTTGCTCGAGTATCTTGACTCAGCATGAAAGGAAACCCATTAGATTAGGATTATATGAAGAGTTAGTTAGATACCCATGCTCGTTAGTTAGACATATTTGCTCAGATTTAGTAAAACCATCTTAGGAGCTACCGTGGTAGTCTCTCACCCAGCTCTAACCATATTAGATTTAAGAGTTTCCTTTAACCGTTCGCTCGAACCTATCAAACTTCGGTCCAGTGGAACGTAGTGAACGTCGCATCTGTACAAGTCGAACTGGTGGAGCCTGCGATAATTAGAGACTTCGAAGGCATATTTCCGGAGGATGTTTCGGGCCTATGCCCTAGATGTGATGAAAATTTTGATCCTCAAGGGACCTTTTCCCTAAATTCTTTATCACAGTCTAGTTCATTAGAAAAATCTTAGTACTAAGTTTTTTTAATCTTTAGTCGTCCCAATAATCATGCCCTTGATTTTATTATTATTTCCTAATCATTACACTTCCATGATAATGACCGTAGAATTCCATCATAACAGACTCACTAAGTTATCTCCTAGTCGTATTTATTGATCATTCAATTCTATACCTTGCTCTCGATTCATGAGATCCCTTCATAACAGCCATCTTTAACCTTTTTGAATCCTCCCCATTGCATATACTGATATTTATTTAATCCATGCTAGTTACTTTAAGAACAACAATGATGACATCATAATCCTGATTCTCTTAATCGATATCTCTTCCATTTGGATACCTCGCCCAGTTTAACTTCAGTATACTTAGATCTCATACACTTCAGCTGACCTAAATTCATTCTTCGATTTTGGAAACTTTCTTCGCCGACGAAAGTCGGCCTTAGTGATCCGACGGTGCCGAGTGGAAGGGCCGTCACTCAACGGATAAAAGTTACTCTAGGGATAACAGGCTGATCTTTCCCAAGAGTTCATATCGACGGGAAGGTTTGGCACCTCAATGTCGGCTCTTCGCCACCTAGGGCTGTAGGATGTTCCAAGGGTTGGGCTGTTTGCCCATTAAAGCGGTACGTGAGTTGGGTTCAGAACGTCGTGAGACAGTTTGGTCCATATCCGGTGCGGGCGCTAGAGCATTGAGGGGACCTTTCCCTAGTACGAGAGGACTGGGAAGGACACACCTCTGGTGTACCAGTTATCGTGCCCATGGTAAACGCTGGGTAGCCAAGTGCAGAGCAGATAACTGCTGAAAGCATCTAAGTAGTAAGCTCACCCCAAGATGAGTGCTCTCATATTCCGACTTTCCCAGAGCCTCCGATAGCACAGCCGAGACAGCGACGGGTTCTCTGCCCCTGTGAGGATGGAGCGACAAAAGTATTGAGAATCCAAGATAAGGTCACGGTGAGACGAGCCGTTTATCATTACGATAGGTGTCAAGTGGAAGTGCAGCGATGTATGCAGCTGAGGCATCCTAACAGACCGAGAGATTTGAACCTTGTTCCTACACGACCTGATCAATTTGATCAGGCACTCGCCATCTATTTTCATTGTTCAACTGTTTGACAACATGAAAAAACCAACTGCCCTTCCCTATCTATCGAAGGGAGGGAAGGGCAGAGGCCTTTGGTGTCCCTTCCAGTCAAGAATTGGGGTCTCACAATCACTAGCCAATATGCTTTTCTCTCATGCCTTTCTTCGTTCATGGGAATTTTTCGTAGACCCCTTTGCGATAAAAAATCTTTTTTATGTAATTCCAAATGTAAAGTAAGTCTACGTATCTTATCGGCGAAACTGAATACTTGAAATTCAACAGATCCGCATTTTTTTTCTTTTTCTTGTCGAATAGTTGAGATGAATGAATTTTTGACAATAAAAATTTTTTCTTTTTTTTATTTTCCGCGGATTTTACCGATCAGGAAAAATAATAACTGATATAATAATAATTATTATATCAGTTATTTGAATCTAGTACACAAAAAATTTCGATTTCTTTATACTTCATATACACTATTTTATTTATTATTTAATAAATTTCTCATTTATTCTATCCAAATCAAAATTTCAATTTAATTTGGATAGAATAAATGAGAAATTTATGCATTCACGAAAGAGAATGGTTTTTTTTACCCAATTTTACCTAAAATAAAAAAAAGATTCTATCAATTTCTTCCTAGATCCAATTGATACGTAATTAAATGGATATCATGTACTAGAATGTAACATAGCGTATGTGTATATATTTCGGTTTTTATCTACCAAATATCTCATGTGATAGATATTAGATATATAAGAAATATATATATTTTACTATTAACTAATTTTGTATCGTGGATACATATGTATTCTTGACATACTGAAATGACTACCATTATTGGTATCAAACCAATAACGATTCATATAAGCTAAATCTTCTAATCGATAATTGGGCCAAAGAAACATTTTGAATTTAATGAATTTATTTGCATCTGTATTAAGATGCTTTTTCTCGTTCAAAAATTGTCCACAGTTTTTTATCTTGTTTTGATTGCAAAATATTGAATTTCTATCCAAAACATGCCAATTCCGGGAATTGAAACAAATCAGAATTCTCAAAACTCAACGACGTCTGGGAGATAGAATATTTTCAGGAACAAAGAAATCATAATGATTTTTGTTTCTAGTCACAAGTGTATTGCTGTGTTGTGTAACGGATCTATCAAAATTCTTTTTATCGACATATGCATTTTTTATTATGCAATTTTTATTAGTTTGGTACTTATTCTTGTCAACCAATGAAATATCTATGGTTTGATATATAATATATTTTCCATCCCTTTTCATAGATAGACGAATTGGTTCGATAATAAATATTCCTTTTTTTACCAATTCCTTAAGAGTTAGCTCTTTCTGAATCAACATTGCATCTAGATGTATCTCTCCTCTTTGAATTGAAGATAGAGCAATTTCCCTTGAAGAATGATTTTTAACAATGAATAGTTATTATTTGTAGTTTCTGACCAATCAAAATAAAAGAGGCTTGGATCCTTTATATCAAAAGAAAATCTTAGTAATCGTAATCGTTCTTGAATCAAGGGGTTTATCTTTGTCTATTTTGATTTGGGTCGAATTCATAACTATTTGAATTGTGTAATCTCCAATTACTGACATTGGTAACCGACCTAATGCAATTTGATTATAATTCAATTTGTGACGGTCATAAGTAGAAAGTTCATATTCTTCAGTCATCGATAAACAGTTTGTTGGACAATACTCAACGCAATTACCACAAAATATATAGACCCCAGAATCAATACTATAATTAAGCAATTGTTTGTTTTTAATATCTCTTTCAAATCTCCAATCAACAACGGGTAGATCTATGGGACATACACGAACACATACTTCACAAGAAATACATTTATCAAATTCAAAGTGGATTCGTAGTCTTTAATTATTATCTTATAATGATTTTCTAACCTATATCATTCATTTACAATACTTTCTTCATATAACGAACTTCACTTTTTAAACCTTATTCTATTTCATTAACTCAATGTATCATTCCTTTTCTTACTATACTACTAAACTTATTTTGAACAACTTATTGTACATATTCTTAAATACTTTTCTATGCTAAATAGAACTCCAGCTTTTCAGTGTGTCGATTTTATATTCATCGTATTCGTACTTTAAAATTTTTCTAAAAAAATCCATTTTCATTTGCATAACAATCACTACATCACTATACTCATTATTATCCTTCGTCTAATACTTGTTTCATGTTTTAACTTGTACCATTTACTCAACTAGTCACTTTTCACATATCTTTCTTTTCCTTAATTACTTAATTGTTCATAAATATTTTATGTCACCCACCCAAACTAACTCCTTATACGTGCCTCATCTGGAATCGTTTATCGATCACAATCTTGATTCGTTACATCATTCAACTATATCCTACACTATAGCTTAATTATCACATTAATGCTTGTCATTGCTTATGTCAACTCTAGTATAAGTATAGTGGGTCCATTAGTATTAATTATGATGTTGTTGTGGTGCATGTATATAGGTAGAGGGTGTGGAACTGTCTGTGTGAATCTCGATGTCCCACTTAGGTATGAATGGGCACCCTCTTGGCATATTAGTATGGTTGCCTATTGTGTTGTATAAGCATGTGCAATGATATACGTAATAGGTTTATAGTTATATACGGTAGTAAGCATCGTACTTATAGGTACGTGTGATAGTATATCACCATAGGGATGACTACAAGTATTATAATTGGTATTTGACTATCTACTAGGGGCGTATGTATTTTGGATATGTTTGTCAATGTTTGAAATTGTACGCTAGTAAAGTTATGTGCATATTAGGTGTAATGATAATAGGTGTACTTATAGTTGAGTGTACATGTCTATTATATGATCTATATGTTAGTGCGTATGGACGTGTGCTTGTGCGTAGATATGTATGTGCTTAGTTATAAGTAGATATATACATATTGTATGCATATGCGTGGGTTACGTATATTAATAGGGTTATAATATTGTGAAGTATTGCTCGTCCCTTTGAGATGTTGTATGTGCACGTGTATACCAGGAGGTAAACACGATTATTGTATGTTGTAACTATGTATGGATATGTGTATGTAATAATATACTAGCTCTAGGTAGATTTCTATGGTCGTATATACTTGTGTGACATGTGGTATGTTAATCTATGTTTTGTGTAGATATAAAGTAGGTGTGTAAGTACGGATATGTATTTAATGTGTATGCGTGTATATATGAGTATGCGACTATATGGTATATGTGTAAGTGTATGTATATGAGTGTACGTTATTTTTTGTATGAACGTATGTCTGGGGTAGAGAGACTTTAACATCTAAGTCTGTCACCTTTAAGTTGGCCATATTAAATGAAATCGGAGGATGGACTAGAACTTAAGGGGGTAGATCGTGATGAATCTAGCACTATGTATATATATAGTAGAACGTGTCTATTCTTGGGTGTTGTACAGTGTATTGTGTGCATCTATACGTGTAGTGAGATTTACAATGTTATGTAGCATGCATAATGATGGCATGATTGGAGTATTACTTGATTGAATATGATTTTTACTTATGTGTTAGTATTGGTAAGGTACTTATACGATAGGTAGTACTATATGAAGGAAGATTATGATTGTATATTAATGGTGGTGCATGATGTATTAATAATGATGTGGGTGAAATTACGTATTAAGATGTAGGGTATATGTATAGAAAGGTATGCTTGAGGTATGACGTTATTGTATTTAATTAGTAATGTATATGTGTATAGTGAAGTGTTAATAATTGTATTAACTATAATATTAGTGTAATTGTTTGGTATGATAGCTTGTATAAATTGCGTGGTGTTATACTTATGGTATATAGGTTATACTATAATGTGAATTAGTGATGTATGTCGGTATGCTATTATTATTATTAACATGGTTATTAATTTGTGTTACTAATAGTGATACTATTATCGTACTAGTATTAGGTTAGTAATATTGATTGAGTATTTACGCATGAGTGCGTTATTGTTATTGTTATTATTAGCAGCGTACGTTCATAATAGGGAGTGTGGTGTGAGCATATCGAGAGAAGCTATTCGTGAGTGCCATTCTTATCCATATCTCCTGCACCCTAGTCGATAGAGATTCCGAGGGTGGAATCGTTCTTAAGGTGGGTAGGATGTAACGATCACTTTTCAATCATACGTACCCTAGCGCGTATTTCGTATTGTATGTGTGTTTTTTGTATTCTATTTTTATTATCGATATCATTAGCCCTAACGCACAACTGTGCCCCGTATTCTCGACCCTCTCATCGCCATGATCACCCAAGTATTTTTACTTTATTTTTTGGACGCCGTTAGACTGACCCGCTACCCCCCATTATTTTAATATTATAACACTAAGCTTTAAGATTCAAATTCAAATATTGGTTACGTTTTTTATAAAGAAATCAAGTCAAACCCTTCAAATATCTAAACCTATTATTCTAATCCTATCTAATAATAACCGTACCCACAACCTCTTCGTGATACACACAGTCTTGTATTGCTTGTCTTGTCTTGTAGCCCGTAGCACACTCTAAGGCTATTGCCATGACACGTTTACTTTTCTTGCACCGTCTGTACTTTCTTGCCATGCAATATAAATGTCATGCTGTCATATCTTACAAATTGCCATGTAAACCACATTTAAATACCTCTCTTTAAATTTCATGCACATTGCAGTAGAGTTTTCTTACCTTTCACTTGTAGACTCTGCCTGACATACAACTCCTCTTCTCTTGGGTGTTTGTACGTCAGGTACTGAGACAGAGTACCGGGACCAGGATGAATTGTTTGAGACGCTCGACTTAGTGAGCCAGGAGTTGCTGTAGATGTGGAGTCACACCCTGTGGAGAACTAGGGGGTGGTGTTGTTGCTGTTTTTCTTTTGGTTCTGCTTTAGTACACTGTAGTAGGATTAGTACTTTGTTGTAGTTCCTTTGGCCATGCTGGGGCCTTGTCGTTTTATTTCTGTACGAACATTTCTGGATGTGGCCTAAATTTTTTATGAATGTTATTTTTATTGTTCTGATATGCATGCAAAAAAAATTCTGCACGGTTTTATCACAGACGCTCAATGAACTCGAGCTTCACTGCTCCAGTTCATGCAGACTTAGTCTCGTTCTATTTCCGTTGTTTTGGGAAGTAGAGTGTGACACGCTTTGGCATGCTTGGAGAAGATTCATCAGATTAGTGGACGGATTGTCGGAGCATGGGATGAGCACGCACCACCTCCTTTGATTCTTCAGTGGGGGACTGCACTACATTCTGCAGGAATTCATGACGAAGATGAATGGAGGTCAATTCTTTGACATGCCCCCTGAAGATGCATGGGAGTACATGGAAACTGTGGTTGCGTCTCAAGTATCATTGCCATCCTGTACCAAAACGGCAACGCCTACGAATTAAACTATGAAAATTTTAATATGAGTTTGCTCTCTCGTGTAAGTACCATTTCCGAAACGCGAGTCACTGACTCTCGCATCCATCAAGATAGCTTAGTTCATGAGGTGCAGCTCGTAACTCTCACGATCCAATTTTCTCTTCCGATGACGAGATGTATGATTACCCACATACACACCAATTTGAGGGCACTCATATTGGTGATAAGAATGGGAGTTATCCACCGCTCTATACGCCATACAGGGAGAACATCTAGACCATGTATTCCCTCAATCTGAATCCCATATTTCACTTTCAACATCTTTAGATTCGGATTCTCATGACTCAACATTCTGCCCTGCAGGAATTAGATACACAAACAACGGAGGTATGTTGGGTCATCATTGTGCCTGAAGAGTGTACCTACGAGCTTGGCCTTACGATGATGGCGTCATCGTCGAGAGTCTGCAGTTCATTTCCAGGGAGTTTTCGTCAACCTATTTTAGATGTTTTATCACATTTTGACGATCGCCTCTGGCATACATTTAATTTGTGAAAATCTTCATCATCACAGATTGATGCTCCGCTTCTTTTGCAGGGTGCAGGTGGACATCCTCAAAAGAAGCTGGTGGAGCGTTGCTTGGGTTCATTGGTGTTCGTGTCACAAATCTTTTGACAGAGCCACAAAAGGAGCAGATAGTGCAACTACTTGCTCCATTGGATGTTTTGGATCCGCCATTTGATTAGGTGAATCCAAATCCAGTAATGTAATTAAATTTTACACGCTTTCTAGGTAGAATGAATAAACTTGTCTCCTCTCGGCAGCAAGAGGAACATATTAGGATTTTTCGTTTTTTTCCTTTGAATAAAATACCCCTCCATGCGGCGCTCTCAAGTTTTGCCCCAGAACCCGATACTAGCTTCTTATCCCATGGCTCCCGAATCCATTTTTCCCTTGCATATCACTTGCATCATTTTAGGGCACGGTTTTACATAGCTTGGGGGACGCTCTTGGGTCTCCTTCCCCAAATCTTAACTATCCCCACGACTATTTTTCGTGTTTTATTCGCGTCGAGGACAACGCTTGGTTTAGCTTGGGGGACGAGATCTTTCGCACTTACTTTCTCTTTTCCCTCTTATTTCCCCAGCTTTATCGTTGTTTTTGTTTTATTTTCTCCTTTTCTTTCTCATTTTCCATCTTTCTCTCCTTTTCATATGCATCACGTTTAAACTTACTATTTGCATCCCAAAAACCAAAAAATGAAAAAAAAATCAAAAAATCCAAAAATATCTGCATTCACATCATACATCCTGCACTTTCATGCATGCATTTGTACATACTTGCATTCGCCTCGATAATTTTTCGAAAACAAATTTTTATATGCGCTGAATCTCGATTTGAAATTCGTTTTCCGAAATTTAATGCTCGATCTCCATGATGTCGATTTGAATATGTGAATGGATCGTAGTCTAAACTCAATTCTCTTGTAATACCCTAACCTTGGCCGTCCTCGTAACCCCTGAGATAAGAGTACTTGAAACCGACCTAGATTGAAACTTAGGAACCCATTCTATGCGTGGACCCTAGCGCCGATAGTTGTGTGTAATGATTTATAGTCCCTCGAGACTTGGATAACCACACTTCACCAAGTACTGAGAATTGAATCTGCCTAGTTCACCCCATGATTTTCAACAAAAAAAAGCAAAAAGAAAAAAATTGTGAATATAAAAATAATAATACACACCGTTCCCCCAGCGAAGCTGAGTAACCAGATCCCCACGATAGTAACCGTCGGGGCCTCGCATAAAACGGCCTAGCTTGGAGGAGTGCATATGAATAAGGATTTCATTTGGGTTGAGTTAGTAGGTTCGAAGGGTCCTTCTTGGCCCCGTGCCCTGAGGTCGTCTGATCTGGGAGTCACCGACCCAATGATCACTCCATATTTTACACCCTTTTTCTGCGTGTTTGCATGCCACTTTGATCGCTCATATCGCGTTTTCCACGATTATTCGACAATATTGCGATGCTTTTCACTATTTCTTATTTTTGTCGTATTTCAGAAGATATGGAGCGATTTGGAGTGATTTTGAGATCAAGAGGATTTGCACCCACTCCGGAGTGTCACCCACAGCTCTTTTGAGGGCCATTCAGCGATGGAAGATGAGTGGAAGAAGGAGGAACTTCATATGAGCGACGAGGAGGAGAAACGAAGAAGATTGTGCATCTACAGCATGTCACTGGGCCGAGTGAAGCACTCACTCGGCCGAGCAAAGAAGCTCGCTCGGCCGACCAGACTGGACACGCACAACAGAAGAATATCAGTGTGCCCTCGACCGAGTGACGGTAGACCGCTCGGCCGAGTGAGGAGATCCCCTCGCCCGAGTGGCACGGGAAAATCCATCCAAAAAGAGGCCGACTTACTGGAAATCTACAGTCGACCTGAGAGTTCCGAATCGGCCGAGCATGGAAAGCCCCTCGGCCGAGTGAGTATAGCCAATCGGCTGAGTCACCTCCGAAGACAGACCCCCGAAAACCCCCGACTTACTGGAAATCTACAGGGGTTGTCACTCGGCCGAGTGATTTGTCACTCGGCTGAGTGAGCCGCTCCGCCTGCTGCGTAAAGTGCGATTTCTGGGCTGCGCATGTGCATTTTGGTCACGATTTTCTGGGTGATTTTGAAGGGTATTTAAAGCTAGTTTTTGCCCTAGTTAGGGAGGACTTTTTAGAGCTTTTTGGTAGCCTTTTTTGAGAGCTTTTTAGATCATTAGATTTAGCTTTTCTTTTGGAGATTAAAAAGACTACTTTTGTTGGATGCTATTGGATTCTCATTGGTTTGTCTATTCTCTTATCAAAAACCCTATTTTTATTAACAATTTCTCTATTACAATGAATGGTGTTGATTTTATTATTGATTTTCCTAAGTATTGCATAATGATTAGTGAGTGCTATCGTCTTAGGGCGTAGGGATGAACCCTATAGACCATATTTCTAAATTGTGATGAATTGGTGAAATTCTTGCTAGAATTGATTAGGGTTAGGTTGGGATTGATTAATTACTGATAGCTAGGGATTCATATCGATTGGGATTTGCAAGAGATTGGGTCACAATTGATAGGAAGCCCTAGAAATTCGATTTAGATTTACGATTGGACTTCTCTAGAATTGGTTTGCAAGAGATTGGACCAAAGCTATGATTTTTAATCGTGTTTCTATACCAATATCAGTTTACAAGAGATTGGACGGGTAGGAACTATCTCAACCTAGGTCGTAGCTCGAGTTTGCACGAGAGTGGGCTCGAGATATGATTGAACGATGATGTCGTTCTTCACGCTAGCGGCCTAGGTTAGGGTTTGCAAGAGATTGGGCCCTACCCTAGGTTTTCTATAGACCGGCAATAGCGCGAGAGCGTGAGCTTGGTTCTACATTTAGTTGCGACTAGTTCACCTAAAATTCAAGTCTAGCAATGATGAAACCTATGAATCACAACGATGAGATACGGTCCATGGCGGGGATTCCCTATCCCTAGGCGCTTTATTTTATTGATATTTCTATCGACATTCGAACGATTGTGACTATTTTACCCCAAATTATTCTCGACCATTTTGATAGCTAGGTGATTGGAAGGAGACACTGTCATTAGTCCCCCCTGAGTTCGATACCCGCTCGCCGCTACACCGTGCGCTTGCGGTAAGACTACGAGTCGCTTGTCCCGGGTGTGTGTACTCCCAGGGCGCGATCAAGTTTTTGGCGCCGTTGCCAGGGAGGCGACAGTGTCTTATTCTCTTTACTTAGTATCTTCTTTTTGTGTTATTATTTTTATCTTTTTACTCCTTATTCGTGCTAACAATTATTACCATCTATCTTCCTTTCTTTCTTTTATTTTTCCTTTTTGACTCTGTTTGCTGCCCAATTTACTTGCTTTTCCAGAATTCTCCATAAGATCTTAACAGGAACATGGGGGACGCAATGTTGATGACTGAGTCAAGCCTGGGAGATGATGACTCCTTTGCGAGCCTTCTTAAAGAACTTGTTGATGAGGTCTATGCCACAGGGGCATTCGCCGTTGATATCGAGGACCCCATTGAGCAACAATTTGCCATTTTTGTGATGGATCAAATCTCCCCTGAAGGGACTATAGAGGGAAACATCAGAGTTGATGTGAGGGACGACAAGTTATATTTTGAAAATGGTGGAGCATGCATCGAAGAGTACTACTCTTCCGAGGAATCCATTGGTCATGCCGACGTTCAGGGAAGTACACTCTACGACCCTCACTCTTATATTTATGAACCCACTGACGCATCTCTTGATCTCAGGCTTGGACCGGAGCACAATGGTGATCCCATCGATGCCCACGCAGAGCTGTGCAGCGTCTATTCCGATGCACCGTCCTCACTGATAAGTGAATCCGAGTCGGCATGGAGAAGCCCACTCAAGGAGAAAGAACTAAACCCAGATGTTGCAGGAGAAATCAAGCTTACACAATGTAACGGTCGGTTTCCGACCGTACTTTCTTTGTGCACGTGCTCTTGATCGTGCACGTGTTTATTTTTAGACTCTATTTGATTTTGAACATTATTGTGTGATATGTCGTTGTGATCGTCTCTGAGGGTATTAGATTGTGGAACTATTTTGGAACGACATTTCTCGAGTCGTTTTTCTACGATTCTATCTTATTTGATGTGACGTCACGACTTTCTGTTTTGACGCGAGACGTTTCTATTTTTAGTTTCATCTCTCGACGTCGAAATTTAGATCCGTCTTCTTGGTTCTCTTTCTTTCGTCGCCCCGATCACCCCAATATTTATTTTATAATTTTTGGACTTAATTTGACCTATTTTTCATTTTGAGTAAGTTTTAAATAATTTTCAAACCTATTTTTATAAGTGTTTTAATTATAATAAAACTAGTCATAACTCGTGCCCGCGGGCACAGTTCATCTAACATTTCCCCCGCGAAATCTTTGTTCCCCGAAAAATTATTTACACATCCAAAATTTAACAGAACAATATATTAGCGTAAAAATATTTAGTGACACGAGCACCTCCGGCACAGGCGTCTTCGACGTGGAACAACAAATTTGGCGCCCGCGCCTTCGACGCAGAACAACAAATCTTTGTAAAAACATTTAGCGCGACGCAGGCGCCTTCGGTGCAGGTGCCTTTCAATTTTCCCTACGAAATCTTTGTTCCCCGAAAATTATTTCCACATCCAAAATTTAACAGAACAATAAATTAGCGTAAAAATATTTAGCGGCACGGGCACCTTCGGTGCAGAACAACAAATTCGGCGCATGTGTCTTCAGCACGGAACGACAAATTCGACGTCGAACAACAAATTTGGCGCTCGCGCCTTTGGCGCGGGACAATAAATTAGCCTAAAAAAATTTAGCGCGGGCGCCGGATTAACAAACATCAGGGTATTTTTACGCTAATTTGTTATTCTGTTAAATTGTTTTACGCTAAATTTTTTATTTAATTTAATTTAATGGATTATGATTCTCCACAA
This sequence comes from Scilla litardierei, assembly GCA_030789695.1. Classification (NCBI taxonomy): domain Eukaryota; kingdom Viridiplantae; phylum Streptophyta; class Magnoliopsida; order Asparagales; family Asparagaceae; genus Scilla; species Scilla litardierei. The sequence goes on from CM061133.1 coordinate 224,008,912, forward strand.
TTTTTCCAAGGCACTTTTAATTTCAAAGTTTAGGTTTCCAAGGCACTTTTCCCCCCAAATTTAATCTCCACAATCTTTCCCAATGCACTTTTCCCCCCAAATTTAATTTCCATGCTCTTTCCCAAGGCACTTCAAATTTCAAAGTTTATGTTCCCAAGGCATTTCCCCCAAAAAATTTCACAAAATCTAATCTCAACCATTGATTTACCAAGATCAAATCTCAGCCACTCTTTATCTTATCCTAATCAGCCCTAGAATTCAAAAAACGCTGTTAAATGTATAATAGATTCCTATTTAATAATAACTCCCTAAAATAATTTTTGACCAAATCTCACATTTTTGGCCGCACCCCATGCGTGAGAGAGGGTGAGGGAGAGGTATTTTTAGCTATTTTAATTATTTTAATTATTTTAATTATTTTTCTTAAAACCCTAGACCTAACCCTAGCTCTATTCTATTTAAATAAACCCTAGGCTAAGTCATTTTCGCAGCCACCCAAACCCTAGCCGTCAAAAACACTTCCCAAAGTTCGTCGCAACGTTGCAGCAGCCGCCGCCGTGTCCGACCGAGGAATTCGCACCCGTTCTCTCGGTCTGACCGAGAGGCCGCCCCCCACCCCCGCTCCGCTCCGCTTCGTTGCAAGTTGCAACGTTGCAACTTCGCCCGCTCCGCATCCGACCGACGAGATCCATCGGTCTGACCAAAGAAATCCACCGCGCTGCACGCTGCAGCGCTCCGTTGCAGCCGCTCCGCATCCGCCCCGCACCCGCTAGTGCCCGACCAACAGCAACCTCTGCATCGGGCTGTGTCTGACCGAGAAACCAAGCCCCCCTCGCACCCGCTGCACCCGACCGACGCTCAGCCCCGCATTCCCTCGGTCTGACCGAGGGAATCCTCCGCACCGACCGTGTCCGACCGACGGCCGATCGTCGCAACTTCGAATCCTCCACACCAATTGCTGCAGTGGGCCCCCCAAGTCCTCCAGAGGTGTTGTGGGTCCCCCATTGACCCCTAGCACTGCTGTGGGTCCCACTTGGGTGTGCTACTTCGTGGATTTTCCGTCTACGACGTTACGACACATCGTAGGCCTTCGTCGCAAGTTCAGCTTTTGGGAAATCGTGCGTGGACCAGATTTGATGCTGAGGAGTTCTCCGTTCAGACACGACTTCCATCCTACGACGAACTCCGGTAAAGGTTGGTCCCCCGAACTCGTAGAAACCCCCACAATAGCTGATTGAACCCTAAACTAAAAGTCGACAATTTGAACTAAAATTTATTTCCAACACCAGTAAAACGTTGTACAAACATAGAAAATCGACGAACGGACTTTTTGACTGTGCACATAGGATAGATAGTCGATTAGGCTGAGATATCAAAATGTGACTTTTGACGAATAGGATAGTCCCAATAACCTAGAAACGAACCCTAATAGGAATTTCTGAAAATGGGACCTGACACCGTCGCCGTGGCGCTATTTCAGACGGACTTCCACAGACGAGACGCTTGGACGAGACGCTTGGAGAGGACGACACACTCGCCATCGCAGGCAAGTGTATCCCATTTGCACTTTTGGCCGTGCTTAGGCCCTAATTGGTTAGAACTGATATCTATGAACAAATAGAACCAGACGTGAAATGATAGCGTCCGGGATGACCCCTGACGGCTCAGACTTGACGACGAAGTCTGAGCCCGACAACAACAACTTTTGACATTGTAGGGCTATCATGTGTGTGCGTTTGTGTGGACACCCTTGAATAACCCTTCCCATCTTGTCACGTCCCGTCTCGTCTTGCACAGCCTGCGGGTAATAGGGCACTCTCCAAGCTAGAGAGAGTGATCCCTTGTACTGATACACATCGTAGAGGGCAATAGGGCACTCGCCAAGCTAGAGCGAGTGATCCCTTGTCGTGATTGTCTTGTCTTGTCATCCTTGGGGTTTGGGGTTGGGTTGAGCATGCGCACGGCAAGAGGGTCTGATCCCCCTCGAACCGTAAGGCGTGAACCCTTTCGTGTCTTACTTGTCTTGTCTTATTTTGTCCCGTCACGTCCCGACTTGTCTTGACACCTGTAGGTTAGTCCCGTAGTTGGTAGCACACGCTACGACAACTACTTGTTACGCTTACTTTCCTGCTACGTTACTTCTTTGTTACTCAGTTATAACCCCAGCCTGCTAATCAACCAGTAAATCGTTGTCTAAAAGTTGATACACTTGCAGTAGAGTCTGACCACTTTTTTGTAGACTTTACCTGACGTATAGTTTCCTTCTTTGGTGCTGTACGTCAGGTGTTGAGCCGGAGTACGTCGACGAGGCGGACTTGCCAGCAGACAGAGAGCCGGAGGACGTTGATCCGGAGTACGATCCAGAGGAGGACCAGAGTTAGAGGCCTCTCGTTGCTGTTCCAGAGTTTCTGTTCCAGTTTAGACTGCCGGCCCGGTCCACACGGCCTTATCGTGCCGGGCCCGTGCCGGGCCCGTGCCGGGCTATCGTGTCGGGCCGAAAATTGCCACCCCTAGGTGTGTAGCACCTTTTGTTTTTCTTGACTAGGTTGGGTGCTTGCACCAGTAGTTCCCTTTTTCTGCAGTTGTAGCCCTTCGGGCGTTTTTAGACTCTCAGTACCTTGGATGTTATTTTTTGGAATAAAATGAAATGATATCTCTTTTCAGTACTTTTGTTGTTCCGTACTAACATGCAGGGACCTGTTCCTTCGTTTTGGAATACCACAGACGCTTATTGGGTCTGGGCTCTCAGCCCCGGCCTAAGCGGGCCTTAGTCACGCTTCGTCTCCGTCCTTTTTGGAAAGCGGGGCGTGACAGGTTTTAGTGGTGGCCCATGCAGGTCCCATCCTTTTTTGAATACGGAACAATCGAAGTATTGAAATTCATTTTATTATCATACAGTAATCGTACGAGTCTAATCTCTGTGTTTTCTATCAATAGGATGGCAGGACGACCCGTTACCCGATCAGGGAACTCAGGCGATGGAGTTCCAGAGGACCAGGGCGGAGACTTCCGTCAGGTTCTGGGTGTGATGAGAGAAATGCTGGATGTTCAGCATCAGTTGGTTCAGCAGTCCCAGCGTGCTGCCCAGGCTGTTCTAGTTGCACCACCACCACCTCCGCCTGCCCCACGAGCTGCTCCAGGAGTGAAGCAGTTCAACGACCTCCAGCCGAGGACATTTTCGGGGAAGGAAGGACCCCTAGCTGCTAACGAGTGGATCCAGAGCACGGAGGAGAAGTTAGTTGCTGCGAAGATTACTGACGATACCCGAGTGGAGATAGAGAAGATGCAGCTGATGGAGAATGCAAGGAACTGGTGGCGCATTGAGGAGAGGCGTCTTGAGAAGCTAGTAGGGTAGAAGACCTTCAGATCGATGTTCAAGGAAAAGTATTTCACCAAGTCTGCTAGGAGGGAGCTGCTGAGCAAGTTTATAGATCTGAAGCAGGGGGATATGACTGTGGAGGAGTATGAAGCTGAGTTCGAGATGCTGAGCCATTTTTCCCCGCATATGGTAAGGAAGGAGGAGAAGCGAGCTGATCGCTTTCGTCAGGGACTGCGTCTGAAGATTCAGGCTTCTATGTCTTCGGCGAGTTTCAGGACTATGAGGGAGGTGCTAGATGCTGCGAAGAATCATGAGATCATAGCTCTTCTGGCTGACCCTTCAGCTGATAAAGGGAAGCGTCCTATGGAGCAGTACCGGTGACCTGCTAGGCCGGTGATGAGGCCAGTTCAGACGGTGCCATTCAAGAGGCCTGGAGCACCAGTTCAGGTTCAGGGCAAGGGCCCGTGCCACTTCTGCGGAAAGCCTGGACACGTTCAGGCCAACTGTAGGAAGAAGATGGGGCTATGCTTAGTTTGTGGAGATGCCTCGCATGCTGTGAAGGAGTGTCCGAGAGCTCGTCATGATGTAGTTGGAGCGCCAGCCCTGTTGCAGATGAGAGTGCCTGCTCCAGTTCAGAGAGGACCTGCTGTTCGTGGACCACCCTTGGCGCCACAGAGGCAGATGTTTCAGAGAGCAGCACAGCCCCAGAGGCCGGCGTATACCATGACAGCGGTTGAGACTGAGGAGCTGGATGGAGTTATTACAGGTAACTCTTGATTCTAGTCTTTCTTTTATAGTTAGATCTTATTATTTGTGTTGTTTGTTGATTTGCCTGTTAGAGTAGCCTGGTTTGACCGTAGTTCTTTATATCTTAGGCACCATTCTAGTGTCCTCTCACCCGGCCTTGGCTTTGTTCGACTTCGGTGCATCTATGTGCATCATATCCCGGAGGTTTGTAACAAAGCACTCCATTCCCACCCATACACTTCCTAAGTGTTGGGACATCACCACATGGAACGGAGTGGTGACAGTGAACTTGGGATGTCGATCGATTTCTTTGGTGGTCAGTGGACACGAGCTCTTTACAGATTTCATTGTCCACGATCTGCCACACTTCGATGTCGTTCTTGGCATCGATTGGTTGGGAGATTTCCACGCCTCGATCGACTGTCACAGCAAGAGGGTGGTGTTTCGGATTTCAGGCCATCCGGAGTTCGAGTTCCACAGCAGAGATGAGTCGCTTGGGCCCATCAGATATCGGGCCAAGCCGGAGGTGCCGATTGTTGCAGCCATGCAGATGGAGATGGAGATCGAGCGACCATCATTCGTCAGAGACTTCGACGACATCTTCCCAGAGGATATCTCGGGTCTGCCACCCGACAGAGCTCTAGAATTTGGTATTGATCTTATGCCGGGAGCGCAGCCGATATCGAAGGCGCCGTACCGTATGGCTCCCGTTGAGCTCGAGGAGCTGCGGAAGCAGTTAGATGAGTTGCTGCAGAAGGGTTTCATCCACCCTAGTGTGTCACCATGGGGTGCACCAGTTTTGCTCGTGAAGAAGAAGGATGGGTCCCGCAGGATGTGCGTGGACTATCGAGGGCTGAATGCTGTCACCGTGAAGAATAAGTATCCGCTGCCGTGTATCGACGATATCTTTGATCAGCTTGGAGGTTCGAGAGTCTTCTCGAAGTTGGACTTGAGAAGCGGGTACCATCAGTTGAAGGTGAAGAAGGGTGATATTCCGAAGACATCTTTCCGGACAAAGTACGGACATTATGAGTTCGTGGTCATGCCGTTTGGCGTGACCAATGCTCCAGCTGTGTTCATGAATTTGATGAACTTGATTTTCTACGACTTCCTGGATAAGTTTGTCGTTATCTTTATTGACGACATTCTCATTTACTCGAAGTCAGAAGAGGAGTACAGCTATCTTCTGAGGATAGTGCTAGAGACGCTGAGGCGACACAAGCTTTATGCTAAGTATAGTAAGTGTGAGTTTTGGCTAGACAGAGTCGCGTTCCTGGGACACGTGGTGTCCAGTGATGGCATATCTATAGATCCGGAGAAGGTCAGAGCAGTCAGAGATTGGCCGACTCCGCAGTCAGCATAAGACATCAGGAGCTTTCTTGGCTTAGCAGGCTATTATCGGCGGTTCATCAAGGATTCCTCGAAGATTGCAGAGCCAATGACGAAGCTGACGAGGAAGGACGTGGAGTTTCTTTGGTCAGATGCTTGTGAGGAGGCCTTCAGTATCTTGAAGGCGAGATTGACCACATCATCGGTGTTGGCAGTACCGGATCGAAGCAGAGGTTTCGAAGTATATTGTGATGCATTAGGGAAGGGCCTGGGATGCGTCTTGCATCAGCATGGCCACGTGGTCGCGTATGCTTCTCGTCAGTTGAGGACTCATGAGAAGAATTACCCGACACACGATCTGGAGTTGGCAGCGGTGATTTTTGCACTGAAGATTTGGAGGCACTTCTTGCTAGGTGAGAGTATGAAGATTTTCACCGATCACAAGAGCTTGAAGTACATCTTTACGCAGAAGGAGCTCAACATGCGTCAGAGGCGATGGTTAGAGCTCATGGCTGACTACGACATTGATTTGCAGTATCATCCGGGGAAGGTGAACGTAGTACCGGATGCCTTGAGTAGACTTCCTACTGCGATGATGCATACTGCCGACTGGAGGATTCAGCAGGAGCTGAGAGAGATGGATTTGGAGGTTGTCCTACCTGGTGTAGTTCATTCATTCATGAATTTGCAGATTCAGTCCACGATCATGGATCAGATCAAGGCAGCACATGCAGGAGATCTGAAGCTGCAGAGGATCAGGAGGCAGGTTGAAGCTGGACTACGGACGGAGTTCGTGAATCATGAGGATGGTTCGCTGCGGTACGACAGTAGGCTCTGTGTACCTGCATGGGATGTTCGTGAGGAGCTGTTGAACAAGGCTCATAGCTCGCCATATTCTATACATCCTGGAGGCACCAAGATGTATAAGGATCTCCGTCTGAACTATTGGTGGGTTGGCATGAAGAGGAGTGTGGCACGGAGCGTTACCAAGTGTTTGATATGCCAACAGGTGAAGGCCGAGCACCATCGTGCTGCTGGGTTGCTACAACCGCTTCCTATTCCGGAGTGGAAGTGGCAACATATTACGATGGATTTCGTGACTGGTTTACCTCGGACCCTGAGGCAGAATGACGCAGTCTGGGTGATCGTAGATCGATTGACCAAATCTGCGCACTTTATCCCATTCCGAGTAGGCCAGTCTACAGAAGCTTTGGCGAGGAAATATCTGGGGGTAAAATTTCTTTTTGCTTCTCTTTTAATTTTCTCTTGAGTTGGTTGTGATGTAGACCGTGTACGTGCATGAGATTGTACGCTTACATGGAGTCCCCGTGAGCATTGTGTCTGATCGAGACACGAGGTTCACATCTCAGTTCTGGAGAATTCTGCAGGAGAATTTGGGTACGAGTCTGAGTTTCAGCATGGTGTACCATCCGTAGACTGATGGCCAATCCGAGAGGACTATTCAGATTCTGAAGGATATGCTGCGAGCTTGTATGCTCGATTTGAAGGGATCATGGGAGGACCATCTTCACTTGGTGGAGTTCTCATATAACAACAGCTACCAGGCGAGCATTGGCATGGCGCCGTTTGCTGCCTTATATGGACGGAAATGTCGATCGCCACTGAGCTCGGATGACATCGGAGATCTGGAGCTGTTGGGTCCAGAGATGATAGTGGAATCTGTGGATGTCGTGAGGGACATCAGGGAGAAGCTTAGAGTTGCACATGATCGATTCAAGCATTGGGCAGATGCCAAAAGGAGACCCTTGGAGTTTCAGCCTGGAGATCACGTCTTCCTGAAGATTTCTCCGAACCGCGGAGTTATTCGTTTTGAGAAGAAGGGAAAGCTGAGTCCAAGATATATTGGGCCATTCGATGTGCTAGAGCGTGTGGGAGCAGTGGCCTACTGCCTTGTTCTGCCACCGTCTTTGGAGGGAGTTCACGATGTATTCCACGTATCTCAGCTACGTCGGTACGTCAGTGATCCGTCGCACACGGTTGATTTCTCAGAGATTACGGTTCGCCCGGACCTGACATATGACCAGCAGCCTGTGCAGATCTTGGACCGTCGACAGAAGCAGTTGAGGAATAAGATAGTCGACCTGGTGAGAGTGATGTGGCGTCACGGATCACCTGGAGAGTCCACCTGGGAGCGTGAGGATGATATGAGAGAGCGCTTCCCGCATCTTTTTCCCAGCAGTGCTTGATGTTGATTCCGAGGACGGAATCATTTCTAAGTTGGGGAGGATGTAACGGTCGGTTTCCGATCGTACTTTCTCTGTGCACGTGCTCTTGATCGTGCACGTGTTTATTTTTAGACTCTATTTGATTTTGAACATTATTGTGTGATATGTCGTTGTGACCGTCTCTGAGGGTATTAGATTGTGGAACTATTTTGGAACGACATTTCTCGAGTCGTTTTTCCGCGATTCTATCTTATTTGATGTGACGTCACGACTTTCTGTTTTGACGCAAGACGTTTCTATTTTTAGTTTCGTCTCTCGACGTCGAAATTTAGATCCGTCTTCTTGGTTCTCTTTCTTTCGTCGCCTCGATCATCCCAATATTTATTTTACAATTTTTGGACTTAATTTGACATATTTTCCATTTTGAGTAAGTTTTAAATAATTTTCAAACCTATTTTTATAAGTGTTTTAATTATAATAAAATTCCTGTTTAATAATAACTCCCTAAAATAATTTTTGACCAAGTCTCACATTTTTGGCCGCACCCCATGCGTGAGAGAGGGTGAGGGAGAGTTGTTTTTAGATATTTTAATTATTTTAATTATTTTAATTATTTTAATTATTTTTCTTAAAACCCTAAACCTAACCCTAGCTCTATTCTATTTAAATAAACCCTAGGCTAAGTCATTTTCGCAGCCACCCAAACCCTAGCCGTCAAAAACACTTCCCAAAGTTCGTCGCAACGTTGCAGCAGCCGCCGCCTTGTCCGACCGAGGAATTCGCCCCCGTTCTCTCGGTCTGACCGAGAGGCCGCCCCACACCCGCGCTCCGCTCCGCTTCGTTGCAAGTTGCAACGTTGCAACTTCGCCCGCTCCGCATCCGACCGACGAGATCCATCGGTCTGACCGAAGAAATCCCACGCTCCGCACGCTGCAGCGCTCCGTTGCAGTCGCTCCGCATCCGCCCCGCACCCACTAGTGCCCGACCGACAGCCGCCTCTGCATCGGGCTGTGTCTGACCGAGAGACCAAGCCCCCCTCACACACGCTGTACCCGACCGACGCTCAGCCCCGCATTCCCTCGGTCTGACCGAGGGAATCCTCCGCACCGACCGTGTCCGACCGATGGCCGATCATCGCAACTTCGCATCCTCCACACCAATTACTGTCGTGGGCCCCCCAAGTCCTCCAGAGGTGTTGTGGGTCCCCCATTGACCCCTAGCACTGCTGTGGGCCCCACTTGGGTGTGCTACTTCGTGGATTTGCCATCTACGACGTTACGACACGTCGTAGGCCTTCGTCGCAAGTTCAGCTTTTGGGAAATCGTGCGTGGACCAGATTTGACGCTGGGGAGTTCTCCGTTCAGACACGACTTCCATCCTACGACGAACTCCGGTAAAGGTTGGTCCCTCGAACTCGTAGAAACCCCCACAATAGCTGATTGAACCCTAAACTAAAAGTCGACAATTTGAACTAAAATTTATTTCCGGCACCAGTAAAACATTGTACAAACATAGAAAATCGACGAACGGACTTTTTGACTGTGCACATAGGATAGATCATCGATTAGGCTGAGATATCAAAATGTGACTTTTGACGAATAGGATAGTCCCAATAACCTAGAAACGAACCCTACTAGGAATTTCTGAAAATGAGACCTGACACCGTCGCCGTGGCCCTATTTCAGACGGACTTCCGCGGACGAGACGCTTGGACGAGACGCTTGGAGAGGACGACACACTCGCCATCGCAGGCAAGTGTATCCCACTTGCACTTTTGGCCGTGCTTAGGCCCTAGTTGGTTAGAACTGATATCTGTGAACAAATAGAACCAGACGTGAAATGATAGCGTCCGGGACGACCCCTAACGGCTCAGACTTGACGAAAAAGTCTGAGCCTGACAACAACAACTTTTGACATTGTAGGGCTATCATGTGTGTGCGTGTGTGTGGACACCCTAGAATAACCCTTCCCATCTTGTCACGTCCCGTCTCGTCTTGCACAGCCTGCGGGCAATAGGGCACTCTCCAAGCTAGAGAGAGTGATCCCTTGTACTGATACATAGCCTAGAGGGCAATAAGGCACTCGCCAAGCTAGAGCGAGTGATCCCTTGTCGTGATTGTCTTGTCTTGTCATCCTTGGGGTTTGGGGTTGGGTTGAGCGTGCGCACGGCAAGAGGGTCTGATCCCCCTCAAACCGTAAGGCGTGAACCCTTTCGTGTCTCACTTGTCTTGTCTTGTCTTGTCCCGTCTCGTCCCGAATTGTCTTGACACCTGTAGGTTAGTCCCGTAGTTGGTAGCACACGCTACGACAACTACTTGTTACGCTTACTTTCCTGCTACGTTACTTCTTTGTTACTCAGTTATAACCCCAGCATGCTAATCAACCAGTAAATCGTTGTCTAAAAGTTGATACACTTGCAGTAGAGTCTGACCACTTTTTTGTAGACTTTACCTGACGTACAGTTTCCTTCTTTGGTGCTGTACGTCAGGTGTTGAGCCGGAGTACGTCGACGAGGCGGACTTGCCAGCTGATGGAGAGCCTGAGGACGTTGATCCGGAGTACGATCCAGAGGAGGACCAGAGTTAGAGGCCTCTCGTTGCTGTTCCATAGTTTCTGTTCCAGTTTAGATTGGGTGTATAGCACCTTTTGTTTTTCTTGACTAGGTTGGGTGCTTGCACCAGTAGTTCCCTTTTTCTGCAGTTGTTGCCCTTCGGGCGTTTTTAGACTCTCAGTACCTTGGATGTTATTTTTTGGAATAAAATGAAATGATATCTCTTTTCAGTACTTTTGTTGTTCCGTACTAACATGCAGGGACCTGTTCCTTCGTTTTGGAATACCACAGACGCTTATTGGGTCTAAGCTCTCAGCCCCGGCCTAAGCGGGCCTTAGTCATGCTTCGTCTCCGTCCTTTTTGGGAAGCGGGGCGTGACACACAAGGAGAGGAAGTAGAGGGTACAGCGCCACCTGCGGTAGAGCTTAAACAATTACCACCAAATCTAAGGTACGCTTTCTTGGGTAATAAATTGACCTATCCGGTTATTGTTAATGCCCACCTCAACCATGATCAACTAGAAAGACTCTTAGATGTCCTTCGGAGTCACAAGGTGTGCTTGGCTACACCATCTCTGATCTTAAGGGAATAAGCCCTAGGCTTTGCACGCATAGAATCCACTTGGAAAACGCCGAAGCCACCTCCATAGAGCTTCAAAGGCGGTTGAACCCTAGAATGAAGGAGGTGGTCAAGAAAGAGATTCTTAAATTACTTGAAGCCGGTATTATATATCCTATCTCTGACAGCCAGTGGGTTAGCCCCGTTCATGTCGTCCCTAAAAAGGGAGGGATGACCGTTATAAAAAACGAAAAGGGAGAACCCATTTCTACGCGTACCGTCACGGGATGGCGGATGTGTATTGATTATAAGAAATTAAACAAAGCCACCCGGAAAGACCATTACCCATTGCCCTTCATTGATCAAATGCTTGAGCATCTTGATAAACATAAATACTTCTGTTATTTGGATGGCTATTCGGGATTCTTTCAAATCCCCTTGCATGAAGACGACCAAGAAAATACCACCTTCACATGTCCTTATGGCACATATGCCTACCGTAGAATGCCCTTTGGTCTTTGTAATGCTCCCGCCACCTTTCAAAGGTGTATGACATCCATCTTTTCTGATTACATTGAAAATATTATTGAAGTCTTCATGGATGATTTTTCTGTCTATGGAAGTGAGTTTGATTCTTGTTTGGCTAACCTCACTAAGGTCCTTAAAAGATGCCAACAAAATAATCTCACTCTTAATTGGGAGAAATGTCATTTTATGGTCACCGAAGGGTTAGTTCTTGGGCACCTTGTTTCTTCTAGAGGAATTGAGGTTGATAAGGCGAAAGTTGAGGTAATCAAAAAACTCCCTCCTCCTATTAATGTAAAGGGCATTAGAAGCTTCCTTGGTCATGCGGGGTTTTACCGCCGCTTTATCAATGACTTTGCCCTAATTGCCCGACCCCTTACTTCCTTACTTGCTAAAGATGCCCCCTTTGTCTTTTCAGGAGAGTGCTTGCAAGCATTTAATATGTTGAAGGAAGCGCTCATTTCCGCCCCCATCATACAACCGCCGGATTGGAGCCTTCCCTTCGAGCTTATGTGTGATGCAAGTGACCAAGCCATTGGAGCGGTGCTAGGACAAAGGAAAGACAAAAAGCTTCATGCTATATTCTATGCTAGCAAAACATTGGATGATGCGCAGAAAAATTATACTACCACCGAGAAAGAGCTTTTAGCGGTTGTTTACTCCATCGAGAAGTTTCGTTCCAACCTCCTTGGATCCAAGGTTATTGTCCACACCGACCATGCGGCATTGATGTATCTTCTAAGCAAAAAATAGGCAAAACCAAGATTGATAAGATAGATACTTTTGTTGCAAGAATTTGACTTTGAGATTAGAGACAAGAAGGGAACATACAACGTTGTGGCGGACCACTTATCTAGACTTGTTCGTGACAAGGAGGATGAGAGCTTGCCAATCGATGACACCTTTGTCGACGAGAGGCTATTCGCCGTAAGACCCGGAGAGGTGCATCGCTATGCAGATTTCGTTAATTATTTGGTTTATGGGATAAAACCATGCGAAATGCCCACACAACAAAAGAGGAGGTTTATGCACGAAGTCCGAAATTATTTTTGGGAAGATCCGTATCTCTTCAAGATTTGCAAGGATGGTATTATTCGGAGATGTGTTTCCAAGGAGGAGGCCACGTCAATCATCTTGCATTGCCATAGTATGCCATGCGGGGGACATCACGCCTCATCTAAGACCACTGCTAAGATATTGCAATGCGGATTCTTTTGGCCGACCATGTTCAAGGATACGCATGACTTCGTCAAGGGATGTGATCGATGCCAACGGACCGGGAATATATCAAGGCGAAACGAGATGCCGATGAGTCCCATTCTAGAAATTGAGCTATTTGATTGTTGGGGAGTGGACTTCATGGGACCTTTTCCGTCAAGCAAGGGAAACAAGTATATCTTATTAGCCGTGGACTACGTCTCTAAATGGGTGGAAGCCATTGCGACCCCTACTAATGATGCGAGGGTGGTGTCCAAGTTTTTCAAGCAAAACATCTTCCCACGCTTTGGAGTGCCTGGTACTTTGATAAACGATGGGGGAAGCCACTTTATAGAAAACAAATTTGAAGCCATATTGAAAAGATATGGGGTGAATCATAGAGTTGGCATGGCATACCATCCTCAGACAAGTGGCCAATTGGAGGTGTCGAATCGAGAAATCAAGCAAATTCTAGAAAAGATCGTCGATAGATCTAGAAAGGATTGGTCGATGAAATTGAGCGATGCACTATGGGCTTATCGTACGGCCTTTCGCACTCCTATTGGCACTACACCGTACCGACTTGTTTATGGGAAAGCTTGTCACTTGCTGTTAGAGTTGGAGCACCGCGCATATTGGGCTATTAAGACATTCAATTACGACTACAAGAGTGCGGCGGTGAGGTGACTCTTAGACATTAATGAGCTCGATGAGATTAGATGTGATGCTTATGAGAACTCAAGGATTTATAAGGAAAGAACTAAAATCCTCCACGACGCACGCATCACCGTTACGGACTTCAAGGTCGGAAATAAAGTCCTCCTATTCAATTCCCGGCTCCGACTCTTTCCCGGAAAGTTGAGATCGCGATGGTCCAGACCATTCACCATTAAGCACATACAACCGGGGGAGCTTTTGAATTGGAAGGGAAAGACGGAGCCACATTCAAGGTGAATGGACAACGGCTCAAGCATTATTTCGAAGGAGTCCCCACCGGTGAAGTGAATCGCGTATATCTACTCAAGGGACGTCCCCACGATCTTTCGTACCTCCTTGACAAGGTGATCGAAGAAGCCATTCCGCACTCTATTGGCGCCCTCCATGACGATGGCTTTGAGGAAGGCCAACCTAGTAGTGAAGAAGAGAAGTTGGAGGACCCTCCAAATAGCTCCATGGTCGATGATGAAGGCGACGCTGATGTCTCAAGAATACGGGAGCTTTGCAATCTCTCAACAGCCAAGAATCCAAAGAAAACTCCACTGAATAGAAGATCGGTGTCACCGGCCAAGAAGAAGATATGAACGAGCTCTAGCTTGGGGGACTTATCCCCCAATATTACCCATGATGAGGGGGCACCGAGGAAGACTAATGATCATCACGACCCAAATCCAAGTGTCCTTCCCAACAAATTTGACGGGCGTATCTCGTATGCACCCAACATCACGAGCTAAACGAATATCTAAAAGGGGTCGAGCTCATGACCTTAAACGAGCGCTTGTCAGGAGGCAACCCGACGGTTTTTGCATTGTTTTTATTTGATTTTCATTTTTGGTTTAGATCTTTATTAGTGTTTAGAGTCTAGTGTTTATGAAAATCGTGACAACGGGTCCTAATTTTCATGACAGGAGATGGAGAAAGAGAGATCACTCATATGGAGGATGACCGAGACAAGGGAGAGCACTCCAGGAATGCGCTTAGGCCTTATGAGGAGGAAGAAACTGATTGGAGGAAGAAAAACAGAGACTGGAGAGAAAACGGAGAACCGTTGCAGAAAACAACACGTCACTCGGCCGAGTAGCATCTGCCGCTCGGCCGAGCAAAGACTCCACTCGGCCGAGTGGAGCACCAATCAGGAAAGTTTCTACAGACCAACTCTCTGTCACTTTCTGTAAGTTTTAGTCTTAATTTCCACTCGGGCGAGTGACTTGTCACTTGGCCGAGTGAAACAGATACCCTCCTAGCTCTATAAAATTGCTGAGTAGCAGAGCCACTCGGCCGAGTGGAGTTTTTCCATTCTGTCGAGTAAAGCAAAGCCACTCAGTCGAGTCGTAAGTGGCGAGGATAATTTCAAATTTTTTTTAGTTTACGCCACTAGGCCGAGTGTCGTTGTCACTCGGCCGAGTCGTAACAATTTTATATAAGTAGCAGCAGCAGCGGCACGGTTTTCAAAACACAAAATCCCCAACCACACCCGAGCCATTGCCGCTTCATCTCCCCCCGCCGCTGCGATCGACCCTCCCTCGCCCGAATCGACACCGCTGACTCACCGTCGACGCTGACGTCGATGACGCCGACGCCCACCGCCGACGCCGACCTCCCTAGCCGCCGATCACCCCTTTTTCGCCCCGAAATTCCCATTTCTCCTCATTTCTCTTGATTTGTACGCCCGTTGCGCCCCAAATTAAAATTAATTTCCATATCTATCTATTATCCCTTATCTCCCCTATACGTATTGATTATTATTCACTGATTTTATCGTTTGTAATTCAGGCTAGCTTGGGGGAGCTTTGGGGAGTTTTAGGACGCGTACGGAGCTTCGTGGAGGCGACATCTCTTCACACACACTGCTGATTGCTCTCGTGACGTATTCAGGTATACTCGTTCCATTATTTTTCACGTCGCATTACTTATTTGGGTGAGCACGTCTCGCGGCACATATGCCACTACACGCTAGGCCACGTACACGGGGATCCGCTGCCAAGCGGAAGAGGACCGATGATCCTGGTCCCTCTTCTGCTAGGGAGGACTTGCCTCCACCTAGCCCGCCACCACCTACACAGCCGCTTCCTGCCGATCCCGTTCCACCACCCGCTCCCGCCGTCGGGCCGATGGGGATTACGTTTCAAAATGACGCACACCGCGCCAGATTCTAGCGTATCTGCCATCGCTCGATAGCACCCTCTAGGTTTGCACACCTAGCTGACCTAGACCACCTAGGGGTACTAGAGGGGCTTCTCATGTTGTACGACAACGTGGGATGGCGTGATTTTCTGTCGGTGTCGGCGGATACTTACATCCGTCTGACACTAGAGGTCCTTAGTTCCATTGACCGGACCCCTGGAGGATGCTCCTTCCGTTTGATGGATCGAGAGTGAGAGATCACTCTCGACATGCTTAGAGCATTTTTCCAGTGGCCCGCCGTCCCTGACCCTGACTGCGCCTACGCTCCCACGCACATCCCACCCACGTTGTTCAACACCCACACCTTTTGGACACGGATCACGGGATCCCCTCTCGCCTTTGACCCTAGTAGGGCCAAGGCCTCAGCTATCCTCCACCCCTGCCTCCACATTGCACAGTGCCTTATGGCGACTACTTTCCTTACGAGGTACGAGCCTGGGACCATGTCTACGCCAGAGCTCTACATGCTCTATGCGATGACTCACCCTAGGGTTCTAGATAGAGGCAGTGACGATTTGGTCCCCGCCGTCGAAATCGACATTGCAAGTTGGGTTTTGGACCGCATTATCATTTCGGTGAGCGCTCGCTCACCTATCTGTTGCGGCGGTCTGATCACCATTTTGGCCCTTATGACCGGCGTGGACCTACCTGACGACTTGCGTCGACCTCCGGGCCCCACTACACTTTCTATAGATGTTATGGCCCGGATGAAGATGCCTTGTCCCCACGGTCGTCAGAACTGGGTGTGGTTGCATGGTCCCTTCAGCGCTGATTACATGGTTCTCCTGAGCCCCGCTCGGACACATATTGGACCGGCTCACGGGGACTGGATTCCAGCGATGGATCTCCTCATCCCCATCGCCTATGTGCTTGAGACCGAGGATGCTGAGCAGGCACCCCCTGCACCACCTGTCGACCCCGTGATCCCTCAGCCTGCACCTGCACTGTTTGCACCTCCTGACACCTCTGTCCACATGTCTGTTAGTGTCAGGAGCACTTTAGCTGAGTCATCCACCACCACCACCACTGCACCTATTTCTGTCGAGCCCATTACCACACTGAGCCCCGAGCGTCCACCCACCATTCTTGAGAGCAGCGAGTCTTCCTTTACCGCTGCTGTGGATACCCTCTCCCGATTGCTGTTCTCGACTCCTGGAGAGTCATCTTTTGTGCCCTACACAGCCTCCCCAATCGTCGACCTTTCGGTCTCCACCGCCCCTGTCTTTACCGAGAGCGTCGTGACATCTGTCCCCAAGTATGCGTTACTGACCTCTCCCGCCGCCTCGTCGCCTATTTTCACTTCCACTTCTTCTTCTTCTTCTGCTGCTTGCTTCCGCTTCGACACAGCCTACGTCCCAGCCTCACACCGAGGCTGGGCATCACGTAGCGAGCACAGCACCACTCCCACCCTTCCTTGCTGCACCCATTCACTACACCGCTCGCCAGAGACAGCCCCGCACTTCACCGGTTAGACCTGTGCGTCCCTCTGCTCCACCTCCCCCAGACACTCTAGTTCAGAGCATTCGTGCTCTCGAGGGGGCTGTTAGTGGACTTAGAGGGGACTTTAGGGCTCTCTCCGCCATGGTCAGCGCCGTGCAGACCTGCGTCGCCATCCTTCCCAGTATTCAGGCTTGCCTGAACCAGATTCTGACGCGTCTGCCTCCACCACCGACACCCTCCCAGCAGCTACCACGCCCTCCTCCACCACCTCCGCCATAGGACGGAGCTGGTGCACCACCACCAGCCTAGGCACACACTGGATGCCTTTTATATTTCTGTTGTTTTGCTGGTTGTTTTTGGAGCCTGATGATTTTTGCCCCCCTCCTCCACATACTATTTTGGCACCTATTTGGCCATATATTTTTATCTCTTTTTGGAGTGAGGAAGAGTCTTTTTGGGGACACTTTTATCTGCATCATTCTGATCTCTGCATGCATTATTCACATTCACATCATATTTTCTTTTTCTTTCTTTTTCATCATTCATGCATCCTCACCCACCCCACCCATTTCACGTCTCTCGGTGTGCTACACTTCGCACATTGAGGACACGTGCACTTTAGCTTAGGGGAGTGAGTTCTCACACTTTTTACTTTTTGCCGCCCTTTGTTTTTGTTTTCTCACACTTTTTCTGCTTTTGCACTTATTTTCACCACTTTTTTGTTTTTTCTTGCCATGCATCACGTTTTCTTATTTCCTTTGTGTGCTGCATTGTACATAGTAGTTTCTATTTTCTTTTATCTTTATTTATTTCATCTTTGCTAGAGATGACTTTTCTGTGATGATGATGACGTGGTGTTAGCTTATCTCTGTATGCATGCTATTCTGTCATGTCATAGCTTTTGTTTCAGATATCATATGCTATGTCCTGCTTTGCATTTGAAATAGTAACCCACTCTTTTTCTGTATGAATATGGATGAAATTCTGTTATTAGCTAATGTCTGATGATTCGTATGTATGCTTTTCGTAGAAAACACACCAAGCTTCACGCATTGATTGCTTATATCTGGAGTACTGCTTTTCTTTCTCATATCACTTCTTATTGCATGAATTGTACGCTTCACTTTCAGGTTGATTGAATGTCTGCTAGGATGACATATCTGGACTAGTTTACTTTTTGAGATTAAACTGAGTAGATTACATTGCTCTGCTGAAAGTTGTCGTGCACATCCTATAGAGTGAACCGAGTGATACATTTATTTCTTTCTCAACATATCTTGAGCATTATTTCTCTACTTAAAATTCATTGGTGAATCTCCCTTTAGTAAGTCTAATATTGGCATTTCCCCCGCTATTAATTTCCATGCTCCAATTCCCCAAAATCAAAAAATATATATATACCTGTGTATCCTTCTCTCTTTTGATTTGGGATCGCTTATGTATATATTTTTATTCAAAAAAAAAAGAAAAAAAGAAAAATTGAGAAAAAGAAAAGAAAAGAGAAAAGAAACTTTTAAATGATCCTATCTCACACTCATTCTCTCTTTCTTCCCTCTTTCGTTATTTATTTATTTTTACTTTTTTGGAGCTTCAAAAGAATTGGGGAATGTACATACTGATTTGTTTATGCCACCACGCTTATGGATGAGCTTGGGGGAGAGGATCCAATGATGTGTGAGAGAGTGACTACTTGACAGTGCATGACAACCGAGTCTAAGTAATCTTCTATACTCGTTGAGATTGCTAAAGTTTAACGAAATCCAGAAATCGACGCTTAGGATGCATTTCATGAAAACCATACTTTTCTATTCTTACTACTCCATACTGTGTGATATCTCTTATACTCCTTATAGAAAGCATTTAATTGAAAAGTGTGTGATCTATGATTATGTATACCGCTTTAGATTCTTCAGATGATGTTAATCATAGAATGATTCCATATTTCATGCCGTTTTGATATTCTTGGGTTTTCTATTTCGAATGCATCATTATACTATGATATCGGGATAAAAGTCTTTGGCATGTGTTCTATATTCGACGTATGCTATATGAGTAAGCAAAACCCACGTCCTAAGAAAAATGATCTAACACCTCCTTCTTCGCTTTCTATTCTAATTTTTTCATTCTTTTCTTTTTCCTTCTTTTCCATGGTTTTACCCGTCGGGTTTGCTTTTTACTCATCTTCCTCGAGGACGAGTAAGAGGTAAGCTTGGGGGATTTTGATCACTCCATATTTTACACCCTTTTTCTGCGTGTTTGCATGCCACTTTGATCGTTCATATCGCGTTTTCCACGATTATTCGACAATATTGCGATGCTTTTCACTATTTCTTGTTTTTGTCGTATTTCAGAAGATATGGAGCGATTTGGTGTGATTTTGAGATCAAGAGGATTTGCATCCACTCCGGAGTGTCAACCACAACTCTTTTGAGGGACATTCAGCGATGGAAGATGAGTGGAAGAAGAAGGAACTTCATAGGAGCGATGAGGAGGAGAAACAAAGAAGATTGTGCATCTACAGCATGTCACTCGGCCGAGTGAAGCACTCACTCGGCCGAGCAAAGAAGCTCGCTCGGCTGACCAGACCGGACACGCACAACAGAAGAATATCAGCGTGCCCTCGACTGAGTGACGATAGACCGCTCGGCCGAGTAAGGAGATCCCCTCGCCCAAGTGGCACGGGAAAATCCATCCAAAAAGAGGCCGACTTACTGGAAATCTACAGTCGACCTGAGAGTTCCGACTCGGCCGAGCATGGAAAGCCCCTCGGCCGAGTGAGTATAGCCACTTGGTCGAGTCACCTCCGAAGACAGACCCCAGAAAACCCCCTACTTACTGGAAATCTACAGGGTTTGTCACTCGGCCGAGTGACATTTGTCACTCGGCCGAGTGAGCCGCTCCGCCTGTTGCGTAAAGTGCGATTTCTGGGCTGCGCAGGGGCATTTTGGTCACGATTTTCTGGGCGATTTTGAAGGGTATTTAAACCCAGTTTTTGCCCTAGTTAGGGAGGACTTTTTAGAGCTTTTTGGCAGCCTTTTTTGAGAGCTTTTTAGATCATTAGATTAGCTTTTCTTTTGGAGATTAAAAAGGCTACTTTTGTTGGATGCTATTGGATTCTTATTGGTTTGTCTATTCTCTTATCAAAAACCCTATTTTTATTAACAATTTCTCTATTGCAATGAATTGTGTTGATTTTATTATTGATTTTCCTAAGATTTGCATGATGATTAGTGAGTAGTGCTATCGTCTTAGGGCGTAGGGATGAACCCTATAGACCCTATTTCTAAATTGTGATGAATTGGTGAAATTCTTGCTAGAATTGATTTGGGTTAGGTTGGGATTGATTAATTACCGATAGCTAGGGATTCATATCGATTGGGATTTGCAAGAGATTGGGTCCCAATTGATAGGAAGCCCTAGAAATTCGATTTAGATTTACGATTGGACTTCTCTAGAATTGGTTTGCAAGAGATTGGACCAAAGCTAGGATTTTTAATCGTGTTTCTATACCAATATCCGTTTGCAAGAGATTGGACGGGTAGAAACTATCTCAACCTAGGTCGTAGCTCGAGTTTGCACGAGAGTGGGCTCGAGATACGATTGAACGATGATGTCGTTCTTCACGCTAGCGGCCTAGGTTAGGGTTTGCAAGAGATTGGGCCCTACCCTAGGTTTGCTATAGACCGGCAATAGCGCGAGAGCGTGAGCTTGGTTCTACATTTAGTTGCGACTAGTTCACCTAAAATTCAAGTCTAGCAATGATGAAACCTATGAATCACAACGATGAGATACCATCCGTGGCGGGGATTCCCTATCCCTAGGCACTTTATTTTATTGATATTTCTATCGACATTCGAACGATTGTGACTATTTTACCCCAAATTATTCTCGACCATTTTGATAGCTAGGTGATTGGAAGGAGACACTGTCATTAGTCCTCCCTGAGTTCGATACCCGCTCACCGCTACACCCTGCGCTTGCGGTAAGAATATGAGTCGCTTGTCTCGGGTGTGTGTACTCCCGGGGCGCGATCACCCAACACTCCTTACGCAACCCAAGTGAAAATCCCAAAAAAAGAGAAAAGAAAAGAAAAAACATAGCGAATAGAATTTCTTTTGTATATATGTTGTATATGTAAAATCGTGGATAAACTTGGCAAAATCTCGAATCAAGGAACCGTGTATTGTCGTGAGCGCCACTTTCTCGATCGACCAATATTCCATACCCTGTACCTATCCCCTCTTCGACCATTGTATAGTTTAGGCTTTTACACACTCGATTTAAGGTCGGGTTAGAGGAAATGTCTTAGACTGCGAATACGGCCGTCGTTTAGTGTATTGCTTGGAGATTTGAGTAAGAATGACGTCCTAGGTACACATTCTCATCGACGGAAAGATTTTCGAGTATTTTGGTTTCCCGAATTCGAATTTTCATTTCACTCGCGTATAAATTCTCGGATTTTGAAAATTCTCGAAGCTCCATCACATCATTTGCATGTGTGACTGCATCCTCCGATCTACGCTCTCTATTTGTCTTCCTTGAGGATAAGGAAGAGTTTAGCTTGGGGGATTTTGATGAGTATTTATTATATATAGTTTTCCACTCTTTTTAATGCTTGTTTTACGTCGTTTTATTCTCCATTCCTCCCCGTTTTTTCGTTTTGTCTTCTATCTTGGTTTTATGGTCTCTCATATGCTTTGTAAGGGATATGTACCGATTAGGGACCATATGGCCAGAATTGAGCATAAAGAGATGGACGGAGCGAAGCCGGGGGATCGAATTGTGCAAAGGAGAGATTTTATGAAGAATGGAGCCTGACGTGGCCGCGTCACCATGTTCACGCGGCTGCGTCAATCCCCCAAATAAGGAACTTTAATGCAGCTGCGTCAATCCCCACCAAGCAGACGCGTCAGAAGACTTGAAGAAAGATGGTAAGTGAGAAACAGAGACATACGTGGCCTACGTTACGTAGGTCGATGTGGCCGTGAATTTATGGATCCCTAGGCTTAACGACGCAGCCGCGTCAACAATTCACACGTCCACGTAGCTTCTCCCGACGTGACCGCGTCGATTGCGATGTGAGATGATTTCGACGCGGCCGCGTAATCTCATGACGCGACTGCGTCGAGTTGGGTCTCTGCCTGATGTTTAGGGTTTTGCGAGCCCCTATAAAAGCAAAGGGGGCACCGCTGGAGCGAGGAGGCTGATGGGGAACGCGTTTTTGCCCTAGTTCTTCCTCATTTTCAGTTTTCTTTATGAGTAAAACTAAATTAGAGTAGATTTAAGATTTTTGTCTTTATTGTAACTAATGATTGACAACTCTTAGGTATGATTCAAGGAGATAATTTTATTCTCTATTTTGTTGAATCTTGTTCATTGCTATTTTGATTTGTGTTCTAAGTCTCTTTAATTGTTGTTTCTTGTTGTTGTGATCATTTCTTTCTTCTGTATAATTGAATCCACCATATTATCTTTGTGAATCTCATCTTGTCCTTCACACCCCACGTAGCTAACAACATCCCTAGATCAACTAGTACTCGACCACTCCGCCTCTTTGTGGACGACCCATAACATGCTACGACGACAGCCATGCACTTGCGGTTTATAAATGTTAAAATTTGGCTATCATGTACATCCTCTACAGTCTCCTCGGTGCTCTCACATGGTACGAAGTGGGGGTGCAATCAAACAGAGAGAGTAAATTGGGGTCTTTGATGTCTGAGATCCTGCTTTCGCCCAAGTACACCTTACTCCCATCCTCTGCAGTAGAATGATGACGAATAGAATCCCACGAATTTGTACAAAAGTCCCATCATCCATATCATCATCGTCCATGAGGCCAATGGTGGTTTGGTGTGGTCCTTGCTCGTTGCTAACCTCTTTAAGAAGAATTGTATCAACACATGGGCCAATGTGTGGCTCGTCATCCATCAGGGATATATTGTCCGGGGTATGGTGATGGATGTTAGTATCGATGGTACATGCCTCGTTGGAGGTATCTGCATGGGAAAAAAAACTCATATTAAAAAATTTCACCCTTAAATCATATGAGTAACCTTTCTGTGATACATGAGATGGGGCTGCAATCTCCATATAATCACATGCGTCTTCAGGCGATATGTCAAAGAATCGCCCTCTGTTTATCTTCATCATGGATTCCTACAGATCAACGTGCAGTCCTCCACTGAAGAAGCAGAGCAGCTCATGCATGCTTATCCCATGCTTCGGCAATCCATGCACCATTTTGATGAATCTCCCCCACTCTTGCCAAATCATCTCTTCAGTGAGCTGGATGAAGGTAGAAATCTAATCTCGTGGTGCATGATGTTGCCTTGCCTGACTTTCGATGGTGGAGGTGGCTCCTCCACCAAAATTATCCCATCCCGACGGTGTTTGTAGAACAATCAATTCCCGTACATGCAATTGTGACTGCCCTTACAATGTAGCCAATTGGTTCACACTTTGGGCTAGTTCTTGAAGTTGGGCTTGGGCTATGGGTTGGGTCTCGAGCCATCGAGCTTCGTTTCAGAGTTAGTCTTCTAGAAGCAACTCCATATGGGATTTTTGTGGTGGTGGTGGAGGGTTAAGGAAGGAGGGTTAATGAGATAGTTTGTAGGTATATGTTGGTGGGTCGTAGGGGTGGGTCTGGTTTTGGCATTGAGTAAAGACATGCTCATGCATCCCACACCTTATTCAAAGCACTGTAAACTATGGAACGTGATCATAACCTCTTGTCTGGACATCACATGAGAATAAAACGTTGAAACTCTTCACAAACGATCCATCGGGCATCCACATATTCCCTAAATAGCACCTGAAATGAAAAAAAAGAAGCTCAGGCAAGCGCGTCAGTGGTACAAGAGAATTGCAAACAAATTGATGCCGGTGGTAGGAAAAATTTCGTTTATTAAATTTTTTATATTTTTGAATAAAACGTAGTCTAACTAAGCCAAATCTTACTAATATCAATCAAACTGTGCCTCCTCGGCAACATCGCCAAAAACTTGTCATCGTTTTGAATTTATAAACAGCAAGCGCACGACATCGTCATAGCGCTTTACGAAAAGTCCGCAGGGAGGCAAATTGATCACGTACTAGCTCGAAATATGGTTGAATGCAAGCTACGTTAATCGGATTGAAGGGGACATGGTTTACAGAGATTAACAAAGATTATAATGTACAAACACATGGAGATAAATACAATAGCAAGAATGATAATTAAAGAATGAGAATATAACCCAAACAACAATTAATAACAAAATAATAACAAAATAATAACAAAATAATAACAGAACAATACAAAAAGAAGCAAGAGAACACTTATCTCATTAGATTCACGAGAGGGTTGTCAATCCAATTACAAATCCATGAGAGAAGCACCCAAAAATCCTATCTAAACTAATCCACTCCTAAAGAAATAGAATGGAACAGTAAAAAGATGCAAAAATGAGCCAAAAGACTCTGCCCCCCAAATGACGATGCCCCCAGCTTATATGCAAACCCTAGGACCCATTAGACTTGGCTCCAGACCCGCTTTCAAACGGTCGTGTGGTTGAAACCACACGGCCGCATCGTTCTAAACATTTCTCGCAATCGGCATGTTTCACTCGACACGACCATTTGGAAAATCCAAACACCTGCTATGTCTTCAGAGCTGCTTGTTGCTGCCGCTTTTGCTTTGGCTGAAGTAGGAAATGACACGGCCCTATGAATTGAATTCACACGGTCGTGTGCATGCTTGGCGCCCCTTAGAAGAGGAATGAATGCCACGACCGTATGGATGAAGTCCATACGGCAGTGTAAGGGTCTTGCGCTCCTCTTCATAACTTGGCTGGGTTGGAAAATGACATGGCCGTATTGAATGAATCCATACGGCTATTGAAACTTTGGTGCATCCCTTGACAGGCTCCAATCTACTCTCCTCAACTTTTCCAAGTTCATATCTCTAGCTCCAATTCTAAACTATCATTTCCATCTTCACTCTTCTAAGCTCACAACTTCCAGCTCCCAAGCTCAAGCATTTCATCTACACTCCATAGTATTATCTCTTCACCCCAATGCTCCAAGACGCTCTACAAAGATCTTCCCCGCATCTCCATCAGCAAGCTCCAGCTACACTCCATAATATGCATTCCTATCATGTATACATTCCTATGATTTTACATATGCATTCCTATCATGTATGCTAGTGTACTTAGAACCCCAAATAGTGCAAGGTTTGGGAGTCCTTTTCCTAGTTTCATGCACATGTTGGTTTTCTATGTGGTGCATGATGCTTATGAGCATGTGGTCTAGCATATGAAAATGGTGGAGGATATGCATGAGACGTGTAGTGATCATGCGAAACATAAGGTGTATGCATATGGTATGGTGCATATGGATGAGCATACATATGAGGATGATGTGTATGAGTATATGTATATGGAGGAGCAT
Source organism: Scilla litardierei (assembly GCA_030789695.1). NCBI lineage: Eukaryota > Viridiplantae > Streptophyta > Magnoliopsida > Asparagales > Asparagaceae > Scilla > Scilla litardierei. The sequence goes on from CM061133.1 coordinate 224,034,098, forward strand.
GTGCATGACAATACCTCATGAGTGCGTTTGCACGTGTCCGTAGGTGTGGTGCATAAAAGTCATTGTCATCGTTTTGAATTTATAAACCACAAGCGCATGATGTCATTGTAGCGCTTTACTGGTCGTCTTGAAGGAGGCAGATTGATTAAGTACTAGCTCAAGATAGGGTTGAATGCAAGCTACGTTAATCGGATTGAAGGGGACATGGTTTACGGAGATTAACAAAGATTATAATGGAAAAACACATGGAGATAGAGACAATAACAAGAATGAAAATTAAAGAATGAGAATATAACCCAAAACAACAATTAATATCAAAATAATAGCAATACAATACAAAGAGAAGCAAGAGAACACTTATCTCATTAGATTCACGAGAGGGTTGTCAATCCAATTTCAAATCCATGAGAGAAGCACCTAAAAATCCGATATAAACTAATCTACTCCTAAAGAAATACAATGGAACAGTAAAATATACAAAAACGAGCCATAAGACTCTGCCCCTTCAAAACGACGGTGCCCCCAGCTTATAAGACTCTGCCCCTTCAAAACGACGCTGCCCCCAGATTGAATCCATACGGCCATGTGAAACTTTGGTGCATCCCTTGACAGGTTCCCGTCTCATCTCCTCAACTTTTCCAAATTCATATCTCCAGCTCCAATTCTAACTATCATCTTCCAGCTTTTCTCTTCCAAGCTCACAACTTCTAGCTCCCAGGCTCTAGTGTTTCATCTACACTCCACATTATTAGCTCTTCACCCCAATGCTCCAAGAAGATCTACAAAGATCTTCCCCGTATCTCCATCAGCAAGCTCCAGCTACACTCCACAATATGCATTCCTATCATGTATGCATTCCTATGATTTTATATATGCATTCCTATCATGTATACTAGTGTCCTTAGGACTCCAAATAGTGTATGTTTTGGGAGTCCTTTTCCTAGTTTCATGCACATGAGTTGGTTTTCTATGTGGTGCATGATGCTTATGAGCATGTGGTCTAGCATATGAAAATGGTGGAGGATATGCATGAGACATGTAGCGATCATGTGAAACATAAGGTGTAAGCATATGGTATGGTGCATATAGATGAGCATACATATAAGGATGATGTGTATGAGCATATGTATGTGGGGGAGCATGTGCATGAGAATACCTCATGTGTGGGTTTGCACGTGTTCGTAGGTATGGTGCATAAAAGTCATTGTCATCGTTTTTGAATTTATAAACCACAAGCGCACGGCGTCATCGTAGCGCTTTACTGGTCGTCTTCAAGAGGCAGATTGTTTGAGTACTAGCTCGAGATAGGGTTGATTGCAAGCTACGTTAATCGGATTGAAGGGGACATCGTTTACGGAGATTTAACAAAGATTATAATGTAAAAACACATAGAAATAGAGACAATAACAAGAATGAAAATTAAAGAATGAGAATATAACCCAAAACAACAATTAATATCAAAATAATAGCAATACAATCCAAATAGAAGCAAGAGAACACTTATCTCATTAGATTCACGAGAGGGTTGTCAATCCAATTTCAAATCCATGAGAGAAGCACCTAAAAATCCGATATAAACTAATCTACTCCTAAAGAAATACAATGGAACAGTAAAATATACAAAAACGAGCCATAAGACTCTGCCCCTTCAAAACGACGGTGCCCCCAGCTTATAAACAAACCCTAAGACCCATTAGAGTTGGCTCCAGACTCGCTTTCAAACGGCCGTGTGGTTGAAACCACACGGTCGTGTGGTTAAAACCTGATAGGCCCCGGATATACATCCGGAGAACGATTGTAGTTTTACCGCAAGCTCACGGTCAAGTGGCGAGCGGGTATCGAACACGAGGAGGTGGTGTTGGTTCCAATCTATCCTAGGTTGGCTCGACTATGAGTGTTTTATTGGTGGAGATGGTTATGGGGTGATGTAATGGAAATGGTGGTGGTTTTCGGTGTCGGTGATAGAGATGTTGGTCAAATATCGATTCAAATATAATATAATAAAAGTGTCTAGAGCTAAGAAATCCCCATTACGGATCGTCATTCATACATGTAAATTATGAATCTCAATATTGCGAGACTTGTGTCGAGGTGAACTAGTCGTAACTGGATAGAGAACCAAGCTCACGCTCTCGCGCTATTGCCGGTTTATAGTAACCTAGGTTAGGGCCCACTCTCATGCAAACCCTAACCTAAGCCACTAGCATTAGGATCGACATCATCGTTCAATCGCTCATCGAGCCCACTCTCATGCAAACTCGAGTCACGATCTAGGTTGTGATTGTTCGTATTCTTCCAATCTCTTGCAAACGAATATGGGTATAGATTTATAATAAAAATCCTAGCTTTGGTCCAATCTCTTGCAAACCAAGTCTAGAGAATCTCGATTATAAACCTAAATCGAATATCTAGGCTTTCCCATCGATTAGAATCCAATCTCTTGCAAACCCCAAATCGATGGAAATTCCTAGCTATCCGTAATAAATCAATCACAACCTAACCTCCTAACAATTCTAGCAATTTAGAAATTCATTCATCACAAATCTGAAATTAGATCCATATGGTTCATCCCCATGCCCTAGAACAATAAATCTACTCACGCATAGCAATAACGATATGAGAATCAATAAAAATCATTGCTTGCAAACAAAAAGATAGAAAAATAAAGATTCAAATAACAAGAACAAAATACTTAGCTTTGATGAAGATCTTCAATCCAAATACAAGCTTTTAGATCCAAGAGGGGGCCTAGGGCATGGCCTAACCTCTAAAATAATCACTAAGAAAACATCATGTGAACCCGGCTCTAATGGTGGCTACAAAACCCTTATATAGTCTCCCAAATCCCTAGCAAATAACCCGAGAAAACCCCTCAAATTCGTGCCCAAAAACAGCCCAAACCGCAACTTAAAATCTGGGCCCAGGCCACACTCGGCCAAGTGGAACATGTGACCCGGCCGAGTGGAAATTCCAGCACTGCAGCATCAACTTGCAGAAATTCCCCAGATTTCATCCGACCTCCGATTTGCACGTTCTTGACGGCGTTAGAATCTTCATGAAGTATACTATCTATAAAAAATATGATAAAATACTTTGATTGCTGGAATGATAGCAGATTTCAAAAGAGTGGGAGGCTATCTGAAAATCTGGGCGCTGCGTGTCCTCGGCATCACTCGGCCGAGCGGCAACTGTCACTCGGCCGAGGGGCTTTTGGTACTCGGCCGAGTCGGAGCTCGTAGTCGATTGACGGATTACAGTAAGTCTGGTCTTTTGGATGTCGTCGTTCGTGTGCCACTCGGGCGAGTGGTGTCTCCATACTCGAACGAGTGGGATATCGTCACTCGGCCGAGTGCACGCTAATCTTCAGGTAATTGCATGTCCGATCTGGTCGGCCGAGCAGGCTTCTTTGCTCGGCCGAGTGACTCCTTCACTCGGCCGAGTGGCATGCTCAAAATGCCCAATCTTCATCATTTCGCTTCCTCGTCGCTCCTACGACGTTCTTTCTTCTTCCACTCATCTTCTATCGCTGATAGGTCCTCAATAAGTCCATGAGCGATGCTCCATTACACGTGCAAGTCCTTTAAGCTCATTTTTTGCTCCCAATTGCTCATATTTCCTGAAATCCGACAAAAACAAGAAATAGTGAAAAGTAACACAATATCATCGAATAATCGTGAAAATCGCAATATGAGCAACCGAAATGACAGCAAATATGCAGAAAAAAGGTGTAAAATATGGACCGATCAAAATCCCCCAAGCTTACCTCTTACTCGTCCTCGAGGAAGATAAGTAGAGAGACGAACTCGGGAGATGAAAATAAATAAAATGAAATGAAAAAGAAAGAACACGAGGTGGAAGGGGTCTCTAGATTCTTCTCTCGGATCTCAAGCCATAAGCTACACATCACGATAACTTGGAAAATACAAATCACATGCTATAAGGATTTCAAATCTTACTTAGACATGGTACTTGCAAGCTTTTAAGAATAATAAGAGGGACTCTCTAAATTTATACAATCAAATCATATCCACGTCATGAATTTCATAGAATACAATATACAATTCATTGGCGATGCACTTTTCAATCAAAAGTTATAAATGAAGCATATAAGATACACACCAAGCATGCAATAGAGAATAGAATAAGAGTCATGGCATTCACATATTTATTTCAAATCATGAAAAATCTCCATATCTAATATATTTTGCAAAGTCTAAGCATTATCGAATATCCCCATTCATGCACGTCTCCACTCTAAGGTCATACTCACTCATTTGGTCAAATGAATTCACCCCCCAAGCTTAGCTTGAGGCTTCGCATCTAAAGGAATAAGATAGTGGAAAACGGGATTTTTGCCTTGGTTTTCCCAAGTATTTTGTGGCTCCAATAATGAGATAGAGAAATATATATATATTTTTCTTTTGGACTTTGTTTCTCATTTTTCTTTTTGGATTTTTGTAGGAGCTATATGGTTTGTATTTTTGGATTTTGACTCCTTTTTGGCTTTTTGGACTTTTTGGAGCTAACTTTTTCTTTTGTGGGGATTTTTGGGAAATAGATGCGATATAAGTAGCTTTAGGAGGTGAACTCAAGCGACATGTAAAGAATAAAAGATATTTGTGGAGAAGGAAATAATGTAGCACTCGGTTCACTCTAAGATGTGCACGAACAGTTCAATAAAATAATACTTCAACTAAAACTAATATGTAAGCATAGATATTCTCAATCATCTCAATGAAAAGTGAAGTCAAGCGGTAAAGCGCACAATCATATCAAGCATGCAACAGGAGGCGAATAAGACAATAAAACTGATGCTTCAGATATACTAATGATGCGTGAATCTTGGTGCATTTCCAACAAAAGCATACCAAACACTAATCCATACATTCAGCTTCAATTAATATCATGCATTCATATAGAGGAATCATCAAAAGAATATATAAGCAAGCACATGAATAGCAAGACTATGGAATACTCAAAGTAGCATGGTAAGGAATAATAAGCATCGTGATGGTTGGTAAAGCAATAAGAGATATCATCATAAGGAACAAATCTAGCAAAAGGAGGAAATGAAAATAAAGATATAAAAATAAAAGAGAGGAAAGAAAAGAAAAAACAAGCACACAATATGATGCATGAACACACATAAAAGGAAAATAAGATGGAAAAATCTAAAAGATGATGCAAAAATTTTGAAAAATTTTAAAAACCCTAAAATAAAGTAAAAATGCAACTAATGCATCTAAATGGCATGGAAATGCACTCCCCCAAGCTTAAACTTCACATTGTCCTCAATGTGATCATAATGGAAGAATATGAGGAACAACGATAATAATAAGGGGGGGGTAGGGTGAATGGAAAATGATGAAATGAATGACATGAAATCCTAATGCAACTACATGCACATACAATGATACATGAGAGCGCTTTCCCCCAAGCTTATACTAAACAATCCTATTCAAATGACTCAATCAAAAATGTCATGGCTTTGCAAAGCGTGATCAAGTCAAATGAATAAGAAAGTGAGTATTCACTTGAAAGAAATGCTCGATGGTGGTGAGCAAAAGGATGTGGCGTATCAAAATATGGATAAGGGAATTAATATATATAATGGGTTTGGGGTGTAAAAGATTTTTGTTGCCGTCATATGAGGTGATATTTATTCAAGCAAATCTATACGGTCCTCTCGCTGTCGAGAGGATTCGTGTTTATTGAAAGCATAAAATTTCTACACTACTGGATTGATATCACCTATAGCAAAAGGCGGATCCAGTATCTTTGCCGGTGCAGGCAACTGCTCTAACTGCTCTTTCCGTGGCTCCGCCAGGCGCGTATGTCCACGGACTCCATCAGACTCCAGCAATGCGGCTCCCAGCACCTCTCCAAGGACTCCACCTGTACCCTGCAAGAGATAAGCCGCATCAATCTGATGTGGATAATTCTTCCCCAAAATAAATGTATTCCAAAGACGGTCATCAACATAAGTATTTAAAATTAAAAACGGTTGACAACACTTCCCTGGAAATAAATCTCCACTCTCGTATACCACGTCGATCAACTCCTCATTATTCGCCTCATGTTGTTCAGGTAGCTTGGGCATATAAGCGTAGGTCTCATCAGGCAGCTCCTCATCATCGTCAGACTTATCCCATCGCACCTCCTGATCATATTCAATAGCGTCCATGGGTGCTAACTCCTCGCTCTCCTCCTCGTATACGTCCCATCGTACCTCTTGATCGTATGTACATGAATCCTGCAAAAGGCACGATGAGTCGCCAAAATCTGAATCATAAAAAACATCATACACGGGAGGAGAATCAAATGTAGGAGATGAGGGAGTAAAGAGATCTCCCTGAAGGGGAGCCATAAGCTCTGTGGGATTGTCCTCAACATCAGTGGAAGCGTGGTCCTCTGAGGGATGCTCAGCCTCTGTAGAAGGTGGGGATGGCTGCGGTAGCTCGAAAGGAGGGGGCATAATTCGGGCTCCATCTGTGTGCAGATGTCATCGTCCAAAGTCACGTCCTCCTCGATGGTCTGCTCCACTACTGTATGCATGCCCTCCACAATAATATCCTCTGATGGTATAGGCTGCTCTGACTCAGGTGGGTGGCAGGGGGAGGCGACGACGACATAAGGTGGCTCTATAGGCTCATGTATCTCGACCATGGTGTAAAAATGGGTCTTGTGCCCCTCAATTAGAGCGTAGACTCCATCATCAATTGTGCCTGTGGAAGAGATACAATGAGTAATAAAGTTTTGAAATTCAAGCTCAAAAGGATCACCTGCCGTTATTGTCAATGGACCGGAATGTCGAACTATGTCGACAATGTTTCTCAATAGGTCAGTGTACGTGTCCTCCTTTGGCAACTCAGATGTCTCTATTTGTGGAGTGTTGATGGTATAAAGGTGGATATGATCACCTTCAAGTGAAGCATACACTCCATCTATGATAGTACCTGCACTAGGGACATTAGCCATAACAAAATCGATGAATACTTGGTCGTATGGTTTACTTACCGTAACGGTTAGTGAACCAGTAGATCGAGCATCATCTATCATTTGCTCCAAGGCTGCTGCCAACTGCAAATCACTGAACTTTCCCACTTGCATCCTCTTCAGAAACTCACGTGAGGGTCCCCTTAGCCTTCTAGTGAAGATATCAAATAGCGTGGAGTCATTCCACTCATGGTCTGACTCCGTCTGGAACATTCCTAACATTCCTTCAAACCTAGACAAGGCTTCCCCGAAGGATTCTCCATCAGCCTGATAGAATGTAGCGAGATACATGTAGGATTGTATAGAGCCCGCTCGCATTTTCTTTGGAAGCACCATCGCTGCAACAACTGTACCTGATCAAGCAAAGTAAACAACCTGGAAAAGACGTCAGTGGTACAAAGAGAGATAAAGATAATAATAGTAGCAGGTGGTGGGGAAAAAAAATCTCTCTCAATTTTTTTTTGTTTTTAATGTAGTCTAATCAACCTAATTGTGACAAATTGGCACCCAACGGGAAACACCTCCCCGGCAACGGCACCAAAAACTTGATCGGCCCCGGATATACACCCGGAGAACGATTGTAGTTTTGCCGCAAGCTCACGGTCAAGTGGCGAGCGGGTATCGAACACGAGGAGGTGGTGTTGGTTCCAATCTATCCTAGGTTGGCTCGACTACGAGTGTTTTATTGGTGGAGATGGTTATGGGGTGATGTAATGGAAATGGTGGTGGTTGTCGGTGTCGGTGATAGAGATGTTGGTCAAATATCGATTCAAATATAATATAATAAAAGTGTCTAGAGCTAAGGAATCCCCATTACGGATCGTCATTCATACATGTAAATTGTGAATCTTAATATTGCGAGACTTGTGTCGAGGTGAACTAGTCGTAACTGGATAGAGAACCAAGTTCACGCTCTCGTGCTATTACCGGTCTATAGTAACCTAGGTTAGGGCCCACTCTCGTGCAAACCCTAACCTAAGCCACTAGCATTAGGATCGACATCATCGTTCAATCGCTCCTCGAGCCCACTCTCGTGCAAACTCGAGTCACGATCTAGGTTGTGATAGTGCGTATTCATCCAATCTCTTGCAAACGAATATGGGTATAGATTTATAATAAAAATCCTAGCTTTGGTCCAATCTCTTGCAAACCAAGTCTAGAGAATCTCGATTATAAACCTAAATTGAATATCTAGGCTTTCACATCGATTAGAATCCAATCTCTTGCAAACCCCAAATCGATGGAAATTCCTAGCTATCCGTAATAAATCAATCACAACCTAACCTCTTAACAATTCTAGCAATTTAGAAATTCATTCATCACAAATCTGAAATTAGATACATATGGTTCATCCCCATGCCCTAGAACAATAAATCTACTCAAGCATAGCAATAACGATATGAGAATCAATAAAAATCATTGCTTGCATACAAAAAGATAGACAAATAAAGATTCAAATAACATGAACAAAATACTTAGCTTTGATGAAGATCTTCAATCCAAATACAAGCTTTTAGATCCAAGAGGGGGCCTAGGGCATGGCCTAACCTCTAAAATAATCACTAAGAAAACATCATGTGAACCCGTCTCTAATGGTGGCTACAAAACCCTTATATAGTCTCCCAAAATCCTAGCAAATAACCCTAGAAAACCCCTCAAATTCGTGCCCAAAAACAGCCCAAACCACAACTTAAAATCTGGGCCCAGGCCGCACTCGGCCGAGTGGAACATGTGACCCGGCCGAGTGGAAATTCTAGCACTGCAGCATCAACTTGCAGAAATTCCCCAGATTTCATCCGACCTCCGATTTGTGCGTTCTTGGTGGCGTTGGAATCATCATGAAGTCTACTATCCATAAAAAATATGAGAAAAATACTTTGATTGTTGAAATGATAGCAGATTTCAAAAGAGTGGGAGGCTATCTGAAAAATCTAGGTGCTGCGTGTCCTCGGCATCACTCGGCCGAGCGGCAACTGTCACTCGGTCGAGGGGCTTTTGGTACTCGGCCACGTTAAAGCTCGTAGTCGACTGACGGATTACAGTAAGTCTGGTCTTTTGGATGCCGTCGTTCATGTGCCACTCGGGCGAGTGGTGTCTCCATACTCGGACGAGTGGGATATCGTCACTCGGCCGAGTGCACGCTAATCTTCAGGTAATTGCGTGCCCGATCTGGTCGGTCGAGCAGGCTTCTTTGCTCGGCCGAGTGACTCCTTCACTTGGCTGAGTGGCATGCTGAAAATGCCCAATCTTCATCATTTCTCTTCCTCATCGCTCCTACGACGTTCTTTCTTCTTTCACTCGTCTTCTATCGCTGATAGGTCCTCAATAAGTCCATGAGCGATGCTCTATTACGCGTGTAAGTCCTTTAAGCTCATTTTTTGCTTCCAATTGCTCATATTTCCTGAAATCTGACAAAAATAAGATATAGTGAAAAGTAACACAATATCATCGAATAATCGTGAAAATCGCAATATGAGCAACCGAAATGGCATGCAAATGTGCAGAAAAAGGTGTAAAATATGGACCGATCAAAACCACACGGCCGCGTTGTTCTCAGCATATCTTGTAATCGGCAGTCTTTACTCGACACAGCCATTTGGAAAATCCAACGACTGCGACGTATTCAGAAATGCTTATTGCTGCCGCTTTTGCTTTGGATAGAGGAGGAAATGACACAGCCCTATGAATCGAATTCATACGGCCGGGTGAATGCTTGGTACCCCTTGGAAGAGGAATGAATGCCACGGCCGTATGGATGGAGTCCATGCGGCCGTGTAAGGGTCTTGCACCCCTCTTCTTGACTTGGCTGGGTTGGAAAATGACACGGCCGAATGGATTGAATCCATACGACTCGTGTGAAACTTTGGTGCATCCTTTGACAAGCTCCAGTCTCCTCTCCTCAACTTTTCCAAGTTCATATCTCCAGCTCCAATTCTAAACTATCATCTTCCAGCTTCACTCTTCCAAGCTCACAACTTCCAGCTCCCAGGCTCCAACTTTTCATCTACACTCCATAGCATTAGCTCTTCACCCCAATGCTCCAAGACACTCTACAAAGATCTTCCCCTTATCTCCATCAGTAAGCTCCAGCTACACTCCACAATAATGCTCCATTTTTTCTCCAAAAGCCTAAAACAACGTTCTTTAGCTACACAATTCTCCAAATTCACCTGAAATGCATCGAGGAGTCCAAAAGCGTAAAAAGGAACAAAAGGCGGCAAAAGTGGCACGGAAAACGAGGCGAAGTGGAATGAAACGTCTGTGAAAAGAAAGTAAAAACCATGTATGAAAACTACCTATCTGTCATCATTTGTGTTCACATGTGAAGTAGGAGTGTTCCTACGTGGGTGTCTGTTGGTGTACATGAAAGTATGTCCCTTCTTTTGATTTTCACCCTTGGTGGGTTTCTTTGCAAAAGGAGGAGTGTGTGAAGTGATGACCTTCTTGGTAGGTTTGCTACCTAAGATGTTTTGGTCACCACTTGTGGATGCATCAGAGGATGGCCTCACAAATTCTTTAGTGACACCACTGTAGTTGGTGCTAATTTTGGATGCATTTGCCTCCGAATAACCAAGTCCAACATGATGTGTGGCCGGAAATTGGTTTGAAAGTAAATCATCCAATTTTCCTTTCCCTTTGTTGAATCTTTCAACAATTGAGGAAATGAGCTCATATTTCTTCTCAAGAAAATAAATGGTAGTGTCCAAGGTGGAAACAAGTGTGGTGAGCTCGTGCACTTGGGTTTTAAGAGTTTCATTCTCAATACCCAGAATTGTGTTTTGAGATTGAAGATTTTCAATCTCTTGATCATTGCAGTCCACAAAGGACACACGATCAAGTTGAGACTTGAGGAAATTCATCTCATATCTCAACAAGCTATTTTGAGTGTCCAAATTAGCTTTCTCAAGTGTGAATGATTCAACAATGATGTCATTGTTGGTGATGTGTGGCATGGATGACTTACTAGCAATTATTTCCTTACACTTAGTATATCTAACCATAAGTTTTTGATACTTAGAAATAAAATAATTGTTCATTAGCTATTTTGAGTTCATCTATGGTGACATCGGGTTCTTCATCTTCACTCCCACTTGAGCTCTCATCGGAGAATGTGTCCTCACGTGTCGTGAAGCACATATGCAGCACTTTCACCCTTCTCATCCTCGGATTCACTCGATGAATCTTCGCTTGAGTCATCGAAAGTCCCTACAAGTCTGTTCTTCTTTTACTTGTCAGACTTGTTGTATTTTGGAGCTTTCCACTTCTCCTTGTTCTTTAGCATTGGGCAATCCTTCTTGATGTGCCCTGTTTTATTGCACTTATAACAAAGAGTAGAAGAGGTAGTGGAATCAACTTTAGATTTAAAGGGAAATTTACCTTCGCAGAAGAAGCGTTGGAGCTTCTTCGCCATGAGTGCCATGGATTTCAAATCCATCTCATCACTGGACTCATCACTTTTGGATGAAGAAGAAGTAGCTTTGAATGCTATTTCTTTATTCTTTGCCTCCGTTGGCTTCATCATTCCCCTTATCTTCAATCTGTTCTCCCTTCTTACTTCATATGACATGAGTGTACCGATGAGGTTCACCATGGTGTAGCTTTTCATGTCATTGACATCTCCAATCGCTATTGTTCTTCTTTCCCATTTTTAGGTCATTGACATGATGATCTTCCCCACCTTTTCTTGTTGAGTGTATGTCTTTCCAAGAGCTTCAAGCTCGTTGGTGATGTCGGTGACGCGAGCATACATCAAAACAATGTTCTCATCTTCCTGCATTTGAAACATATCGAAGTTTTGCACGGCAACATATAACTTTGAAAGTTTTACCTTGTTGGTTCCTTCATGATTAATAATAAGATGATTCCAAATTTGATGTGCATTCTTACACGTGCATATCTTATTGAACTCATCGGGCTCCAAAGCACAATGAAGTGCACTCATTGCCTTGGCGTTGTTCACCTTTATGGAATTCTCGGCGGTTGTCCATTTGTCGTAATCCTCTTACGTAGGCTCTACGTATTCCTTGTGGAGGATTCTCCATAGAGAAGAACTCCAAAGCAACATCTCCATCCAGCACTTCCAATAGCTGAAATTTTTGCCATTGAAGCGCGGAGGACGAACTGTAGATTGGCCTTTAAAGACTGATGAAGCATCGTCTCGATCATGATTGTTGTAGGAAGATGGAGGTGTAATGTTGTTGTTGTTGTTGGATGTCATAGCTTAACCTTATGATCTGATACCAATTGCAAGGACCCTGTACTATGAGGAAAACATTAGAAGGGGGTTGAATAGTGTTTATAAAATTATATAGGAATTAACACCTAATTAAAACCCTAACCAACAAAGATACGGAATTATAATGTAACAACAATAAGAATAAGCAAACACAAGATGTTTCAAGGGTTTGGATTATCCAAGTCAAACCCGACTTGTTCCAGTAATCTTACGTCCCTACCACCTGGGATACCACCCGGATACTCAAGCTAAAACCCTAGCTTGTGTTTTCCTTTCAACCCACTTGTAGAAACCCTACAAGTGTAATCAATACAATGATTGATGACCTTGATTCCCACAACTTGGAATCAATCAAACACTCTCACAAACCTAGAGCAAAACCAATTAAACGAAAGTTATGAAATTGAAATTACACTTACAAACACATATGTCTTGAAGTAGATGAAGGAGTAAGAGTGTGAAGTGTATTGATCTCTTCCTAGAAGAGAGAACATCACTTTATCTTGTCACTACCAAATGCCTAGAAGGTTTGAACTTTGATTCTAAGTTGGAGATCAAGAGAGAATGAGGGCTAGAAAGATTGAGCACTTGAGAGCGTGAGCTTGAGAGATGAATCAATGAATGCTTAATGGTTCCAAGAAGTTCCCAATGGAACAGTAAATGGGGTATTTATAAGCTCTCTCAAAGCCCTCAAACAATTACCCAAAATCCCTCTCAAAATCCGTGTTGGAATGGCCAATGGATTGATTTTACAGACAGGACATGCGACTGATGAAGAGGTGACAGTCGCCTGTTGCACAATGTCAGAGGGTAGGTGAGAATTCAAACAACAACTTACCACGTAGGACAGTCGACTGATGAGGTTGGACAGGCGCTTGAAAACAAGCGGGCACCTGGGAAACCAACTATAGGCGTCTTAGTGGCAAAATGCGAAAGTTACCAAAATCAAGAATTCTAGAAAGGCAAAGACATGCGATTGATGTGGTATCCATAGGCGCATATGCCATGGGCAGGCGACTGAGAAACCAACATTCAGTGCATGCGTGCATAAGTGCGTAACTTGTCAAAATGAGAATCTGGGCAAGGGGTGTACATGCGATTGAAGAGGTATAGACATGTGCATGTGCCATGGGCAGGCGCCTGTAAATCCAACATTCAGTGCCTGAAAGCACAAGTGTGAAAGTTGACAAACTTGGAATCTTCGGGCAATATGATACATGCGACTCACTCATAAGTCACATGCGCCTGCAAGAAACCAGTCGCCTGTAAATTGTACAACAGTCGCTTGTTAGAATTAAATACAAAAAACCCAAAGAATCCTATCAAAAGTGTGTGTATAGAAGATGACTATAGACCAAATCATATGTGCATGTATAGAGACAGGCGCCTGATAAATGTTCAGTTGTTGCCTGTTGATCAACTGAAATGCACATGTTAGGGAATTAAGAGATAGAGTCCTAGGAAACGAATTCTAATGGATTCTTAGGATAGAATGAGTGATGTGTGAGTGCTCCAAGATAATTCTACTTCAAGGATACTTTCTAATGCGAAAGAAACTAGAAGAATAAAAGATTTACATTGGGTATTTGCTTCTTTTCTTTCTCTTGAATTATCTTGAAGTCTTTGAAGCTTCTATCTTTATCTTGATCACCCAATCGTCTCGTTGAGCTTTGATTAATCTTTGATTGTTATACATTGAGCTTGATTGTCATTCATTGCTATTAGATCATCATGAATGGATTAGACAATGAATTAACTGCATAGAGATGATTAGTTATAATTATTTATGTTTGCTCATTATCAAAACCAAGTAAGGAGAAGTCAATACTCAACAAAACTTTGACGAAGACTTACCTTGCATGTCCTTTAAGAATGCTTTGAGTTACTTGTCAAGTTCCATGATATCATCATCACTAGCCTCATCGTCTCCTTCTTCTTCACTTAAGACTTTTTGATGAAATTTCTTTCTCCATTTGATTGGTTCATTCACGGCATGGAGTGCAATCCCCTTAGGCTTCTCCGACTTCTCGGGTGGATGGTTGAATCTCCTTCATATGTTGATGCTTTACTTCGTACACCATGAGATTCCCGAGGCACTCCTCAATGGTGTATTTGGTCATCTTAGACTTCACAATACCGTTGGCCTTTGACTCCCATTGATGTGTAAGAGAGTCAAGTATCTTCCACACTCGATTCTCTTGAGAAATCACCTTCTCAGGTCCTTCCAAAGCATTCACGATCTCCGTGAACCTTGTGAAGATGTTCGAGATGTTCTCTCCTTCATCTTTAACAATTCATATTTAGATCTAAACACACTTTATTTAGATTTCTTTACCTTTAAAGTCCCTTCATGAGTAATCTCCTAGGTATGCCAAATCTCATCGGCAGATTTGCACATAGAGATGCGGTTGAACTCAATGTGGTTGATGGCACAATTGAATGTGTTCATTGCCCTCATATTAGATTTAATCAAATCCTTCTCCGCCTTTGTCCTTGTAGCTGCAGGTGTAGTAGGCTACATAAAAGGACACTATGTAACATCCCATAGGTCTTGACACTCCAAGTAGATCATCATCTTGATCTTCCAACTTGGATAGTTCATTCCATTGAAGAGCGGGGGTCGAACGGTTGATAGACCTTCTTCTTGAGACGTAGATGAAGCGTTGAATGCCATAATTCTTTGAATGCTTCAACCTTGCTTTGATACCAATTGTAAGGATTGTCTACCTTGCAATACTAAACAACACACATACACTAGAGAGGGGGTGAATAGTGTAATGGCAATAATTGTGTAATTAAAAATTAAACTTGCAAATACGTACACGAGGAGATTAATCGACAAAATTAAGCAAATGCATACACAAAGGATTTTACCCTGGTTTTCCAACTTGGGTATATACAGTCACACCAATATTCATTATGATCCTACACAAGGTAGTTAATACAATCCCTACACAAGGGAAACCTACACAAGGGATTTGTCCTACACAAGGACACATCAAATCCTACACAAGGGTTAGTCCTACAGAAGGACTCAAACTCCCACAAAGGGAGAAGCTAACTCTCACAATGAGAGTTATGGTTTCATTCACAAAAGATGAAATAAAGGACTATTACATATGCCTTGATGAGATGAACTTTCTCGATAATGAATGTAAGGCATGGAAGAGGTTCTCCAAGTGTTGAGATGAACTTTGATTGCACTTGGAGGATTTTCCTATGGGCTAGCTTCAATGCATGAAGAGGGTTAAGGCTCAAAAGAGGGAAATAAGAGAAACAAGAGTGGCTTTAAGTTTCTCAATGATATTCAATGATAATCACGAGTTCTAATAGAACTAAGCCATATCCTATTTATAGGAAGCCAAGAAAACCCACTAAACCCAAGCAAAAAGCCCTAACAAACAAATTTGCAACGGCTAGATTTTGGCAGACAAGTGCTCGGACATGCGACTGACGACAAATGGTCAGGCGCCTGGTGTAGCGGCTAGATTTTTCCAACGACTATAATCTGAGCCAGGATAGGCAAATTTAGAAGACTACAAATGTGCCTGTACCAGTATGCAGGTGCTTGTAAAGGCTTCATCAGGCGACTGGCACAAGGGATGGATTTGAGCTGGAAAAAGACAACTTACGCACTTGTGTACCAGGCGACTGATGAACAAAGTCCAGGTGCCTGAAGGTTGATATGCGGTTGTAAAAACTACATCAATCGACTGTCACACAAGATGGATTGGAGCTCAAAATACAAAGTTACACACATTGGTTCACCAGGCGACTGTTGAACAAAGTTTAGACGCTTGTAGATTGATAGGCGCCTGCCAGTTGTACTTCAGTCTCTTGTACTAGATGCTCATGTATGAGTCAAGAAATATTGACTTAAGCTAGTGCATAACAACTGCCTGTAGAATAATGGTCAGACTCCTGGTGAACCACCAGTCGCCTGTCATGCCTTCAACAGACGCCTGTTAGAAGTCCAAAAACTCTAATTGAGTTTTCAGCATGTGGAACCAATTGGATTGGTTTCTATGAAGGTCCACTAAGATGATTAAGGCATATGCATGAATGAGTATGACCATCTAATCAAGGCAACCTAACTCACACAAAGAAGTAAAAGACTTAAATGTAAATATTACATGGATTACATTCAATTACTTCTAAGTGCATTACTCTTCAAGCTTACGTAGCCTTGATGCTCCCCATCATCTTCCCAGCATTGGCACCTCTTGATGAACTTTCTTTCATCAAGCTCCAAGCTATGACAATGCTCATCTTGATGTCCATCCTTTCCCCATGCTTTTAGTCTCTAAAATGTTATTCTTCAATTGTTAAACATGAGACTAAAACATTGAGAGTCATTAGCAATAACATAATATTGTTGTGATCATCATCAAAACCATATTGGTATAAAAAGCCAATACCTAACAGTATTAACACTTAATACAATATCGTTATACAAAATACTCACACCGAAACATTTCTTCAGAAGCAAAGTGACAACATACGCCAAAATGTGTTAGACATCCCCTATGGTCTAAGAAACAACACTTGCTCCTTTTCAAACACGTATAACAATCTTTTCATTTTGTACAACAATTATTCTGAAACTGGGGCATCAAATATGTCCCATTTTCAGTTCATCAAACTATGCATTTTCTCATGATAGACAAAACATTTTTTCTCAACCGACTTTCCTTAATGCCTTCTCCTTTCTAAATCATATTTAGTCAATACATGTCCCAACACAAATATTAGCTGTGCAAGCATCTTATGCATCCAAACACTTGAGCTTCACAACCTTGAGTTGACTCAACAAGTGCCTGACTCAAGATCAGATTTGGATACATGGTCTTACACCGCACATGCACTCATCTTCGAGCTAAACGGTTTGCACGAAGTTTCGAATCTTGTGGATTGAAACTGTTTTCCATACAACCTTGAGTTGACTCAACAAGTTGTACGGAGAAACATGCGTTGAACATCAGTATGTTCAAACCACCCTTGGAGCATATAGCTCATAGAGGCGAGTGACAAATAGCGTGCTTTTATTATGTTGGACCCAGAGCTCAAGCAAATCATTGTCCTTAAGCCTGTGCTAAGAAGGCCACTTTAAGGTCTGTGAGAACCTAGTTTATACTATCAAATTGGATTTTGATTTGATATTCCTTAACCAATAATTTTGACCAGATAACTTATTCTTTTGGGATATTATGACTTGGATTCCATCCGGTAAACATAGAACTACCCTAGGCATATGTTCATAATTTTTAAATACAGTTAAATTGGTTTTTATTCAACTATATTCTCGCACTATTTTAGCGATCATCTTAAGCCATATATATAAATGAATAATGATATTTAGTGGGAAAGGGACCCAACCACCCTGAGTCTCACAACCTTGAGTTGACTCAACAAGTTGCTTGACTCTGCGATCGGTAGATGGCTCTTCATCAATCACATCGAATGTGATTCCCTTATCAGTTTTTACACCTTGTCACTTATGACCTTGAGTTGGCTCAACAAATCATAAAGACTAGTCTTATCAGACCCCTTGCTTTTTTTTTCCAATCCTAACTTACACATGCACTCGATTATGTTCACAACATGAAGGTTTGGGTTAAGTTGAACTACATCACATGTTGAATGGAAGTGGTTCCTAAAAGATAACCATGTTATAGCTTGAGTTGACTTAACAACTATAACAGGAATCCCTGGTTTCCAAATTCCAAAAGTAAGGAGGGCTACAGCTAATCTTGAAGAAGATTTTATATGTATTTGACTAGATGTAATTGATGGTGTTACATAAAAATAATTTGCATCCTTGTGGTCCAGTAGAACACGGCCATGGGGTTTGGCTAAGCCAGGATCACTATTCCCAGTTAAGCTGAGATGATCCACAACACTAGTTATAAACTTTCTAGACACCGGTTCATGATCCTTTAAGGATGCTAATTATTTAAATGTGTAACATCAATTTAATATGGCTTCATTAAAATAGTTAATCCTATCAACTAGTTAAATCCTAAAATTCAAAATTATTAGGATTGGTTAATAAATTTTATTAAGGTCACTATTAACTATAATGAATTTTTTCGGGTGCTATCCTCATCATGTATTAGGTATTTAAAAAATTCAAGTTGCAACAAATTAAATCACAGCCTTTTCAAAAATTATTATTACCACAATTAAGTTACATAATATTAATTGTTAGAGAGGGCTACCCTAATCAAGTATTATGAATCTAATGATTGCAAAAATTTTAAATCATAGCACATTCATTTAAAAAATTATCTTATAAGTTTTTAGAAAGCTTTTAAAGGCTAACCAAAAGGTTTTTCATGTATTATCATATAATGAGCAAGAAATAAAATAACCATTAAAATTATCAACTAAAAAGTTTTATCTCATAAATTTTTTTGAAGATAACAAGCAACTTAAAATTATCTAATAAAGTTTAAGTTACATCAATTTTAATAATCATCACATAATTATTAAAATCTAAATAATCAAATTATTTACATGTTTCTAAAACATAAACATCAAATTTCACAAAAGAAATTTTTAACAGCCAAGTAAAACCTCCATCTCATGGAGAACATGCATTTAACAATTGCAGAAAATTATATATCATGTAAACCTAGCGCTGATCCCACTAAAGGGTTTTCAGCGACCCTTGAGGCTCAAAATCGCCGTTCGGCTTAAGTCAGGCAGACAGTAAAAACATAAAATCAGCAGAAAATACAACTTAAAACCGTTTTAAGTAACACCCTAATGAATTAAACCCTAAGCAGAATCTCTGTACGGGAATTAATTATGTCGCAAAAGGTTTGCAATATAGCCTAAAGAATTGATGTTGGATTATTGCATATGATGCAAAAGAATTTAAAATATGACGTAAAACATCTAAGAGCACATTTTATAATAAAAGCATAGAAAATACCCAAACCAGGGTCCTGGAATGTCCTTGACACATTTAGCCCAAGTAGGACTCAGGCAAAAGCCCAATAATTGAACCCAGGCAAGAGCTTGGGTACGTGTAGGTTCACCCCAAGCTTTGGGATCGACCCAGATGCACCTGGGCTCAAGCCCAGGGTGTATGGGTTCGAGCCCAGGAAACTGGGCTCAAATCAGACCGCAGCAAAGCGGCCTAGTTTAAGCCCATGTAGTCTGGGCTCTTCCCAGGCGCATGCAATGCCAGTTTGGTTTAAGCAGGCTTGGCCCAGCCTGCTAAATGTAGACTGGGGATGCCCACTTCAATGTGGGGCTGGGCCCCGCTCGCCCTCTACTGGCGGGTGTGCCCGATCCACAGTGGGCCCCACTATGAGGCCATAGAACAATGCAAAAAGGTAGATGCAGATCTCCAAAGTTTGGGTAGTTTTGTGGCGAACTTTGAGGTGACGTTTACGGGGACAAGCAGAGTCGGAATTAAGCATCGTTTGTTTCTAAGCATTCACCATTCGATGCTCTTCGATTTGGCATAAGATATTTCTTGCGAAGCTCAACGATGAGGGAGGAAAAATTCGTTAAAGTTTGGCATTCGTGGAGAGCAAAATTGAAATTGTTTTTCCTTAAATTAATTTGTCCCGCGTCGGTTATTTTGAGAAGAGGAGGGGTCAGCTTCCTATATAAATAGGGGCTTACTCCCCTCCTTGAAACTTGCATCAAGCCTTGGATATAAGGAGCTCTCAAAATTTAAGATCACACCTAGATCGAATAGGCCAAAATAATATTCCATCTTTCTCCCTTTTCTTTTATGCACCTGATCGGTTCCTAGCAAGTCTACGAAGGGGTTCGGATCAGATCCAAAATCTTGACGAATGATCCACTCAAAGTGAAAATTTCTGGAGTGCGTTGTTGGCTCGATAACAAGGGCGTTGCTTTCCTCGGGATGCGGTCCAGCTCGAGAGAAGCAGTTCAGCCCCCAAGGTGTGGCATTGGTTCGTGAGGATCGACGTTCTTCTAACGTGCGGAACAAAGGTATGTACTTTATTTATGCATTTAATTTTGCAATAGTTAGTTAGATCTATCCTTAGGGGTTGGTCAAACCCACCTCGGGATAGTAGAGATTCTAGTTATGGGATTTTAATTCCTTAGGGCTTTCTTGAAATTGTAGTAAGCTATGTTGTTGCGCTGCTTTATTCTGTTTCCGCCCGACTTAGGTCGGACGACGATTTTAGACCTTTGGACCCCGTAAAATCCCTACAGTATCAGACCCAGTTCTACTTAATCAAATTTTACTGTAAATATTATTGAGATAGTTGTGCATGTTAATTTCTCCATGAGATGGAGGTTTATAAATGCGTAAATAAAAAATTTAGAATTTTTTTCATGCGATGGGTTTATTTAAAAAAAATTCGAAAAATAGTTTTTTGAAAAATTAGATCTCTTTTAATTATGTGATAATTTTTATAAGCAGATCTGGATAATTATGTGATAATTATTGTTTGATTAATATTGCTACAATCTATGTTAATTATGTGATGATTATTTAGATTCCTAATGCCTAATTAGGGAAGCCATTAATAAATAAATTATTATGAAACATAATTGTTATGTGATAATACTTTTAATTTCATAATACATGATTAGGATAGTATTTAATAAATAAATTATTATGGAACAAAATTCTTATGTGATAATAATTTTAATTTCCTAACGGTTGTTTGAATTGTAAATAAAAGTTATTAAAATCCTAAAATGTTAGTTTTAGGATGCACTTAGTTGATTAGGATTAACTAGGAAAGGGTAACCCAAATTAAATAAAGAAGGACACATCTTAATAATTGACATTCTTAAGTCTTCCACGAAACGGTGTTTAGAATCGTTTGCGCTAGGGCTCTGGATCACCCCAGCCCTGACTGAAGATAATGGTCCTAACCTGTCAAACATGCCTCGTCGTATTCCACTGGACCAAACTAGAATGACTATTATCATAATGTGAAGTTGTCGATTATATCTAGTTAATTACATTAAAAATCCTTTTCAGGATTAGCCATAGCCCTCCGTGTTTTAGATTAGGTGACTAAAAGACACATGTTATGGTTATTGAGTCTCCTTAAGCTTTGCCATGGTCTTTTTTGGAGACCGACTCCAGCATACATGTGATGTAGTCTGGTCTTAACCTAAACCGACGTGTCAGGTCTCCTCGAGTGTCGGTGTAAGTTAATATTAGACATGAAAACAAGGGTTCGACTAGACTAGTCATTATGGTTTGTTGAGTCTCCTCAAGATTATAATTGACTAGGGGTAAAAACATATAGGGAGTCGTATGTTATGTGATTGATAAAGAGTTTACCTATCAACTACAGAGCCAATCAGCTGTTAAGTCTCCTCAAGGTTATGAAGCTCAGGGTGGTTATGTCCCTCTCCCACTAAATGTCTAAATTCTATCATCTATATAGGTTGAGATGATCGCTAAAATAGTGGGAAGATATAGTTAGATAAAAACCATTCTACTTATATTAAATTGAATTTATGCTAAACTAGGGTAGTTCTATGTTTTACCGCATGGAATCCAAATCACAACATCCTAAGAGAATTGGTTAACTGGTCAAAATGATTGGTTAAGGAATATCAACTCAAATCCAATTTGATAGACTAAACTATGTTCTCATTGACCCCCTCCCTTGAAGTCTCCTTCTTAGCACTGGCTTAAGGACAATGATTTTCTTAAGCTTTAAGGTCTGGCACAGTAAAAGCACGCTATTTAACACTCGCCTTTATGAGTTATATGCTCCAGGGGCAGCTTGAACATACTGATGTTCAAACTATGTTTCTCCATACAACTTGTTGAGTCTCCTCAATGTTGTATGGAAAACAGTTTCAATCTGCAAGGTTCGGAACTTCGATCAAACTGTTTGACTCAACGATAAGTGTAAGATCGGTGCAAGACCATGTATCCAAATCAGATCTTGAGACGAACAACTTGTTGAGTCTCCTCAAGGTTGTAAAGCTCAAGTGTTTGAATGCATGAGATGCTTGCACAGCTAATATTCGTGTTGGGACATGCATTGTCTAAATGTGATTTAGATAAGAGAAGGCACTAAAGAAAGTCGGCTGAGAAAGAATGTTTTGTCTATCATGAGAAAAGGCATAGTAGGAGGAACTGAAAATGGGACATATTTGATGCATTAGTTTCAGAATAATTGTTATACAAAGGAAAAGATTGTTCTACATATTGACTAAGGAGCAAGTGTTATTTTTGGGCCATAGGGGACGTGTATCTACCTTGCTTCTGAAGCAATGTTTCGGTGTATATATTTTGTGTAACGATATTGTATTAAGTAATAATACATGAATGCACAAGTTAGTAGCAATATCTATCTATGGAAAAATAGACTAGGCCGTACCGAAGAGAACAAACTTGACAAGTCACATATAGAGGGGTTTTTTGACCTCTCGTATTATTAGTCGACATACACTTGTGAGTCTTGTCTCAAAGGTATGATGGCCAAAACTCCTTCTGTAAGACAGTGGGAGAATGAGTTGGAGAACTCGTGGTCTCGTACATATGGATATATCCGGATCCAAGTCTACACCGGCCAAGATATGGTATTCTTATTTTATTACGACATGTATTCATAATGAAACACAAGTCTGATGAAATAGAGAACACAATGACAGAAGTATTTGAACAACTTCGATCAGATCAAAGATGAAAAATACTTAGCTAGTAATTCTTGTGTAATTAAAAGAAAATGAGATTTTCTCTCAAGTCAAGACTCCTAACACACCGGTGTATTAGAAATCATGAATCACACTCTGTTAGACATGGTGTGATACATGGCATATGACTCTGAGTTACGATCCTCTCTCTGGGGTTAAACTCTAGATAATAGTGCATAGATTCTTGATGTGGTCCTGACAGTGAACAATCGTAACTATATATGATATTGAACAATGGTAACCCAATCTTAAAATACATTAAGGTATGCGGTTTTCCTACATACGCCAAGTAGCTTAATCTAGACTAAATGGAAGACACATCTGTCGGAACCATTAAATATGATATTCCTCAAATCAATTGGTAGGAAGTCATAGGATTACTCGAGCCCCTGAGTTTTCTCGTAAGACAAAGGAGTTGAGTAAAACATCATAGTTGATGATGGCCTAGTCAACTTCCAGGATGCCATTTATGTAGTGACCCTGTGATATGAGGAACAAATACTAGAGGGGGGGGGGGGTGAATAGTGTTTTATAGAATTATAAGGAATTTACGCCAAATAAAACCCTACTTAACCAACAAATGTGGAATATAAGAAATGATCAACAACACAAGCAATAATGCAATGCAAACAAGTAATCTACCCTGTTTCGGTGCCACCCAAGTCTCCCCGACTTGTTACCGGTGTCCTACTCCAGCAACACCCGGATCCCCTCCGGATACTCTAACAAACTGCTAGAGATTTCCTTTAGCCCACTTGCGGAAACCCCACAAGTGCAATCGACCTACAATCGATGTCCGTGTATCCCACAACCCGGGAACATGCAAAAACCATAATCCCACAACCTGGGACTAAGCAAACTCTCACAAACCGAGAGTGAAACGAAAAGTTGACTCCCACAACTTGGGATCAAGCCAAACCTCTCACCACCGTGAGTATACAACAAATATGAAGTATAAAGAATGAAGTATAAAACTTCTTACCGCAAAATCCTATGCCTTGAGAAATACTTACCAATATAGGGCAAGAATGATTTTGAGGAAGATTAGATCACCAAACCCTAGCTCCACCAAGATGAGCAGCAATAGATGGCTAGGGAGGAGTTGGTGACTTGGATTCAAGCTCCTAGCTTGAGTGGCTCATAATGAAGAGAATATCTCTTGAGGAATTAGGGCTCAAGAAATTGAGGGAGAGATTCTTGTGAAAAGAGAGAGCTTGGAAATAAGATTGAATGGCTCCTCTCTTGGATGTGAAAATGTCTCTATTATCAGCCTTGAATCCCTGGTTGGAAGCACACAGCCTTATATAGGGAAGAGACAAAACGGTCACAAAATTCGTGGCTTTAAATGCCCCAACGGCTCTAATCTGAAGCAGTTTAATCGGTCTAAGAAGGATCACTGACCGATTAGTTTTGCAACTAGTCGGTCGGTGAACCTTCTTGGACCGACTAGATGGTTGACAGAGAAGATGGTGAAATCATGGGTAAGCATTAGTCGGTCTAAGAAGGATCACTGACCGATTAGTTTTGAAACTAATCGATCTAAGAAGGATCATCAACCGACTAGATTGACTACTAGTCGGTCTGTGAACCTTCTTGGACCGACTAGATTGGCATTTAATCGATTAACCATCTTTCTTGAACCAACTAACTGGTCAACAGTACAAAGGTCGAATTTCACAAGGAAAACTAGTCGGTCTGAGAAGAGACACCAACCGACTAGATCGTCATTTAGTCGGTCGGTGAACCTTCTTGGACCGACTAATTGGTCAACAAATGGTCTTGAATTGATTAGGAAAACTAGTCGGTCTGAGAAGGATTTCCAACAGACTTGATCGTCATCTAGTCGGTCAGTGAACCTTCTTGGACCGACTAATTGACCAATAATGAATGAGCTGAATCAAGCAAGGATATCTAGTCGGTTCTAGAAGAATTTCCAACCGACTAGATCGTCATCTAGTCGGTTGGTTCTTCTACTTGAACCAACTAATATGCATACGAAGCTGAGAAAAGAAGCGATAAGCTACGTGAAAGTTTCTAATGGCTTCTAAGGCAATCCTAGAGATAAGATATGAAAGTTATGAAGATTTCTAGGCAAGTACTACTCAAGGCTTAACATTCTACTAAACCGAAGCTAGAAGACAATAAAAGTAAACACGACAAACCGTCTTCAAAGCTTCAATATAGAGAATCTGAATCCCTTGACTTCATGAATACTCCTTGAGCTTCAACGAAGCTCCAGGCACAACGAACACACGTTCTGAGGAAGTCTTGGGATGTCACTTGAGATGAATAGGCGACGATCTCCATAAAGCTTCATGGACTTGAGTCTTTTAGTTGAATGACTTGAATATCTCCAACGTCATAGTCTTCGAAGCTTTTGACTAAACTATTCCTTTCTTCTCTTTGGATTGAATCTCCATTCATTTGTTGATGCCATTGGCTTGAGGTTTGAGGTAGACTTTGATTTCTTCAAGCCAATGCTTCACTTTTGTTGATCTACCAAGTCCTCCACTTGAATCAACACGTGTAGTCACTTTTGATCTTCTAGAATATGATTGGTGACTTTTTGGCTAACTGCAATCACAAGAGTTAGTCACAATGATTTGTGTTTGATCATCATCAAAATCAAGGTGGAGAGTCCAATACTCAACATTCTCCCCCTTTTGATGATGACAAACCAAATATAAACAAAACAAATAATTGTGCATTAAATATACTTACTCCCCCTGCAATGATGCCAATCAAGTTAATATCAATAATCAATAGCATCATTCAACAGTTAATAGTGTGTGTATCACATGAGGTTGTGTATATATCGCATGAATGACTAGAAATAATATGCATACACAATACAAATCATATAGGTGATACACATCATAAACATGAGCATGATTACCAACACATATATATATACTAGTCATTACCCGTGCCCATAGGGCACGGTTTATTTAATGGATAAGCTTTTCTCCCCCACAAATTTCAAGTTCCCCCAAATTTCAAGTTTTCCCACAAAATTTCAAGTTTCCCCCCAAATTTAAGTTTTCCCCCAAAATTTAAGTCCCCCCAAAATTGTCATTACCACCTAGTACAAACTTGCCACGTAGGACAAAGCTTTGTCCTAGTAGGATAAGATTCAAAATCTTCATAGAACTGGAAATAAAATGGCCGGACGGGGTGAGAATAAAAAGTGTGGTGTGTGTGTGGGGAGGGTCCATAGGCAAAAATACAAAAACCAGGGTTGTATGTGCAAAATTCCCCACCTCCTCTTTTATCCCTCAAAATCTCATCTCTTATATTTTCTCTTATTCAATTTCCCTATTTTATATAATAGATATCCAAATTCTCTTATCCAATTTCTTATGTCCAAATTCTCTTATCAATTTCTCTTGATAACATCCGTATTTTATATAATAGATATCTCTTATCCAATTTCTCTTGTCCAATTTCTCTTATCCAATTTCTCTTGATAACATCTCTCGTTTGTGATATAGATATCTCTTATCCAATTTCTCTTGATAACATCACTCTTATCCAATTTCTATTGTCTAATATCTCTTATTCAATTTCTCTTGATAACATCCCTCTTTTATAATATAGATATCTCTTATCCAATTTATCTTGTCCAATATCTCTAATCCAATTTCTCTTGATAACATCCCTCTTTTATAATATAGATATCTCTTATCCAATTTCTCATGTCCAATATCTCTTATCCAATTTCTCTTGATAACATCCCTCTTTTATAATATAGATATCTCTTATCCAATTTCTCTTTTCCAATATCTCTTATCCAATTTCTCTTGATAACATCTCTTTTATAATATAGATATCTCTTATCCAATTTCTCTTGATAACATCCCTCTCTTATAATATAGATATCTCTTATCCAATTTCTCTTGTCCAATATCTCTTATCCAATTTCTCTTGATAACATCCCTCTCTTATAATATAGATATCTCTTATCCAATTTCTCTTGTCCAATATCTCTTATCCAATTTCTCTTGATAACATCCATCTTTTATAATATAGATATCTCTTATCCAATTTCTCTTTTCCAATATCTCTTGATAACATCCATCTTTTATAATATAGATATCTCTTATCCAATTTCTCTTTTCCAATATCTCTAATCCAATTTCTCTTGATAACATCCCTCTTTTATAATATAGATATCTCTTATCCAATTTCTCATGTCCAATATCTCTTATCCAATTTCTCTTGATAACATCCCTCTTTTATAATATAGATATCTCTTATCCAATTTCTCTTGATAACATCCCTCTTTTATTATATATATATATATATATATATATATATATATATATATATATATATATATATATATATATATATATATATATATATAAAATGTAATCCATACAAACTAAGGTAATCACCAATGCTCCCCCTGAATCATATACATGAACGATCATACTTAAAGTCTTATATGATTCAAGTTATTGTTTAACACTCAATATTTAATAAGCACATCTTGTTTATTTCTCTCCCCCTTTGTCATAAACAAAAAGATATTGGGGTATAGAAACAACAAATGCAACAATAGAGTGGAAAACAGAAAGGTATATCAATTGTAAAGTTACAAATTGTAAAGTTCTCTAATGTAAAGTTACCAATTGAAAACTAGATATCAAAATAAAGATATAAAATGCAAGAGCACATATCCAACAACAACTCAAGCACCCTCAATTATCACAAAAAGATAAGTAATAAGCATATGTGATAAAAGATTACAATAGATACTAACTGTAAAGAGTAGTGTGAGCCGTGTTAGAAAAGTGACAATGGCATAATATGATAGACTGTCCTGTGATACCAGTTGTATACTTGGTAAGATATATTAAGCATGATTTAGTGCATGGAAAACAATTCTATGTTTTCATACAAACAGATCTATTTAATCAATATAATCATCGAGCGACGAAGTAAACAAACATGTTTTCATACACATTGTAATCAATTCCAATTGTAATCACCCTCAATTTAATCAATATGTTTTCATACACATGGTTACTATAGAAATTCTTAACCATGTGTACAAAGTTATGTTATAATAACACACATTAAGTATAAAGGCATGTGATAACAATTGTAGGCATACCAAATCATCTCCAAAAATATCACAGCAAAGGTGATACAATGAAAATGAAAATCAAATATCTATATCACGCAAAAGTGTTATGCCAAAATATAGATAGTAACGTCATAAAATGTATGACATACACAATTCTAGTACACTAGGATACTAATTGAAACTAAGTTCAAAAGAGCCATAGCACTAGCATGAGATAGTCTAAAACACAAAGTGGCATCGACATGCATTCAACACACATGAATACCAAATGTAAGAATATACTTACAACATTACGCTCCCCCTACTTTGGTGCATCACTTAAGCACCATCAACTCCATTTGAATGAAAATCTTTGCAAATCAAGGAGTTGGTAGGGTTGGTATCCTACGGTGGATTAAACCTAGAGAACATAATTTTGGTATCCAAAAACCTTTTTGGATCCTATAGGTTAGGCAACAAATTTAACAAACTAAATTCAAGTTATTGTGACCCATATCCTAATGTAATCATGTAACAAAAAAATATAACCATATACATGCATGTACCAAATGTAAATATGTATATTAATCCAAAAGCATGACATGCATCACATGCAACAAAACATAAATATGAATCAAAGCATGTGTTGCATAAAAATATTAAATATTTTAGACATGAAAATCATACACACAATGATTTACTAATAAACATGCAATGGAAGTCAATTCTTAACACAAATGCTTTGGTATCCATAAAATGAATATAAACTCATGGTACCAATCAATGAAGGGTCAACGGAAACTAACCCTTCGGAAACCAAGTCCAAGAGGACCATGATTTCCCAACATAATCATCATTCAAAATAATATCATGAATATACGACTGCACATACATATCCTTAGCATGATTGCTAGTGTTCTTCGGACCCCAAATAGTGTATGTTTTGGGTATCCTCTTCCTAGTGGTTGCATGCACAAAAGGTTGATCTCTACGTGGTGCATGTGGCTGATTCGGGTTCAATATTACATATTTAAACCCCCATTTAGCCCTATTTTGTGCTCATGTGATGCTAAATTTATCTCTAATTCATACGTATTTTCTACACATTTATTTATTAGAGAAAACACACTATTTGAGCACAAAACAGCATTTAACGATGCAATTCTGCACATTTTATATTTTTCATAGCATCGTCTCGATCTCACGATTCCAACGACTATTTATTTGTATTTTTCTGAGATCTGTGCTAATTACTTTGTATTTTTGAATGCAGAATACCAATTAAATGAGGAAATACGCAAGAAATACGTATTATACGGTCGCCAGCCAATGGGGTGCTGCCACGTGGCACGATCTCCGACTTCCCCGCTTCATCCTACGGCTATCAGGCGTCGCAGCGTGGAAATGTAGTCGCCGTTGGATTTTCATCCAACGGCTCGCAAAAGCCCAGATGTGATTCGAATACGCGCTACGTGGAGGCTCTTGGACCGTCGGATGCTAATCTAATGGCCTACAGCGCTCCTCTACGAGACGACGACGCGGCACAGCGTGGGCCGTGCGATGATGATCCGACGGCTGTGCTTCAGCCCGCTCGAACGAAGCAGCAGCGGAGTTATCTGCCCACGTGTCGCCATCGCAGCGACTCTCCGCTTGCTCGGACGGCTACGATGCAAGGATCAGGTGATAAGCGTAAGCGGCGACGCGGCCCGATCTCGAACGCACAAGTTCGATCCGACGGACGAAAATCAACAGCGAGTTCGATTCGAACTCGAGTTTGTTAACGGGCGCGGGCGATCCGATAAAAAGAGACACGTGTCACGCATAGGTAAGATCCCGCTGCGATCAACGGCTGTCGTTTGATCCGCTCGAGATGAGCGGCTGTGATGATTTCGGGTGCGGGTTTTGAACCCGATAAGCTTCTAAAACCCGCAATCTCTTTATATAAGCGTATTTAGGGTTTTTTGAGCGTATTCAAGCAGATTGGGGGCGTATTTTGAGCGTATTGGAGGCTCTAGGAGCCGTATTCTCCCCCTGAAAAATTCTGTAAAATTCCAGAGGCTTTTTTTATTATTTCCAGAGAGTTTGAAGTCGAAACTTGGAGATTTGGTGATATATTTCTTCAACTTCTACCTCGTATTTTAGTGTTTTTCATCGTATTTTGCTATGAACTTGATGTATTTGGCTATGGAACTTGTTTATTCTGATATTATGAGTAGCTAAAACTTAATTGTGCATGGTATGGAGTAGTTAGGGGATATAATTTGTGTTAGTTTGGTTGAAATTCCTTGTGCTAAATCGTTAAAACGTCGTTAAAATTGTAATCTTTGTTCGTAAATCGACTTTTTTTAGATTCCAAAAGAATTGATTTAGTTGATGATCGCCCCAAAAGGGTGAGTTTTGATCTCCCCAAAAGGGAGTTTCATACCGTAGTTTTGATCTCTCCAAAAGAGAGTTTCATATCGTATTATAACTTTAGCGACGATCTTATTGAATATTTTGTTTGAACCCCCAAAAGGGCATCTTCCGATGAATTGCTCCCAAAAGGAGAATTCATTGAGTTATATTGAGTATTTTCCCGGTGAATTGCTCTCAAAAAGAGAATTCATTGTGATATATTCATCAACCAAATTAATACGAATCGTTGATCCTAACGAACCCATACCATGTGCATACTTTTTATAGATATTTTCGTTCACGTATTTCTATGTTTATATTGTTCACGTGTTCACATCACCATCACCGTCATCATTTGTGAAGTGGTTAGTTTCTTTCCGATAGATTTCTATTTGATTTGAATTGTGGTTGCAACAGATTTCTTCCCGTGGATTCGACATCTGGACTCCCAGATTTTACTACTTGTACGGACTCTTGCGCTTGAGAGAGAGCACCTTTCCGGTCCCACCAAGTTTTTGGCGCCGTTGCCGGGGAGGAATGGTTTGTGACTACGGTTTATTTCATTTAGAGGACCTTCGGTGAGATCTTTCCACTTTACTGTACATAAACTTTTTTTATTTTATTTTATTTTTTTAAAAATGGAATATATGAACTTCTATTGCACGAACAATCTTTATGATGCACGATATGCTAATGCACACAAACATAGAATGGAAAAGCTCAAAATTGTTAATTTTAATCAAACTGACTGTGAAACTTTCTTTCAGGCCTGGAGGAGGTTCACAGACATTATATCGAGCTATCCGCAGCATGGGTACACAAATGAAGAGCTTATGGCGTTCTTCCTAGATGGACTACAACCGCAGCTGCAGGAATTATTGGGAGGCATGACGCCGACAGTGGCGTGGGAATACATGGAGTCTCTGCAAGAAAACGAAGAAACCATGGAAGAGACTTCAGAGAGCGATTCAACGGAGCCTTCGTGCCTCGATCAAGAAGAGCAAAGCGTAGACGTACCTTTGCAATCCTTGAGAGAGGACGCTTACTTGATTATTCAGACACAGGAGGCCACATCCCATCAATTCCAGGAGAATTTCCTTGCTCGGAGTCGGCAGATTCAAAAATCTATTGAAGATCTTAATTTGATTGCCACTTGCGTAGAAGAAGGTAATGCTTTTGAAACTCAATTTAAAGAATCTAATACGAGTTCATCTTCTATTGCAGGAAAATCGAGCGAGCCATGTCACGTTGATGACACGAATAAAAATATTCACATGGCAGAAAGTGTGTGCAAAAGAGAGGACGAGCTAGCAATTTTGGATGAACGAGAGGAGGAGACAGCTAGGGAAAAGGGTTTTGAGATTATCGCCATGGAGTCAGAACCATGCCCTCCTCCAGTTTTGTCCCAAAATCATTTATCCCTCTCCACAATGAACGAGCATCGTACAGAGAGTAGTGCAAATCTTTCAGGGAGTAGTCGTCAACTTATTTTAATTTCTTTCACTTATTTTGATGACTACATTTGGAATAATTTTATTTCGAAGAATTTTAAACTAAAATGGATTGACGTGACTCATCTCTTGCAGGATACAGGTGGACATCTTATAGAGATGCTGGGAGTTACGTTGCTGGGATCCAGTTTAGTCGTTGGAGGAAGAATAATCGTCGAGGAGCGCAAGGAGCAAATTGAACAACTTCCTCCACCATCAAAGATTCGGGATCCGCCATTTGATCACGGTGTGTTCTTTCCAGTAGTGTAGTTTTTAAATGCTTTCTAGGTTGCTTGCTTGAATAAACTCGTACCCCTTCCGACATTGAGGACAATGTCCATCTTTAGTTGGGGGGTGTGTATGAGACTTAGGATTTTTTTTGAGAAGAATAAATCACCAAATCTCATCGTTTTAAAACTCCTTCATATGCCTCAAATGCGGATGATTATACATTAATTGTGTTCTAAAAATTGTTTATGGCTTGATTAATTATTTTTCCTTCATGGAATTGCCGTTAATATGCTATTCATGAAAATTTTCAATTTCCATGATTAATATCTCGAAATAGTTTGAATTGATTTCATGCATGCTAATGTGATGAAAAAAGCTTAAGTATACACGATTTTTAAGAATAGTTTTCAAGTTGAAGAGGAATTTGGCCTTTGTTATTAATGTTTATATTCATGTTGATGGGTTTTGAGTTGCTTACAAAAAGATGGAGAAAAGAAAAGAAAGAAAAAATTTGAATGAAAGAAAAAATGAATGATGAAAAATGAATGAATAAGTATGTCACTAATAAATAACTTGGTTGGCTCGAGTAGTACAGTCCGAGGGGTCCTTTTTGGCCTAATGCCCTATTATCGTCTGATTTGGGAGCCATTGACCGGAAACTCACTCATTTGATGGAGCGATCCAAGTTATACTTTTTTCTGCGAATGTTGCTTGATGCGCGTTACGCGGAATGAATAAAAGAAAAGAATGGTGAATATACTAAGCAACTTCAATACCCATGTCTTGAATGATTATTTTGATAGGCCAATTCCTTGGAAACAAGAAAACTAGAATATAACGACGTGTTATACTTTCGCTTGCGCAAAACGATGCTTGCATGTTATTTATTCATACTAAATTAGAGAAAATTTCATGTGATTGATTTTGTTCATGGATGTGTATATTGATGGTCAAGACCATGTTGGAATGCGTATTATTGAGCCATGCCATGAGCAATTTGAAAGAATTTATTGTTTTATTGATCATCCGTATTTATCGCTATTTTTGCTAGAGACTAGCAAATCGCTAGTTGGGGGGTGTGATTCGGGTTCAATATTACATATTTAACCCCCCATTTAGCCCTATTTTGTGCTCATGTGATGCTAAATTTATCTCTAATTCATACGTATTTTCTACACATTTATTTATTAGAGAAAACACACTATTTGAGCACAAAACAGCATTTAACGATGCAATTCTGCACATTTTATATTTTTCCTAGCATCGTCTCGATCTCACGATTCCAACGACTATTTATTTGTATTTTTCTGAGATCTGTGCTAATTACTGTGTATTTTTGAATGCAGAATACCAATTAAATGAGGAAATACGCAAGAAATACGTATTATACGGTCGCCAGCCAATGGGGTGCTGCCACGTGGCACGATCTCCGACTTCCCCGCTTCATCCTACGGCTATCAGGCGTCGCAGCGTGGAAATGTAGTCGCCGTTGGATTTTCATCCAACGGCTCGCAAAAGCCCAGATGTGATTCGAATACGCGCTACGTGGAGGCTCTTGGACCGTCGGATGCTAATCTAATGGCCTACAGCGCTCCTCTACGAGACGACGACGCGGCACAGCGTGGGCCGTGCGATGATGATCCGACGGCTGTGCTTCAGCCCGCTCGAACGAAGCAGCAGCGGAGTTATCTGCCCACGTGTCGCCATCGCAGCGACTCTCCGCTTGCTCGGACGGCTACGATGCAAGGATCAGGTGATAAGCGTAAGCGGCGACGAGGCCCGATCTCGAACGCACAAGTTCGATCCGACGAACGAAAATCAACAGCGAGTTCGATTCGAACTCGAGTTTGTTAACGGGCGCGATCCGATAAAAAGAGACACGTGTCACGCGTAGGTAAGATCCCGCTGCGATCAACGGCTGAGAGTTGATCCGCTCGAGATGAGCGGCTGTGATGCTTTTGGTGCGGGTTTTGAACCCGATAAGCTTCTAAAACCCGCAATCTCTTTATATAAGCGTATTTAGGGTTTTTTGAGCGTATTCAAGCAGATTGGGGCGTATTTTGAGCGTATTGGAGGCTCTAGGAGCCGTATTCTCCCCCTGAAAAATTCTGTAAAATTCCAGAGGCTTGTTTTATTATTTCCAGAGAGTTTGAAGTCGAAACTTGGAGATTTGGTGATATATTTCTTCAACTTCTACCTCGTATTTTAGTGTTTTTCATCGTATTTTGCTATGAACTTGAAGTATTTTGCTATGAAACTTGTTTATTTCTGCATTATGAGTAGCTAAAACTTATTTGTGCATGGTATGGAGTAGTTAGGGGATATAATTTGTGTTAGTTTGGTTGAAATTCCTTGTGCTAAATCGTTAAAACGTCGTTAAAGTTGTAATCTTTGTTCGTAAATCGACTTTTTTCAGATTCCAAAAGAATTGATTTAGTTGATGATCGCCCCAAAAGGGTGAGTTTTGATCTCCCCAAAAGGGAGTTTCATACCGTAGTTTTGATCTCTCCAAAAGAGAGTTTCATATCGTATTATAACTTTAGCGACGATCTTATTGAATATTTTGTTTGAACCCCCAAAAGGGCATCTTCCGATGAATTGCTCCCAAAAGGAGAATTCATTGAGTTATATTGAGTATTTTCCCGGTGAATTGCTCTCAAAAAGAGAATTCATTGTGATATATTCATCAACCAAATTAATACGAATCGTTGGTGGCCTAAGAGCATGAGATCAAGCAAGAGCATGGGGAAATGTGTATGGAACATTGTATTGTGCTAAAGCATGATGATGGGCATATGGTCCATGGTGTGGTGTTGCATACATACGTGGATGAATATGAGGTGTGTATGCATGAGGATGATCATGAGAATAAGCATGCATATGTGGATGTAATGTGTGATCATAAGCATGTGAAGGTGCATGAGCATGAGTACGTGCATGAGAGTGTCTCAAATGAGTGTTTGCACGTGCTCGTGGGTGTGGAACATAAAAATCATCATTTGTAGGAATGTGAGGAGTGGAGGCATTCCTACGTGTATTGGTGTACATGAAAGCATGTCCCTTCCTTTGATGTCCACCCTTGGTGGGTTTCTTTGCAAAGGAGGGAGGAATAGGAGTGGTGGTTTCCTTAGTAGTAGAACTACACAAGTTGTTATAGACATCACTCGTGGATGCACCGGAGGATGGCCTCACAAAATCTATAGTTACTTCACTATAGGAGGTGCGTGCTTTGGATGCATGTGTGGTGAGCTCGTGCACTTGGGATTTGAGATCCTCATTCTCAATCCCCAAACTAGTGTTTTGAGATTGAAGATTTTCAATCTCAAGATCGTTACTATCCGCAATGGAAACACGATCAAGTTGAGATTTGAGGGACTCCACCTCATTTCTCAACATGCCATTTTGAGTAAGCAAACTTGCTTTCTCAATGGCGAGTGTCTCAACAATGGTGTCATTGTTAGAGGTGTGACAAGTAGATGCGATAGTGAGACTAGCAATCTTATCCTTAGCATCACAATATTTATGCATAAGCTTTTGATATTTATCAAATAATTGCTTAAGTTCAATTTTAAGATCATCCATTGTTACCTCTTCATTGTCGCTATCGCTTTCACTTGAGTCGCTTGATTCGTCACTAGAGTCGTCCTCTCGTGCCATCAAGCTCATGAATGAATCTCTTTCATCATTGGAGGAAGAACACTTCGAGGTGGACTCTTCTTGCTCCGCTAGCATGTGCCATATTTGATATGCCATTGTTGCCTTGGACACACGCATAAGAATGTCATAAGTTAAAAAATCAAGCAAGATACTCATTACCTCTTCATGTTTCTTCACCAATTCTTTTTGCTCATTTGTCCACTTATGTACGGAAGTGGTAGGTGTGCAAAAGGGCTTCTCCACAAGCTTCCAATAATCCTCATCGATGGATTGAATATAGGCCTTCATCTTCACACACCAAATTTGATAGTTGGGCCCAAGGAGATATGGTGGAAAAGAGCTTCGTGTGTAGTTGTTGTTGGTTGCCATAGCTATTACCTTGCTCTGATACCAATTGTAGTGACCCTGTGCTATGAGGAACAAACACTAGAGGGGGGGGGTTGAATAGTGTTTTATAGAATTATAAGGAATTTACGCCAAAAAAAACCCTACTTAACCAACAAATGCAGAATATAAGAAATGATCAACAACACAAGCAATACTGCAATGCAAACAAGTAATCTACCCTGGTTCGGTGCCACCCAAGTCTCCCCGACTTGTTACCGATGCCCTACTCCAGCAACACCCGGATCCCCTCCGGATACTCTAGCAAACCGCTAGAGATTTCCTTTAGCCCACTTGCGGAAACCCCACAAGTGCAATCGACCTACAATCGATGTCCGTGTATCCCACAACCTGGGAACATGCAAAAACCTTAATACCACAACCTGTGACTAAGCAAACTCTCACAAACTGAGAGTAAAACGAAAACTTGACTCCCGCAACTTGGGATCAAGCCAAACCTCTCACCACCGTGAGTATACAACAAATATGAAGTATAAAGAATGAAATATAAAACTTCTTACCACAAAATCCTATGCCTTGAGAAATACTTACCAATATAGGGCAAGAATGGATTTTGAGGAAGATGAGATCACCAAACCTTAGCTCCACCAAGATGAGCAGCAATAGATGGCTAGGGAGGAGTTGGTGACTTGGATTCAAGCTCCTAGCTTGAGTGGCTCACAATGAAGAGAATCTCTCTTGAGGAATTAGGGCTCAAGAAGTTGAGGGAGAGATTCTTGTGAGAAGAGAGAGCTTGGAAATAAGATTGAATGGCTCCTCCCTTGGATGTGAAAATGTCTCTATTATCAGCCTTGAATCCCTGGTTGGAAGCACACAGCCTTATATAGGGAAGAGACAAAACGGTCACAAAATTCGTGGCTTTAAATGCCCCAACGGCTCTATTCTGAAGTAGTTTAATCGTCTAAGAAGGATCACTGACCGATTAGTTTTGCAACTAGTCGGTCGGTGAACCTTCTTGGACCGACTAGATGGTTGACAGAGAAGATGGTG
Source organism: Scilla litardierei (assembly GCA_030789695.1). Lineage (NCBI taxonomy): Eukaryota > Viridiplantae > Streptophyta > Magnoliopsida > Asparagales > Asparagaceae > Scilla > Scilla litardierei. Next base: position 224,071,230 of record CM061133.1, read on the forward strand.
AAATCATGGGTAAGCACTAGTCGGTCTAAGAAGGATCACTGACCGATTAGTTTTGAAACTAATCGGTCTAAGAAGGATCATCAACCGACTAGATTGACAACTAGTCGGTCTGTGAACCTTCTTGGACCGACTAGATTGGCATTTAATCGATTTACCATCCTTCTTGAACCAACTAACTGGTCAACAGTACAATGGTCGAATTTCACAAGGAAAACTAGTCGGTCTGAGAAGAGACACCAACCGACTAGATCGTTATTTAGTCGGTCGGTGAACCTTCTTGGACCGACTAATTGGTCAACAAATGGTCTTGAATTGATTAGGATAACTAGTCGGTCTGAGAAGAATTTCCAACCTACTAGATCGTCATCTAGTCCGTCGGTGAACCTTCTTGGACCGACTAATTGACCAACAGTGAATGAGCTGAATCAAGCAAGGATATCTAGTTGGTTCAAGAAGAATTTCCAACCGACTAGATCGTCATCTAGTCGATTGGTTCTTTTACTTGAACTAACTAATATGCATACGAAGCCGAGAAAAGAAGCGATAAGCTACGGGAAAGTTTCTAATGGCTTCTAAGGCAATCCTAGAGATAAGATATGAAAGTTATGAAGATTTCTAGGTAAGTACTACTCAAGGCTTAACATTCTACTAAACCAAAGCTAGAAAACTATAAAAGTAAACACGACAAGCGTCTTCAAAGCTTCAACATGGAGAATCCGAATCCCTTGACTTCATGAATACTCCTTGAGCTTCAACGAAGCTCCAGGCACAATGAACACGCATTCTGAGGAAGTCTTGGGACGTCGCTTGAGATGAACAAATTACTTTGGCGACGATCTCCATAAAGCTTCATGGACTTGAGTCTTTTAGTTGAATGACTTGAATATCTCCAACGTCATAGTCTTCGAAGCTTTTGACTCAACCATTCCTTTCTTCTCTTTGGATTGAATCTCCATTCATTTGTTGATGCCATTGGCTTGAGGTTTGAGGTAGACTTTGAGTTCTTCAAGCCAATGCTTCACTTTTGTTGATCTACCAAGTCCTCCACTTGAATCAACACGTGTAGTCACTTTTGATCTTCTAGAATCTGATTGGTGACTTTTTGGCTAACTGCAATCACAAGAGTTAGTCATAATGATTTATGTTTGATCATCATCAAAATCAAGGTGAAGAGTCCAATACTCAACAATTTAGAGTAGGGACTCTAAGAAATGGCTTGATGCAATCTGAAAAGGGTCCTTGCACGTGAATAAGGTATGAACCTTAGAAGACGTGCCCAAGGGAAGTGTTCCCATTGGCTGTAAGTGAATCTTCAAAGACAGAAGATTAGTGCAAATGAAAAATAGAGAACTGTAGGTTATGCTGGTTGAGAAAGATTATCATCAGAAACTCTATAAACGGATTATGATGAAACTTTCTCGCTAACAGCCAAGTACAGATCTATTCAGATCAGACTCACTGTCACTACTCATGACCATGAAATCTGGAATATACTTGTAAAGTCTGCTTTCTAAATATGATTTAGAAGAACAAATTTACATGAATCAGCCAGAAAGTTTTCAAGGTCGGTGGGAGCGATGATATGTGAGACATCAAGGAGCCAGAACATATGTTTTGACAAAGTAATCAAACAGTTTGACATTTAGTCAAAAATAATTATGAACTGTGCAGATGACTAGTGACTATTCTTGTAATGTACATGATGCATATTGATTTAGCCTCAAGTGAGGATGATGAGCTGGATGAGTTTCAGGCAAGACTAATGTTACGGTTTCCAAGAGAACTAGTAAACCACTTGGATGAGATTCAAATGCATAATCTAGCATAAACATAGAACCCCTTAAGTCTACACAGATGACAGTTCAGCAGATTCACTCACAAAGGCTTTGCAACATGAAGTCTGGAGAGACTTATGTGTAAATGTGGGATGAGATACAGGGATAAATGGGCCTGAGTGCAAGTGTGAGATGTGTATGCCCTCGAGGACATTTATCTTTGTGTATATATATACAAACATCTTGTTCGAAATAACAGTAAGTTATTTGGTAAGAATTTACTTAAGTAAACAATAATTTGGTCTTCATTAGAGCTTAGGTAAAGTCCTGAGACTTACTGTAAGGTGAAACACGTATGGAGATGGAGATATTGATCATGGAGAAGAGCTTGATCATTTATAGTAGAAGTATATATAAAATCGTTCGTGGTCGTAGATGTTTCGAGAAAAGGATATCGACACAACGGATAGACCATTATATCTTTGTCTTCACCTTGGAGAGGTGATGATGATTTCATGGTCGTCCAACTTGGTGAAGTCGGAGACGAGACACATGTATGCATTAGAGAATGAGTTCATTGAATAACCCAACGAGAGCCACTACATGGTTAGCATACAACAATCTATCAACGGTGAGCTCTCAGTGATGATAGGTAAGTTGGTCCTTAGACTTGAGTTCATTGTACGAACCTGTGCATGAACGGTGTCACTTTGATTTCTGATCTAGCCTCGGGGCAAGCCCTATTGAAAGGTCTTTGGTTGGATGAAACTTGAAGCATACGAGGAGAGTAGTGGCCAAGAAAGAATTCGTCTCTCTAGGTATGGGGAGTTAGTGTCGCAAGAGTCGGTACGGTCTTTAGCGAAAAAACCATGGCAATGTTCTATTGGATTATATCTAACAAAGACTAGCTAAGACCGAACGATGTCGACCAGACGTGAAGCTATAATGGGTTGACAGTTACCATACCTTAGGCTTCGAGCAACATATTTATGACGAATGGATTAAAACTGTGGTATTCATCACGGACATAGTTAGGGTGGTCCCGGTAATACTCATGTCAATAGGCTAACTAATGGGTTTTCTGGGTCCTTAGGGCTATAAAAATTGACATCCGGCCTTAGTCGGATGGAAGATGAGATCAAATCAGTAGCAAAAAAACAGACATAAAACAATTTTAAATAAAGCCCAAAAGAAATTAACCCTAGCTAGATTCTCTACTATCCCGGAGTTGGGTCCGACCAACCCTTAAGGATAGATCTATCTAACAATTTGCAATTATAAACACATGGATATTTAAACTGCTTACCTTTCACTTCATTTCCACAGAATACGAAGCGTCATTTTCAGCAACATTTCTTTATCTCCGAAGCGATGCCCCCACGTCGCTTCTCCCGAGCCGAACCGCGTCTCAAGCCGAACCGCATCCCAAACCGAACTGCGTCCCGAGGAGAGCAACACCCTGTCACTGAGCCAATCACACACCAAAGAAAGTTTCACCTTGAGTGGATCCTTCGTCAAGACTTCGGATCCGATCCGAACTCCTTCGTAGCTTTACTAGAGCTCGATCATGAGCAAGGAAGAATTTTGGGAGATTCTCAGATTTGGAGACTTGGTGCAATTTTCAAGGGGGGTTGGCCTCTATTTATATAGGCGACTGACCCCTCTCCTTCTCATCATATCTGATGCGAGACTAAATGTTTTGGAGCAAACGATTAATTAAAATTTACCTTTCACAGAGGCCAATCTTTAGCGAATTTTTTCTCCCTCACCGTTGAGCTTCGCAAGTTATATAACCTATCAAATTGAAGAGCACTGAACGGTGATCGCATAGAAACTAACGAGGCTCAGTTCTGATGTCGCTTGACGCCTCAAACGTACGCGTGAAGTTGATCAAAAATTAGAAGTTTGCATAAAAACAGCTATCAGAAATTAGGATTTAAAACCCTAGACGTGGGGCCCATACGGGGCCCCACGCACAGTCCAGCCCAAAAGAAACCGCGTTCAAAGCACGCGCCCCGAGGGGCACGGCCCTTTAATTGTTTTGGGCGCATCATGCGCCTATCAAATGGGCGCATGTCTCGTAATTTTTTTTAATAAAAATTATTTTAAAACCACTTTAAAATAACTTTTAATTTAATAGTTTAAAACCCTTTTAAACTTCTTTATTGGGCTCGTTTGGACTCCGATTTGAGCACCGTTTTCTCCTCGACTTTCATGAAAAAATCCTCTTCATTTCTATGCATCTATTATTTAAAACATGTCCGTAAACACTTTATGACATATTTAAATACCATTTAATATTAAAATCCATTTGCATCAAATACAAATGAACTGATGGTTTACATCCCTCAACATCTCCCACTTGCACTCAGGATCATTAATCCCGAATCCAGAAGCTATCTGCAACCTCTTTGCAGTTTTATGTCTCTTGCATCAACTGCATTAAACCCACATCTTTAATATTTTAGACTTATATCTCAAACTCTTTGCGACTTAATTAATTCCCATACATCCATTGTATAATTTTCCTTAATTCTACCTATTACTTGACAAAGGTCTCACTCTGTATGAGCCCCTACAGCCTGACCCTACTACAGATGGGGCTCAAAACCCCAGACAGCAATGACCACTAGCAGCAGGTGCCGTCCCTGTTTAGCTGTCATACTTATGTGGTTAGCTCATTGACATGAGTATTGTCAGACCACCCTAACTGTGTCCGTGATAAATACCGTAGTTTTAGTCCCTTCGTCAAAACTATGTCGTCTAATCAAGCCTAGGGTACGGTCAAACTGTCAACCTCAATAGCTCGAAGCCAGTTAGTCTCCATCGGCCCTTAGTTATATAATGTTGGACTTCTTCCAACATACTTTGGCCAAATTTTTTCACTAATGACCGAACCAACACATACGACACTAACTCCCTATAATGGGAGAGACGAATTTTCTTTTGGTCATTACTCTCCTCGCATGCTTCAAGTGTCACCCAACCAAAGACCTTTCGATATGCCTTGCCTCAAAGCTAGGTTGACACCGTTCATGAACAGGTTCGTACAATGACCTCAAGTCTACGGACTAACTTGCCTATCATCACCGAGAGTTATCACTGACAAATTAGTTATGTTAACCATGTGATAACTCTCGTTGGGTCATTTAGTGAACTCATTCTCCAATGAGCACCTGTGTCTCGTCTCCGACTTTGCCAAGTCGAATAACCATGAGATCATCGTCACAACTCCATGGTGAAGCAAAGACACAATGGTCTATCCGATGTTTCGATATCCATTTCTCGAAACATCTATGACCCCGAACGATTTCAGACTTATGCTACTAATGTTCAAACAATTCTCCATGATCGAGATCCTCATTTCGATACTTGTTTAACCTCGCATTAAGTCTTAAGACTCTGCCTAAGTTCTAATGTTGACTACATTATTATTAACTTAGGTAAATTCTTACCAAACAGTTTACTGTTATTTTGAACAAGACGTTTGTACACGTACACAGAGATAAATTACCTCGAGGGCATACCCATCTCTCAACATCTTCCACTTGCATTCAGGCCCATTTATCACAGTGTCTCATTGATCGCTCCGGAATGTAACCCAAAAGTGCGACCGTGTAGTTTTACCGCAAGCGCACGGTGTAGCGGCGAGCGGGTTATCGAACACAGGGAGGACGAATGACCGTGCTTGTTCCAATCAACCTGGCTATTAAGAACAGAAAAGAGAGAATTTTGCCTTTGGTGATCCTGTCACAATCGTCAGACAAAGTACGGAAATATCAAATCAAATAAAGAACGTCTAGGGAATGGGGAATTCCCGCTACTCACCGTATTTCGTCAATGTGGTTCATTGATATCAAAATTGCTAGAATAAAATTTTGGATGAACTAGTTGCAACTGAATGTAATACCTAGCTCACGCTCTCGCGCTGTTGCCGGTCTATAGCTATCCTAGGTTCGGGTCCAATCTCTTGCAAACCCTAGCCTAGGGAAGCTAGCATTAGGATCAACATCATCGTTCAATCGCGCCCAGAGCCCACTCTCGTGCAAAATCGGGCCACGACCTAGGTTGGGATAGTTCCTACCCGTCCAATCTCTTGCAAACGGGTATCGACACGGAATTGCAACCGGAAACCCTAGTATCGGTCCAATCTCTTGCAAACCGATACTACGGAAATTCGATTCCAACCCAATTCGGATTTCTAGGGTTCCCTATCGAATTGGGATCCAATCTCTTGCAAATCCCAATCGGTATGAATACCTAGCTATCCGTAGTAAATCGATCCCAATCTAACCCTAATAGCAATACTAGCAAAATTTCTACCAATTCATCACAAATCTGAAATTGGGCTCATAGGGTTCATCCCCACGCCCCAAGACGTGGAGACTACTCACAATTCATAGCACAAACACAAAAATAATCAATGAAATTAATAAGAGAATTCATCACAATATTGAGATAAGCAATAAAAATAGTATTTTTAGAGGAGAGAGAGGCAAACCAATGGAGTTCTTCAAATAATTCAACAAAAATCAACTTTTGTCTCCTCTCCAATCACAAGAATAAAGCTAAAAAGTTAACCTCAAAAGCTGCAAAAATCTAAGAGAAAAGCTCTCTAACCTAGGGTAAAAACAGGGGTTAAATACCCCCCAAAATCGTCCAAAAAACTGTGACCAAAATGCCCCTGCGCAACCTAAAATCCGTAATTTTCGCTACAGGCAGCGCGTCGCACTCGGCCGAGTGACAAAATTCGCTCGGCCGAGTGAGAAACCCTGTAAATTTCCAGTAAGTCTGGGTCTTCGGGGGTCTTCACTTCAGGAGTCGCTCGGCCGAGTGAGTTGTCGTCACTCGGCCGATGGCTTCTTCGTACTCGGGCGGTCGGCATTTGCCACTCGGCCGAGTGGGTCTTCTGAAGCTCAGGTAGACGAAAAACAGTAAGTTGGCGATTTTTGAATGGCTTCGTCTGAGCGCCACTCGGGCGGACGGGGTCTCGTCACTCGGCCGATGTGGCTTCCGTCGCTCGGCCGAGTGCACACATGAAGCGTGTCCGATCAGGTCGGCCGAGCGGTGTCTCGCTGGTCGGTCGAGTGACTCCTTCACTCGGCTGAGTGAGACACCAAAAATGCCCAAACAGCTTGTTTTGGCCTTCTCGTCGCTCCTGTGACGTTCTTTCTTCTTCCTCTCCTCTCCAATGGCAAAATACCCCTCGGGGAGGTCATCGGTGACACTCTGGAGTAGGCGTATCTCGAGATCACTCCAAATCGCTCCAAATCACCTGAAATGCGACAAAAACAACAAATCGTGAAAAGCATCGCAATATCGTCGATATATCGTGAAAAACATGATTTGAGCGATCTAAATGGCATGCAAACATGTGGGAAAAAAGTGTAAAATAAGGAGTGATCAAAATCCCCCAAGCTTACCTCTTACTCGTCCTCGAGGAAGATAAGTAAAAGGCGAACCCGGTGGATTCAGAAAACTAAAACGACAAAAAAAAATGAAAAACGAAGAAAAACGAAAACGAAATAAAAACGAAGAAGAAAGAAAGAAGCGAAGAGGGAAGCTGCTAGATCATTTCCTCAGGACGTGGGTTTTGTTTACTCATATAGCATGCACCGAATGAAAAACACATGTCAAAGAATTTTATTTCGATATCATAGTATAATAGTGCAAATAGAAATAGAAAACCCACAAACAACAATATAATCATGAAAAACGGAATAATTTTAGAATTAACATCGTCTGGATCATTTAAAGCGGTATACAAATCGCAGATCACACACTTTTCAATTGAATGCTTTCTATGAGAAGTATAAGAGTATCACGCAATAGAATAGAAAGAATAGATAAGTGTGGATTTCATGAAATGAGTGCTAGGCATAGATTTCTGGACTTCGTAAAGCTAAAAATAATCTCACCGAGTATAGAATATTACTTAGCCTAGGTTGTCGTGCAACGTCAAGTAGTCACTCTCTCACACATCATTGGATTCTCTCCCCCAAGCTTATCTATAAGCGTGGTGGCATAAATAATATATTTACATCCCCATCTTTATAAAGCTCCAAAAGTAATGAAAATAAATACGAAAAGAGAGAAGAAAGAGAGAACATGAGATGTGATCTTTTATTGAGGCTTTTTCCTCTTTTCTTTTTCTTTTCTTTTTCTTTTTTTTCTATTTTTTTTTCAAATAACACATATACACAATGATCCCAACTCAGAGAGAAGTAAGAACATACAAGAAATTTTTTTTCTTTTTCTTTCTTTGGTTTTGGGAAATTTGGAGCTAGGAATTAATAGCAGGGGAAATGCCATATAATAGAATCGCTAAGGGGAGATTCACCAATGATTTTAAAATAGAGAAATGATGTTCAAGATTTGTGGAGAAAGAAATAAATATATCTCTCGGTTCACTCTATAAGACGTGCACGACAACTTCAGCAGGGTAATCTAATCTACTCAGTTTCGATCACAAAAAAAAAACTAACCTAATCCAGATTTATCATCGCTAACATCATTCAATCATCCTGAAGTGAAATGTACAAATCATGCATATAGAAGTGATATAGGAAAAGAAATCGGTACTCCAGATATAAGCATTCAATGCGTGAATCTTGGTGTGTTTTCTGCGATAGCATACATATGAATATTCAGACTCAGCTAATAATAAAATTTCATCCATTTTCATGTGGAAAAAGTGTGGGTTACTATCTCTAAATGCAAGGCAAATCACAGCATATGATATCAGAAATAAAGTCTAAGACATGACAAATATAGCGTGCATATAGAGAAAGCTAACTCCACGTCATCATCATCACAGAAAAGTCATCTCTAGCATGAGATGAAAAAGAAAATAAAGATAAAGGGGAAAATAAAGCTATTTACAATGCAGCACACAGAAAAATAAGAAAAACGTGATGCATGGTAAAATAAAAGAAAAATGATGAAAATAAGCGCAAAAGCGGAAAATGGCGTGAAAAAACTAAAAAAAACAGGTGGTAAATCGAAAAGAACGTGAGAACTCACTCCCCCAAGCTAAATGGCACAGTGTCCTCAATGTGCAAAGTGTGGCACACCGAGAGACAAGTAATGTGAGGGGTAAGTGAGGATGCATGCATGAGGAAAAATAATAGAAAATAAAAGAAACGTAAAATATGATGCGGACATGATGCATGCAAATAAAGGAGTGATACATATATAAAGGTGTGACACCAAAAGCTCTCCCTCTCTCCCAAAAAAGATATATAAAGATATATGAAGAAAATGTGGGTCCAAAAACAGTGAGGGGAGGGGGGGGGGGGGTGGTGGGCAAAATGCAACAGGACCCAGCAGAGACGGGCAGCACAACGGCAAAAAGAATCGACGGCATCAAGAGTGCCTAAGAAGGTGGGGCTGCGCCGTCTCCGTCCTGAGGCGGAGGAGGAGGAGGTGGTGGTACAGGCTGCTGAGCGGGTGTGGGTGTGGAAGTGGAAGCAGGCTGGGTATGGGTAGGAGTGGGGGTGGTGACCTGCTGGGTGGGTGGGGGTACGCGGGGGAGACGCTCTAGGACCTGGGTAAGGCAGTAGTGAATATGCGGGAGCAGGTCGAAGCGGCCAGCCATCGCAGTGACGGTGGCGGACAGGGTCCGAAGGTCGCCTCTGAGGCCACTCACCGCCCCCTCGAGAGCACGAATGCTCTGAAGTATAGTGTCGGGGGAGGTGGTGCAGAGGGACGCACCGGTCTGGGCTGTGCAGGTCGGGGCTGGCGTACTCTGGTGGCGTAGGTGACGGGCTCAGCAGGCAAGGGAACGAAAGGTGCTGCGCTCGCAAGTGTGGGCCTAGCCTCAGTGCGAGGCCGGGGCACCGGCTGGTGAGAAGTGGAGGCAGCAGCAACGAAAGAAGAATACAAAAGTGGCAACGAGGCGGCCAGAGAGGTCGGTGACACAGAAGTGTGGACAGACGCCACGACACTCTCAGAGAATACATCAGCGGTGGAGACAGAGGTGGAGACCACGGTCTCTACGGCAGTGTCAAAAGAGGGCTCTCCGCACTCAACTTTGGTCGGCGGGCGCTCGGGTGGGGCAGAGGAAACGGGCTTGGCAGACAGAGGGCCAGTGGTGGTGGTGGCAGGCGTGGAAGCAGTGGAGGTGGGCTCAGCTAGGGTACTCCCGACACCGATAGCAGTGAGGACAGAGGTGTCGAGAGCAGCAGAAATATCAGGGATAGGCTGAGGGGCCACGGGGTCAACAGGGGCAGCAGGCTCAGCAGGCGCAACAGGGTCTACGGGGGCAGCGTGGGCAGCGTGAGCCTGCTCGACCTCCTCGGCCTCGAGTACGTATGCGGCTGGGATCAGAACATCCATTGCAGGGAGCCAGTCCACCTGGGCCGGTGCAATCTGAGTCCGAGCTGGGCTCGGAAGAATCATGTAATCGGTACCGTAAGGGCCGTGTAGCCAGACCCAGTGTTGCTCACCGTGCGGACGCATCATCTTCATCCGGGCCATAACATCAATGGATAGTGAAGTGGGGCCCGGTGCTCGTCGCAAGTAATCTGGAAAATCCTCGCCGGTCATAAGGGCGAGCAAGGTGATCAGGCCGCCGTAGCATATCGGTGAGCGAGCGCCCACCGATACGATGATGCGGTCCACAAACCAAGCCGCGACATCAATCACGACGGCGGGGACCAACTCATCGCCCTCCCTAGATAGAGCTCTGGGCCGTGTCATCGCGTAGAGCATATAGAGCTCCGGCGTGGACATCGTACCCGGCTCATATCTCGCCAAAAAGGTCGTCGCCATAAGGCGCTGAGCTATACGGAGGCATGGATGGACAATGGCCGAGGTCTTGGCCCTACTAGGGTCAAAGGCAGCGTGAAGACCCGTAATCCGGGCCCAGAAGGTGCCGGCGTCGAAGGAAGGTGGGGGGATATGGGTGGGGGCGTAACCTCGGTCGGCCCCAGGGACATCGGGCCACGAGAAGAAAGCTCTCATCATACCGAGAGTGACCTGGCACTCTCGGTCCATGAACCGAAACGAGCATCCCTCGTCGGTCCAGGCGATCGAACTAAGAACCTCATGTGTCGGACGGATAAACGTGTCCGCCGACACCTGGAAGAAATCTCGCCAGCCCACGTTGTCGTACAACGTGAGCATCCCCTCGAGTACCCCCAGGCGTCCTAGGTCTGCAAGGTGTGCGAACCTGGAGGGTACGATCGAGCGCTGGGAGATACGCTTGAAAGCGACGCGGTGTGCGTCGTTCCGGAACGTAATCCCCAGCGGCCCGATAAGTGGAGCCGGAGGTGGTGGCTGTGGAGCGGCAGTGAGTGGCTGTGCGGGGTGTATGGGCTGTGCGGGCTCTGCAGGCTGTGCGGCGTGTGTGGGGCCTGCAGGCCGTGCTGGGTGAACGGGGTATGGTGGAGAAGGCGGAGGAGAGTCCTCCACCTCGTGGGAGGGGTCGGCATCATCCGACCGCTTCCGCTTGGCGGAAGCTCTCCTTGACCGCGGCCGTGTCCGGGGTGGCATATGGGCCCCGAGCGCTCACCAAAAAGCGTGAAAAGTGTGGCGTGCGTAAAATAAAGGAAAGAATATACCACGACACGTCGCATGTGCAAAGATATGGAAGCGTGCGAAGACGACGCCTCCACGTAGCCCAAATCAGTCCCTGGAAGCTCCCCTGGGCTCCCATAAGCTCCCAAAAATAACCTGCGCATGAAACGGAGATATCAGCGAGTAATATTCAAATCGTATGGGGCATTAGGGGTATAATAGATAGAAATGGAAATTAATTTTGGTTTGGGGTTCGTTAGATGCATGGATCCTCGAAAAATACACAAAAGAGGAGAAAACAGGCGAAAATGGGGTTACCGGAGTCGGCCGGAGCAGTGGCCGCCGGCGGCGACTCGGGCGAGGAGCGGCGGTGGCTCGGCCGGCGGTGGGTGGCCGAGCGGTGGCGCGGGGTCGACGATCGGGCGAGCGAGCGAGGGCAGCGAGCGAGGGAGGTGAGGGGTCGGGCGAGATTTGGGTTTGCTTGTTTCGAAAAACGCGCCCTCCCCCGCCCCCCTTTTATAGGAAAAAGTTACGACTCGGCCGAGTGACTGGGTCGCTCGACCGAGTGAGCTCAATGGAAAATTCCTCCCCGCTTACGCTTCGACCGAGTGGCCTTGCCCATCTCGGCCGAGTGGAGTAAGTCCATTCGGCCGAGTGGATCAAGCTACTCGGCAAGACTCGCCCTAGGAGCGTATCAGTTTTACTCGGCCGAGTGAATATATATACTCGGCCGAGTAGCAGTTATACTGAAATCAGGAAAATAAATAGAGAGTTGGATACAGCAGACTTCCCTCGTTCGTGAGCGGCTCAGCCGGACGAACTTGTGTGCTCGGCCGAGTGACTAGTATGCTCGGCCGAGTGAGCCTTGTCTTCTGCTGTTTGTCTTCGTTTGAGCTCTAAACTCTGTTTTTCTTCCTCCAGTCGATTTCATCTTCCTCCTAAGCATCGAGCGCCTTCCTGGGGCACTCCTCGTCGCCTTGTGCATCCTCCTAATGATGGGTACCTCGTTCTCCTCTCCTGTCAGGAAAAATAGGACCCGTTATCACAAGATTTTTGGGCGAACGACTCAAAACACTAAAAATTTCTAAAACAAAAATAACAAAAAAGTGAAAATAAAGCAATAACCGTCGGGTTGCCTCTCGACAAGCGCTCGTTTAAGGTCGTGAGCTCGACCCCCTATGATTTTCAATTAATGCGGGATGTTTGGTGCATATGGGATGCACCTGTCAAACTTTCCGGGGAGAACGCTTGGATTCGGAAGTTGCGGCGGCGTGTTCTCCCTCGGTGGTCTCCCGTCTCGAATAGTGTTGGGGGGAGGCTCCCCCAAGCTAGCATTTGCTCCGGTCCTCGGTTTCACCGGTGATGCTGATTTCTGTATCGGCGGAGCTTTCTTCGGAGACTTCAATTTCGAGAGCTTGCAGAGCTCTCGAATCCTTGCGACATCAGCGTCGCCTTCATCAATTTCAGCGGAGAAGTCGGGGGAATCATTTTTCTTCTCATCTTGGCCTAAATCCGGGCCTTCCTCGAAATCCTCCTTGAATAGAGCGCCAATGGAGTGGGGGATCGCCTCCTCAATTACCTCGTCAAGGAGGTCCATATAGTCTAGCTCCTCGTGGTAAGGCATGTGTTTCATTGCCTTAGGAATATGAAGCTCCACCTCGATGTTGCCGACGTTCAATGTTAGGGTACCTTCTCGCACGTCGACAATGACACCGGCGGTGGTGAGGAACGGGCGTCCAAGTATCAATGACGTATCTCCCTCCTCCTTAACGTCCATGATCACGAAGTCACATGGAAAACATATGCCCCCGGGACTTGTAGCGGGATGTCCTCGGCGATTCCTACCGGCCTTGTTATCCGTCCATCGGCTAATTGTATCCGCATGTCGGTAGGTTTCAACTTCATCCCGGTGTTTAGCCTTAGGAACATGGAGAGAGGCATGAGGCTTACACTAGCCCCTAAATCCACCAACGCCTTTTGTAGAGGGACACCGCCCAAGGTGCAAGGAATTCGAAAACTCCCCGGGTCTTTGAATTTGGCCGGCTCCTTCTCTCTCTTGATGAACCAAGAGCCCTCCTCGGCGAGCATAATCTTTTCCTTCCTCTTTCTCCCCGAAATCAAATCCTTTAAAAATTTAGCATATGTGGGGATTTCCACGATGGCGTCGAGGAAAGGAATGTTGAGGCTAACCCCTCTCAGATACTCGAGAAACTTTGCTAGCCTTTTCTCCATTTTTGCTCTAGCAAGCCTCTGGGGGAATGGGACCGATGGCATGAAGCGCATCTCCTCAATCAATTGCTCCGCTCTAGATTTCTCCTTTTCTTGCGGCTCTTTCTCCCTCTCAACTTCAACTACCGGCTCGATTGGCTCTACATTCTCCTCCACGGGCTCCTCGGTAGGAATCATGGCGGGGGTGGTATCCTTCCCGCCTTTAGTAGTAACGGCAACCACGTCATTGATGTGGCCAGTGTTGCCCCGTGGGTTTTGCTCGGGTTGAGCCGTCAATTGTTGAGTATTCCGATTGAGCAACACCAATTGCTCCAAGATTTGTGCCACAACGGTTGTAAGGGAGTCTTGCCCCGCCTTCAAGGAAGCATTGACCTTATTTTGCTCGACCATAAACTCCTCCACTCTAGCTTCGAAGTCGGATCGTAGTTGAGCTTGTGGAGGGTTTTGATTTCTCCACTCTTGATTGTATCCGGGTGGCCTATAGGGTGGAACTTGTTGCTTCGGTTGGAAATTTTGTTGTGGAGGCCCCCTCGGCGGATAGTGTTGTTGTTGGGGTGGTGGTGGTGGTCGAGCTTGTTGAGGCGGTTGTTGCGGCGGGTTCAAAGCTCCTTCATTGTTGGCATAAGAGAAACCGGGATGATTTCTTGTGGCCGGATTGGCCCAATATCCTTGGTTCCCCGCGACATATTGAACTTGCTCCAAGGATCCCTCTCCTTGCTCTCCTCCCAAATACATGGCTTGAGATTGGTCTTGCCAATCACACATTTGGTTCGTTGGTGCGGAGGTGGAAGGGGTTCCTTGGGGCTCCGTGATAAACTTCTCCAGTCTCTCCACTACCTTGTGGAGAGAATCAAACTTGCTTGTAAGCTCCGCTACGGCCTTCGCCTCATAGATGCTAGTTGGCTTCAAGGAGGACGTAGAGTGTCCTCGCTCGTCGCCCCATTGTTGATTGTTTGAGGCCATCTCCTCAATTAGGGCCGTAGCTTCTTCGGGAGTCTTTGATAAGATAGCACCATTTACCGCGGCATCAATAATTTGCTTGGTCCCCGGTTGGAGACCATTGTAGAAGCTATGAACTAGCTCCCAATCTTCAATGCTATGGTGCGGGCATTGATGTTGCAGATCTTTGAAACGCTCCCAAGCCTCATAGAGCGTCTCTTGGGGTCCTTGCTTGAAGGACATAAGAGCGCTCCGAATCTTTACCGTCTTGGAGGGCGGATAGAACTTGTCAATGAATGCACTCGCCAACTCGTCCCATGTGGTAAAGACTCCCTTAGCTTGCGTCCTCAACAAATAAAGCGCTTTGTCTTTTAATGTGAAGGGGAAGAGGCGCAGTCTGATGGCATCGATGGAGACCCCCGTCATCTGAAATGTGGCGCACTTCGACAGGAATAGCTGGATGTGGTAGTGGGGATTTTCATGGGCATTCCCATGAAATGGATCCTGCTGCATCAGAACCACTAGTCCAGTCTTCAGCTCAAAGTTCTTGTCAGCCGCCAACTCCGGCATGGCAATGGATGAGGTCGTAGAAGAGGTCTTAGGCTGGAGCCTATCGCGAATAGAAATGATCCTCGTCATTCTTGCCGCTAATTGTTCCGCAGTTTCCGGGTTGGTCATAAACCTCCCTTCCGGATCTTTCCTTCTCTCCGCTCTGATTCTCCGCGTAGTACGCTCAATCTCGGGATCAAATAATATAGCTTCAGGGTCCGCCGTTGATCTCGTGTTCATGTACGGGAAAACAAAGTTTCAAAGAAGTGATTAGCACAATGGAAGGGTTAGGTAAAGAAAAATAATGAAATAAAAAACAAAAAGAAAGAAATAGCTAGGGTGGTAAGATCAAACGCAATCGCCTCCCCGGCAACGGCGCCAAAAACTTGATCGCTCCGGAATGTAACCCAAAAGTGCGACCGTGTAGTTTTACCGCAAGCGCACGGTGTAGCGGCGAGCGGGTTATCGAACACAGGGAGGACGAATGACCGTGCTTGTTCCAATCAACCTGGCTATTAAGAACAGAAAAGAGAGAATTTTGCCTTTGGTGATCCTGTCACAATCGTCAGACAAAGTACGGAAATATCAAATCAAATAAAGAACGTCTAGGGAATGGGGAATTCCCGCTACTCACCGTATTTCGTCAATGTGGTTCATTGATATCAAAATTGCTAGAATAAAATTTCGGATGAACTAGTTGCAACTGAATGTAATACCTAGCTCATGCTCTCGCGCTGTTGCCGGTCTATAGCTATCCTAGGTTCGGGTCCAATCTCTTGCAAACCCTAGCGTAGGGAAGCTAGCATTAGGATCAACATCATCGTTCAATCGCGCCCTGAGCCCACTCTCGTGTAAACTCGGGCCACGACCTAGGTTGGGATAGTTCCTACCCGTCCAATCTCTTGCAAACGGGTATCGGCACGGAATTGCAACCGGAAACCCTAGTATCGGTCCAATCTCTTGCAAACCGATACTACGGAAATTCGATTCCAACCCAATTCGGATTTCTAGGGTTCCCTATCGTATTGGGATCCAATCTCTTGCAAATCCCAATCGGTATGAATACCTAGCTATCCATAGTAAATCGATCCCAATCTAACCCTAATAGCAACACTAGCAAAATTTCTACCAATTCATCACAAATCTGAAATTGGGCTCATAGGGTTCATCCCCACGCCCCAAGACGTGGAGACTACTCACAATTCATAGCACAAACACAAAAATAATCAATGAAATTAACAAGAGAATTCATCACAATATTGAGATAAGCAATAAAAATAGTATTTTTAGAGGAGAGAGAGGCAAACCAATGGAGTTCTTCAAATAATTCAACAAAAATCAACTTTTGTCTCCTCTCCAATCACAAGAATAAAGCTAAAAAGTTAATCTCAAAAGCTGCAAAAATCTAAGAGAAAAGCTCTCTAACCTAGGGTAAAAACAAGGGTTAAATACCCCCAAAATCGTCCAAAAAACTGTGACCAAAATGCCCCTGCGCAGCCTAAAATCCGCAATTTTCGCTACAGGCAGCGCGTCGCACTCGGCCGAGTGACAAAAGTCGCTCGGCCGAGTGAGAAACCCTGTAAATTTCCAGTAAGTCTGGGTCTTCGGGGGTCTTCACTTCGGGAGTCGCTCGGCCGAGTGAGTTGTCGTCACTCGGCCGATGGCTTCTTCGTACTCGGGCGGTCGGCATTTGCCACTCGACCGAGTGGGTCTTCTGAAGCTCAGGCAGACGAAAAACAGTAAGTTGGCGATTTTTGAATGGCTTCGTCTGAGCGCCACTCGGGCGGACGGGGTCTCGTCACTCGGCCGATGTGGCTTCCGTCGCTTGGCCGAGTGCACACATGAAGCGTGTCCGATCAGGTCGGTCGAGCGGTGTCTCGCTGGTCGGTCGAGTGACTCCTTCACTCGGCCGAGTGAGACACCAAAAATGCCCAAACAGCTTGTTTTGGCCTTCTCGTCGCTCCTGTGACGTTCTTTCTTCTTCCTCTCCTCTCCAATGGAAAAATACCCCTCGGGGAGGTCATCGGTGACACTCTGGAGTAGGCGTATCTCGAGATCACTCCAAATCGCTCCAAATCACCTGAAATGCGACAAAAACAACAAATCGTGAAAAGCATCGCAATATCGTCGATATATCGTGAAAAACATGATTTGAGCGATCTAAATGGCATGCAAACATGCGGGAAAAAAGTGTAAAATAAGGAGTGATCACTCATACCGTATTTACACATAAGTCTATCTAGATTTATGTGTTAGAACCTTCGTGAGTGGATCTGCTAAACCGTCTATCGTATAAACTTACAGATTTTTTATATTTATGCTTGACCAATCATTTGAATCTCATCCAAATTATTACCTTGGTCTTTTGGAATCCATAATTTCTAACTTTTAAATAGTCACTGGTCATCTGCACAGTTCATAATCGTTTCTGATAAAATGTCAAACTCTTTTGACCACTTTATCAAAACATATGTTCCGGCTCCTTGATGCCCGCATGCCTTTTATTCGCTCGCACTGACCTTGAAAACTCTCTAGCTAATTCATAAAAGTTTGTTCTTCTAAATCATATTTAGGAAACATACTTTACATGAATGCTCCAGTTTTCATGGTCATCATAAGCATTTACATCGAGTCTAATCCGAATAAATCTGTACACAGCTGTTAGCGAGACAATTTCATCACAATCTATTTATAGGAGTTATGATGTTGACTATTCTCAACCAACCTAACTCGTACTTCACTAATTTCCATCTGCACCAATCTTCTGTCTTGAAGATTCACTTGCAGCCAAAGAAAACACTTTCCTTGGGCACATCAACTAAGGTCCATACCTTATTTACGTGCAAGGATCTTTTTCGGATTGCATCAAGTCATTTCTTAGAGTCACTACTCCGAATGGCATCTTAGAAGTTGTCTAGGCCATCATCAACTATGATGTCTTACTCGACTTTTCGTCTCACGAGACTCGAGTAATCTTGTGACTTCCTAACGATTAATTTGAGGAATATCATATTCATAAGGTCCTTACAGAGCCTTATCAAAATGTAGGCATTACTATCTGAGACTTAACCCATAGGGATGATTGTAACTCAAAGTCACTTGCCATGTATCGCAAAGTGCGATTCATGCTCTCTAACCCACCGATGTGCTAAGAGACTTGACCTGAGAGAAAATCACACTTTCTTTTAATTACGCAAGAATTATATAGCTAAGTATTCGACTCTTCGATATGATCGAAGCAGTTCAAATACTTCTGTCATTGTGTACTCTATTTTATCAAACTTGTGTTTCATCAAGAACACATGTTGTGATAAAATAAGTAAAACTTATCTAGGCTAATTTAGACTTGGGTATGGATACATCTGTATGTACAAGACCGTAAGTTCTCTAACTCATTTTCCCACTTCTTACATAAGGAGTTTGGCCAGCATACCTTTGAGACAAGACTTACAAGTGTCTTTCGACTCATAATACAAGAGGTCAATAGCCCTCTCTTTATGTGACTTGTCAAGTCTGTTCTCTTTGGTACGACCTAGTCTATTTTGCCATAGATAAATTTTCCATGACTTGCGCATTCATGTATTACCACCTAATACAGTCTCGTTATACAAATTACTCATTACTTAAGAAGCAAAGTGACGACATTCGCCAAAGTGTGGTAGACGTCCTCTATGGTCCAAGAAACAACAATTTCTCCTTTTTCCAACATGCAGACAATCTATTCTTTTTGTATAACGATTATCCTGAAACTATAACATCAAATATGTCACATTTTCAATTCCTCCTACTATTGCCTTAACTAATTATAGATAAAACTCTTTCTCAATTGACTTTCTTCTTTTCTAAATCTCATTTAGATATTACGCATCCCAACGCAATAATAACTGTGCAAGCATCTCAAGTATCCAAACGCTTGAGCTTTACAACATTGAGTGTGCTCAACAAGTTGCTCGTCTCAAGATCCGATTGGGTTACATAGTCTTGCACCGCTCATGCATTCATCTTCGAGTCAAACAGTTTGCATGAAGTTCCACACATTGTGGATTGAATTGTGTTGGGTCTAGGGCTTTAAGGAAGTCATTGTCCTTGAGCCCGTGTTAAGATGGTCACTTTAATGTCAATGAGAACATAGTGTAGTCTATTAATTAGAATTTGAGATGATATTCCTTTAACCAACCATTTTGACCAGTTAACTTATTCTCTTAGGATATTATGTTTTGGATACCATCGGTAAACATAGAACTATCTTGTTTAGCATATGTTCAATTTTAAATATAGATAGAATGGCTTTTATCTAACTATATCCTCCCACTATTTTGGCGATCAATTTTAGCCATAATAATGAATGATTTAAATTAATTAAATTTAGTGGGAAAGGGATCCAACCTTCCTGAGCCTCACAACCTTGAGTGTACTCAACAAATTGCTTGACTCTGCGATTGGTATATGACTCTTCATCAATCATATCATATATAATTCCCTTATTGGTTTTTACCCCTAGCCACTTATGATCATCAGTGTGCTTATCCAAATCACAATGACTAGTCTAGTCGGACCTTTGTTTTCGTGTCTAGCCTAACTTACGCCGGCGCTTGGTGTATGGGCACAACGCGATGTTTTGGGTTAAGTCTAAACTACATCTCATGTAATGAGAAGTTGGTTTCCATAAAGTAGCTATGACATAGCTTGAGTGAGCTCAACAACTATAACATAGAACCTATAGTTGCCAACCTCTAAAACAAGGAGGGTTACTGCTAACCTTGAAGAAGATTTTGGACGTAATTGACTAGATGTAATCGATGGTTTCACATAATCATAACTCATAACCTTGCGGTCCAGCAGAACACGGCCAGGGATTTGGCTAGGCTAAGATCACTATCTCCAGTCGAGCTTGGGTGATCCACAACACTAGTCAAAAAAACACTAGACCAGACCATGGTCCATTGAAGGATACTAATTATTCATATGTGTGCCATCGACTTGAAATGACTTCATTAAAACTAGTTATCCTATCAACTAGTTGAATCCTAAAATTCGAAATTATTAGGATTGGTTAATAACTTTTATTAATGTCTTTATCAACTATAAGGAATGAATTTTAGGGTGCTACCCAAATCATATATTAGGCATTTAAACAAGTTTAAATCATAGCATGTCCATCAAAAATTATCTAAAATTTTTTAGAAAGCTTTTAATGACTTACTTAATAGTTCTTCTTGTATTATCACATAATTAACAAGAAATATTATATAACCATTACTGATACAAAAATTTTATCACATAAGATTTTGGCATTAACAATTGCAACTAAAATTATCTCGTAATAAAGTTACAACAATAATTATCATATAATTATCAAGATCTAAATTTTCAAAATCATCACATGATTTTTTAAAAATAGATCTAATTTTCAAAAAACAATTTTTCGAAAAAAATTCACATGAAATGACAATTCAATAGTTTAATTCAAATATCCATCTGATGGAGAAACATGATGTATCATATACAGTTTATAATTGCAAAAACTGTAGATCAAGTAGACATGGCTCTGATACCACTAAAGCGTTTTCTAGGTCTTTAGGGCTATAAAAATCGACGTCCGGCCTTAGTCGGACGAATGAGACGGATGACGAGATCAAATCAGCAGCCGAAAAACAGACTTAAAACAATTTTAAATCAATCTCTAAGGAAATTAACCCTAGCCAGAATCTCTACTATAACGGGGTTGGGTCCGACCAACCCCTAAGGATAGATCTATCTAACTATTTGCAATTATAAATGCACGAATATTTAAACTACATATCTTTCACTTCGTTTTCGCAGAATACGAAGCATCGTTTTTAGCAATGTTTCTTTATTTCCGAAGCAATGCCCCATGCCGCTTCTCCCGAGCCGAACCACATCTCGAGCCAAACCACGTCACAAACCGAACCGCATCCTAAGGTGATCAACACCATATCGCCGAGCAAACCACGCGTCAAAGAAAGTTTCACCTTGAGTGGATCCTTTGTCAAGACTTCGGATCCGATCCGAACTCCTTCGTAGCTTTGCTAGAGCCCGATCAGGAGCAATGAAGAATTTTGGAAGGGAATATTAATTTAAGTCTTAATCCGAGCATGCTCAAAACTTTTGGGAGCTTCTCGGATTTGGAGACTTGGTACAAGTTTCAAGGATGTGGTTGGCCCCTATTTATATAGTCAGCTGACTCCTCTCCTTCTCATCATATCCGATGTGGGACTAAATGTTTTGGAGGAAAAATTAATTAAAGTTTGACTTTCATAAAGGCCAATTTTTAGCGATTTTTTCCTCCCTCACAGTTGAACTTCGCAAGTGATACGACATATCAAATCAAAGAAAACTGAACGATGATCACATAGAAACAAACGGGGCTCAATTCCGATATTGTTTGGCCCCTCAAACGTACGCGCGAAGTTGATCAAAAAACAGAATTTCGCATGAAAAAACAACCGTCAGAAATCAGGATTTAAAACCTTAGACGTGGGGCCCAGACAGGGCCCCACGGGCAGTCCAGCTCAAAAAGAAAACGCCTGCAATGCACGCGCCCTTCAATTTTTTTGGGCGCATTAGACGCTCATTAAATGGGCACATCAGGTGCCTGTCTCCCATATTTTTTAAATAAAAATTATTTTAAAACAACTTTAAAATAACTTTTAATTCAATAGTTTAAACCCATTTTAAACTTCTTTATTGGGCTAGTTTGGACTCTGATTTGAGCACAGTTTGTCCCCGACTCTCATCAAATGGGCACATTAGGCGCCCATTAAATGGGCGCATGTCTCCTATATTTTTTAAATAAAAATTATTTTAAAACAACTTTAAAATAAATTTTAATTCAATAGTTTAAACCCATTTTAAACTTCTTTATTGGGCTCGTTTGGACTCTGATTTGAGCACGGTTTGTCCCCGATTTTCGTGGAAATATCCTCTTCATTTCTATGCATCTATAATTTAAAATATGTCTGCAAACACTTTACTACATATTTAAATACATTTTAATATTAAAATCCATTTGCATCGAATACAAATGAACTGAGGGCATACATCCCTTAACACTAACCACATATGATGATACTAAAACAGGGACATCATCGGCTACTCGTAGTCAGTGCCATATGGGGCTTCGAGCCCCGTCTGTAGTAGGGTCAGGCTGTAGGGTCTCACATTGAGTGGGACCTTCATCAAGTAATATGTAGAATTAGGGAGATAATACATCGAATGTACGGAATTAATTATGTCACAAAAGCTTTGCGATATAGCCTATGTTGGATCCTGTGGATGGCAAAGAGAACACTAAGGGGGGTGAATAGTGTTTTCAAAAAAAAAATAAAATTTCACCTCTAGAATTCTCCCTAAGATTAATAAAGAATTACCTAATATCAATCTTAATCAACAAATACTTGCATCAATGAAATAAGCATAGCGGAAATAATAAATTGCAAGTAAATAAATAGCAATCACAAACACACAGATTTTTATCCTGGTTCCCCACAACATGGGTACATCATATCCCCGAAACTCTTGTCTGGCTTTAATCCACTATTATTGGTAAATAGTACAAACCACCTTCCGCCAAGAGGATTTACAACCACCTTGCCTACAACAAGGATTTTGCCTTGCCTCACAACTCGAGGACTTTTCCTTGCCTCACAATCCGAGGACTTTTCCTTGCCTCAAAATCCGAGGACTTTCAACACCCTTATCACCAAGGGACTACAAGTAAAATCAAATCCAATTCACCACAATAAATTAGTGGAGATTGGTTTACACCCAATAATTCTATAGCCAAGATTAAATTTGCAATTGTGCTTAACATGGCTAAAAGAATTTAATCGTTCGTATATCACACAAAGAATATGAAATAATTCAATGTGATCTAGAATTTTGTTGTGTTCTTAGATCACACAAAGAATATGAAAATTATTCAATGTGATCTAGAATCTAGATGTGTTCTTAGATCACACAAAGAAAAAGAAAATATTCAATGTGATCTAGAATCTAGATGTTTCAAAAATCCTTTTGAGAATATAAAAAAGAGAGGATTTTGAAAACCAATTTGAAATAGCCAAAAATAATATGATCTTTAAAAAAATTTATAGACAAATATAAGCAATAAGATCAAAGAATGAAAAAACCGTTTTGGCTACGAAGAGCTTTGAGAGCAATGAGAACGATGAGAAATTTGACAGAATTATAGCTTTAGCTTAAGAGTGAATTGTTGAGGAAAATATTCTCATAGGGTCTCTATTTATAGAGCCAAAGGAGAATTCAAAATGATTCAAAATGGGTTTGACTTTTAACCAAAAATCAACTGAGAATTAAATAATAGAGGCAACCAAGGAAGTCAACACGTACAGCTGGTAGTCGACTCCCTAAGGTTAGTAGTTGACTCCCAGAGTATTTTCTGAGAAAATTAGTTACAGCTGGTAGTCGACTCCCTAATATTGGTAGTCGACTCCCAGAGTGTCTTTTTAGGGAGAAGGCAGAAATCAGGGTAGTGAACTACTGGGTGTTTGTAGTTGACTACAAGTTGAAACTTAGCTTCTATGAAAAGTATGCTCTCAAATAAGTTTAAAACAAGTTTAAAAACATTTTAGAAAATCATTTTGTGTGTGTGCATATTCTTCTTGGCTTTAATATAGTCCTAAGAAATGAAAAGCAACTCATACACTAGACACTATGAAAAACTTGAAGCCATGGTTGCGCTTGATCTTGTTGCATGGGCTTCACTTGAATTTGAGCTCCTTTTTAGTTTGAGCTTGATCACATTCTTTGAGCTTCTTATTTGAGCTCTTCTTGGGCATGAACTGAAGCTTTAGAATGTAGACATTGAATTGCGAGCTAAATTCATCTCCATCTTCTAAGAGTGTGGTTTAAGTTTTTTTCTCGGAGTATGCTTTGAGCTTCACTTAGCTTATTTTCACAATCTACATCTTAAATAATATGTTTAGTACATTA
The DNA here is from genome assembly GCA_030789695.1 of Scilla litardierei. Classification (NCBI taxonomy): domain Eukaryota; kingdom Viridiplantae; phylum Streptophyta; class Magnoliopsida; order Asparagales; family Asparagaceae; genus Scilla; species Scilla litardierei. The sequence goes on from CM061133.1 coordinate 224,095,217, forward strand.
ACAACATTTGGTGTGATCATCATTAAAACCACTTTGGGGTGGGGCTAGATTTCCCAACACTCTCCCCCCTTTTGATGATGACACCCAAATGAAAAAGCATATGAATAATATAAAATGAAAGCTAATGAGTAAGTGTACTTACTCCCCCTGCTTAGATGCGGTTATCATATATTATTCGTTCATGGTTTTGCTTGCTTTCACTTTTTCTCCTCCTTGTCATCATAAAAAATATAATAGTATACATACCAAGTGAATAACAAAATTTACATAGGCTCCACCTCAAAGTTTGCAACATTGAAGTTGGGTCTCCCCCTTAATTCATGCATGTAACTTGAGATTCATTGGGAGCTCCTCTTCTAATCCCTTACAATTTTGGTACCTGAAAATCAAACATATAATATAGGTTCCCTTTCTTTGTGGGTCCGTGGGACTAGTCTTACATAATTATATAATTATTAATTAAGAGGGAACCAAACCCAGTTGGGTAATGATTTCCCATAAATAAATCTATAGTCTCTACAAAAATGAACATTGTTCATAAAACTAGAAATGTAATTGTCTTTCATTTGGACGGTTCCAATTTTGGGAATCCAAATTTTGACATATCCATTTGCAGTTTTATGAACTCTGGCTTGATGATGAGAATTCCTAGAATTTTGATTGGTCGCCTTATAACCTAAGCCATGTTTGCTAGTTGATGTTCTTTGTGAACTAATCAAGCTATCTAATTTTTCTTTACCGTTATTAACCTAGCAACATTATTGACCAAGTCATCATGCTTTGCCTTAATGGCGGTCATGTTCTTTTCTAAGTCTCTAAACCTATTTCCTAGGTCTTTAAGATCTACATTAAGCAACCTATTCTTTTCAATTAAATCCTTATCGTTGCTAATCAATTTTAGGTTCTCTTCCCTAATCTTTTCTAGCTCTTGATTAGTAGAATTAGAACCACAATATTTATGCATCTTTTTGAAAGTTAAAAGCTCTTTGAGTTGGACCTCATATAAAGCATAAATTTTATGAAATTCCTCCTCATAATCAAGTTCCTCATCATCACTACTATCGCTATCCCTAGAGTTATGGTCTTGGGGTCTTCCCGTGCCATGAAGCACATGTGGTTCCGCTTATTCCTTTTTCTTAGTTCTCCTTCACTTTTGGATGATGATGAGCTATCAGAATCCTCTTCATCATCGCTTTTCTCCCAAGCCGCAAAAGATTTTCTGTTTGGCCTTTTGCCTTTGCACAACTTCATTCTCTTGTCGTTGTTTTTCTTTATTGGACAGTCTTTCTTCATGTGACTGGGCCTATTACATTCATTACAAATAACATCATTAGTGGAATTGAACTTATGGTTGTAGGACTTACGTGCATTTAGGATTTTCTTCAATCCTTTGGAGATGAGTGCCAATTGTTTCACCATCTCATCATTGACTTCATCATCAGACTCCTCCAAAGCTGATGTGGCTTTGAATGCAAGGTCCTTCTTCTTTTCACCATGTTCCTTGGTATTTCTCTCTTTCAGTTGGAGTTCATACGCCATTAGATTGTCGATGAGCTCCTCCAAGGTTAGATTTGAAGTGTCGTTCCCTTCTTCAATGGCCGAAGCTTTGGATTGCCATTCGGGAGTGAAGGATCTAAGGATCTTGCATACATGATCCTCTTGTGTGTACTTCTTTCCCAATCTCGCAAGTGTGTTGACGATCTCTGTAAATCTCGTGTACATCTTCGTTACGTTCTCACCTTTCTCCATCATAAATTGTTCATACCTGTCAACATAAAGAGAAGATTTTGACGATTTAACGTTTTGGTTACCTTCATGTGTTACCTCAAGGATTTTCCATATTTGGTGCACGGAGGTAGCCATGGAGATGCGGTTGTATTCCGTTATGTCAAGTCCACAATATAGAATGGACATTGACTTGGCATTTAGAGAAACTTTGTCTCCTTCTTGGTCCACTTTTCTTCCTCGAGAGTGGGTGCTTCATAAGGGTTCTCCACTATCTTCCATAGCTCATAGGAGATAGAGAGAAGGTACATTCGCATCCGATTCTTCCAAGATCCATAATTTGATCCATTGAGAAGTGGTGGTCGGGTGGAAAATTGTCCTTCGGGGAATCGATCAGTTGATGCCATCTATAACCTCGCTCTGATACCAAGTGTTGGATCCTATGGATGGCAAAGAGAACACTAAGGGGGTGAATAGTGTTATCAAAAATTAAAATTTCACCTCTAGAATTCTCCCTAAGATTAATATAGAATTACCTAATATCAATCTTAGTCAACAAAAATACTCGTATCAATGAAATAAGCACAACAAAAAAAATAAATTGCAAGTAAATAAATAACAATCGCAAACAAACGGATTTTTATTCTCTTTCCCCACAACCTGGGTACGTCCAGTCCCCGAAACTCTTGTCAGGCTTTAATCTACTATTATCGGTAAATAGTACAAACCACCCTCCTGCCAAAAGGATTTACAACCACCTTGCCTACAACAAGGATTTTCCCTTGCCTTACAACCCGTGGACTTTTCCTTGCCTCATAATCCGAGGACTTTCAACACCCTTATCACCAAGGGACTACAAGTAAAATCAAATCCAATTCACCACAATAAATTAGTAGAGATTGGTTTACACCCAATAATTATATAGCCAAGATTAAATTTGCAATTGTGCTTAACGTGGCAAAAAGAATTTAAATCGTTCATAAATCACACAAAGAATATGAAATAATTCAATGTGATCTAGAATCTTATTGTGTTCTTAGATCACAAAAAGAATATGAAAATTATTCAATGTGATCTAGAATCTAGATGTGTTCTTAGATCACACAAAGAATATGAAATTATTCAATGTGATCTAGATTCTAGATGTTTCAAAAATCCTTTTAAGAATATTAAAAACAAATAGAGGATTTTGAAAACCAATTTGCAATAGCCAAAAATAATATGATCTTTAAAAAATTTTATAGACAAATATAAACAATAAGATCAAAGAATGAAAAAAAACTGTTTTGGCTACGAAGAGATTTGAGAGCAATGAGAACGATGAGAACTTTGAAAGAATTATAGCTTTAGCTTAAGAATGAATTGGTAAGAAAAATGTTCTCATATGGTCTCTATTTATAGAGCCAAAGGAGAATTCTAAAAGATTCAAAATGGGTTTGACTTTTGCCAAAAATCAAGTGAGAATTAAATGATAGAGGAAATCAAGGAAGTCAATACGTACAGCTGGTAGTCGACTCCCTAAGGTTGGTAGTTGACTCCCAGAGTAATTTCTGAGGAAATTAGTTACAGTTGGTAGTCGACTCCCTAATATTGGTAGTCGACTCCCAGAGTATCTTTTCAGGGAGAAGGCAGAAATCATGGTAGTGAACTACTGGGTGTTTGTAGTTGACTACAAGTTGAAACTTAGCTTCTATGAAAAGTATGCTCTCAAATAAGTTTAAAACAAGTTTAAAAACATTTTAGAAAATCATTTTGTGTGTGTGCATATTCTTCTTGGCTTTAACATAGTCCTAAGAAAATGAAAAGCAACTCACACACTAGACACTATCAAGAACTTGAAGTCATGGTTGAGCTTGATCTTGTTGCATGGGCTTCACTTGAATTTGAGCTCCTCTTTAGCTTGAGCTTGAGCACATCCTTTGAGCTTCTTATTTGAACTCTTCTTGTGCTTGAACTGAAGCTTTAGAATGTAGACGTTGAATTGCGAGCTAAATTCATCTTCATCTTCTAAGAGTGTGGTTGAAGTTCTTCTTCTTGGAGTATGCGTTGAGCTTCACTTAGCTTATTTGCATAAACTACACATCTTAAATAATATGATTAGTACATTAACAACATTTGGTGTGATCATCATCAAAACCACTTTGTGTTGGGACTAGATTTCCCAACAGCCTAAAGAATTAATGATGTGTGATTATTGCATATGATGCAAAAGAATTTAAAATATGTCGTAAAATGTTTGCGAGCACATTTTATAATAAAAGCATATAAAATACCCAAACCAGGGTCTTGGAATTTCCTGGACCCTTTTAGCCAGAGTAGGATTTAGGCAAAAGCCCAAAAATTGAACCCAGGCAAGAGCTTGGGGATGTGTAGGTTCATCCCAAGCTTTGGGGTCGACCCAGATGCACCTAGGCTCGAGCCCAGCAACAGCCTGGGTCGAACCCAGGCTTTCTGGGTTTGAGCCCACGCATCTGGGCCCGAACCAGACCGTAGCAAAGCAGCCTGGGTTGAGCCCATGTAGCTGGGCACGAACCAGACCGCAGCAAAGCGACCTGTCCGAGGCACGGGCAATGCCTGCTTGGTTTAAGCGGGCTTGGCCCAGCGCACTAAATATAGTCTGGGGCTACCCGCTTCAATGTAGGCTGGTCCCTGCCTGCCCTCTACGGGTGGGCGTCCGCTTCGAGCTGGCGGGCGTGCCCGATCCATGTTGGGCCCCACTATGGGGTCTATAGAACAGTGCAAAAAGGCAGATTCAAATCTGCAAAGTTTGGGCAGAATTGTGGCAAACTTTGAGGTGACGTTTAATGGGTCAAACTGGGTTGGAATTAAGTGTCGTTTGTTCCTAAGCATTTATCATTCAGTGCTCTTTGATTTGATATAAGATATCACTTGCAAAGATCAACTGTGAGGGAGAAAAAATTCAATAAAGTTCGGCCTTCGTGGAGGGCAAACTTGAAATTGTTTTTTGCTTAAATTAATTAGTCCAACATCGGTTATTTTGAGAGGAGGAGTGGTCAGCTTTCTATATAAATAGGGGCATACTCCCCTCCTTGAAACTTGCACCAAGCCTTGGATCTAGGGAGTTCTCAAAATTTAAGAGCACACCTAGATCGAATAAGCTAAAATAATATTCCCTCTTTCTTCCTTTTCTTATATGCCCCTGATTGGGTCCTAACAAGGCTACAAAGGGAGTTCGGATCAGATCTGGAATCTTGATGGAGGGTCCACTCAAGGTGAAACTTTCTGGAACACGTCGTTGGCTCAACGATAAGGGTGTTGCTCTCACAAGATGCGGTCAAGTTCGAGGGAAGCGGTTCAGCCTCAACGCGGAGCATTGGTTCGTGAGGATTGACGTTATGCGAACGTGCAGAACAAAGGTATGTACTTTATTTTACGCATTTAATTTTGCAGTAGTTAGTTAGATTTATTCTTAGGGGTTGGTCAGACCCACCCTGGGATAGTAGAGATTCTGGTTAGTTCCTTAGGGCTGTCTTTTTCACTGCTTTATTCTGTTTTGTCATCCGACCGACTTAGGCCGGACGTCTATTTTAGCGCTTTGGACCCCATAAAATCCCTACATCACCACACCTTATATCCCACATTACCCAACCCCGATTTCTTCTGTATTGAGGGAGCCGTGCAGTGGGCATTTCCATATGATCCAGCTTTTCCCCCGCCTGCACAAGCACAACCCATTCCCGCTCAGGATCCAGTCATTCCTACTACTGCATAGGGAGGCCCGGGCATACCATCCCCACGTCATTTCACACTGAGACCTCATCCGCATGGCGAGGGTACTATACGTTATGGTCCTCCTCCTCCACCTCCTTTTTTTACCCATGAGCGTCTTACCCGAGTGAGGGGGCTATTCGTGATCTTAAATCTTCCATAGACGGTGTCAAGTCCATATTTCTTACCTTATAATCGCAGTTTGACACCGTCTATCGCTGGCATTATTCCCAGGGCCATTACCCCGATGTAAACACATGTATCCTCCTCATGCCACCACCCTCCACTTCTACACCACCCCCACCACCCCCACCCCCACCCCCACCTAGTAGTAGCACCTCTTGAGGAGATTTTCCATATATTCTCCCCCCATTTTCATATAGCCCTATTGATCACCTCACCATCACATTCAGGGCTTATCTTTATCCTAGCTTAGGGGATATTCGACACTATCTCTCCCCCCACAGATTTCTTCTCGATTTCATTGATTATTTCACATTGAGTACAATGCTTAGATCCAGCTTGAAGGATGAGAATTTCAGCTTTTCTTTTTCTTTTCCACCCACATTCTCATATTTTTCATCAATGTGTATATTCTTCTCTTTTCATTCTCCTTTTCACCTCTCCTTTCATGCATCACTTCTTTCTCTTTTATATGCATTCTAAAAAATAACTACAAAATCATCATGCATTTGCATTTGCATCTCCCATGCATCATGCATTCATTGTAAATAAGTGTGTTTTGAGATTTTTTCGAAATCGAGATCTTATATGCATGGTTATCGAATGAAATTTTCAGATTCTATCTTTTACACTCGATTTCTTGACATCGATTAGAATATATGACTAGGATATGTTTCTAGTCTCAAATCTCATTTAATATGCTTTTTATCCATGCTCATAGTCCCTATGATAGTAGTACTTGAAACCAACCTAGGTTGAAGTTTTCTTATGAATCCGCTTTATGCATGGACCGTAGAAATGATAGCTAAGAATACTTGTTTGTAATCCTTCGAGACTTGGATAACGACATATCACATAGTACTGAGGATTGATTTTGCTTAACCTACTCATGCTTTTGAAAAAATGTGTATATAGAAAAAAGGAATAAATATGCATCGTTCTCCCAGCTACACTAAGTAGCAAGATCTCTGTGCCTCAAGAAGCGTTGGGGCCTCGTGTCGAAAGGATTAGGTTGGGGGAGTGCATATAGATAGGTCTGAGGGGTCACTCTTAGCCTGATGCCCTAAGGTCGTCTGACCTGGGAGTCATCGACCCAACGCTCCTTATATAAACCCATTAGAATCCCAAATGAAAAAAATGAAAATTGATGAAAATAAAAGCATGAATAAACCTAGCAATTTCACGAATCACGGAACGTTGGAGTGTTGTGAGAGCCACTTTTTTGATACACATAAACCATTATCTGATACTTATCCTTTCCTCGACCATACCATAATTTCGATTCATATTCCTTCAACCTAAGGACAGATTAGAAGAAATATTCTAGGACTTGAGTATGACCATAGTTGAGTATATTGTTTGATGGGTGAGTATTCGAAATCCAATTCACAACCAATTCCAATTTCATATTCAATTCAATTCAAATACAAACTCCAAATCCTATTTCAGATCCTATTATGATTGAAAGAGATCTTCCAAATCCTATTCAAAGTTGAATTCAATCTCCAATCTCCTACAATTATGGGATTCCATTTGAGCCATTTTTTCTCCACAACATCCTATATAAACCCTCCATCTCCAAGAGGGTATCATGCAGCCAACACCAAAGAAAATCCCAAGCTTCAAACACATCCATTTGCCGAAATAGTTTTTATGTTTTGAAGCCTCATTGCCGCATGCATTCAAGGGTAAAACCCTAGTTGTCTCTCCCCTTGCCGCAAGCTTCATTGCCATCCTCCCTAATAGCCGCATGCTACATCTTCCACCTCTAAGCTGCAACCAAGCAATGCAAGCCTCATTGCCAAGATTCATCAAAGATGCAAGGAGCATCATCTTCTTCCCATTGCCGCAAGCATCAAGAGCTCCTTCAACCTCCCATAGCAGCAAACATCAAGAGCTCCTTCAACCTCCATTGTCGCAAGCATCAAGAGCTCCTTCAACCTCCATTGCCGCAAGTTTGCATCATCTTCTTCCCAAGCCGTAAGCTTCAAAGCCAAAGAACCCTCCTCTCCTACAACTCCAAGGACAAAGCACCATTGTCTACATTATCCATCTACCAAGGAGATTCACTTAGGTTCTATTGAGAAGAGGCCACAACATCTTGGGGTGCCGCAATGACTTGGACACCGCAACATCTTGGGGGTGCCACACCTTGAGAGCCGCAAGCACCATCCAAGAGGGAGGCCGTAACATTGAGTTGATGATGGGGGGACTTCATATTGACAACTACATCTTGTCAGATCAGATCTGACCGCACTGAATGATAGAGACGATAATACCAACACGAATTGAGTTTTTCTAAACTCTTTATTAGTTTACATTTGTGTAATGGTGTGTTGATCTATGTAAGTTACTTATACATTCGTTTTGGGGTTTTGGGGGTCTTGACTAGTCGGTGCTAGACAGGAGAGAGATTTTACTAGATTACTAAGTGTTTGGCACTTTGGTAAGTGCGGTACGAACTTGGTGAGCATAGAGTGAGTGCTCGTAGTTCTTTATAGTTGTACCATTGCCATTATTAATGCTAGTAATTGTTTTGGGGTTAGAATAGGTCGTTGGGACGACTGAACCAGGGTAATCTCTCGTGCACTCTGTGATTGGCTTTATTTACTCTGCGTCTGATTGGTTGTGCTGATTATTGCATGTGTTATCTCGAAGTTTTTATTAGCCTATTCACCCCCTTAGGCTTAGACCTAGATCTAACAAGATCTAGTCTAGAAATAGCTAGAAATCTCTCGTGCACTCTGTGATTGGCTTTATTTACTCTGCGTCTGATTGGTTGTGCTGATTATTGCCTGTGTTATCTCGAAGTTTTTATTAGCCTATTCAACCCCTTAGGCTTAGACCTAGATCTAACAAGTGGTATCAGAGCAGGTTAGAGGATCTAGTCTAGAAATCATGAATACCCCAGAATTAGTTTTTGCTCAAGGCATGTCTATAGATCGACCTCTTCTATTTAGTGGGCACGACTATATCTACTAGAAGGCTAGGATGAAAGTTTATTTATTATCCGTGGATTTTGATACTTGGCAGATTATTGAAAATGGATATATTATGATTTCTAAGCATAAAAGTAATCTGAATTTGAATGCTAGAAATGTGTGTGCTCTGAATGCTAAAGCAATGACCATTATATTGTGTGGTTTGGATAGAAAAATATTTGGTCATATTTCTCATTGCTCTTCTGCACAGGATATATAGGGGACTTTGGAGACAACAATAGAATCGAGCAATCTTTCAGTGATCACAACTCAAGCGACGAAAAGAGGCCACAGAAGAAGAACCGACATGGAAGAAAAGCTCTTTTAAATAAACATGATGTGTGTGTGTCTAAGAATATTTGTGACAATACTAATGATGAAATCAATTGCCAAAATTGCAGGAAATTTGGACACACCAAAGGGGATTGTCCATCAATGGAAAAAGGAAAGAATAACACTGCAAAGGAGAAAGGAAAATCTATGACAGTAACGTGGGATGAGGAGAATGAGGATGAGACTCAGGATGAGACTGCTTATTCATCCCTTTGCTTGATGGGAGAGCTTGATGAGATAAAATCTTGCACCAAAGTTCAACTTCTGAATATTTGTAAAGAAATGCAAGATGAAATTGAAAGCCTAGAAACCACTGTAGAGAAGCTTGAATCCACTGTAGAGAAACTGAGAAATTCTAACTTTAAACTGCAACAAGATAATTGCAACATGTCAATAGAAGTTGATAAACTGAAAGAAAAAGTTGTTGCATGTAATTCTACCATCAATTTGTTGAAAAAAAGGAAAATTTAGAATGCATGAAATAGCTGAATGCCTTAAGTATCCTACGCTTTTAAAAGAGAATAATATGCATAAAGAAAAAGCTTTTGAGCTAGAAAAGAAGATGGTAAATCTGAAAAAAAATGAGGAAGAGAACAAAAAGGCTTTTATCAGTAAATGTACCATGCTTGTTAATAAAAACATGTATTTAAAATCTAAAGTATCCGATCTTGAGCTAACCATTAAAAATTTGGAGTTGGTAAGCAATCATTAGACATTATTCATGTAAATCAGATATATGGAAATAATAGGTACGGTCTAGGCTATGGAACTAAAATTGATGAAAGGCCAAGAATTGATAAAAAGATTCAAAAAGAAATTGGTGTAGGAAGAAGCGTTTTTGCTAAATGCTTTACATGTGGATGTGTTGGTTATACTTCTTATCATTGCAATTATAGGAACAAAAATATGAAATTCAAGCAAATGTGGGTTCCTAAAAGTTTGTTGACTAACATGAGTGGACCTTGTTGGGTTCCAAGGTCACACATAACATCTTCCGTGTAGGTAAGATGGAGGGGCGAGGAACTATGGATTTGACGTCGCATTTCTTTAAAAAAATTCCTTAGCCAAACGACAGTGCGAAGGTAAGGTTTCTTCCTCGAGCTTAATGTATACCTTCATAGTATTTTTATGTGTGCTTGATTTGTTTTGTTTGTGTGCTAGAATTTGCCTGTTAGGAGGCTTTAGTTCTTTATAAAATCAAAACAAAAAATGAAAAAAAAAACAAAAGCTATAAAAATGGTGCCTAATGTGTATCTTTCTTTTGAATCATTAAATTGGTATTAATGAATGATATTCATATCCATGTAGAAATTGGTATATTATTGCTATAGCTATATGTGCATGTTTGACTCTCTAAATATCCATGACATGCTCAATGATTTGAATAACGTGATTTCTACTCCTACACTTTCACTTAAGTATTAAATATTGTTGTACATTTGGAGACATCTTTTATGAAATATTGGAAAGTGAATGTAGGAGGTTAAATTAACTGAAAATCTACCAAATATGACATGTCTTGCCTTGGATAAAAATAAAGCTCAAAAGAATTGAATTCAAACCAAAAAAGGGGAATATAAAAATGAAAAGAAAGAAAAGAGCTCAGTATGAAAAATGGATACGATCCATGGCAACGATACTAACCACGTGGATCCAACATAAACTTTAAGAGTAAACTTGAGTGTTGGTGTTATACTCGTCAAGCAATGCCACCCTTCATCTAAGAGTCCTCATAGGCTATGTTTTGGGTGTGGTAACTTGAACTCATTTTCAATGAGATGGGGAAAATCAATCCTAGATGATATCATGTTACATGGAAAAGTTGATTGGTTTTGGTTGAATTTCTTGAAAGTTCTCCTTATGTGCTTCAATGATTAATCATCACACGTACACGATGGTGTAGAAGTCATTGATATAATTTTAATTAGATTTGAATTGTTTATTCTACGAATATCTACATGCAAGGATTTGTTGTAATTTATAATGCTCACTTTTTGCATATGATATGCCATTGACTTCGTTGTACACTTTTGATGATAACAAAAAGGGGAGAATATTTTGGAAAAGATTTATGAATATTTGGGAAAGATTTGTGAATATTGGAATATTGTGCTTAATGAATAATGTGGTAACGAATAATGTGCTAATGAATAATGTGCCTAATGAATATGTGTTCATGGGGGAGCATGCATATAGGGGAGCATGCATACATGTTGAACATCATTACACATCATTGTATTTATACTAATTCCTCCATCATCATACTTCTCACACACACATGTCACGATGATATTATTTGGATCGTTATTGCTCAAATCTTATATATGGTTTGTCATTATCAAATGGGGGAGATTGTTGGATACAACATGTAGTTGGATACAACGATCAATGACTTCCTGTTTGATGATAACAAACATGTGTGAACGTTCTGATGTGTGTGCTAAGTGTTTGCAGGACTAGCAAGCTCGTAAATACCCAAAAGAAGACTTGGTCAAAGTGATGGAGAAATTCCAATTTCATTTGCAAAGTGGACTTAGTCAAAGATGGGGATATAAAGAGGAACTCTCATGATGATCAATTCAAATCCATATTTGAGATTGATTCAAATCAATGGGTGAGTATTCGAAATCCAATTCATAACCAATTCCAATTTCATATTCAATTCAAATCAAATACAAATTCCAAATCCTATTTCAGATCCTATTTCAAATCCTATTGTGATTGAAAGAGATCTTCCAAATTCTATTCAAAGTTGAATTCAATCTCCAATCTCCTACAATTATTGGATTCCCTTTGAGCCAATTTTTTCTCCACAACATCATATATAAACCCTCCATCTCCATGAGGGTATCATGCGGCCAACACCGAAGAAAATCCCAAGCTTTAAACACATCCCTTTGCCGAAATAGTTTTTATGTTTTGAAGCCCCATTGCCACATTTATCCAAGACTAAACCCCTAGTTGTCTCTCCCTTTGCCGCAAGCTTCATTGCCATCCTCCCTAATAGCCGCAAGCTACATCTTCCACCTCTAAGCTGCAACCAAGCAACGCAAGCCTCATTGCCAAGTTTCATCAAAGCTGCAAGGAACATCATCATCTTCCCATTGCCGCAAGCATCAAGGGCTCCTTTAACCTACATTACCACAAGCATCAAGAGCTCATTCAACCTCCATTGCCGCAAGTTTGCATCTTCTTCTTCCCAAGCTGCAAGCTTCAAAGCCAAAGAACCCTCCTATCCTACAACTCCAAGGACAATGCACCATTGTTACATCATCCATCTACCAAGAAGATTCATCTAGGTTCTATTGAGAAGAAGGGGGCCGCAACATTTTGGGGTGCCGCAAAGACTTGGAGGCCGCAACACCCTAGGGTGTCGCAAAGACTTGGAGGACGCAACACCTTGGGGCGCCGCAAAGACTTAGAGGCTACAACATCTTGGGGGTGCCACAACTTGAGAGCCGCAAGCACCATCCAAGAAGGAGGCCGCAACATTAAGTTGATGATGGGGGGACTTCAGATTGACGACTACATCTTGTCAGATCAGATCAGACCAGTGCTGAACGACAGAGACGACAATACCTACACGAATTGAGCTTTTCTAAATTCTTTATTAGTTTACATTCGTGTAATGGTGTGTTGATCTTTGTACGTTACTTATATATTCTTTTTGGGGTTTTTGGGGTCTTGACTAGTCGGTGCTAGTTAGGAGAGAGCTTTTACTAGATTAATAAGTGTTTGGCACTTTGGTGAGTGTGGTACGAACTTGGTGAGTGTAGAGTGGGTGCTCATAGCTCTTTATAGTTGTACAATTGAAATTATAGTGCTAGTAATTGCTTTGGGGCTGGAGTATGTCGTTGGGACGACCGAACCAGTATCGTGCACTCTGTGATTGGATTTATTTACTATGCATCTGATTGATTGTGCTGATTATTGCTTGTGTTATCTTGATGTTTTTTATTAGCCTATTCAACACTCCATAATATAGAAGTTTAGATCCAGATCCAACAGAGGGTTGGGTTGGAGCTCCCTCCATTTCCAACCCTCTATATTGGGAATATTCTTGGAATATTCCAACCCAACCCTCCATTTATGGAGTGTTGGGTTCGAGATGCTCTAACATGCTCCCCTATAATTATTGTTGCTATCTGGCCTTTCTAATCAAATTGGCTTGATTAAGAACATGCTTCACTAGTTAAGGAGATATGCTAATGAAGATCATTTTAATTATATGTGGCTTTATGGATCCTTTTCATGCATTCAGGTACGTTAACGACCATCTCATTGACTTAAACTTAACTATCTTTCCAAATCACAGTTCATGTCTGATACAACCCCCCGAATGGGCCGGAAGATAAGTGGATTGACCGCTCGGACCGACGCCCCTCGCGGGCTCTGGGCCGAAGGCCATAAGAGTAGATCGAGACCCCTCAGCACAGGACCAAAGTCCAACGACCGTGGGCTCTCCGCGATTAAAGGAATCCCTCCTTAAACCGATCCCATACTGATGAGCATTCAAACCACCATCAATGCGGGCAGGTGCGAAGGGTGGAGCCATGAACGCCATGAACGCAAGGGCGTATCAAGGGGAGGCGTTAGCATAACGTGTAATGCCCTACAAGCTACTGCACAAGTACTAGAGGGGGGTGAATAGTACTTTAAAATAATAAGGAGTATAATTCCAAATTAAATTGCAAACAACTACCAAATCAATTTACGGAAGCTTAAATTGAATGACAACAACAAAATTAACAATGCAAACAAATGAAGTTAATGGGTTCGGATCCACCCAAGTCTCCCCGACTTGTTCCCGGTGATCCTACGTCCCAACCACCCGGATCCCCTCCGGATACTTAGGTTAGAAACCCTAACCCAAGATTTCCACTATGAATATCTTGTGAAAAACCTTCACAAGATCAAATCATACATGCAATGGCAATAGTGAATCCCACAACCCGGGATCACAACCTTCTCTCACAACCGAGAGAACCAATAAGCAATATAAAAGAGTTTATATGAAATAAACAATCTTACCACAAAATCATATACCTTGAGTTTTTCTTACCCAATAGGTGAAATGAAGGATTTGAGGAAGATGAAGTCACCAAGACCTAGCACCAAGGAAATGACCAGCAAACGGTGCCTAGGAGAGATTTGGAGACTTGGATCAAGCTATAGCTTGAAGAGCTCACCAAGAACAAGCTTCTCTCAAGATGGATTCTAGATCTAGAATAGTGAGAGAATGGGTTTCTTGTGAGGAAGAGAGCTTTAGATTTGAGTGAGAATGGCTATCTCTTTTGATCTCAATGAATCTCTGAATGGAAGCTCTAACCTAGATAGAAATGACCTAGGTTCGTATTTATAGGGTCCCATAAAAACAAGTTAGGTCAATTTCCAACGGATAGAAATCTGAGACAATTAGTCGGTCAAAGAACAATCACTGACCGACTAGTTCATCAAATAGTCGGTCAGTCAAACAGCATGGACCGACTAAGTGAAGAACTAAGAAGAGATAGAATTTCAGACCTAGAAATCTAGTCGGTCCAAGAAGACTTTCTGACCGACTAGTTTCATAACTAGTCGGTCAGTCAGTGAACGTAGACCGACTAAGAGGCAAAGTGAAATAGTCTGAATACAAATTGACTTAGTCGGTCCAAGAACAAAAGTTGACCGACTAGATTGTCAACTAGTCGGTCACCAAACGTTCTTAGACCGACTAACGATAAACAGTAGCTTAGGAGAAATTTAGTATGAACAGTAAGTCACAACTAGTCGGTCAAAGAAGCATCACTGACCGACTAGTTCACAAACTAGTCGGTCGGTGAGTCAACGTAGACCGACTAACCGTAAACAGTAAAGTCCAAGAAATTAAGGAATCAAACTAGTCGGTCCAAGAAGAGCTGTTGACCGGCTAGATCACCATCTAGTCGGTCAGTACTTCTTCTTGTACCAACTAACATGCACATACAAGTCCGAATTGAAGCGCGACGCTTCGAGCAAGTTAGAGTGAACTTGTACTAGGATCCTAGAGCTACGATATGAGCGTTATGAAGATAGAAACGTAAGATATACTCAAGGCTTAACATTCTATATATCGAAGCTAAAAGACTATAAATAAAACCTTAAAGAATGGTCTTCGAGAGCTTCGATTGAATCTTCATAACTTCCAAAACGGCGCAAAAGCTTCAACGAAGCTTTAGGCATGAATACGAGCTTTGGGAAGTGTTGAGATGTCGCTTTAATTGTTCTCGTGAATTTGGCGACGATCTCCAATACTGCTCTCACAAATTGTTAGTTCATGAATTATTTATGTTTGCTCATCATCAAAACCAAATCAGGGGAGTCCAATATTCAACATTCTCCCCCTTTTTGGTGATGACAAACCAACATAAATAATAATCAAAAATAATGATTCAAATGTAAAATACTTACTCCCCCTGCATTGATGACACGTTAATTCCAAAATGAATATATATGAATTGCATCAATCAGACGAGTAAGATAAATAAAGTGAATCGATTTTTGAAATATCGGATTTTGAAAATCCTTATATATATCTTAATTCCCCCTGAATCTAACACATCAAATTAGATTCTTGGAAATTGAGTTAAATTTTCATTTGACCTATTTATTATCATTATCTCTCCCCCTTTGGCATTATCCCAAAAATGGGGGGCATACAACGACAACAACTAGGAAATGGAAAATCCAACATCGGGAGTCGTAGACAATGACGATGGACCTAATTGACACCAAGGGAAAAATGTGGAAATCAAATCAAGGTGTGCCAAATTGTCCATTATCAAAAAAATAATAATCAAAATCATCAAAAAAAATACCAAATAAGTATTCATTTCTTGAATAATGAAACATACTCTTCAATATTCAATATTCTTGGTTAAATTTGTGCATGGAAAACAATTCTATACAATTATAGAATTTAAATATATTTAACCAAGTTGTTCAATCGTCGAGCGACGATTTTACATTGCATGGACAATGAATGAGAATTAATGTGCACGACGAAGTAAATATCACAACATGAACATCGATGTATATATAGATAGAAACTTCATAAGTACATCAAAAATATATTGAATACAAGAAGTACATCATATCAAGTACGACACATCATCTATAGAAACATCAAAAAAGTAGAACATCATCATCCACATCAAAATATAACACCAACATCAACATCATCCAAAGTACATCAAAATATCCAACACCGACATCCAGAAAACTCAAAAATACATCAAAACAACCCTCAAACTCTATCCTAACCCAAAATACTCTCAATAAGGTATATCATCCAAAGAGTAGTGGAGAGTCCTCGGAACAGAAGATCACGAGGAAGCGGCTGGATCTGCAGTCTCCGTGGGTCCAGTCGACGGAGTGGACTCAGGCTCTGCAGGGAGTAGAGGCGTCTCAACAGACGGGATCTACGGGGCAGGAGTGGAAACAACTGGCTCAACAGCAGGGGTCTCAGCAGGAGTAACAGTAGGCTCGGTAACAGGATCAGCAGCAGGCTCAGAAGTCTGAACTACTGAAGCAGAAGGCTCTGGAGCACCGGAAGTGGTGCCAACACCAGGAGCAGAAGTGGTAGCAGCAGCAGCAGCAGCAGTGGCCTCATCGCCACGGGCTAAGGAAGTGACAAGCTCGTCAATCTCCTCATCGTCCATCTCCTCGGCCTCAGAAACTGATGGAGGAAGATCAATCCCCATCATCTGAGCCATACGGCATACGACCTCCTCGGTACGAGCCAAACGCGACTCGTGCCAACGAAGAAGGCGTACGACATCATCTAATGTAGCAGGAGGAGTGGAGGCTGCAGCAGCTGAGGGGGTAGCCTGAGAAGCAGATGTGGTCGACCTCTGCACGTGACGAAGCGCCGCTAGAGATTTCTTAACGGCCGTCGCGTTTAGAGGGGGACCCAAGGGACGCTCATCGTCAGGAGGGAGAGGGACTCGGAAATGACGGAAGACAAGGGTCAGCAGACACGGATATGGAATATGCGCAGATTTATTGGTCTTGCGTATACACTCGAATGAGTCCATCTTATCGAGTATAACGCGAGCCCAATTAATCTCGCAACCCAAGAAAAGAGCGTAGATAAGCTTCAAAAATGGCTGGGATGGAAGTGATGATGAGCCGTACTTGGGAAGCAAGCACGACTTCAGAATAAGATTCAATACCCATGCATTTGGCTTGAACGACTTCGATGGAACACCAATGAGGGCAGGAGGGATCACATGGAAAATATCAGCAAGAACGGACTGATCCAAGGAAGATATATCATCAACAGAGATATCCGAAGGAAGAAGACCGGACGATGAACAACCAAGAATCTCCCCCAAGATTTCTGTCGTGAGAACTATAGGAGTTCCCAAGACAGTAGTCTCGATGGAGTGACTCTCATCGTACAGGCCTCGGACATGATTGGCGTAGAATAATTTGACCAAGCGAGGATATGGTCTAGGATTCGCCTTGGGGACATAGCGAAGATAATCAAGAAGGCCACTATAGGAGAGAAGATCAGCAAGGCCGAGAAAATCAGAAAACTGAACGTAATGCTCTAACAACAGTGGATAGTGCTCTATACGGTTGTACGCTGCGAGACACTGAGGGTCATCGCGGCACAACGATATGTCTACACCGCCGACTGGCATAGGAGCTTTACCCTTAGCCTTACGGGTCTTCGGAGGAGGAGTAGGTTCCCTATGGCTAGGCTCATCCTCAGGCACAAACTCAGAGTCGGAATCAAGAGGGGTAGCAGGAGTGTGGAGAATGGGCTTTTTAGTCTTAGATTTTCGGGGTTTGACTGTTGCCGTCCTCGGCTTCTTTAGAGGAGGCGAAGAGGGAGAAGCTTGGGTAGACTTGGCACGACGCTTGGGCTTAGAGGGATTCCTAGGATTGGAAGGCTCTATAGACATAGGAGAAGCCCCAGAGGGAGTGATAGGAATCCTCGTCTTTGCCATGATCATGGCACGACGAGTACAAGCAAGCGATGACGGAAGATCAAATACCCTAATACAAACCCTAGAACTAAAAAACAAACTGAGATTAACAAGCCCTAGATGAAAAATCGAAACCCTAGTTCACCTAGAGGTTGAAATCAAGGAGAGCAAACCCTAGAATAGGAATCGAGACCTAGGAGAGGGAGATATACCTAGGAGGAGTCGGTCGATGGCGGCGGACGGCGGGGATGGCCGAAAACTGGCCGGAAGTCGAAGGGAAGATGAAGAGTCTCGAGAGGGTTTGGGGTTTTTGCGGGCTGGAGAGGAGATGAATAACGACTAAAATGAGTTTTAGTCGGATAAAGAATGAGATAAGTCGGTCGGGAAGCGAAAAGACACATTTCCCCAAACACACTTAGTCGGTCATAGTTCAAACACTGACCGACTAGATTACGATCTAGTCGGTCGGTCAATGAGCTTGAACCGACTAAGTCGAAACAGAGGCAAACATGAGATTTTTAGTGCTAGAATTAGTCGGTCGCAGTATACTCACTGACCGACTAGTTTTCATTCTAGTCGGTCGGTAAGTGTACTGTGACCGACTAAGGAAAGAAAATGATTAGAGATGGATAAAAGCATGATCTAGTCGGTCTGAGTTCACTAGCTGACCGACTAGATGAGCATCTAGTCGGTTGACTAATGAACTGAAACCGACTAGAAGAGTCCAAAAATTGATAATTGATTTCTCTTCACAAACCACTTGGATGGGACAACATAACTCTCTTATTAGTCATCTAAATTACCCCCATAAAACGTCGAAATCTTAAATACGACATTCAAATACGAATTCAAGCACAAATTCAAACATATCACATAAAATCCCAAAAATTCAATAAATCTAGCATGAACAAAATATCGCGAAATCGAATAGCATGCAAGATAATTGAATGACATATGAATCCTATATCTCGGATTCACCCATAATCCCCAATTCTCGACGCAACCGCACAAAGGAGTCCTCCTTTAGGGGTTTCGTGAAAATATCGGCGATTTGCTTTTGGGTTTCAACGTACACTAAAATGATGTCCTTTTTAGCAACATGATCATCTAAAAAATGGTGTCGGACATCTATGTGTTTTGATCGGGAATGGTGCACCGGATTCTTTGAAAGACAGATAGCACTTTGGTTATCCACCATGATAGTGCTAGTATCACAGTGAATACCAAAATCCTTCAAAGTGTGTCTCATCCAAAGAACCTGGGCACAAGCGGCACCGGCGGCAATATATTCCGCCTCGGTGGTTGAAAGTGATACGTAATTTTGCTTCTTGGAAAACCAAGAGACAAGAGAATTTCCTAGAAAATGGCAAGTGCCACTAGTACGTTTCCTGTCGGATTTGCATCCCGCATAATCGGCATCACTGTATGAGACTAACTCATATGTGCTAGATTTTGGATAAAGTAATCCAAAATCAAGTGTATAACTTAGATAACGGAAAATACGCTTTACCGCTACTAAGTGAGACTCCTTAGGTTGAGACTGATAACGAGCACATATGCATACGGCAAACATAATATCGGGCCTACTTGCGGTAAGATAAAGTAAACTACCTATCATAAATCGATATAGACGAATGTCTACATCCTTACCGCCCGTATCCTTGTCGAGATGCGTAGTCGTGCTCATTGGAGTCTTTTTCCCGGAAGCACTTTCCATTCCAAATCGCTTAAGCAACTCCACCGTATACTTCGTTTGGTGGATGAAGATTGCATCGTTCATTTGGCGAATTTGGAGACCTAAGAAATATTTGAGTTCGCCCATGTGGCTCATCTCAAATTGTTCCTTCATAACATTAGAAAACTCTTCGCAAAGAGCGAAGTTAGTAGCACCGAAAATGATATCATCAACATTAATTTGAACTAATAAAATATCATTATTCGCATGCTTAACAAAAAGTGTAGAATCGGCTTCGCCCATTTTAAAATTCAAATCCAAAAGAAAATTCTTTAGGCGATCATACCAAGCTCGAGGAGCTTGTCTCAAACCATAAAGAGCTTTCTTTAGTTTAAAAACATGATTTGGAAATTTTTCATTTGTGAAGCCCGGAGGTTGAGAAACGTAAACTTCCTCAACGACATCTCCGTTTAAAAATGCACTTTTAACATCCATTTGAAATAACTTAAAATTTTTATGGCATGCATAAGACAATAAAAGTCTAATTGATTCTAATCTAGCTACCGGAGCGAAGGATTCTTCGAAATCGATACCTTCCTCTTGGCGATAGCCTTGAGCAACTAACCGAGCTTTGTTCCGAACGACGACTTGATTTTCGTCGGATTTGTTCTTGAAGATCCACTTTGTCTCTATGACGGTGTGGTTCTTCGATGGCAAAGGAACAAGCTCCCATACCTCATTCCTCTCAAATTGAATGAGTTCCTCCTCCATGGCAAGGATCCAAGCACTATCTTCGCACGCTTCACCTATATTCTTTGGCTCTATTGATGAGACAAAGGCAATATTGGCGAAGTGGTGGACTTGCGATCTCGTCTTGACACTATCATGAATATTGCCAATGACTTGCTCATGGGGATGGTCGCGAACGGTATGAAGCCGCTTGGGAATACCTTGATCACTAGGCACATTCTCAACAACTTCATTAGTCGGGTTAGTCTCAATAGAATCAATTGAATCAATAGACTTAGAATTTTCAAACGAATCACATAAAACATCCATAGAATCATTATCATTTGAAATTCTAGAAGTAGTAAAATTCTCATTAAAAGAGACATGAAGTGATTCCTCGATCGTAGAGGATCTTTTGTTGTATATCCGGTAGGCTTTGCTACGTGAGGAATACCCAACAAATATCCCCTCATCCGATCTCAGATCAAACTTGTCAAAATTATCATATGTGTTTTTAATAAAACATTTTGCGCCGAAAACACGAAAATGTTTAACTTGAGGCAATCTACCAAACAACAATTCATAGCAAGTTTGTTTGGTGCCAGGCCTCAAAAGTATTCTATTAAACACATAGCAAGCGGTGTGTACCGCTTCCACCCAAAATTGATAACCAAGTTGACTATCTTCGAGCATAGTGCGAGCACACTCCACAAGCGTTCTATTCTTCCTCTCAACAACACCATTTTGAGGAGGTGCGCGAGGGAAAGAAAACGTGTGAGTAATTCCAAGATCATCACAAAAATTTGAGAAAGACTCATTCTCAAATTCACCCCCATGATCACTACGAATAGTGACAATGGTGGTTCCGATGAGATTTTGTACTTTCTTCACAAATATTGTGAAGTTTTCAAAAGCTTCATTTTTATTACATAAGAAAAATACCCATGTAAATCTTGAATAATCATCAACGATGACTAGTCCATATCTTGCATTTCCTAAGGAAGCAACTCTAGTTGGCCCAAATAAATCTAGATGTAATAGCTCTAGTGGCCGTTTCGTAGAAATGCTTTTCTTAGGTTTAAATGAAGATTTAGGAAGCTTGCCACGTTGACAAGAATCACAAAAACTTTTCTTTTTAAAAACGAGTTTCGGAAAACCTTTAATGGAATTTAATTTCGAAAGCTTATAAAGTGTTCCAAAGTTCACATGTCCAAAGCGTCGATGCCATAAGTGTTGTTCACTTGTGTTGGCAACGAGACATTGTTCATATGACTTAGGAAGATCCAAAATATAAATATCTTTATGGCGTGTGCCGGAAAATAATAATTTATTATTATCATTTGAAATATGACACAATCCTTTCGCAAAGCTAACTTTGTAACCTTTGTCACAAAGTTGACTTATTGAAATAAGATTATGATTTAAACCATCAACTAGATAAACATCACTAATTAAGGGTTTAGAAGGGTTACCCACTTTACCAACACCGACGATTGTTCCGCTCTCGTTGCCTCCAAATACGACGCGATTTCCATTTGCAATGGGAACCACTCCGGAGAGCAATTGAGCGTCACCCGTCATGTGTTTTGAACACCCGCTATCGAGTATCCAATTCCCTTTGGAGCTAAATTTAAATTTGTTGCTCCTTTTCTTTTTCTTTTCCTTGAGTACCTAAAGATAGAAACTTTCATATCATGGTACCCAAGGTCATTGGGTCCTCAAAGGTTAGACCTTTGGAAGCCAAGTCCAATTGGACTTAGACTTCCCCACATAATTTCTACTATGCACAACATCCGAAAAATAAGCATTCATATACACTTGTTTTTCATCCATGCTTGTGTCCTTTGGGCTCCAAATAGTGAAAATTTTGGGAGCCATCATCCTATTGGGTGCATGCATGCGTTGTTGGTTTCTACGTGATGCATGTCGTGGATAGGCATAAGGAACATGATGGAATGGTGCACGACGAGAATTATTCATATGATGAGGTGGGTGAACATATGCATGTGTGGGAACACGTGCGTGAGGGTGTCTCACATGGTGTGCACGTGCCCGAGAATGTGTTGCATAAAAATCATCATATGTGTGAGATGGTGGAGTAGGACGTGTGTTCCTACGTGGCATGGTATTGGTGTACATATAAGCATGCCCCTTCTTTGGAGGTCCACCCAAAGTGGGTTTCTTTCCAAAAGAGGGTGTGGACGAGATGGAAGCACCATTGGTAGATGAACTACCAATAGAGTGTTTGCTACCACTCGTAGAGTCACCGGAAGTTGGCCTAACAAAAGTAGTGGCCGCTTTGGATGGACATCCCATCGTATACCCCAAACCAATGTGGTGATTGGCCGGAAGTAAGTCACTTAGGATTTTATCCAAATGGTCCTTACCCTTATTGAATCTATTGATTCGGCCTAATGTGTTCTCATATTTCTCTTTGAGAGAACGCATAGAAGTATCTAATGTGGATACTTGCGATGTGAGCACATAAACACGAGATTTAAGATTCTCGTTCTCAATACTCAAAGTCGAGTTTTGAGAAGTTAAATCCGCTATCCTATGTTCTTCCGGATCATCAATGCTAACATGTTCAAGTTTAGATTTGAGATTAACAATCTCATTTCTTAACTCTTCAACAACGGTGTCGTTGTTGGTGATGATAGTCTTAGGCGAGGTTTGAATGCTAGCTAGGTCATCTTTTACTTTAGTATATCTATTTACTAACTTAGTGTATTTAGACCATAAATGAGAGTTAGCATCCCTAAGATCATCCATAGTTACCTCATTGCCTTCGTCGTCGCTATCATCGGAGGAGGAAGATCCTTGATCATGCTCCTCTCTTGCCATGAAGCACATGTGCGCTTGCTCCACTTTCTCATCGTCCGACTCTCCGCTTGAGGAATCCTCGGAGTCGGTGAATGTTGTTCCGACAAGTCCCTTTTTGTACCCCTTTTTGTACTTCTTCGACTTGTCGAACTTCGGCGCCTTCCACTTCTCCTTTTGCTTGTTTTGAGGACAATCCGCTTTGATGTGTCCTGGCTTATTGCATTTAAAGCACAAAGGTGGAGAGGCGTTAGTAGAAGTAAATTTAGATTTTTGTTTGAAGTTACCCTTTCGGAAGAAGCGATTGAACTTCTTTGCCATGAGTGCTACGGATTCCATGTCCATTTCTTCTTCCGAGTCCTCATCATCGGTAGAGGTGGATGAAGCCGCCTTGAATGCAATCGCCTTTTTCTTAGGCGCGTCTTGGTTCAAATAGGACTTCATCTTTTCTTGTAACTTCACCTTGCTATCTTTGCGTACCTCGTATGACATCAAAGTACCCATTAGTTGAACTACGGTATACTTATTCATGTCATTACCTTCCTCGATGGCGAAGGTACGTTTCTCCCAAGAAGAAGGAAGTCCTTCAATAAGCTTTGAGCACTTCTCCTTTT
Source organism: Scilla litardierei (assembly GCA_030789695.1). Taxonomy (NCBI): domain Eukaryota; kingdom Viridiplantae; phylum Streptophyta; class Magnoliopsida; order Asparagales; family Asparagaceae; genus Scilla; species Scilla litardierei. The sequence goes on from CM061133.1 coordinate 224,118,960, forward strand.
GAGTGTAGGACTTGCCGAGGGCCTCTAACTCGTTTATTATGTCAACGAAGCGAGCGTAATATTCCTTCATCTTCTCGCCATGTTGCATATGAAACATTTCGTAATCTTTGTTTACGACTACGAGTTTAGAGTCTCTTACCCTACTCGTCCCTTCATGAAGAATGAGTAGGGAGTTCCAAATTTGATATGCACTCTTACATGTGCATATCTTATTGAAGTCCTCGGGCTCCAATGCGCATTGCAAGGCGTTCATTGCCTTGGCATTGCTTACCTCCGCGGCGACCTCCGCGGTAGTCCATTTCTCAAAGTCTTCTTCTTCGGGCTCGATGTATTCCTTCATTGTAGTCCTCCATAAAGATGCACTCCAGAGGAAGGTTTCCATCCGGCATTTCCAGTACCCGTAGTTGGTACCGTTGAAGAATAGAGGCCTCGTAGAGGAATGTCCTTCCATCACCGAAGATGCTCCTTCACGGTTCCTGAAGGTGTCATAGTTGGAAGGTGGACGCACGGTCTTGTTGTCGTTGGCAGACATAGCTAAGTATCTGGCTCTGATACCAAATGTAATGCCCTACAAGCTACTGCACAAGTACTAGAGGGGGTGAATAGTAATTTAAAATAATAAGGAGTATAATTCCAAATTAAATTGCAAACAACTACCAAATCAATTTGCGGAAGCTTAAATTGAATGACAACAACAAAATTAACAATGCAAACAAATGAAGTTAATGGGTTCGGATCCACCCAAGTCTCCCCGACTTGTTCCCGGTGATCCTACGTCCCAACCACCCGGATCCCCTCCGGATACTTAGGTTAGAAACCTTAACCCAAGATTTCCACTATGAATATCTTGTGAAAAACCTTCACAAGATCAAATCATACATGCAATGGCAATAGTGAATCCCACAACCCGGGATCACAACCTTCTCTCACAACCGAGAGAACCAATAAGCAATATAAAAGAGTTTATATGAAATAAACAATCTTACCACAAAATCATATACCTTGAGTTTTTCTTACCCAATAGGTGAAATGAAGGATTTGAGGAAGATGAAGTCACCAAGACCTAGCACCAAGGAAATGACCAGCAAACGGTGCCTAGGAGAGATTTGGAGACTTGGATCAAGCTATAGCTTGAAGAGCTCACCAAGAACAAGCTTCTCTCAAGATGGATTCTAGATCTAGAATAGTGAGAGAATGGGTTTCTTGTGAGGAAGAGAGCTTTAGATTTGAGTGAGAATGGCTATCTCTTTTGATCTCAATGAATCTCTGAATGGAAGCTCTAACCTAGATAGAAATGACCTAGGTTCGTATTTATAGGGTCCCATAAAAACAAGTTAGGTCAATTTCCAACGGATAGAAATCTGAGACAATTAGTCGGTCAAAGAACAATCACTGACCGACTAGTTCATCAAATAGTCGGTCAGTCAAACAGCATGGACCGACTAAGTGAAGAACTGAGAAGAGATAGAATTTCAGACCTAGAAATCTAGTCGGTCCAAGAAGACTTTCTGACCGACTAGTTTCACAACTAGTCGGTCAGTCAGTGAACGTAGACCGACTAAGAGGCAAAGTGAAATAGTCTGAATACAAATTGACTTAGTCGGTCCAAGAACAAAAGTTGACCGACTAGATTGTCAACTAGTCGGTCACCAAACGTTCTTAGACCGACTAACGATAAACAGTAGCTTAGGAGAAATTTAGTATGAACAGTAAGTCACAACTAGTCGGTCAAAGAAGCATCACTGACCGACTAGTTCACAAACTAGTCGGTCGGTGAGTCAACGTAGACCGACTAACCGTAAACAGTAAAGTCCAAGAAATTAAGGAATCAAACTAGTCGGTCCAAGAAGAGCTGTTGACCGGCTAGATCACCATCTAGTCGGTCAGTACTTCTTCTTGTACCAACTAACATGCACATACAAGTCCGAATCGAAGCGCGACGCTTCGAGCAAGTTAGAGTGAACTTGTACTAGGATCCTAGAGCTACGATATGAGCGTTATGAAGATAGAAACGTAAGATATACTCAAGGCTTAACATTCTATATATCGAAGCTAAAAGACTATAAATAAAACCTTAAAGAATGGTCTTCGAGAGCTTCGATTGAATCTTCATAACTTCCAAAACGGCGCAAAAGCTTCAACGAAGCTTTAGGCATGAATACGAGCTTTGGGAAGTGTTGAGATGTCGCTTTAATTGTTCTCGTGAATTTGGCGACGATCTCCAATACTGCTCTCACAAATTGTTAGTTCATGAATTATTTATGTTTGCTCATCATCAAAACCAAATCCGGGGAGTCCAATATTCAACATAACGCTCTCCTATACGTAAACCGATATAAGGAGGACGATTCTCTGGATATCTGAGATTCAGGTACACTTTCTCCTTACTTACAACTGCTTCCACCATACATTTCTTCCTCTATAGCTCGGTCCAAGAACTTGTGTACGGTCCCTCAGAGAACCGTACTTATAATATCCCTATACATGAACTACTATATTGTGTATATTGTTGTACTTGTATGAGTATTTATAATAATATATGAGTATTAATGTACATATATGTGATTTTTGTTTGTGTGTGATGTGTACATGTGTTATACTTATATGGATGTGTACTATGGATATAGATTAAGAGTATGTATGTTTTTTTTTGCAAAGTATGTTAGTATATATATTGGATAGTGATAAAAGTTACAATGTGGTTAGCCAATGAGAGCAAGACACAATGGCTAGGGGATAGGACACAGGCGTCGTCACCCTAGAACATTGATCTATTAACCATCGGTTGAACCACCAAACACTACAAAAATACATAACATGGTATACATTGGAATAAACAAGAGTAAAATTACTCCACATATCCTCAAATCCAATGTAGTTGGTTGTCGACTGCAGCAAGGGATCAAATAGCACAGGTCGAATGCAGCAAAAAATACAATCCGCATTCATAAAAAGACTGCAAGCTCCCAGAGGCTGAACGCACCTCAGAAAAGAATGCCTGAAAGTTCCCAGCGGCCACTTGTGCCAAGATTCCATAGGCACGGTTAATTAAAGATTGTGTCTGCATGCTCCATGTGGCTTAAAAATGAACGCCACTGAACAGAATGCACCCAGGGCATGGCCGAATGCTGCACAGAAACCGCAAGCTCCATTAAGCAATGTAAATGCACCAAAAAAATAATATAAATGCACCAAATACTGATCAACCCGCATCTATAATGTCCCAATTGTCCAGAGCTGTGCTTGCCTCGTCCTCTGCGGCATACAAATTGCGCAGGGCAATACGTACGTCTGCAGAAATATCCTCAAAAAGAGCAGTCTTGGGCTTCCTTATGTTTTCAAACACCCTTCTGTTGCGCTCCCGCCACAAATGCCAAACCACAGAACCAAGCACAGTTTTAGCAAGCAAACCCAGCGTTCCTTTCTTTTCAAATCTCGCCAAGTAGAAGGAACCGAGTGTTTGGAGAGTAAGCACAGCCGGTCCCTTCACCCCTAGCTTTAGGAGAGCTCGACGCATGATGTAATTTGAGTATGGGCAATCGAAGAAAAGGTGATTCACAGTTTCTGGGCTGTCAGATGGGCAAAGCTCACACAAATTGGAGTCCAAAATACACCATTTTTCCATGCGTACCTTAGTAAGCAGCTTGTCTTTGAATGCGTGAAGAAGCGTAATTGACATTTTGGGGATGAATTTACTATACCATATAAGATTAGTGTCACGCCCCGCTTCCCCAAAATGTGGAGGCGAGATGTGAGAAGGTCCGCACAAACTTGAAGCTGTAAAGCTCCAAGTCTGATAAGCGTATAAAAACACTTATTATGGCAAGTCCTTGCAAAGCGAAACGAAACAACAATGATAATAAGGAAATGAGACGACATTTTATTGAATCTCCAAATGTCCATAAACAAATTACAATATCGCAAAAAAGCCACCAGGCTAAAAGAAAAAGAGTCTAAGGCCCAAACATGGCCAACAAGGTATAACATACATACAAAGGTGCCACGCACCAACAACTAACAGCAAACCTAAACAAAGAAGTGAACACGAGCGGTCTTCAAGACAGGCCCCTGGTGTCCACTCACCACCACAGCAAACATCAGCATCAGCAACACCATATCCCCTGCAACAAAGCTCTGGCTCTGGGTCTAACATGTGACACCCAAAAGAGAGAGGGGCACATGTCAGCAAGTCTGGAAAGACTTGTGCAAGGAAACTGAAAGTGAACTAGCAACCTAGCAGTTATAATAAGATGCAATGACATGGCATTTAAGTATGATGCGACAGTTTTAAAGGTAGGGAAGCCAATCTCTCATGATGTAGCAAAAGCTACCAATCACTATTCACGAATCATGATTATCACTGTTATCACTGTTATCACGGTTTGTCACGTACAAGTAAACACGTCAAGTCAAGTACAAGTACAAGGGATCACTCAGCGAGTGCCCTATTGCCTGCAGGCTGTGTAATCAAGTCAAGTACAAGGGATCACTCAGCGAGTGCCCTATTGCCCGCAGGCTGTGTAATCTTCTGGTCACGAGCCAGGAAATGTATTTTGTTTGGCATAGGGGTGCACCTAGCCTCCATATCGAGCGTTGGGGTTAGCAACTTACTATGCTCGCTTCCGGTCACGAGCCAGGAACTATCAGTTTTGTAGCGTGAGCTACACATTCACGATAAACAATCAATGTATGCAATGACATGAACAGGTATTCGCGTACCGTTAGGTGAAATTAAACGTGACAGGCAAAATGCAATGACATGAACAGATATTCGCGTACCGTTAATTGTAATTAAACATGGCAGGCAAAATGCAATGACATGAACAATATTCGCATACCGTTTATTGAAATTAGACATGACAGGCAAAATGCAATGACATGAACAATATTCGCGTACCGTTAATTGTAATTAAACATGACAGTTTAAAGATGCATGGATGACATGCACAGATAATACGCGTACCGTTATTTGTAATTAAACGTGACATACAAGCATGATGAGGGTGACGGACCTAGCTTCGTTGTCAAGCTAGGTCAATGGCGTCCAGACGGCTATCCTTTCACCGTCTAGTCTCTTTTACGCTAAAGCAAGGTAATGGCCTAAGACATGGCCCAAATCAAGAGATGCAAGTTTCACTTGCCTGGCACCGAGGAGAACGATCAACGAAGGCACATCACACAAATTTGTTATCTACGGGAATGGATCACTGTCATGGAAAAACAACATTAGAATGGTAACTAATCCGTATTCACAATCGAACCCTACGATTTCTAATGATCCATTTTATTAGGGTTTCACAAATATCAAGTGTGGGTTATGAGATTATTAAAGGAAGAATACTACCCGTGAAGAAGCGGAGGAACGACGCCGAGAACTACGGCGACGGAAGAACGATCCGGCTCAGATCTGGAAATGGGGAAAATCTGGAGAAATGGGTTTGGATGAGGCTTTTGGGGATTTGATGAGGGTTTGAGGTTGAGGAGAGGTAGGATATGTGAAATGAGGGTTTGGATGATGATGGATGAGCTTGGGATGAAGGATCCATGGTTTGGGGAAGAAGGGGGCTCAATGGGGGAGAAATTAGGGTTTGGGGTGATGAGGAAGGAGAAGAAAACGTTTGGGGCGTATTTATAGAAAAGTGTGGCGGCTAGGGCAAAACTAGGGTTTCCTGGGCTGATTAGTCGGTCAAAGAAGGATTGGTGACCGACTAGCTTGGGAACTAGTCGGTCGGTTGATCAACGCAGACCGACTAAGAGTAAACAGTAGCTCGCTAAGGAAAACTGGACTATGAGTTAGTCGGTCTGTGAAGGCTTGTCAACCGACTAGTTTGAGAACTAGTCGGTTGGTGAGTGTTCATTGACCGACTAAAGGCTGAATTCTGAGAGAGATCATGGAAATGAGAGTTAGTCGGTCTGAGAAGGATTCCTGACCGACTAGTTTAGCATCTAGTCGGTCGATGGTCGTTCTTAGACCGATTAAGAGTAAACAGTAACTCCTGCATAATTGATTGAATGAACTAGTCGGTTCCAGTTGATTTCCTGACCGACTAGATTGGAATCTAGTCGGTCGGTTGATCTTCTTGAACCAACTAACGTGCACGAAAAGTCTCGAAATGGAGCGCGAAGGTCCGGGATGAATTCTAAGGTTTCTAGGATCAACCTATCGCTAAGATATGATCGATATGAAGCTCGTCACGAGTGACTTACTCCGAGTTCAATGATTCTAAGGAAGAAGCTAGAAGATCACATCAAAAGGAATGAAAACGAAAGCTAGGAAATCTCAACGAGATGAATGAAAGCGAGAACTATGGAAATGGAAACCACACAAGGAGAGAACCCACCATCACAAGCAAAACACACTGATAATCCAATCATACAAAAACCAGTCGTTACATCCTACCCACCTTAGAATAAAGTCCTTCCTCGGACTTTCTAACATATATATAGTCGCTCTGGTAACTACCCTCAACCAATATCACATCATAAATTCAACCAAGTACTTTCATTTCGAGTGCTTATATATATATGCACTAGAAATCAAATATTACTACCACTACACACATATTTTCACGCACATAGTACACTCATACTTATTATAGTCAATCAATTTCATACACGTATTTCAATCACATATATATAGTCAATATATTTATACAACAATAAACACTTATTACTTACTATAAGAAAATAACCAAGCCTCTCTTATTTGAAAATAATTTCACATTTATTTAGTCATTCAAATACATGCAAATATTTCACCATATTTTCACCTCACATATAGTCCTATAACTATATATTGGTATATCCACCCACAATCGTGTGCGTAACACAACCAAGCACAAATAACTCAAACACCATTCATACATCATCCATCACTATTCACCACCACATACAATTATACCAAAGTACATAGAGTATACCCACTCAAGCTTGAGTGAGACTCAAATCATAGCAGGACATTTATATGCGTAACACAGTATCCATACACATACCAATACCACTCCAAGGCATACACATCCACGTATCACATATTTTCACACCATATCCATCCATTTATAATTACCATATCAACACATCAACTACATACAAGTTTAAGAGATGCAATAGTCGGGTATACCTCCTGATATACACGCATACGACATCTCATAAAACAAGTAGTACCAATCAAAATTATCATTCTGTTATCATACGTATATCACATCATACTCAAGCAGAAAATTACCTACACACAACATACAAATGCCAACACCCATACCACTATATACACACCACGAAATCAATACTACGACGACATAACCACTTAACTAATGGGCCCACCAAACTATAACAAGGTTGACACAGGCAACGACAAGCTCTATGGGCTAGACAATAGGAAAGAACCGAACCTAGATCATGACGAATAGAAAGATCGAAAAACATGGGTTCAGCTAGGACGAAGATAAGGAGCCAAATTTGGTTAGGGGAATCAGGGTAAGACTGTGAATGTTTAGGTGGAAAGATGATGCAATGATACCCTTAAGGAATACGTAAAGAAGGTAGTGTAAACAACATAAGTTAAAATACGTGAATTCGAAGACCGTTGTACTTCAAAAAGTCGGAGTCCTCGTTTGTATAAAATTATTTAGAGGTCGATAAACAAGTTGTTTGAAAACGAGTTTGAGACGAATATACGTAATAAGAGGAAAAGTGGTTTATTGGCTTATATAAAATCATCATGAGGAAAAAGGAAATCATTTACTCGAACATTAAAACATAGGTCAGAAATGTTATGCGGCAGCAATCTAAAAATTTTGGAAAAGTTTTGAGATTCGAAGATTGAAATCAGATCAAGTATAGTGTGGAGAATTTAAGCGCATGCTAAAGGTTTTCCAAATCTTAAAACTGAAGAGAAATCCCAAATAAACCATATCGAAAATACTTTTAGAGAAATCCGGATTTGCCAACAAAAATTGATTTATACAAGATCTTAATGTACGAGCAAAACGAACGTGGTACCGATATATAAAAATAATTGAAGTCATATTTTAGAAATTATCTTAAAAGTGTGTATGGTGAATGGAAAGATAATATCTTAGTAGTATGGAAAGAGAAAAGGATATTTAAACTCATCAAGTTAGTATTAAAACTTTTAAACCGTTTCATGAAGGGTCTAAGTCAGGAATGATTTCGAAATAGTAATTTTTTTTACAAAAATCTGAAATATGGAAAATGTTGAGCATAAAATCGACTTGCTAAAAGCCGAAGTCCAAAGGGACTTGAAAAGTTTATTAAGAGTAAGCACGAGGTGTTTTCGAATAAAATTTTAATGGCACAAGTAAGAAAAGAAATTATGAATCGAGTTAGGAAAATAGAAATACGGTTCAGAATGAAATTGGTATATGAAAAGGGACAAGACATTTATATCGATACGAAAGTATATGCTGAAAATATTATAAACTTCTAATCTAAAAATCTCAACACAAGTTTCGATATTTAAAAACATAAATAATTTAAGTCGGCGAAGGAGCATGAAACCTTACATATATCAAAAGTGTTTCGAACAAATTTAAACTTAACGAAAGAAGAAGATCGAAGATACTTTTAGGGAAATAAGGATTCGCCAAAAGAACGTGTTGGTATAAAAACTTTTGAAGTACGAGTACGACGAACCTATAATTGATATATACAAAAATTAGTTGAAGTCCATTCAGTTTGGAAAAATACCCCTAAAGGTATGTAAGATAAGTGGTTAAAATAAATTTTTGTAGTTAGGAAAAAGGACGGTATATCGAACCATCAGGATAGTAATAAAGTTTAAAAATCGAAATGCGAAAGATACATTGTTAGAAAAAATAGTACAAGATAGTAATTTTAAAATTACGACCAAAAGTCTTCAGAATTCAAGAACGACTTTTAACTCCATCGAAATTAGGGAGACATATTTAAAGAAGTTTAGAACAAAATTTAAATTGAGTGAAACTTCAAATAAGGAAAGCATTCGAAAATAACTTTGGAAGAATCAAGATTTGCAACGGAAAACATTTGAAAGATCAAGGATAATTGTAATGAGGTGGTCATGTGAATTGAGGACAAGGGAAGTGGTTTATGTGAATTGAATGCGCCTAAATCACGATGCAAGAAAACCATGATGAAGATCTACGGTCAGTAACACCAAAGTGTAGTGACCAGGAAAGATTGAATCAGGGGGGGTTCTAATCATCGGTTGACTAAAGGTCAAGAAGACTTAACACTAAGCTTCCTAATGGCTAGAGTATATTAGAGGCCTCAGGGAAGGTTCTAAGAGAATCGAGATCACGTTCTGTTGGGCCCGAAATCGATGAACCCAAGCGAACGGCTAAAGAAATCCTAGGAATCTATCATGGTCAGAGCTAGACAGGAACCACTAAGGTAACTCTTAAGACAATCAAACAAATCACTAACATGGAGTCTAGCTAACAATCAAGGATTCCTAACTAGCAAGCACAGACGTCTATCTAAGTCTAGCTAGGGTCCTGATCTAATGGGTTCCTACTAAGCTGAGACAGATGCCCTAACACGTCTACCAGCTACCTAAGGCATATGAACGCTAAAAAAACTAGACTCAAGGCTTATAAATTGGATGTTCTAATTTATTTAATGGACATTCCATAATTATTATCATTGTTCCGATAGTTCACATTTGCAAATGGACCTGCATGGGCCACCAATAAAACCTGTCACGCCCCGCTTCCCAAAAATGTGGAGGCGAGATGTGAGAAGGTCTGCACAAACTTGAAGCTGTGAAGCTCCAAGTCTGATAAGCGTATAAAAACACTTATTATGGCAAGTCCTTGCAAAGCGAAACGAAACAACAATGATAATAAGGAAATGAGACGACATTTTATTGAATCTCCAAATGTCCATAAACAAATTACAATATCGCAGAAAAGCCACCAGGCTAAAAGGAAAAGAGTCTAAGGCCCAAACATGGCCAACAAGGTATAACATACATACAAAGGTGCCATGCACCAACAACTAACAGCAAACCTAAACAAAGAAGTGAACACGAGCGGTCTTCAAGACAGGCCCCTGGTGTCCACTCACCACCACAACAAACATCAGCATCAGCAACACCATATCCCATGCAACAAAGCTCTAGCTCTGGGTCTAACATGTGACACCCAAAAGAGAGAGGGGCACATGTCAGCAAGTCTGGAAAGACTTGTGCAAGGAAACTGAAAGTGAACTAGCAACCTAGCAGTTATAATAAGATGCAATGACATGGCATTTAAGTATGATGCGACAGTTTTAAAGGTAGGGAAGCCAATCTCTCACGATGTAGCAAAAGCTACCAATCACTATTCACGAATCACGATTATCACTGTTATCACTGTTATCACGGTTTGTCACGTACAAGTAAACACGTCAAGTCAAGTACAAGTACAAGGGATCACTCAGCGAGTGCCCTATTGCCCGCAGGCTGTGTAATCAAGTCAAGTACAAGGGATCACTCAGCGAGTGCCCTATTGCCCGCAGGCTGTGTAATCTTCTGCTCACGAGCCAGGAAATGTATTTTGTTTGGCATAGGGGTGCACCTAGCCTCCATATCGAGCGTTGGGGTTAGCAACTTACTATGCTCGCTTCCGGTCACGAGCCAGGAACTATCAGTTTTGTAGCGTGAGCTACACATTCACGATAAACAATCAATGTATGCAATGACATGAACAGATATTTGCGTACCGTTAATTGTAATTAAACATGACAGGCAAAATGCAATGACTTGAACAATATTCGCATACCGTTTATTGAAATTAGACATGACAGGCAAAATGCAATGACATGAACAATATTCGTGTACCGTTAATTGTAATTAAACATGACAGTTTAAAGATGCATGTATGACATGCACAGATAATACACGTACCGTTATTTGTAATTAAACGTGACATACAAGCATGATGAGGGTGACGGACCTAGCTTCGTTGTCAAGCTAGGTCAATGGCGTCCAGACGGCTATCCTTTCACCGTCTAGTCTCTTTTACGCTAAAGCAAGGTAATGGCCTAAGACATGGCCCAAATCAAGAGATGCAAGTTTCACTTGCCTGGCACCGAGGAGAACGATCAACGAAGGCACATCACACAAATTTGTTATCTACGGGAATGGATCACTGTCATGGAAAAACAACATTAGAATGGTAACTAATCCGTATTCACAATCGAACCCTACGATTTCTAATGATCCATTTTATTAGGGTTTCACAAATATCAAGTGTGGGTTATGAGATTATTAAAGGAAGAATACTACCCGTGAAGAAGCGGAGGAACGACGCCGAGAACTACGGCGACGGAAGAACGATCCGGCTCAGATCTGGAAATGGGGAAAATCTGGAGAAATGGGTTTGGATGAGGCTTTTGGGGATTTGATGAGGGTTTGAGGTTGAGGAGAGGTAGGATATGTGAAATGAGGGTTTGGATGATGATGGATGAGCTTGGGATGAAGGATCCATGGTTTGGGGAAGAAGGGGGCTCAATGGGGGAGAAATTAGGGTTTGGGGTGATGAGGAAGGAGAAGAAAACGTTTGGGGCGTATTTATAGAAAAGTGTGGCGGCTAGGGCAAAACTAGGGTTTCCTGGGCTGATTAGTCGGTCAAAGAAGGATTGGCGACCGACTAGCTTGGGAACTAGTCGGTCGGTTGATCAACGCAGACCGACTAAGAGTAAACAGTAGCTCGCTCAAGAAAACTGGACTATGAGTTAGTCGGTCTGTGAAGGCTTGTCAACCGAATAGTTTGAGAACTAGTCGGTTGGTGAGTGTTCATTGACCGACTAAAGGCTGAATTCTGAGAGAGATTATGGAAATGAGAGTTAGTCGGTCTGAGAAGGATTCCTGACTGACTAGTTTAGCATCTAGTCGGTCGATGGTCATTCTTAGACCGATTAAGAGTAAACAGTAACTCCTGCATAATTGATTGAATGAACTAGTCGGTTCCAGTTGATTTCCTGACCGACTAGATTGGAATCTAGTCGGTCGATTGATCTTCTTGAACCAACTAACGTGCACGAAAAGTCTCGAAATGGAGCGCGAAGGTCCGGGATGAATTCTAAGGTTTCTAGGATCAACCTATCGCTAAGATATGATTGATATGAAGCTCGTCATGAGTGACTTACTCCGAGTTCAATGATTCTAAGGAAGAAGCTAGAAGATCACATCAAAAGGAATGAAAACGAAAGCTAGGAAATCTCAACGAGATGAATGAAAGCGAGAACTATGGAAATGAAAACCACACAAGGAGAGAACCCACCATCACAAGCAAAACACACTGATAATCCAATCATACAAAAACCAGTCGTTACAATTAGAGTAAGGAAATGGGGTACCTTTGTTTTGCACAGTTTCCCAAGCATCTCTGAATTTAAAGTCAGCACCTTGTTTCCATTCCCAAGAATCCACACCTTCTGACAAGGAAATCTGTTGAAGCAATGGTTTGAGATTAACAATTCCCACATCATCAATCCAATCAGAACCTTCTGATCGCTCCGGGACGTACACCCAAAGAACGGTTGTAGTTTTACCGCAAGCGCACGGTATAGCAGCGAGCGGGTATCGAACACAGGGAGGACGAATGACCGAGCTTGCTCCTAATCAACCTGGCTATTCAAGAATAGAAAGAGTTGCCTTGGGCGATCCTGTCACAATCGTCAGACAAATGTGCGAAATATCAAATCAAATAAAGAACGTCTAGGGAATGGGGAATCCCCGTTACTCACCGTATTTCATAGATGTGGTTCGTCGGTATCAAAATTGCTAGAATGAGAATTTGGATGAACTAGTTGCAACTAAATGTGGAACCAAGCTCACGCTCTCGCGCTGTTGTCGGTCTATAGCTATCCTAGGGTCGGGTCAAATCTCTTGCAAACCCTAGCCTAGGAAAGCTAGCATTAGGATCAACATCATCGTCCAATTGCGCACCGAGCCCAATCTCTTGCAAACTCGGTTCACAATCTAAATTAGGATAGTTCCTACCCGTCCAATCTCTTGCAAACGGGTATCGACACGGAATTGCAACCGGAGATCCTAGTATCGGTCCAATCTCTTGCAAACCGATACTTCGAAAATCCGACTCCAACCCAATTCGGATTTCTAGGGCTTCCTATCAAATTGGGATCCAATCTCTTGCAAATCCCAATTGATATGAATACCTAGCCATCCGTAGTAATTCGATCCCAATCTAATCTCTAATTATTGATTCTAGCACAATTTCTACCAATTTATCACAAATACGAAATTGGGCTTGTAGGGTTCATCCCCACGCCCCAAGACGTGGAGACTACTCACAAATCATAGCAATAGCACAAAAATAATCAATGAAATAGTCAATGGAATTCATCACAACAATGATATAAACAATAAAAATAGAGTTTTTGGGGAAGAGAGATGCAAACCAAAGTAGTTCTTCAATTGATCCAACAAAAATCCAAGTTTTTCTCTTCTCCAATCACAAAATAATAAAGCTAAAAAGTAATCTCAAAAAGCTGCAAAAAATCTAAGAGATGGCTCCTAAAACTAGGGTTAAAACAGGGCTTAAATAGCCCCAAAAATCGTCCAAAAATCCTGACCAAAACGCCCCTGCACAGCCTGTTTTCCGCAAATTTCGCTACAGGCAGCGCATCGCACTCGGCCGAGTGACAAAAGTCGCTCGACCGAGTGAAAACCCTGTCATTTTCCAGTAAGTCGGGGGCTTCAAGGGTCTTCAGTTCGGAGGCGGCTCGGCCGAGTGAGTTGTCGTCACTCGGCCGATGGCTTCACTGCACTCGGGCGAACGTGGTTTACCACTCGGCCGAGTGGGTCTTCTGAAGCTCAGGTGGCCGAAAAACAGTAACTTCGATCTTTTTGAGGGCCTTCGTCTGGGCGCCACTCGGGCGGACGTGGTATCGTCACTCGGCCGATGTGGTCTCCGTCGCTCGGCCGAGTACACATGGAAAACGTGTCTGAACGGGTCGGCCGAGCAGTGTCTCGCTGGTCGGCCGAGTGGCTCCTCCACTCGGCCGAGTGGGACACAAAAAATGCCCAATCTGATTGTTTTGGCCTCCTCGTCGCTCCTGCGACGTCCATTCTTCTTCTGCTCCTCTCCAACAGCAAAATATCCCTCGGGGAGGTCGTCGGTGGCCGTGTAGAGTAAGCGCGTCTCGAGATCACTCCAAATCGCGCCAAATCACCTGAAATGCAACAAAAACAACAAATCGTGAAAAGCATCGCAATATCGTCGATATATCGTGAAAAACATGATTTGGGCGATCTAAATGGCTTGCAAATCCACGGGAAAAAGGTGTAAAATATGGAGTGATCAAAATCCCCCAAGCTTGCCTCTTACTTGTCCTCGAGGAAGATAAGTAAAAGGCGAACCCGGTGGATTCGGAAAACGAAAACGGCGAAAAACGAAAAAAAAATGAAAAACGAAGAAGAATGAAAACCAAATGAAAATAAAGACGAAAGAAAGAAGCGAAGAGGTAGGGTGCTAGATCATTTTCTCAGGACGTGGGTTTCACTTACTCTTATAGCATGCACCGAATGAGAAATACATGTCAAAGAATCTTATTTTGATATCATAGTATAATAGTGCAAATAGAAATAGAAAACCCACGAACATTGATATAATCATGAAGAACGGAATGATCTTAAAATTAACATTGCCTGAATCATTTAAAGCGGTATACAGATCACAGATCACGCACTTTTCAATTGAACGCTTTCTATCTGGAGTATAAGAGTATCACACTATAGAATAGAGAGAATGGAAAAGTTTGGATTTCATGAAATGAACGCTAGGCTTAGATTTCTGGATTTCGTGAAGCTAGAAACAATCTCACCGAGTACAGAATATTACTTAGCTTAGGTTGTCGTGCGATGTCAAGTAGTCACTCTCTCACACATCAATGGATCCCCTCCCCCAAGATTATCTATAAGCGTGGTGGCACAAAAATATTTACATCCCCATTTTTATATAGCTCCAAAAGCAAAGAAGAGAAAGAAGAAAGAAAGAAAGTGAGATGGGATCTTTTATTGAAGATTTTTCCTCTTTTCTCTTTTTTTTTCTTTTTTTTTCTCTTTTTTTTTCTTTTTTTTTTCAATAAGCAATATATACACAATGATCCCAACTCAGAGAGAGATAGTGATATACAAGTATGTTTTTCTCTCTTTATATATATATATATTTTTTAGAAGAAGGGATTTGGAGCTAGGAATAAATAGCGGGGGAAATGCCATAAAATAGAATCACTAAGGGGAGATTCACCAATGATTTTTTTTAAAAGTAGAGAAATGATGTTCAAGATTTGTGGAGAAAGAAATATATATAACTCTCGGTTCACTCTATAGGACATGCACGACAACTTCAGCAGGGTAATCTAATCTACTCAGTTTCGATCACAAAAAAAAGCTAACTAATCCAGATATATCATAGCTAACATCATTCAATCATCCCGAAGTGAAGTGTACAATTCATGCATATAGAAGTGATATAGGAAAAGAAATCGGTACTCCAGATATAGGCATTAAATGCGTGAATCTTGGTGTGTTTTCTGTGATAGCATACATATGAATATTCAGGCTCAGTTAATAATAAAACTTCATCCATTTTCATGCGGAGAAAGTGTGGGTTACTATTCTAGATGCAAAGCAAGTCATAGCATATGATATCAGGAATAAAATCTAAGACATGACAAATATAGCATGCATATAGAATAAGCTAACTCCACGTAGACATCATCACAGAAAATTCATCTCTAGCATGAGATGAAAAAGGAAAGAAATAAAGATAAGAAAAATAAAACTATGCAATGCGGCACACAGAGAAATAAGAAAAACGTGATGCATGGCAAAATGAAAGAAAATAAAGAAAAATGAGTGCAAAAGTGAAAAGAAACGGTGTGAAAAACTAAAAATAAAGGTGGCAAATCGAAAAAGAACGTGAGAACTCACTCCCCCAAGCTAAAGTGCACAGTGTCCTCAATGTGCAAAGTGTGGCACACAGAGAGACAAGTAATGAGAGGGGCAAGTGAGGATGCATGCATGATGGAAAGAAAAAATAAATAAATCGAAAAATAAAGAAACGAAAATATGATGCGGATATGATGCATGCACAGATATGAGTGATACGAGTATAAATGGGTCACCAAAAGCTCTCCCTCTCTCCCAAAAAGGATATATAAAGATACGGCAAATGAGAAACACAAAAAAGTGAGGGGAGGGGGGTGGTCAAAAAGGCATCAGGACCCAGCAGAAACGGGCAGCACAACGGCAAAAGGAATCGATGGCATCAAGGGTGCCTAGGAAGGTGGTGCTGGGCCGTCTCCGTCCTGAGGTGGAGGTGGTGGTGGTGGTGTAGGCTGCTGAGCTGGGGTGGGCGTGGAAGTGGAAGCAGGTCTAGTGTGTGTGGCAGTGTGAGTGGGAACCTGCTGGGTGGGTGGTGGTACGCGCGGAAGACGCTCTAAGATCTGTGTCAGGCAGTAGTGGATCTGAGGGATCAGGGCAGAGCGTCCAGCCATCGTAGAGACGGTGGAGGACAGGGTCCTAAGGTCAGCTCTAATACCACTCACCGCCAACTCAAGAGCACGTATGCTCTGTAGTACAGTGTCGGGCGGGGGTGGTGCAGAGGGACGCACCGGTCTAGGCTGCGCGGGGCGGGGCTGGCGTACGCGAGTGGAGTATGTAACGGGCTCAGCAGGGAAGGGGACAAAAGGTGCCGCGCCAGCAAATGTGGGCCTGGCCTCAGTGTGAGGCCGGGGCACCAGCTGGTGAGAAGTAGAGGCAGCGGCAGCAAAGGAAGCGTGCAAAAGAGGCAACGAGGTGGCAAGAGAGGTCAGTGGCCCAGAAGTGTGGACAGACGCCACGACGCTCTCGGAGTATACGGCGGCTGTGGAGACAGAGGACTCTACCGCTGGGGCGGAACTGTGTGGTCCAAAAGGCGCAATCCCAGCGGAGATCATGCTAGCCATGGTCTCCACGACCGCGGCAAATGAGGACGCTCCACTCTCGACAAAGGTCGGCGGGCGCTCGGGGAGTGCGGAGCAAAGAGGCTCCACGGACAGAGGGCCAGAGGTGGCAGCGGGAGTGGTGGGGACAACCTCGGAAGTGGTGACAGTGGTGGAAGTGGGCTCAGCAAAAGTACTCTCGACACTGACAGAGGTGGGGACAGAAGTGTCAGGAGCAGTGGAAACGTCAGGAACAGGCTGAGGGGCCACAGGGTCGACGGGGTCGGCAGCAGGCTCGGCAGGGTGTGCAGCAGGGTCTGCGGGAGCAGCCTGGGCAGCGTGGGCAGCGTGGGCCTGCTCGGCCTCCTCGGCCTTGAGCACGTACGCAGCGGGGATGATGACATCCATCGCTGGGAGCTAGTCAACGTGGGCCGGTGCAATCTGGGTCCGAGCTGGGCTCAGGAGAATCATGTAGTCGGCACCGAAAGGGCCGTGCAACCAGACCCAATGACGCTCACCATGCGGACGCAGCATCTTCATCCGGGCCATAACGTCTATCGACAAGGAAGTGGGGCCCGGAACGCGTCGCAGGTCGTCAGGTAGGTCCTCGCCGGTCATCATGGTAAGCAGGGTGATCAGACCGCCGCAGCATATCGGTGAGCGAGCGCCCACCGACACAATGATACGGTCTAAAAACCAAGCCGCAATGTCGATCACGACGGCGGGGACAAGCTCATCTCCATCCCTAGATAGAGCTCTGGGACGTGTCATCGCGTAGAGCATGTAAAGCTCTGGCGTAGACATCGTGCCCGGCTCATATCTGGCCAAAAAGGTGGTCGCCATAAGGCGCTGGGCAATACGTAGGCAGGGGTGGACAATGGCCGAGGCCTTGGCCCTACTAGGGTCAAAGGCGGCGTGGTGGCCTGTGATCCGGGCCCAGAAGGCACCGGCGTCGAAAGAAGGTGGGGGGATGTGGGTAGGGCCGTAACCGCGATCGGCTCCGGGGACTGCGGGCCATGAGAAGAACGCTCTCATCATATCGAGAGTGACCTGGCACTCTCGATCCATGAACCTAAATGAGCATCCCTCATCGGTCTGGGCGATCGAACTCAAAACCTCAAGTGTCGGGCGGGTAAAAGTATCCGCCGACACCTGGAAAAAATCTCGCCAGCCCACGTTGTCGTACAACGTGAGCATCCCCTCAAGTACCCCCAGGCGTCCTAGGTCAGCGAGGTGTGCAAACCTGGAGGGTACGATCGAGCGCTGGGAGATACGCTCGAAGACAGCGCGGTGTGCGTCGTCTCGGAACGTAATCCCGAGCGGCCCGACCAGTGGAGCCGGTGGTGGTGGCTGTGGATCGGCAGGGAGAGGCTGTGCGGGCTGTGGGTGCACTGCAGGCTGTGCGGGGTGTGCGGGGCCTGCAGGCTGTGCTGGGTGTGTGGGGGATGGTGGAGGAGAGTCCTCCAACTCGTGGGAGGGGCCGGCATCATCCGACCGCTTCCGCTTGGTGGAAGCTCTCTTCGACCGCGGCCGTGTCCGGGGCGGCATATCGGCCCCGAGCGCGCGCCGAAAAGTGAAAAGTGCGGTGTGTGCACAAAGAGTGGAAAGAGTTTACCCAAACATGCCGCGAGTGCTAAGCAGTGGAAGCGTGCGTAGTCCGCGCCTCCACGAAGTCCTGAGCAGCCCGTAGCAGCTCCCCTGAGCTCCCCTAAGCTCCAAAAAGCAACCTGCGCATGGAAAAACGATATCAGCGAGTAATAATCAAAATGTATGGAGCAATAGGGGTATAACAGATAGATATGGGAATTGATTCGGGTTAGGGGTTCGATTAATACGCGGATCCTCAAAAACTACGCAAAAAGAGAAGAAAATGGTGAAAATAAGCGAACCGGAGGTGATCGGAGACGGGGCTACCGGCGGCGACTCGGGCGGGGTGCGGCGACGGTCGGCCGGCGGTGGCAGGCCGAGCGGCGGCGCGCGCAGGCTTGGTCGGGCGAGTGGGGGTGAGAACGAGCGGTATCGGGCGAGGGGAATCCGAGGGGTCGGGCGATTTGGGAATTTTGCGGTTTCGAAAAACGCGCCCCCCCTCGGTCCTTATATAATAGAAGTTACGACTCGGCCGAGTGACGTGGTCACTCGGCCGAGCGAGGCAATAGAAATTTTCTCCCCGATATCGCTTCGGCCGAGTGGCTTTGCCAGACTCGGCCGAGTGGAGTAAGTCCATTCGGCCGAGTGACTCAAGCTACTCGGCATGACTCGCCCAAGGAGGGTATCCGTTTCACTCGGCCGAGTGAATATATATACTCGGCCGAGTAGCAGTTATAATGAAATGAGGAAAATTGACAGAGAGTTGGGTACAGCAGACTTCCCTCGTTCGTGAGCGGCTCGGCCGGACGAACTTCTGTACTCGGCCGAGTGACTAGTATACTCGGCCGAGTGAGCCTTGTATTCTGCTGTTTGTCTTCGTTTAGGCTCTAAACTCCGTCTTTCTTCCTCCAGTCGATTTCATGCTCCTCCTAAGCGTCGAACGCCTTCTTGGGGCGCTCCTCATCGTCTCGTTCAACCTCCTCATGATGATCTACCTATCTCCTCTCCTGTCAAGAAAAATAGGACCCGTTATCGCAAAATTTTTGGTCGGATGACTCAAAACACTAAAAATCTCTAAAACGAAAATAAAGAAAAAGTAAAAATAAAGCAAAAAACCGTCGGGTTGCCTCCCGACAAGCGCTCGTTTTAGGTCGTGAGCTCGACCCCCTATAATTTTCAATCAATGCGGGATGTTTGGTGCATATGAGATGCACCCGTCAAACTTGCCGGGGAGCGCGCTTGGATTTGGACGTGGCGGCGTAGCGTTCTCCCTCGGAGGTCTCTTGTCTCGAATGGTGTTGGGGGGAGGCTCCCCCAAGCTAGCATTTGCCCCGGTCAACGGCTTAACCGGCGATGCCGATTTCCGTACCGGCGGAGCTTTCTTTGGAGACTTTGATTTCGAGAGCTTGCAGAGCTCTCGAATCCTTGTGACATCAGCGTCGCCTTCATCTTCATCAACGGAGAAGTCGGGGGAACAATCATTATTGTCTTCATGGCCTAAATCCGGGCCTTCTTCAAATTCTTCATCAAAAAGGGCGCCAATTGAGTGAGGAATCGTCTCCTCTATCACCTCATCGAGGAGGTCCATATAATCGAGCTCCTCATGGTAAGGCATGTGCTTCATTGCCTTGGGAATGTGGAGCTCCACCTCGATGTTTCCGACGTTTAAGGTTAAGGTACCTTCGCGCACGTCGACGATGACTCCGGCGGTGGCGAGGAATGGGCATCCAAGTATCAATGAGGTGTCTCCCTCTTCCTTAACGTCCATGATGACGAAGTCACATGGCAAGCATATTCCACCCGGGACTTCAAGTGGGATGTCTTCGGCAATCCCCACCGGCCTTGTTATCCGGCCATCGGCTAATTGAATGCGCATGTCGGTGGGTTTCAACTTTGTCCCGGTGTTAAGCTTTAAGAACATGGAGAGGGGCATGAGACTCACACTAGCCCCAAGATCGACCAACGCCTTTTGAAGAGGCACGCCGCCCAAAGTGCAAGGAATCCGAAAACTCCCCGGATCTTTAAATTTTGCCGGCTCCTTTTCTCTCTTGGTGAACCAAGAGCCCTCCTCGGCTAGCATGATCTTCTCCTTCCTCTTTCTCCCCGAAATCAAGTCCTTCAAGAATTTGGCATATGTGGGGATCTCGATGATGGCGTCAAGGAAGGGAATATTTAGGCTAACTCCTCTTAGATACTCGAGGAATTTCGCTAGCCTTTTCTCCATTTTCGCTTTCGCTAGTCTTTGGGGGAATGGGACCGGTGGCATGAAGCGCCTCTCCTCAATTAATAGCTCCGCCCTAGATTTCTCCTTGTCTCGTGGCTCCTTCTCCTTTTCAATCTCAACTACCGGCTCAACCGGCTCCAAGCTTTCCTCCACGGCCTCCTCGGTAGGAATCATAGCGGGGGTGGTGTCCTTCCCGCCTCTAGTAGTAACGGCAACTACGGCGTTGATGTGGCCCGTGTTGCCCCGTGGGTTTTGCTCCGGTTGCGCAGGCAATCTTTGAGTGTTCCGATTGAGCAACGCCAATTGCTCCGATATTTGAGCCACTACGGTATTAAGAGACTCTTGCCCCGCCTTCAAAGTAGCATTCACCTTGTTTTGCTCGACCATGAACGCCTCCACTCTAGTTTCGAAATCGGATCGTTGTGGAGTTTGCGGAGGGTTTTGATTTTGATTCCTCCACCCTTGGTTGAATCCGGGAGGCCTATAAGGTGGAACTTGTTGCTTTGGTTGGAAGTTTTGTTGTGGAGGCCCCCTCGGCGGATAGTATTGTTGTTGGGGTGGTGGTGGTCGAGCTTGATTAGGCGGTTGTTGTGGCGGGTTCAAAGCTCCTTCATTGTTGGCGTAGGAGAATCCCGGATGATTTCTTGCGGCCGGATTGGACCAATACCCTTGGTTCCCCGCAACATATTGTACTTGCTCCAAGGATCCTTCTCCTTGCTCTCCTCCCGAGTACATGACTTGAGATTGGTCTTGCCAATCACACATTTGGTTGGTCGGTGCAGAGGTGGATGGGCTTCCTTGGGGCTCTGTGATAAATTTCTCCAATCTCTCCACCACCTTGTGGAGAGAATCGAATTTGCTCGTGAGCTCCGCTACGGCCTTCGCCTCGTAGATGCTAGTTGGCTTTAAGGAGGATGTGGAGTGTCCTCGCTCATCGCCCCATTGTTGGTTATTTGAGGCCATCTCCTCAATTAGGGCCGTGGCTTCCTCGGGAGTCTTTGACAAGATTGCACCATTCGCCGCGGCATCAATAATTTGTTTGGTCCCCGGTTGGAGACCGTTGTAGAAGCTATGAACTAGCTCCCAATCCTCTATACTGTGGTGCGGGCATTGGTGCTGCAAATCCTTAAATCGCTCCCAAGCTTCATAGAGCGTCTCATGTGGTCCTTGCTTGAAGGACATGAGAGCGCTCCGGATCTTCACCGTCTTGGATGGTGGATAGAATTTGTCAATGAATGCATCCGCCAACCCGTCCCAAGAGGTGAAAACTCCGTCAGCTTGCGTCCTCAGCCAATAGAGTGCTTTGTCCTTTAGCGTGAAGGGGAAGAGGCGCAGTCTGATGGCATCGATGGGGACCCCCGGCATTTGGAAAGTGGCGCACTTCGACAAGAATGATTGGATGTGGTAGTGGGGGTTCTCATGAGCATTCCCAAGAAATGGGTCTTGTTGCATCAAAACCACCAATCCCGTCTTTAGCTCGAAGTTCTTGTCGGCCGCCAACTCTGGCACGGCAATGGATGACGTAGTAGAAGAGGTCTTAGGCCGAAGCCTATCGCGAATAGAAATTATTCTCGCCATCCTCGCCGCCAATTCTTCGGGAGTTTTCGGGTTGGTCATAAACCGCCCTTCCGGATATTGTCTCCTTTCCGCTCTAAGTCTCCGCGCGGTACGTTCGATCTCGGGATCGAATAATAAGGCTTCGGGGTCCGCCGTAGATCTCGTGTACATGCACAGGGAAAACAGAGTTTCAAAGAGATGATTAGTACCGTGGAAGGGTTAGGTAAGAATAGTAGGAGAAATAATAATGGTAATAAAAAAGAATAAAAATAAAAGAAAGAAATAGCTAGGGTGAAAAAGAATCAAACGCAATCGCCTCCCCGGCAGCGGCGCCAAAAACTTGATCGCTCCAGGACGTACACCCAAAGAACGGTTGTAGTTTTACCGCAAGCGCACGGTATAGCAGCGAGCGGGTATCGAACACAGGGAGGACGAATGACCGAGCTTGCTCCTAATCAACCTGGCTATTCAAGAATAGAAAGAGTTGCCTTGGGTGATCCTGTCACAATCGTCAGACAAATGTGCGAAATATCAAATCAAATAAAGAACGTCTAGGGAATGGGGAATCCCCGTTACTCACCGTATTTCATAGATGTGGTTCGTCGGTATCAAAATTGCTAGAATGAGAATTTGGATGAACTAGTTGCAACTAAATGTGGAACCAAGCTCACGCTCTCGCGCTGTTGCCGGTCTATAGCTATCCTAGGGTCGGGTCAAATCTCTTGCAAACCCTAGCCTAGGAAAGCTAGCATTAGGATCAACATCATCGTCCAATTGTGCACCGAGCCCAATCTCTTGCAAACTCGGTTCACAATCTAAATTAGGATAGTTCCTACCCGTCCAATCTCTTGCAAACGGGTATCGGCACGGAATTGCAACCGGAGATCCTAGTATCGGTCCAATCTCTTGCAAACCGATACTTCGAAAATCCGACTCCAACCCAATTCGGATTTCTAGGGCTTCCTATCAAATTGGGATCCAATCTCTTGCAAATCCCAATTGATATGAATACCTAGCCATCCGTAGTAATTCGATCCCAATCTAATCTCTAATTATTGATTCTAGCACAATTTCTACCAATTTATCACAAATACGAAATTGGGCTTGTAGGGTTCATCCCCACGCCCCAAGACGTGGAGACTACTCACAAATCATAGCAATAGCACAAAAATAATCAATGAAATAGACAATGGAATTCATCACAACAATGATATAAACAATAAAAATAGAGTTTTTGGGGAAGAGAGATGCAAACCAAAGTAGTTCTTCAATTGATCCAACAAAAATCCAAGTTTTTCTCTTCTCCAATCACAAAATAATAAAGCTAAAAAGTAATCTCAAAAAGCTGCAAAAAATCTAAGAGATGGCTCCTAAAACTAGGGTTAAAACATGGCTTAAATAGCCCCAAAAATCGTCCAAAAATCCTGACCAAAACGCCCCTGCACAGCCTGTTTTCCGCAAATTTCGCTACAGGCAGCGCATCGCACTCGGCCGAGTGACAAAAGTCGCTCGGCCGAGTGAAAACCCTGTCATTTTCCAGTAAGTCGGGGGCTTCAAGGGTCTTCAGTTCGGAGGCGGCTCGGCCGAGTGAGTTGTCGTCACTCGGCCGATGGCTTCACTGCACTCGGGCGGACGTTGTTTACCACTCGGCCGAGTGGGTCTTCTGAAGCTCAGGTGGCCGAAAAACAGTAACTTCGATCTTTTTGAGGGCCTTCGTCTGGGCGCCACTCGGGCGGACGTGGTATCGTCACTCGGCCGATGTGGTCTCCGTCGCTCGGCCGAGTACACATGGAAAACGTGTCTGAACGGGTCGGCCGAGCAGTGTCTCGCTGGTCGGCTGAGTGGCTCCTCCACTCGGCCGAGTGGGACACAAAAAATGCCCAATCTGATTGTTTTGGCCTCCTCGTCGCTCCTGCGACGTCCATTCTTCTTCCGCTCCTCTCCAACAGCAAAATATCCCTCGGGGAGGTCGTCGGTGGCCGTGTAGAGTAAGCGCGTCTTGAGATCACTCCAAATCGCGCCAAATCACCTGAAATGCGACAAAAACAACAAATCGTGAAAAGCATCGCAATATCGTCGATATATCGTGAAAAACATGATTTGGGCGATCTAAATGGCATGCAAATCCACGGGAAAAAGGTGTAAAATATGGAGTGATCACCTTCCCAATAGTCACTAACTCGCCTGCTACTTGCCCCATTTGGAATCCTGTATAGGTGTTTGAGTGGACCACAGGGGAGCCAGTTGTCATGCCAAAATAGGGTATCATTCCCATTTCTCACCTTCCTCCTAATGATTTTCTGTGAAAGATTTCTGCAATGGAGAAGAAACTTCCACGTTCCAGATTGGGAGACATCACCTTTAGCTTCATAGAATCTTGCCGCCTCTTTATATTTGTTCCTCATATACTCTGCCCAGAGGCCTCTTGACTTCAGAAGTCTCCAAGTCAGCTTAATCCCCGAAGCTAGGTTCAGATCTGTGAGTAATCTTAATCATATCCCTCCTTCCTCCTTTGGCCTGCAAGAGTCCCTCCAGGCCCAACTTTTTGTAGAACCCCAAATAAACTTTCTACACATAGAAGTAAGAGTTCGCAAAACAGTGGTAGGAACTCGATACACTTGGACCCAAAAATTAATCATGCAAAAAATAACAGTTCTTACCAGCTCAATACGACCAGTAATGGATACCATGGAGGACGTCCATCCACTCAGCCATTTCCTACACTTGTCAATGAGGCGACTATACATATGAGTTTTGGGATATTTGGATGACAATGGAAGTCCCAAGTAAGTAGTGATGGTATTTGCATGTTTAGCTCCCAAATAAGCTGCGAGGTCAACAGGATTTTTAACCCCCTTGCTAAACATAGATATGCTCTTGTTCCAGTTGATCTCCAGACCTGTGAAATTTCTGAAATCCTCCAGCAAACACTTAAGACCACTAAGAGATTTATGATTTGCTTGACAGAAAACCAGCATGTCATCAGCAAACAGAAGATGTGATATGCTACCCGCCCGTCTCATTGGTTGGATGGAACATTTTGTAGTGGCCTTAGCAAGGAGGAGGGAGAAAGTTTCCATGATAATGACAAATAGATAGGGGGGAAAGAGGATCCCCTTGCCTAATCCCTCTGTTACCTCCAAAAAGAGTATGTATGTATTTATAGGTGTGTATGCATACTAAGATGTATGGATGGCTATATGAATATTTGGATGTATCTTGGTGTGTAGTTGACGTGTGTGTATATTTTATATATTCACGCATGTCTTCTTTGTGTTTTTCCGTTATTTTCCGCCATCATGTATCCATTTTCTCGTGTTTTCTAGTTTTCTTTCACTTTTCCGTGCTTTTGTGTGTTTGCAGGAGATTGCCAGCTTAGGGGACACATAACGAAGATATCATATGTCCCCAGAGCAATGGGAGAATTCACGCACGATCCAGGGGGCCAAACGACTAAGATTTCCATCTTTCAGCCCCCACCCGATCGGTTGGACACAGCCAACCGATCGGGTGATGCACGCGTATCTGACCCGGACAGCAGCTGAAGCAAAGTGAGGATCAACTGACCGGTTTGATGATCGGTTCATCCCAACAGACTTCTCGGGAATTTGGAGCTGAATTCCAACCGATCGGGTGATATTCACCCGATCGGTTCATCTGTAGCCGATTCCTCCAAGAGACGACCCGGTGAGCTCGCCCGACGTCTGCTGACCGTGCCAAGTCAACACAAGTTTCTGTCCTTTTGGGGTGTATTTCTATCCGATCGGTTGAATTCTCAACCGATCGGTTCACCTGATGACCGCAAGATCTAAATGACCAGCCGCTTGCGCCAACCGATCGGGTCACGTGAGCGGGTGAAGTTTCTGAAGACCGCAGCCGAAGAACGTTGCAGCTCACCCAATCGGTTGATTCTTCAACCGATCAGGTGAAGTTTTTTTCAATATATAACTGCCCTAGGTTTTCAGAAACCGGGGATGTGTATTTTCTGTCTTTTTTCCTATTGTGACGGCTGGAATTTTATTGTTATTTGTAAGTGTTCTGATCTTTATGAAACTTTGATATTATCTTAATAGCATTGCTACTACTTCATTTTAATTGCCTGATTATGATTTCTACGGTCGATTTTCATTTAGATCGCTTTTTAACTAAAATGTGTGAGTAGTTCCCAAATCTGGGATTTTGGTGGAAACCCCTTCGTGGGTTCTCCCTGATGCGTCCATAGGACTAGGATTCTGATAGGGAATAGGGATTTATTGGTTACGTGGGGTGTTTCATTGTCATCGACGGGAAAAAGAACGTCTTTGACCGTTGGGCCAAGGGGGAATAAACTTGGCGGTTGACTCCCTAGCCATAGCTCACGCCCTTAGCGTAGACATCGAATCCTAGTTTGCAGGAGCAGCAGGATGAGATGTTGGGAGTTATAATTGCGATCTTAGTGCTTCCGGAGTGGGTCAGTGTTAATGGACATGGGAATGCCCACTGACCGAACCCAGGTAGTTTGGCGTATCAACCTGGGCATCGACCGGAATATCGGGCCCGTGGGACGCTGGTATCACTTTTAGAGGCAACGTCTCACCACTAAACCCTAATTCTGATCGTATTCCTATCCACCGGTCGTAATAGTGAGAACATATGATCTGGTGGAAACTGAAGTCCCGGGTTTCCCTTCATATTGTTTAACCTCGTATTCGTTTTCCATGACAACCCATCTATCGATTCGGGCTAGTTCACCCCTAGGGTGAATTGGTTCCTCTTAGAAACAAGCACAACCACGCCTCCCTGTGTTTGACCCCCAAGCCACACTACAACACTGTGCACTTGCGGTATAAATATTCTAAATCTGGTATCCTCCCATCATATTGCACACTCTGCACATGCACCACAAACCCGAGGGACGTCAAGCTATATGGCGCCGTTGTCGGGGAGGCAACGTGTTTGTTTATTTTAGGACCTTCGAACCCCTGAGTCTAGTTCATATCCCTACCTCGCGATAGTTTTCACTTTCTTCATTTTCATTTTTTATTTTTTATTTTTATTTTTCTGTTTTTATCTGTTCCTATCCCATACTTGCTTCACGGGTATTTCTTGTTTTTCATGCGCAGGAATACAAGGAGTCTAGACGACTTGATTCCTATCGACCCGGAAATCAACGCCACCCTTAGGCGTTTGGCCACAGAGAAGAGAAGAAGAGAAGAGTCTGAAGCCATGGGGGAGAATACCCCACCTCATAAGTCCCTGCTGGAGTACTCGATGCCATCCATCGGGTCCACCTCCTCCATTCGACCTCCGGCTATTTTAACCCCGAGCTTCGAGCTTAAGCCGTCACTAGTAGCATGGATCCAGCAGGATCAATTCTCTGGGGCACCCATGGATATACCTATTGAACATCTGGACTCCTTCCTCGAGAAGTGTGACACATTCAGGATTAATGGTGTCACCACTGAAGCAATCTGACTGAAGCTATTCCCCTTCTCTCTGCGGGATAAGGCCATGCAATGGCTTAGGGGAAAGGACCTGAACACCTTCAACACCTGGGAGAAGCTCTCGAATACGTTCTTGGCTAAGTTCTTTCCTTCGGGAAAGACCATGAAGTTGAGGAGTGAGATCTCCTCCTTCTCCCAGGCCAGCCACGAGTCCCTGCATGAAGCTTGGACGAGATACAAAGAGATGCAGCGGAGATGCCCTCATCACGAGCTTCCAAAGTGGCAGATTATTAATATGTTCTACAACGGGCTGAGGGATGACTTGAAATCTTCGATGGACGCCACGACGGGGGGGGGTCCTTCATGTCTAGAAGTGAAGAAGATGCCGGCAATATCTTGGAAAACATGGCATCAAACAATGAGCGGTGGTGCGACGAGCGTGCAACACCTAGACCTGGAGGCATTCATAGAGTCGAGAACATCGACAAGTTGTCTAGCAAATTTGATTTTCTATCGACCTAGATCTCAGCACTCATGGTAGGAGCTGGTGGTGCCGGCACCCAACAAGTATCAGTGGTGGAAGTGAAAGCCCTGGGAGACTTTGAGGGTGGTGACATTTCACCGTTGGTAGATCAAGCTAGTGCACTTTTCTTCAACCCTACGGGTAATTCGTCGTATCCACCCCGGACTAGCTCCAACCCGGTTTATTCTCCGAATAACCAGAACCACCCAAATCTTAGCTATCGGGCGCCGTACCAGCAGCTTCAGCAGCCGTAGCAACAAGTATATCAGCCAACTAGGCAACAACAGCAACAGTATCAGCAGCAGCAGCCTCCACAGGTGTACCAGCAGTATCCACCAAGGAACCAGCAGCCTATGTACCAGCAGCAGCCATATGGCCAGCAGCGTGCTATCTCTCCGGTTGAGTCCCTCTTGACTCTGTATATCACAAACCAATAGAAGATCAATTTGAAGCTGGAAATGGGGCAGAGGGCTCTCACCGACCAAGTAACCCAGCTGGGGTTGCAGGTGGAGAACCTTCAAAGGTCGCAAAATCAATTGCCGCCGCAACCGGAAGTTAACCCGAGGGGGGCAAATCAAACTTTGGCACTAACGCTTGAACATGCGAATGTGTCCACTATCGTCCTGAGAAGCGGGACACAAATTCCTACGAGAGTGTCCGCTAAGGAACCGGAAGCTCCGTTGGTCGTTGCGCGGCCAATTGAAAAATCGAATGACGACAGAGCTCCGTCACCAAAGAATACGACTCTGAAGGGAGTCCCTGAAGAAGAGAATAAGAAGGAAGAGGATGGGAACCTTAGAGTATTCAAGCACGGTGTGCCTTTTCCACAACGACTTGCCAATGCTAAAATTGATGAAAAATACGGCAAGTTCTTCGCTATGGTCAAGGATTTGAGTTTGCAGATCCTGTTCCTCGAACCATAGAAACGATTTCCTCCCACGCAAAATTTTTAAAGGACTTGGTGACGAGGGGTTCGAGAAAGGAAAAGGTCATTCTCACGACAGAATGTAGTGCTCTCATCCAGCAAGCAAATCTGCCCAAGTTAAAAGAACCGGGAAGTTTCTCCATTTCTTGTTCGATTGGAGAAGTAAAAATCCATCGGGTGCTCGTGGACTTAGGAGCGAGCGTCAGTCTTATGCCCCTATCTCTATACAAGAGGATAAGGATGGGGGACCTGGAGCCCACGGGTATGACACTTCATTAGCCAACAGATCGGTCAAATACCTGGTGGGAATGGTAGACGACCTGCCTGTTAACGTCAGTGGAGTACAAGTGCCGGTAGACTTTGTGGTGATGGATATGCCCGAAGATACCCATACGCCCATCATCCTTGGACGACCCTTCATGGCCACCGCTGGTATGCTGATAGATGTGAAGAAAGGGAAGTTATCCCTTAATGTTGGCGACGAAAAGGTCGAGTTCGACTTGGGGTTATCTATGAAGCACCCCCCCCCGGATGAAGGTGGTTGCAATATGCTGGACAATAAGGAAGAAAGAGCTGTGGAAGCTGGGGCCTGGGAAATTCTCTCAAGGAATCCCCCAGACAGCTTGAGGGACCTTGAAGAACATGTCGGTATGAAGAAAGAAGATGTTGTTGGGGAAGCGGTTGTCCCACATACGCCCCCCCTGGGATTCCAAAAAGCTCCTCCGACGAGGAAAAAGGGGAAAGAGCCCGTGGGGCTTACCGGTGATGAGATCTGGATCTTGAAAAGAGTGGCGGTAGACGCCAATATAAGGGAGAAGCCCCCTGATACCATCAACGGAGGGAGGATCGTCGAGCAAGTCTACTTGTCACCGTCGACAACACCAAAGGCCACCAATTCAGAATATGAAGGGATGCCAAACTTAGGGCATCACCCACGTCCACCTTGAAGATCATCTACGGGCGTCGAGCAAATGACGTTAAATAAAAGCGCTTCGTGGGAGGCAACCCATGTTCTAAACTCTCATATTTGTTTTTTGGATTATTTTTAGCTTTATTTTTCTTATTTTGTTAAATAAATTCGGCAACGGGAACTCCCGTTGAGAGACTTAAGCAATTTTTGGACTTTTACAGGAAACAAGCCCCCACCAGATCGGTTGAGCTCTCAACCGTTCGGGTGGGACGTATCAGAAAAAGCCATATATCTGTTCTTCAGCGAACTGGTCGGATGAAGCAAAATGAGACCGGGTGGCAGACCGTGTGAAAAGAGCAGAAGTCTTGGAAAATTTGGGATTTAATCAACCGATCGGTTGATAGAAGCTGTGGTCATGTGACTGACCGGGTGAGCTGCACAGAAGTCTCGGGAAAAATTGTGAAGTGGCCAACCGATCGTTTGAAAACTCAACCGATCGGTTCGCCTGTATCCTCTTTTCAACAAAAATTTTCGACATAATAACCAACCGATCGGGTGAAAACTCACCCGATCGGTTCGACTTAAACCCTAAAAATACCCCCCGCCCTCACCCGTTCATTTCCCCTCACCCGACTTCAATCTCCTTCGCTGTTTCGACTTCTCTAAGTTCCAACCGGCCAAATTCTTCCCCCAACCAACCTCCAACCTCCCTCAATCGATCTCTCCACTTCCTATTTCTTTCTCTCCATCGATCTCTCTCTCTCCCTCTTCCATTTAACCCTAGAAAACCCCCTAATTTCCACCCGACCTCCCCCCATTTTCGAAAATTTACTGAAAAAAAGTGTCGCGGCTTCACACTCCCTCTCATTGCGCTGCGTTGGGTGATCTACAAGCAAGGATCGTCATCTCCACTGGGTAACTTCGCTCCTTAGCTCCATTTACAATTTTGCCCTAGTATTTCTATTTTGCTCGATTGCCAGTGTTTGTGTGCATTCATCATATCTTGCATACACTAGCATCACACACTCATATGGCCCGGGATCAAGATAAGGGTAAGGGTATTATGCGTGAGGAGGGGTCGTCTTGCAAGAGACGAAAGACCACACGTCCACCACACTCACGTCCTCCTCCTACACAACCTACACAGACCCTACCCCTACCTATTATCCCAGCTGAGGACCCAATGTTGGGGCCGCGTGGCTACCGTTTTTTGAGTCAAGGACAAAAAGATTTTTATCATAGACTCGATGCACGGGGACACCTATCCACCAAATTTTCCCATGTCCAAACGCTTATCGATCTCGGTGTGTTCACCGAGGTCGAGACTCTCTTCGCCAATTTAGGGTGGTTAGCTTTCCTGAATGCACACGCACCCTCCTACCCCGCACTCACACTAGAATTTCTATTTTCCCTTAAGTGCGAATCGGGGTCGATCGTCATTTTTAGAGTCCAAAACAAAACCGTCCGCACCCGCCTAGATTCCATCAATCACATTTTTGGATTCCCCATTCCTGGGGATGACGCTACCGTCACTACGGATCCCACCCTGATTTCAACGTCGATCAATTTTGGTTTCGCCTCACCCTACACGCTCACTATCCTTGAAGCAAGGCCAAGGTCTCCTCCATCATTCATCCCGTTTTCTGTCTGGCCCACCGAATCACATCCTGCACATTCTTCCCTAGGGATGAGTCCCGGACGATGACTATCCCTGATCTTTTCATTTTGTGGGCCATGACATTTGATTTCATTCGTGGTGACGACAGGATCGCCTTTAAGGCCCCCCGCATTCCCATTCACGCTGGCGATTGGCTTATCCATAAATTGCTTGACATTAGCCGCACCGGCAAAGGCAAGTTTTGTTGCGGGAGCCTCATTACTATCATAGCCGCATATCCCCAATATAGTGTCATCATCCCCCAGTGATTTCTCTTCTGCCCCAGGACCCTCATATATAGATCTTGATGTCCTTCGGCATATTCACATGATCAAGCCCCGCCCCGACGGTCGTTTCGCTTTTTACTACGGACACCCCTCTGCTCCCTATACCATTCTACCAAACACCGCTCGCATGACTATCGCTATAGTGGCAGATTGGACATTCCCTCCTGATCCAGAGTTTATGGGGGGGTTACGTCTTCCATTGCTTCTCCAGGGCGCACCTGTTGAGTATTGACTCTCCAGATTTGGTTTTGGATGATGAGCAAACATAAATATCGTGTACTAACTGTTTGTGAGAGCAGTTATGGAGATCGTCGCCAAAATACTTCGAACATCAAAAGCGACGTCTCAAGACTTCTCAATACGCGTGATCGTGTGCCTGAAGCTTCGTTGAAGCTCAAGGAGTTATATTGAAGTCAAGAAGAATGAAGATTGAAGCATTGAAGACGGTTCGTCATGTTTATATTTTATGTCTTCTAGATTCATAGAATAGAATGTTAAGCCTTGAGTAGGACTTACATTATAATCTTCATTTTGCTCATATCTTAGAGCTAGGATTATCTTAGAAGCCATTAGAAACTTTCCTGAAGCCTATCGCTTCTTCCCTCGGCTTCTAGTGCATCTTAGTTGGTTCATGTAGAAGAACCAACCGACTAGATGACAATCTAGTCGGTCGGCAACTCTTCATGAACCGACTAGATGTCCTTGCTCATTTCAGCTCATTCCCTGTTGATCAATTAGTCGGTCAAAGAAGAGTCACCGACCGACTAGATGACGATCTAGTCGGTTAGGAATTCTTCTCAGACCGACTAGTTATCATTGCCTAAATTCAGCCTGAGTTACTTTTTCGAGTTAGTCGGTCTAAGAACGATTGTCGACCGACTAGTTGTGAAACTAGTCGGTTGGAATTTGTTCTCAGACCGACTAGTTCAACTTGCTTTCAGACTATTCGTTTTGACTCTTAGTCGGTCTAAGAACACTCACCGACCGACTAGTTGTGAAACTAGTCGGTTGGCAAGTCTTCTTAGACCGACTAGTTCTTTATGTCTGAACTTTCTCTTTTGGCTGTCGAGCTGTTAGTCGGTTCATGAAGAATCACCGACCGACTAGTTTCCAATCTAGTCGGTCAGTGATCCTTCTTAGACCGACTAGTCTGCTTCAGAATAGAGCCGTTGGAGCCTTTAATGACTCGATTTCTTCTCTCTCTTTCCTCTATCCTATATATACTTGGAGGGGTTCTTTCATAGGATCCAAGGCTGCCATTTTAGAGGTTTAGAGAAATCTAAGAGAAGCAAATCAACTCCATTCTAAAGCTATCTCTTCTCCTTAGAATCTCTCTCTCACTCTTCTTCCAAAGAGAGATTCATTGATTGTGAGCCTTCCAAGCCAAGAGCTTGATCCAAAGTCATCATCCTCCATCCTAGCCTTCGATCGCTGATCTTATTGGTGGAGCTTCAGTTTGGTGACATCTTCCTCATCAAAATCCTTCTTGCCCTAATTTGGTAAGATTTACTCAAGGCATAAGATTTTGTGGTAAGTATTTCATATTTCATTTCAATTGATATTGTAAGTGATTGTCTCTCGGTTGTGAGAGAGTGTGTGATCCCGGGTTGTGGGAGTTACATTTATATTGTGTATGATTTGGTCTTGTGAAGGTTTTTCACAAGAATTTCATAGTGATAAATCTTGAGTTAGGATTTCTAACTCAAGTATCCGGAGGGGATCCGGGTGGTTGGGACGTAGGATCATCGGGAACAAGTCGGGGAGACTTGGGTGGATCCGAACCCGTTACATGCTTTGTTTGTGTTTGTTAATTCTTGTTGATTGTAGTTTATTTCGCATTGATGTTTGTTTGTTTGCACAATAATTAGGAATAACTCTCTTGATTATTTTAAAGTACTATTCACCCCCCTCTAGTACATGTGCAGTAGTTTGACAGGGCACAACAATTGGTATCAGAGCCAAGGTTAAAGCTACAAGTTCAAAGCTATGACAAACAACGACTACAATGTCTTCAAGGATCGTCAAGGAGCTTCTTCAGTTTTGGAAGGGCTATCCTCAGTCAGGCCTCCTCACTTCAACGGTACCAACTATGGGTACTGAAAATACCGGATGGAAACCTTCCTCGGAGCGCTTCACTTTGGAGAGCCACGATGACGGAGTATGTCGAGCCCGTCGAACAAGATTTCACGAAGTGGACTACTGCGGAGGTCGCCGCAGAGGTAAGCAATGCCAAGGCGATGAATGCCTTGTAATGTGCGTTGGAGCCCAAAGACTTCAACAAGATATGCACATGTAAGAGTGCATATCAAGTATGGAACCAACTCCTCATCTTGAACGAAGGAACGAGCACGGTAAAAGATTCTAAACTCGTTGTCGCTAACAAAGAATTTGAGTTGTTTCACATGGAACAGGGTGAAACTATGAAGGACTACTATGCTCGCTTCGTGGACATATCCAACGAATTGGAAGCACTTGGGAAGATCTACACCCAAAAGGAGAAAGTCGCGAAGATAATCGACGGACTTCCTTCTTGTTGGGAAAAGCGTACCTTCGCCATCAAGGAAGGTAACGATATGAATAAGTACACGGTTGTACAACTAATGGGTACCTTATTGTCTTACGAGGTATGCAAGGAGAGTAAGATAAAGATGAAGGAGAAGATGAAGGCGTACTTGAAGCAAGACGAGCCAAAGAGAAAGGCGATTGCTTACAAGGCCACTCCATCTACCGATGATGAAGAATCGGAAGAAGAGTTGGACATGGAAGTTTTGGCCGATTTGGCAAAGAAGTTCGATCGATTCTTCCAACAAGGTAAGTTGAAGAGTAAATCAAAATTTATTTCAACTAATGCTTCTACTCCAGTGTGTTATAAATGCAACAAGCCAGGACACATCAAGCCGGATTGTCCTCTCTACAAACACAAGGAGAAGTGGAAGGCATCCAAGTATGACAAGTCGAGAAAGCACAAGAAAGGACTTGTCGGCACATTCACCGACTCCAAAGAGGACTCCTCAAGTGGAGAGTCGGATGATGAACGAGTGGAGAAAGCACACACATGCTTCATGGGAAAAGAGGAACGTGGTCAAGAGACCTTCTCCGATGAAAGCGAAGATGGAAGCGAGGATGAAGGCGAAGAGGTAACTATAGATGAACTTAGATTAGCCAACGAACAACTTTGGAATAAGTTTTCTAATTTGGCTACTAAATTTATTAAGACTAAAAATGAGCTAGATAGTCTTAAAAACTCGCCTAAGCCTATCATCGTCAACAACGACACCGTTGTTGAAGGGTTGAGAAATGAGATTGTAAATCTCAAATCTCAACTTGAGCATGTTCATATCGAGGATTCGGATGAACATGTGATAGCGGATTTGACATCTCAAAACTCAACTTTGAGTATTGAGAATAAAAATCTCAAGTCACGTGTTTGTGCACTCACATCGCAAGTGTCCACATTGGATGCTTCTTTGCATTCTCTCATCGAGAAGTATGAGTGCACATTAGGCCGAATTCATGAATTCAATAAAGGTAAGGGCCATTTGGATAATATCCTAAATGACTTACTTTCGGCCAATCATCACATTGGCTTGGGGTATAAGATGGGAGATTCATCTAAATCGTCCGCCACCTTTGTTAGGCCATCTTCCGAAGCTTCTACTAGTGGGAGTAAACACTTCATGGGTAGTTCTTCTACCAATGGTGCTTCCGCTAGGTACACACCCCCCGTTTGGAAAGAAACCCACTTTGGGTGGACCTCCAAAGAGGGGTCATGCTTTCATGTATACCATGCCACATAGGAACACACATCCTACCCCACATGTTAACACATATGATGATTTCTATGCTCCGCATCCACGAGCACGTGCACACCATATGAGACACACCCATGCACGTGTTCCACCACATTCGTATGCTCATCCTCATTCTCATATGTATAATTATCGTCATGCACCATTGCATCATATGTCATATGCCTATCCACGACATGCATCACATAGAAATCAACAACGTATGCATGTTCCCAATAGGAATAGGGCTCCCAAAATTTTCACTATTTGGAGCCCAAAGGACACAAACATGAATGAAAAACAAGTTTATATGAATTCTTATTTCATGAATGTCGTGCATAGTGATAATTATGTGGGGAAGTCTAAGTCCAATTGGACTTGGCTTCCAAAAGTCTAATTTCTTAGGACCCAATGTCCTTGGGTACCATGGAATGATATTTTATCTTTAGGTACTCAAGGATAAGAGAAGGAGCATCAAATCAAATTTTAGCTCCATATTAAGTTTTTCTAGGTTCAATCCATCGTGGGATACCAACCCTACCAACTTATTGATTTGCAAAGGATTTTCATTCAAATGGAGTTGATGGTGCTTAAAGCGATGCACCAAAATAGGGGGAGCGTAATGGTGTAAGTATATTCTTACATTTGATATACATTAGGTATCCATGTGGGTTGAATGTATGCATTGTTAGAATATTCACATTGGTATCATTTTGTTTCATTTAGTATGCTAGAATTGCATATGCCATTGCTCTATGATGTTCTATCTATCTTTGGCATGACACTTTTGCATATTACTTTTGGTATCAAGTTGCTACATTTGGTATTCACATCGGAATATTTTTTTTGTCTCTGATGTTGATTTCGTCGCTCGACGATTAACTTGGTTAAATAGAGTTGGTTTTATGAAAACATAGAATTTTTTTTCATGCACTTTATTAACCAAGATTGTTGATTTTGGAGAGCATGTTTCAAAACTCAATACGTGAAATTGATTTGAGTTTTGATGATTTCAGTTTTCGATTTTCGCCTATGGCTTGATGATTTCGTTTTTCGATTTTCGCCTATGGTTTGATGATTTCGTTTTTCGATTTTCGCCTATGGCTTGGTGATTTCATTTTTCGATTTTCGCCTATGGTTTGATGATTTCGTTTTTCGATTTTCGCATATGGCTTGGTGATTTCATTTTTCGATTTTCGCCTATGGTTTGATGATTTCGTTTTACGATTTTCTACTATGGTCACGTTGGCACGCTTTGATTTTCTTCGGTATTTTATATTTGGTGTCATTTGGACCATGGTCGTATTCTTCGACTCTCGTGCTTTTATTTTCAGCCATTGTATTTGTCATTGATCTCCTCCCGCTCTTTTTGCTAATGCCAAAGGGGGAGAGAATTAATAATGACGGTGTGCTAATTAATAATTCAAAGCAATTTACCATGAATCTAATTTGATATGTTAGATTCAGGGGGAGTGAAGATATAAAAATGGATTTAGAATCCTAAATGTCAATAATTGGTTCATATTTCATATCTTCCTCGTCTGCATGATGCATATGATTAATATTTAATACGAGACTAACGTGTCATCAATGCAAGGGGAGTAAGTAAATTTCAATTGAATCATTATTATTGATTATTATTTATGTTGGTTTGTCATCACCAAAAAGGGGGAGAATGTTGAGTATTGACTCCCCGGATTTGGTTTTGGATGATGAGCAAACATAAATATCGTGTACTAACTGTTTGTGAGCGCAGTTATGGAGATCGTCGCCAAAATACTTCGAACATCAAAAACGACGTCTTAAGACTTCTCAATACGCGTGATCGTGTGCCTGAAGCTTCGTTGAAGCTCAAGGAGTTATATTAAAGTCAAGAAGAATGAAGATTAAAGCTTTGAAGACGGTTCGTCATGTTTATATTTTATGTCTTCTAGCTTCATAGAATAGAATGTTAAGCCTTGAGTAGGACTTACATTATAATCTTCATTTCGCTCATATCTTAGAGCTAGGATTATCTTAGAAGCCATTAGAAACTTTCCCGAAGCCTATCGCTTCTTCCCTCGGCTTCTAGTGCATCTTAGTTTGTTCATGTAGAAGAACCAACTGACTAGATGACGATCTAGTCGGTCGGCAACTCTTCATGAACCGACTAGATGTCCTTGCTCATTTCAGCTCATTCCCTGTTGATCAATTAGTCGGTCAAAGAAGAGTCACCGACCGACTAGATGACGATCTAGTCGGTTAGGAATTCTTCTCAGACCGACTAGTTATCATTGCCTAAATTCAGCCTGAGTTACTTTTTCGAGTTAGTCGGTCTAAGAACGATTGTCGACCGACTAGTTGTGAAACTAGTCGGTTGGAATTTGTTCTCAGACCGACTAGTTCAACTTGCTTTCAGACTATTCGTTTTGACTCTTAGTCGGTCTAAGAACACTCACCGACCGACTAGTTGTGAAACTAGTCGGTTGGCAAGTCTTCTTAGACCGACTAGTTCTTTATGTCTGAACTTTCTCTTTTGGCTGTCGAGCTGTTAGTCGGTTCATGAAGAATCACCGACCGACTAGTTTCCAATCTAGTCGGTCAGTGATCCTTCTTAGACCGAATAGTCTGCTTCAGAATATAGCCGTTGGAGCCTTTAATGACTCGATTTCTTCTCTCTCTTTCCTCTATCCTATATATACTTGGAGGGGTTCTTTCATAGGATCCATGGCTGCCATTTTAGAGGTTTAGAGAAATCTAAGAGAAGCAAATCAACTCCATTCTAAAGCTATCTCTTCTCATTAGAATCTCTCTCTCACTCTTACTTCCAAAGAGAGATTCATTGATGTGAGCCTTCCAAGCCAAGAGCTTGATCCAAAGTCAGCATCCTCCATCCTAGCCTTCGATCGCTGATCTTATTGGTGGAGCTTCGGTTTGGTGACATCTTCCTCATCAAAATCCTTCTTGCCCTAATTTGGTAAGATTTACTCAAGACATAGGATTTTGTGGTAAGTATTTCATATTTCATTTCAATTGATATTGCAAGTGATTGTCTCTCGGTTGTGAGAGTGTGTGTGATCCCGGGTTGTGGGAGTCACATTTATATTGTGTATGATTTGGTCTTGTGAAGGTTTTTCACAAGAATTTCATAGTGCTAAATCTTGAGTTAGGATTTCTAACTCAAGTATCTAGAGGGGATCCGGGTGGTTGGGACGTAGGATCACCGGGAACAAGTCGGGGAGACTTGGGTGGATCCGAACCCGTTACAAGCTTTGTTTGCGTTTGTTAATTCTTGTTGATTGTTGTTTATTCCGCATTGATGTTTGTATGTTTGCACAATAATTAGGAATAACTCTCTTGATTATTTTAAAGTACTATTCACCCTCCCCCCTCTAGTATATGTGCAGTAGCTTGACAGGGCACAACAACACCCAGACCACCTTCCCCTGCCGCCCACTTAGGCGAGCAGGATATCCCTGCGTCCCTGGGAGACTCCGGGGCTGGCCCTAGTCATACCATCCCGGCTCCTGGCCATATCACTTCCGAGGCTCTAAGTGAGGCCCTTTTAGGCCTAGCCTCGGGTGCTGGCATGACCATTGCCGCTGGCACCACTTCCACCTCCCATCCAGCCTCTACTCCTTCTGTTTGTCGTGCCGCCTCTGCTCGCCTCGCTCTCGAGGCTGAGCTAGCTTCACTACGTGCTCGCGCTTCGTCCTCTGCCCCCTCGGACCCATCCCCTTCGATCTTCTCTCACCCACGTTTTCTCTCACTTGAGAGGAACGTGGCCGCCATCCTTTGCATTCTCACTCATGTTCACGGACCACTTCCACCTACACCACCACCCACTCCACCCCCCTCACCTCCTCCATCACACTCTTCATCTCCCCCATCACATTCATCACCACACCCATCACCCCCTAGGCGACCATCCCCTCCCACCACCGTTCCCATCCCTGACACTTCACCTCCACTCACGACCACCGCCGTCGACCCCACAGATCCACCACCCTCCACTACCGTCACCCCATACGTGCACCGCAAGAAATTCCATGTGTGTTCGCGATCACTTCCCCCACCATCCTCTTCCGTCACCGTATCTACCCATCTACCGCTGTATCTACCGCCGTATCTATCCCATCGACCACCGCTTTGGTTGCCATTTCCCTTCCACCAACCCATCGTCCACACATCCACACCCATCCACACCCATCCTGTACCCCTCTCCCCACTTCTCCACACACACCCCACCTCTCCCCTCCGCACCCCTCCATCTTCTACCGAGAAGGACGAGGACGATTCATCACCTGCTTTTTGATTTTTTTGCTTTTCCGATCTTCCCTTGCATATTTCTGCATCGTCATGAGCATATCATATTGCTAGCTTTATCATGTCCAGCTTGGGGGAAGTCGACTTTTGTGTGTGTTTTGTCGTGTTCTTCCTGCGTGTTGTGTTTGTTTATATATGTTGTATGGTGTGCTTTTCTATCGTTTATTTTCTGTATTTCTTTTTCCTCTTTCTTTATTTTTCAGTTTCGTTTATGTGTTTTCCTCGTTTTTCATTTCTCTTTGTGTCAGTGCGTATCCCCCCCCCCATTTTCATTGCCCTCCCGTATTTACTTTTATTGCATTGAGGGCAATGCAAGTTTTAGGTTGGGGGAGTCGCACTTCGTGCGTCATTTTGTGTCTTTTTCTTCGTTTTTGAGTCGTTTTCACCGTGTTCTTCTTTTTCTTTCTTCCCTCTTTCTCCTCTCTCTCCTAGAGATGACCCCAAATGATGAATCGCCACAGAATCACACACACACCTAGCATGGCTTCGATAATCACATTCACTAACCATAAGAAGCTGAGTCCTCTTGCATTTCACGCATCGTGGGTCCATTTTGCTTTTGTGTGAGTCGTGTGTCGTGTCTAGCTTACGGTGTGCTTCTATTTGGTGATTTTGATTTAAATACATGTCCTGGAATGACCCCTAGATTATCTTGTTTCGATTTGAATATGCGGTATTTGCTTCTCATGTCTGCCTCTATATGCATGCTATATTTATATCGTTTATTTCATTTCGCATGTGTCGGGATTCCACAGTTAGGATTAGGACAACCCATTTAGCCTATACTTTGATTAGCGAAGAAAATCTCCCTTGCCCAAGTGTCTAGCATCTGATTTCTTTTTTATTTTACTTGGTGCAAATCCCCTCGTCGTGTACCGTTCTCCTACTTGGGAGAGTACACACATGTATATACCCAAAAATCCAAAAATCCAAAAAAAAGAGAGAAAAGAAAAAACCCAAAAAGAGAAAAAAAACAAAAAAAAGAATTATATATATATATATATATATATAGCCAAAAACCCCACAAAATATACATATATCCAAAACCCAAAAATTCTTGTGTGAATATTTTTCTTCCTACCGAGAATAAAGTGAAGGCAAGAATTTGCACCGAGTGTCCTTCTCCACATCATCTCAACCCCCATCGTTTTCGAAAACACTTGGAATAGGGACTTTCTAGCTATTATCTAGGCGATAGTGAGGTGATTTCCTAGTCCCTAGTTGTGGAGTCCCCGACGCATAACACGATTCGATTCTTACTCTGTTCTATTGCATGCTTGAGCTATCTATTCACCGCTTATTTCAACTCAAATCTATATTTGGGTCTTTTCTTGGATATGTGTATATGGAGCTTTATTGCACACTGTAGATAGTAACACCGTCTGCTAGCACGCGACCACACTCACTCGCGCTTCACCGCATGGGCCCATGACACTTGTTTGGACTCGTTTTCCTTGGTTTAGTGTTGTGATTTGTCGCTTGCTTGATTGGTGTGGAGTTGTTGGTTTTGTCAGCCCTGACGGGCGATTTGGGATTTTAACTTCTTTTTTCTCACTTTCTCTCTATTTTCTCCCTCCGAGCTCCTACTCTCACTCGTCTTCCTCGAGGACGAGGAAGGGTTCAGCTTGGGGGATTTTGACATGTGTGTATATTTTATATATTCACGCACGTCTTCTTTGTGTTTTTCCGTTATTTTCCGCCGTCCCGTATCCATGTTCTCGTGTTTTCTAGTTTTCTTTCACTTTTCCGTGCTTTTGTGTGTTTGCAGGAGATTGCCAGCGTAGGGGACACATAACGAAGATATCATAAGTCCCCGGAGCAACGGGAGAGTCACGCGCGATCCAGGGGGCCAAACGACCAAGATTGCCATCTTTCAGCCCCCACCCGATCGGTTGGACACAGCCAAACGATCGGGTGATGCACGCATATCTGACCCCGATAGCAGCTGAAGCAAAGTGAGGATCAACCGACCGGTTTGACGACCGGTTCATCCCAACAGACTTCTCGGGAATTTGGAGCTGAATTCCAACCGATCGGGTGATTTCACCATATCGGTTCATCTGTAGCCGATTCCTCCAAGAGACGACCCAGAGAGCTCACCCAACGTCCGCTGACCATGCCAAGTCGACGCAAGTTTCTGTTCTTTTGGGGCGTATTTCCAACCGATCGGTTGAATTCTCAACCGATCGGTTCACCTGATGACCGCAAGATCCAAACGACGAGCCGCTTGCGCCAACCGATCGGGTCACGTGAGCGGGTGAAGTTTCTGAAGACCACTGTCGAAGAACGTTGCAGCTCACCCGATCGGTTGATTCTTCAACCGATCGGGTGAAGTCGTTTTCTATATATAACTGCCCTAGGTTTTCAGAAACCGGGGATGTGTATTTTCTGTCTTTTTTCCTATTGTGACGGTTGGAATTTTATTGTTATTTGTAAGTGTTCTGATCTTTATGAAACTTTGATATTATCTTAATAGCATTGCTACTACTTCATTTCAATTGCATGATTATGATTTCTACGGTCGATTTTCATTTAGATCGCTTTTTAGCTAAAATGTGTGAGTAGTTCCCAAATCTGGGATTTTGGTGGAAACTCCTTCGTGGGTTCTCCCTGATGCGTCCATAGGACTAGGATTCCGATAGGGAATATGGATTTATTGGTTGCGCGAGGTGTTTCATTGTCATCGGCGGGAAAAAGACCGCCTTTGACCGTTGGGCCAAGGGGGAATAAACTTGGCGGTTGACTCCCTAGCCATAGCTCACGCCCTTAGCATAGACATCGAATCCTAGCGCGCGGGAGCGGCAGGATGAGATGTTGGGAGTTATCGTTGCGAGCTTAGTGCTGCCGGAGTCTGTCAGTGTTAATGGACATGGGAATGCCCACTGACCGAACCCGGGTAGTCCGGCGTATCAACCTGGGCACCGACCGGAATATCGGGCCTGTGGGACACTGGTATCACTCTTAGAGGCAACGTCTCACTATTAAACCCTAATTCCGATCATATTCCTATCCACCGGTCGTAATAGTGAGAACACATGATAGGGTGGAAACTGAAGTCCCGGGTTTCCCTTCATATTGTTTAACCTCGTATTCGTTTTCCGTGACAATCCATCTATCGATTCGGGCTAGCCCACCCCTAGGGTGAATTGGTTCCTCTTAGAAACAAGCACAACCACGCCTCCATGTGTTCCACCCCCAAGCCACACTACAACACCGTGCGCTTGCGGTATAAATATTTTAAATCTGGTGTCCCCCCATCATATTGCACACTCTGCACATGCACCACAAACCCGAGGGACGTCAGTAGTGTATATAGATATTGAATAATTGAGTTTATAATTGTGTATATTGACATGTGTTAATTCATTGGATGTATATAGGATGTGTATATGGATGCATAAGTGTTGAGTAATGCTAATTGATATATATATATATATATATATATATATATATATATATATATATATATATATATATATATATATATATATAGGGTAAAGGGATCCTAGGGTGCCTCCTTAGATTCAATCTAAGGAGGCGCCCCCATTTCCCCCCATCTCACACATTTTTTTTGAAATTTTTTTCATGGGTTTATTTTTCACCTCATGGATGATCAACATACCAAATTTCAAGGGATTCCAATACTATTTGAGCCACCATCTACCTCTTGCAACTTCATGGGGTTTTAAGCACGTTTTCAAACCGTTGAAGTTGTAAGAGGTAGATGGTGGCTAAAAAAGTATTGGAATCTCTTGAAATTTGGTATGTTGATCATCCATGATGTGAACAATAACCCCATGAAAAAATATTTCCAAAAAAATTGTAGGAGATAGGG
This sequence comes from Scilla litardierei, assembly GCA_030789695.1. Lineage (NCBI taxonomy): Eukaryota > Viridiplantae > Streptophyta > Magnoliopsida > Asparagales > Asparagaceae > Scilla > Scilla litardierei. The sequence goes on from CM061133.1 coordinate 224,162,910, forward strand.
GGAAATGGGGGCGCCTCCTTAGATTTTCATCTAAGGAGGCACCTTAGATATATATATATATATATTGAAAGGTAAGTGAGTGTGTATATTCATGCAAAAAGAATGTACAAGTAACCACAACAACAAGCCGAACAGTGCTGAGAGAGGCAAAAGCAGTCACCAGCAATATGATCAACCAAGTACAAGACCTGCCAGGAGTAAGGAGCAAAGAAAACTATAACTATACCCGAAACAAGGGGTCAAACCAACCCCCAGTTTCCAAAAATAAGACCAGACTCAGTATCATCCTCATCCAGAGGGGCGGTCGCTGCCACAATATCCAAGGAGATCCTGGCAAGGAGGGACGCACAAGGGAGCGACTGGGATTGGAAGATGCGACTGTTCCGTTCCTTCCAGATATGCCAAACTGTAGCTGAGAAGGTCAACATGGTAAGCCTACCCACATCAGAAAGCTTCCCCCCAGCTCCAAACCGATGTCTAAGGAGGTACGCAATGACGTGCAGAGATCTGGAGCAGGAGGAAACGCACAGCTTGAGCCGACAAGACTCCCATAGGAAGAAACTATACTCACATCTAAAAAAAGAGGTGCCTGGCAGTCTCGGGGAGAGTTCCACAAAGCACACAGGTGGTCTGAGCAAGGATGCCACGACGGGCCAGCTGATGTGAAGTAGGGAGGTGGTCCAAAAGTGCCAGAAGGAGGCAAAGGGCATATTTGGGCACAGGCGTCGGATACCAAACAGTGGAACGAAGATGGAAAGGAGGGGAGGTGTGACGCGTCGAGGTCCACGCGGAACGGAGGGAGCATCCACCATCAGGGATCCACTCCCAAGTGTCAGGGACGTCCCCCAACGCCACCGCCACAAAAATGAGTACAAAGATAGTCAACACAGCGGGTAATCCTCCAGGCCCCCCAATCCCAAAAGTTCGACACAAGAGAATAGCAGGAGGCAGCCGGGGGGGGCAAAACTACTGGTAAGGAGGCCACAGGGCAGCCAGGGGTCATACCAAAAAGGCGGGGACCTGCCATCACTAATAATACGACGTAAACAGCCCAAAGAGGCATCTCTAGCATGGAGGACGTACTTCCAAGTTCCAGAGTCCAACACAGAAGGGGTAAACAGAAAGAACGGTGTATGCTTCAAGTAGGCCCCTGCATGTAAACAGCCCACGTGGATGGCGACTGTAGGAGGTGCCACATAAGCCTGATCCCAGCAGCCACCCCAACCTCATGCAGAGAGTGGAGCCCAATCCCCCCTCACTACGGGGTAAACACATATCCCCCCACCTCTACAGATGAAGCTTGGACCCCCAAATAAAGTCTTTGCACAAACGACCAATGGTGGCCAAGACAGTAGCAGGTATGTAGAAGGACTGTATCCAGTAAGAAACAAAGCTATGAATGACCGTCTGAACCAGCTCAATGCACCCCACGACCGAGAGTAATCTGGAGGACCAACCCGCAAGTTTATCCTTGCACTTATCCACAAGGCCGGCATATAACTTAGCCGCCGGGTAAGTGGTGGAGAGTGGGAGGCCCAGGTACCTGACGGGGGGAGCCACAATAGGAATGCCCAAAAGGGACGATAAGGCATCACCGGTCTTACACCCCTTACTGAGGAGGAGCGTGATTTTCCCCTTATTGACTTCCAAACCGGTGAACAGATGGAAAGTAGCCAACAACTGATTAAGTGCCCCAAAAGAATCTGCATCGGCCTTGCAGAAGACAAGGATATCGTCAGTAAAAAGGAGATGTGAGGGAATACCCTGAACGCCATGTCTGGGGGGACGCAAGGCTCCAGAGTGGGAGGCGATGTCCATCAGGATGGTGAAAAACTCCATGAAAATAACAAAGAGGAAAAGGGAGACCGGGTCCCCCTACCGAATGCCTCGATTAGCACCGAAGAAACCAGCCGGGGAGCCATTCACAAGGACCGAGAAGGAGGGAGAAGACACGAACTCCCGAATCCAGTGGATGAATATGGGGGGAATCCAAGCCGATGTAAAAGGAAGTAGATGAATTCACGGTTGATACTATCAAAGGCCTTTCTCAGGTCCAGCTGGATGCAAGCACGGGCCCCCAAAGATGCAGAGTAGTCACGAATAACCTCATGGGCCAGAAGAGAGGCATCATAGATTAACCTGCCCTTAATGAAAGCCAACTGGTTTCCAAGATATGAGCTCTGGAATAGTAGGAGTCAGACGACGGCTGAGGATTTTGGAGATAACCTTGTAGACCACATTACAACAAGAGATGGGGCGATAGTCTGAAAGAGAGGTAGCCTCAGTAGTTTTGGGTACAAGAGTGAGGAAAGTATGATTCATGTGCTGGAGCAGGGAGCCCGAGGAGAAAAAAGAACGCACAGCAGAAATGACATCTCTACCAACGGTACCCCCCACAAAGTCTGGAAAAAGGAGGGATGGAACCCATTAGGCACAGGGGCCTTATCCTTATCCAAGGAGAAGAGGGCCTCCTTAATCTCAACATCAGTGACCCTCCTGCTCATCCAGGCACTAGCCTCTGTGGTCAAAACCCGCTTGGGAACCACATTTGAAAACACATTCCAATATGAATCTTGATGGAACATGGAAGTATAGAAACTCACTGCCTCATCATGAAGAGCAGCCAACTTGGCTGCAGGGTCTCCACCAGGCCCCACTAGGTGCAAAAGGATATTTTTGGAGGCCCTCTCCTTAATAGTAGCATAAAAGAACTTAGAATTCCGGTCCCCCTGCAACAGCCAAGTCTGCCTACTCTTCTGCCTAGCATGGCTCTCTTCTATGTCAAGGGAAGTAGCAAGTTCCTTATTGAGAGCCCGCTCCCTTAGAATGAACTTCGAGCATCGATCAAAGTCAACAGTATCCCGAACAGCAACAATCTTATCTCTAAACAAAGCAGGGGGCAGCAGCTACGAAATTCGGGTCCTGCCCGAAGAGAATATTTTAGGGCCTTGAGCTTGTAGACAAGACGAAACATGGGGGTCCCCGAAAAGTGGCCAAACCAAACCCTGCTAAGAACTCCATGAAAACCCGGAATTTGGATATAATGGTTGAAGAATCTGAAGGGCTTAGGACTTGTGTTCACCTGGGCGATAATATGAAGGAGAAGGGACGCATGATCACTAGTCCCAGGAGGAAGGTAGGCATCAAATGTATCAGGCAGGGAGGACACCCAAACGCCATTAGCGAGGACCCGGTCAAGCCTGCAGGATATGCGAATGTCCACATCGCTATTATTACTCCAGCTAAGGGGGTTCCCCATACAACGAATATCATTAAGCCCACAAGTAGCCACATAGTCATTGAAATCCTCCAAGAGAGTAGGTGTGGGGGTACACCCCCAACCTTTTCCCCAACAAACCGGGTGACATTAAAGTCCCCCAGAATAGCCCAAGGTAAACCAGCCACTAAGGAGCTATCACAGATCAAGAAAGCCCACAACTTGACCCTCTTCCCCGCCAGATTATATGCATAGACAAAATTGATAATAGCTTCAAATCCACCCTTGTTCCTACACTTCAATGATATGTGATGGTCAGAAGAGGACAGAAGGGAACACCCCCATATTGTCAGGTCCACAATGACCCAAATCCTCCCCTTTGAGGCGTGCGCATAGTTATGAAACGAGTCCCACCCCTTAGGGAAACAAGAAGTTACAATCCCACTCCTACGGTCTAGGATCTTGTTTTCGAGAAGGCCCACAAGGGAAACACTATACCTCCTAACATGATGTGTAACATCATCTCGTCTGGCATTGTAATTTAGTCCCCTAACATTCCAAACCAGGACCGACATAATCACTTATGGTTGGAGCGGTTGCACAATAGCCGAGAAGAGACCATCTCCTTATGGCAGGCCGAATTGAGCGTGACACCAACGTAAGGGGCACCACCCCATCATTATATTCAGGGTTCACTTTAGATATGGGTTGGGGACATTGTTGGGTACTGATGATAGGGGAATTATTTTGGGAAGGGGGTTGCTTAGCAGAGGAAGAGGCCGACAATTGTAGAGAGGGGTGGGGCTGGTGGGGGGATTCTCCTGGGGAGGAAGTCGGCCATGGGACTTGTTTTGACTAGGGCTCGAAGGCGAACCAAGAAACGGGAACTATCCTTCATCCAATTCTAGCCCCAAGGAGTCTGCGACAATTCCTGCAACCACAAAAGTGTCGCTAGGAGGGTCAGAAATATCCACTACGATGTCCACAGTGTTGATACTCTGTCCACAACTATTGCTCTGCACATCAACCATACTGGGGGGCATGGCATTCATAAGACAAGCCTCCCCATCACAGTGGCAGTATCATTTACATTTACAAGGCGCCCTCCATCAAGGCCATACCCAGCAACATCTAAACCAACTCCAGAGTATGAAGAACCAACAAAATTCCCAGTAGCAGCCATACCCAACACAACACTAGAGCCGGCGGATTCAACCACCTTCCCAGGATTAGAACTATCCAACACAATCACAGGATAACCGCCCGGAGGCCCAAAATTAGCTACAGGCCCCGTCCCCTTCACAATCCCAAAACCATCCAACACTTCACCCACGACCTCCAACCCAGATGTGGCCACCCCAATACCAAATTCAGCTGCCGGTGGAATAAAATAAGCAGGGGGAACATGGGATGAGACATGGGGGAAGGGGGAGTTATTGTAGAACTCACAGAGGGGGATGCCATCGATGCAGAGGGGGAGATTCCCCTGGTAGAGACACCAACTTAGGTTACTATATAGCGGATGGGGGCTCAGCAGACTGCGGCATCGGTGAAGATGGCAACTGTGGAGACTCAGAGGTGGCTACTGCAGTGGATGTCGGGCGAGTGGGGGAAGCACATTGCAAGATGGCATGTCCAAAGCAGCGGCAGTGAGTACAGAAGGGGTGGTCGGCGCTCGTACTCCATGGCAACAGAAACAAATTTCCCACCCTCAACACGGACCCACAAAATATCAGGGAAATCAGAAGTAGCATCCACTTCCACAAAACATCGCGCATAGGATAGCCGTGAGGCGTCTGCAGTGGCCTCATCGGGGAAGAGGGGCTAACCAACTACACTCGCGAGCTTGCCAAGTATAGTCGTCGACCAGAATTGAACTAGCAGAAGCGGGAATCTGATCCACATATGTATAGCAGATAACAGATCCTGGTGAAGGCCAATTTTCGGTGCCTAACGTCTCAAGACCATCAGTCGGCCCTCAAACATCCACGGCCCCCTGTGAAGTACTTTAACACAGTCAGATTCCGTATCAAATTGAAAAAAGAAAAAGCCATTCTCCCTAGTGTGTAGGCGAACCTGACCCTTGGTTTTCCATGAACGGCCAATCCAAGCACGCAGATGACCATAGAACGGGCTGTAATGACCGGTATTTTAATAATACTTTTTCATTCATACTCTATCCATTGTCATATTTTTTCCGTACCCGTAATTAGTGCATATATGTATTACGTATTGATACTTGGCATATTCGCGCTAGTGCACGTATTAACTACGTACTTTAAGTGCGTATTAGCAATAATTTTTTCAAATATTTATTATATTTTCATTAATTATTCATTTCAAAACTTAAAATTTAAAATTCAAATCATTTCCATACTAGATGTAAAACTTTTACTCATTGGCTTTTAATTCTCTCTTAATCACAATTAATCTCCCTTGTTCTGTCCATCTTCTTTTCCTTAGTGTTTAAACCATCCAATTTTGTTTAAACCCTAATTTCCCTTAGATCAGCCGCCACCCTTACATTTTCGTACGCATGATATTTCCTAGGCTCCACGTGCTTGAACCCAGACTCCCCTGGGACTTACGCACACAACACAAATAAGAACCCAGGCCCTCAACTTTTTCACAAGCCCCACAAATAAAAATAAACCCTAAGCTTAACCCCTCAAGGCCTCACGTGCACTAAACTTCCCCTTACAAATATTAAGCTAAAACCTATCTAATACAAAACCCTAGAGCCCCCTACAGCAGCCCCAACCCACACTCAACCGCAACCTTCCATCTTCTTCTCTTCCTCCCGACACGGTCAGCCACCAGCCCAGCCCCATCGTCGGCCGCACCTCAGCCCAGCCCGCAACCGCCTTCTTCTCTCTCTTTCTGAACCTTCCTCCCACCGACAACTGTGACCTAGCTCTCCTTCCACTTCACCATGTTGTCTCCTCCTCGCATAAAGCCCTTGGCCATCCTTCAGCTTCCCGATGCCGCCCAGAACCACCTGACTGTCGGTGCCCAGGTTCCTCCAGCCATCCCTAGTCACCAGTACCTGACCTCTCCCCCCTTTCGACCAGCAAGAAGCCGCACCAGCCCCCTCAAGGCCGAAACCCCCTTACACCTACAGTCCGGCCTTTCCTCTCCCGACCTGAGCCCAACTCACATCCTTGACCTTGCAGCCAGCTCCTCTCCTATCTCTAGGCCGCGCCTCAAACCCTACAAGCCGCACACCCTCTCTCCACCTCCCTCCTCTGTGCCTAACCCCACTCTCTACCCTAAACCCCGAAACCCTAGAGCCCTCTCCCTCTCCTACCCTCTCAACCCGTTATCGGCCATCCCCTCCTTTTGCCGAGTCCCTTCACTTTCAGATCTGAAACCCTAGCTCCTAGCCTAGCCTCCTTTCTCCCAGCTTACCGAGATCCGACGTCATCGTCGCTTCGCTGTGCTACCCGCAGCCGAGGCGATCCCGACGACCTCTCCTAACTGCGCTACCCGCGATCGAGGAACCGGAGCCTGTGACGCCAAGAACCAGAGACGGGACGTTCCGAGAGCAGAGGCAACGAGATCCGTTACTACTTCCAGATCGGGCGTCAGATCTATGCGTGATCATCGTACCAGGTTGGTATCCCCTACTCGTAGTAACCCAAACGTTACGCCACTAGAAAACCTAATTAAAACTGGAAACTTAATCACTAAAGTTATTTTATGCTTCTTTAAACTGTCGTGATAACCTAGACCATTGATTGGACTTTTTGACTGTGCACATTGGGTAGAATCAACGTAGAGAACCATAGAATAGATCTGAACGTGTGAACAACATGATTTGGAACTGCTAGGATAGCCACGATCAATCTAGAGACATGCCATAATAGGTCTTCTAAAACAAGTCCTGACATCGTCCCGTTTAACCCGTTAAAGCGAACCGTAACCGACGCACTATTGTGACGAGATGCCTCCTACGGACGCACTTCTTGCCACTTCAGGCAAGTGTACTCACTTGCGTAGAAACGGCCATGTTTAGGCCATTATTTCCCTTAGTTTGTAAAAAAAATATGTGAATAAAAGGTCTAGACGTGAAATGATAGCGTCTAGGATACCCTCACGACAGCCTGGACTTGATGACGAAGTCTAAGCACATTAAGCTATAACTGCCATAATGATAAATATCTTAAAACGGACGTGCATCATCCTAATCTTGCCATGTAAACTGATTCATGAATTGTATTGAACCTGTGGGTAATACGGCACTCTCCTAGCAGAGAAAGTGATCCTTTGTACGGATAACCTACGGGGAATAATGCACCCTCCTAGTAGAGAGAGTGATCCTTTGTACGGAATTGTCTTGTGCACTTGGGGTTGGGTTGGATTGAGCGGTCGCAAGGTTTAGGGGGTTTGGCCGCCCTCTAACCTTAAGGTGTGAACCCTTGACACACACATAGTCTTATCTTGTCATGTCTTGTAGCCGGTAGCACACGCTATGGCCATTGCCATGCCACGTTTACTTCTTGCACCGTCTTTACTTTCCTGCCATGTTTATATATAACTGCCATGCTGTCGCACCTCACAAATTGCCATGTAAACAACATTTAATAATTGTCTTTAAATTCCATATTCCTTGCAGTAGAGTTGTTCTTATATTTCATTTGTAGCCTCTGCCTGACGTACAACTCCTCTTCTCTTGGGTGTTTGTACGTCAGGTACCGAGACAGAGTACGTAGACGAGGAGACAGTACATGCGGGCTTGGAGCAGGAGGACACTACTCAGGAGTACGATCCAGACGAGGACCAGTCTTGAGTTCCCTTCATGTTGCTGACTTGAAGTTTCCAGGTTTCTAGTTTGGGTGTGTAGCACCAGTAGTTTCCTTTTCAGTTGTAGCCATGCCCTAGGCTTTCTTTTATTAGACATCTTTTGTACTACTGGATTATTATCATAGTGAATGAATGTTGTTGTTTCTTTTGAGTACATTTATTATTCTAAACTGTAATGCAAGAACCTGTACTTTGATTGGTGTACCCTTACAGATGCTTAGTGGGATCGAGCTTCACAGCTTCAGCCCATGTGGATGTTCGTCTCGTTCTCGCAGCCGTATTATGGGAAGCGAGGCGTGACAGGTTTTTATGGTGGCCCATGCAGGTTCATGCGAAAAGTTCGAAACAATAAAAGTACTTGCATTCATTTAATATGTAGTTTATCATGTGCAAAGTCTAATTTGGGTTCTCCTTGTTAATAAGATGGCAAGAAGACGCACTACTCGAGCCGGAACCTCAGCTGACGGGGCCATGGAAGGCCAAGGTGGTGAATTCCACCAATTTCTGGGTGTCATGAGGGAGATGCTAGATGTTCGGCACCACTTGGTTGAGCAGACCCATCAGGCTGCCCATGTTGCTCAGGCTGCTCAGGCTGCATCGCCTATCCCTCGAGCTGCACCTGGAGTGAAGCAGTTCAATAAGCTGCAGCCGAGGACTTTTTCTGGGAAGGAAGGACCCCTGGATGCTGACGAGTGGATCCAAAGTACTGAGGACAAAATGATAGCTGCCGACATATCCGAGAAGACCAAGGTGGAGATAGCGAAGCTACAGCTGACTGATAATGCAAGGAATTGGTAGCGCTTAGAGGAGAAGCATCTGGAGAAGCCAGTCGAGTGGAACACCTTCAAAGCCATGTTCAAGGTGAAACATTTTCCTAAGACTGCGAAGAGGGAGCTTTTGCAGCAGTTTATGAATCTGACACAGGGGAGCATGTCAGTGGATGAGTATGAGGCAGAGTTTGAGATGCTCAACCGTTTTGCCCTGCATATGGTCAAGAAGGCAAAGAACTGTCACGACCCGCTTCCCTAAAATGGAGGCGAGACGTGAAAAGGTCCGCACGGGAGTGGAGCGGTGAAGCCCCAAACCCGATAAGCGTCAATTTAGTATAAGCAGGTCCCTGTAATTGCAATCGAAACGACAACAATAATAATAATAGACGGATAGGAAATACCAATCCCAAAGTTTGTCCACAAAATATTCAACATCACAGAAAAGCCACCAGGCTAAAAGAAAGAGTCTAAGGGCCCAGAACAAGGCCAAACAAAAGCAACGACATAACAGAGTAAAGGTGCTACGCACCGACAATAAAACAACTGTCTAACAAAGGTAAAACACCACGAAGACACTAGGACTGGTCCCCAGTGTCCACGTACTCCCCGTCCAACACGGGCGCAAGCTCGGCGTCCGCAAACACCTCACCCTCAGCGAGCAACTCAGGCTCAAGGTCTAACATGCGTCACCCAAAAGAGAAAGGGGCACATGTCAGCAAGTCTAAAAAGACTTAGGCAAGGAAACTGAAAGTGACTAACAACCTAGCATTTAAATGTTAAACAATGGCATGTCAGTTGAATATGATGCAACAGTTTAAAAGAGAGGCAAGCACGCACGATGTAGCAAAAGCTACCAAATCACTAATCACTTATCGTTTAACACTTATCACTTATCACTTATCACTTAACACTTAGTGCATAGAGAGTCCACTTGCTGGCCTGCTCGTTTATCTCTATCACTATCAATCACTTAAACACTAGAGATTTCACCTGCTGGCCGGAGTGGCGGATCAAGCCAACTCGGGCTCAGTCCTCTTATCTCTTACCCCACCCACATGTGTCGAGCGTTGTGGTTAGCAACTCATTATGCTTGCTTCTGGTCACGAGCCAGGAAAATAAGTGTGTGTGTTTGGCATAGGAGTACACCTAGCCGGTATCCGAGCGTTGGGGTTAGCAACTACAGGGCTCGCTTCTGGAACACGAGCCAGGAAACATGGTGTTGTAGCGTGTGCTACGCAGTCACGATAAATAATCACTATGCAATGCCATGAGCAGATAATTGCGTACCGTTAATGGAATTTAAACGTGACAGGCAAAATGCAATGACATGAACATATTCGCGTACCGTTAATTTAAAGTAAACGTGACATATGAGCATGATAGGGGTGACGGACCAAGCTTCGTTGTCAAGCTAGGTCAATGGCGTCTAAACGGCTATCCTTTCACCGTTTAGTCTCTTTTACGCTAAAGCATGGTAAATGGCCTAAGACATGGCCCAAATCAAGAGATGCAAGTTTCACTTGCCTATCACCGGGGAAGACGGTTACGAAAGTTCGTTTCTGCGGATGCTAGCCTACGGGGAATCGCTGTTATGGGGAACAATCATCAAAACACAAGTATTTTATTAGGGTTTCATAAAAATTACAATAGGATATGAAAACAACGGTAGATCGATTTCTTACCGAGAGGATGCAGAAGAAACACTCCGGGGAACCCTAGGACCAGATCTGGAAGCCAATGGAGAAGTTTGGGGAAACTAGGGTTTTGGGGGATTTTGGGGTTTGATGAGATTTTTGGTGAGATTTGGGGAAGATGAGTGGTAGATGGAGTGAATGGATGGATTGGATGATGGATTTAGGGCTTGGAATGAAGGATTGAAGCTTGGAGGAAGATGGGGGCTCAAGGGGGAAGATTTTAGGGTTTTGGGTCGTGTTGGGGAAGAAGAAAACGTTTGGGTTGGGTATAAATAGGATAGGCTGGCGGCTGCCCAGAAATTAGGGTTTTAACACTGGTTAGTCGGTCAAAGAACAACCACTGACCGACTAGTTTGGCAACTAGTCGGTCGGTCGACCAACGCAGACCGACTAAGTGCAAACAGTAACTCCTGAACGAAAATAGGATTTAGAGTTAGTCGGTCCATGAACAAATACTGACCGACTAGTTTATCAACTAGTCGGTCGATGAACGTTCTTAGACCGACTAAGAGTAAACAGTACTGATACTAAAATTTAGAAGATGTGTTAGTCGGTCAAAGAAGCATTGCTGACCGACTAGTTTGCAACCTAGTCGGTCAACCAACGTTCTTAGACCGACTAACGATAAACAATAACTCCTGAGAAATTTAGAAAGCTAACTAGTCGGTCCAAGAAGGATTGACCGACTGGATCGTCATCTATGCCCCTTCTTATACCGGCTAATAAGCACCAAAAGTTCCGATACGGAGCGCGGAGCCCCGGGATCGAGACTCCTATGATCTAACAGTAAGATACGACCGTTATGAAGCCCGTCACAAATGACGTACTTCGAAATCGACGATCCTAAGGAAGAAACGAGAAAATACGACGAATCGATCGAAAATGAAAGTTACGGAGACGCAAACCACACAAGAGGAGAAAATCCACCAAAACATATATTATATTATAATAAATTCAGATACAAGAAAACCAGTCGTTACAAGAACCGAGCCAATCGGTTTCACCAGGGGCTGAACCCCAAGATCCAGGCCTCTATGACTTCGGTAGACTTGACCACTATAGAGGTTGTACTGAACGCAGCCAGGAACCATGAGTCTGTAGCAAGACTTCCTGATCCTCCTGCTGGTGGAGGAAAGAGACAGATGGAGCAGTACAGGCCAGCAGCTAGGCCTGCAGTACGTCCCAATCAGTCAGTACCTTTCAAGAGGCCAGGAGTATCTGCACAGAGCCAGACCAAGGGTCCATGCCATTTTTGTGGCAAGTTAGGGCATCAGCAGAACAATTGCAGGAAGAAGCTGGGTTTGTGTCTGGTGTGTGGAGATTCTACACACATTGCTAGAGATTGCCCGAGCTCACATCATGCTGTGGGCAGAGCACCAGCCTCAGTGCAGCGTGGAGCACCTGTTCCTATTCAGAGAGGATCTGCTGTTCGTGGACCCCTTTTGGTACCACAGAGGCAGGCTTCCCAGCAGGCAGTACCACCTCGGAGGCCGGCATATACCATGACAGCCGTGGAGGCTGAGGACGTGGATGGCGTCATTGCAGATAATCTCATGGAACTAGTCTTTCATAGTATAGCGTAGTTCATATTATTTGCATGTGATTGTATAATCTTACTAGTTAGATAAATGACCCTTATTTGACCTTAATTATTATCTTTAATATCTTAGATACCATCTTAGTGTCATCTTATCTGGCATTAACTTTGTTCGACTTCGGTGCTTCAATGTGCATCATAACCCGGAGATTCGTAACAGCGCACTCCATTCCCACCCACACACTTCCAAAGTATTGGGATATCACTACATGGAATGGAGTGGTGACGGTTTATTTAGGATGTCGATCGATCCCGGTGGTGATCAGCGGACACGAACTTTATGTCGACTTCATTGTCCATAATCTATCGTATTTTGATGTTGTCCTTGGCATCGATTGGCTAGGAGATTACCATGCATCGATCGAATGCCACAGTAAGAAGGTAGTGTTTAGGATATCAGGCCACCCACGATTCGAGTTTCACAGCAGAGAGCACTCGCTTAAGCTCATCAGATTTCAGGCCAAGCCAGAGGAGTCGATCATTACCGCCATTCAGATGTAGATCAGGAGACCAATAATCGTCAGAGACATCGACAACGTCTTTCCGGAGGATATTTCAAGGTTGCCACCCGACAGAGCTGTGGAGTTCAGCATAGACCTTATGTCGGGAGCGCAACCTATTTCTAAGGCACCGTATCGTATGGCTCCTGCAAGGCTTGAGTAGCTGAGGAAGCAGTTGGATGAATTATTGGAGAAGGGATTCATACATCCTAGTGTGTCACCTTGGGGTGCACTAGTCATATTAGTGAAGAAGAAGGATGGATCCCGCAGGATGTGTGTGGATTACAGAGGGCTGAATGTAGTGACTGTAAAGAACAAGTATACGCTGCCTCCGCATTGATGATATATTTGACCAGCTCAGAGGTTCGAGAGTCTTTTCGAAGCTGGATATAAGGAGCGGATATCATCAGCTGAAGGTGAAGAAGGATGACATTCCAAAGACGGCATTTAGGACAAAGTACGGACACTATGAGTTCGTGGTCATGCCTTTTGGTGTGACCAACGCTCCTGCAGTGTTCATGAATTTGATGAATTTGATATTTTATGACTTTCTGGATAAGTTCGTCGTCGTCGTCATCGACGAAATTCTTATTTACTCAAAGTCTGAGGAGGAGCACAGTCGATATTTGAGGATAGTGTTAGAGACACTGAAGCATCATCAGCTTTATGCCAAGTATAGTAAGTATAAGTTTTGGTTGGATAGAGTCGCATTCCAGGGACACGTTGTGTCTAGTGATGGCATATCAGTAGATCCAGAGAAGGTCAGAGCAGTTAGCGAATAACCGACCCTGCAGTCAGCATCGGATATCAGGAGCTTCCTTGGATTAGCTGGCTACTACCGTTGCTTCATCAAGGATTTATCGAAGATTGCAGAGCCAAAGACAAAGTTGACGAGAAAGTACATGGAGTTCTGTTGGTCAGAGAATTGTGAAGAGGCTTTCAGTATTTTGAAGGCGAGATTGACCACAGCACCAGTTTTGGCTGTACTGGATAGGATTGGAAGCTTAGAGATTTTCTTTGATGCATCAGGCAAGGGCCTCGGATGCGTCCTACATCAGCATGGTCACGTGGTTGCGTACGCTTCTCGACAGTTGAGGAATCATGAGAAGAACTACCCGACGCATGATCTAGAGTTAGCAGCTATGATATTTGCATTGAAGATCTGGAGACACTTCCTGCTGAATGAGAGAGTGAAAATTTTCACCGATCACAAAAGCTTGAAGTATATATTTACTCAGAAGGAGCTCAACATGCATCAGAGACGACGGTTGGAGCTGATGGCGGACTATGAGATAGATCTACAGTATCACCCGGGGAAAGTGAGTGTAGTATCAGATGCTTTGAGCAAACTCCCTGCAGTGATGATGCATACTGCCCACTGGAAATTACAGCAGGAGTTGAGAGGGATGGACATTGAGGTTGTCCTACCTGGAGTGATCATTTCGTTGATGAACATGCAGATTCAGTCAACGATTGTGAATCGGATCAAGGTAGCTCTGGCAGGAGATCTGAAGCTGCAAAGGATCAGAGGACAGGTCGAAGCTGGATTTCGGATGGAGTTTATCATTCATAAGGATGGATCCCTGAGATATGGCAGTAGACTCTGCGTACCTGTAGGAGGCATTAGAGATGAGCTGTTGCATGAGGCACATAGCTTTCCTTATTCCATCATCCTGAAGGCACGAAGATGTACGAGGACCTCCGTCTGAACTATTGGTGGATTGGCATGAAGAGGAGTGTGGCGTGGAGCATTGCCAAGTGTCTTGTATGCCAGCAAGTGAAGGCAGAGCACCATCGGACAGCAGGTTTGCTACAACCACTTCCGATTCCAGAGTGGAAGTGGCAGCACATCACGATAACTGGCCTACCTCAGAGTCCTAAGTTGAACGATATAGTCTGGGTGATCGTTGACCGATTGACCAAGTCTGTGCACTTCATCCCATTCCGAGTGGAACAGTCCACAGAAATATTGGCGAGGAAGTATCTAGAGGTAAAGATATTTTACTTCTCTATTTATAGTTCCTCCTTAAGGTTAGTTTGTGATGTAGACTATGTATACGCTTACATAGGGTTCCGGTGAGCATCATATCCGATAGAGACTCGAAATTCACGTCCCAGTTTTGGAAGAGTCTATAGCAGAACCTTGGTACGAGTCTGAGTTTCAGCACGACGTACCACCTACAGACCGATGGCCAGTCGGAAAGGACGATTCAGATTTTGGAAGATATGCTAAAAGCATGTACGCTCGATCTGAAGGGTTCATGGGAGGATCATCTCCATTTAGTGGAAGTCTCCTACAACAACAGCTATCAGGCGAGCATTGGCATGGTGCCATTTGCTGCTCTATATGTAAGGAAATGTCGATCGCCACTGAGCTGGGATGACACCGGAGACAGAGAGCTGTTTCGTCCAGAGATTATTGTAGAGACTGTAGATGTCGTGAGAGACATCAGGGATAAGCTCAGAATTGCTCAAGAACGCTACAAGCATTGGGCGGACGCAAAGAGACGACCTTTGGATTTTCAGCCAGGAGATCATGTCTTCCTGAAGATTCCTCCGAACCGTGGAGCCATTCTTTTCGGTAAGAAGGAAAAGCTGAGTCCAAGGTATATTGGACCGTTTGACGTGCTAGAGCGTGTGGGAGCAGTGAGATATCGCCTTGCTCTACCACCATCTTTGGAGGGAGTTCACGACGTGTTTCACGTATCTCAGCTATGGCGATACGTCAGTGACCCATCGCACGCTGTGGATTTTTCAGAGAGCACGGTCCGACCGGACTTGACTTATAAGCAACAGCCAGTGCAAATTTTGGACCATCGACAGAAGCAATTGAGGAATAAGGTAGTCGACCTAGTGATAGTGATGTGGCATCACGGATCACCAGGAGAGTCCACCTAGGAGAGAGAAGATGAGATGAGAGAGTGCTATCCTCATTTGTTTCTCGATCAGTAGTCGTTAGAAATTCCGAGGGCAGAATTGTTCTTAAGGTGGGTAGGATGTAACGACCAGTATTTTAATAATACTTTTTCATTCATACCCAATCCCTTGTCATATTTTTTCTGTACCCCATAATTAGTGTGTATACGTATTACGTATTGAAACTAGGCATATTTGAGCTACGTGCACGTATTAACTACGTACTTTAAGTGCGTATTAGCAATAATTCTTTCAAATATATCATTATATTTTCATTAATTATTCATTTCAAAACTTAAAATTTAAATTCAAATCATTCCCATATTAGATGTAAGACTTTTACTCATTAGCTTTTAATCCTCTCTTAATCACAATTAATCTCCCTTGTTCTTTCCATCTTTTCCTTAGTGTTTAAACCCCTCCAATTTTGTTTAAACCCTAATTTCCCTTAGAGCAACCGTCGCCCTTACATTTTCGTGTGCATGCTATTTCCTAGGCTCCACGTGCTTGAACCCAGACTTCCCTGGGACTCATGCATACAACACAAATAAGAATCACAGGCCCCCAACTTTTTCACAAGCCCCACAAATAAAAATAAACCCTAAGCTTAACCCCTCAAGGCCTCACGTGCACTGAACTTCCCCCTACAAATATTAAACTAAAACATATCTAATACAAAACCCTAGAGCCCCCTATAGCAGCCGCAACCCACGCTCAACCCCAGCCGCGTGCACCCTCCCATCTTCTTCCCTTCCTCCCGACGCAGTCAGCCACCAGCCCAGCCCCATCGCCGCCCGCACCTTAGCCCAGCCCGCAACCGCCATCTTCTATCTCTCCCCGAGCCATCCTCCCACCGGAGACTATGCCCTAGCCCTCCTTCCACTTCGCCCTACCGTCTCCTCCTTGCGCGAAGCCCCGACCATCCTTCAGCTTCCTAACACCGCTCAGAACCACCTGACCGCCGACGCCCAGGTTCCTTCGGCCATCCCCAGTCACCAGCACCCAACCTCTCCTCCCTTTCTACCTGCAAGAAGCTGCACCAGCCCCCTCAAGGCTGAAACTGTCACGACCCGCTTCCCTAAAATGGAGGCGAGTCGTGAGAAGTCCGCTCAACCTTGGAGCTGTGAGGCTCCAGTCTATAAAGCGTCTGGAATAACCAAGTATAGGTCCTTGCAAATGCGAAACAGAACAAAAATAATAATAAAGAAAAGAGACAGATAATATTATTCCAATCTCAGAACATCCACAAATAAAGTCCAACATCACAGAAAAGCCGCCAGGCTAAAAAGAAGAGTCTAAAGGCCCAAACATGGCCAACAGAAACAAAAGTACAGAAAAGGAAAGGTGCTACGCACCGAAAACCTAACAAGAACTAATCTGAAAGCAACACAGAAATAAGTCTCTACAACTGGTCGTCGGTGTCCTCGTACTCCACGTCAACAGTGGACCCAGGCTCAACGTCAACAAACACCTCGTCCTCAGCAACGGGCTCGGGCTCAGCAACTAACATGCGACACCCAAAAGAGACGAGGGCACATGTCAGCAAGTCTACAAGAGACTTGTGCAAGGAAACTAAAAGAAGGAAAGCAACCTAGCAGTTCTAAAATGTGCAATGACATGGCAGTTTAATGCATGGATACAACAAGTGAGACAATGCAATAAGTATGACATGGCAGCAAGTATAACATGGCAATAAGTATAACATGGCAACAAGTATGACATGGCATGGGTAGCAAAGCTACTAAAACATTCACACGGATTTTACAAGTCAAGTAAACATGTCGTGCTCATAGTTTATGCCTTACAGCTGAAGTGGCTGTACAGACACACTTCTACGCTGAGTGGTCGCTTAACCCTACCCCTCCACGTGTAATCGGGCATTGGCTTTTGACCAACACATGTAGCCCGCTTCTGGATCACGATCCAGGAAGTGTATTTGGCATAGGGTTGTGCCTGTAATGTAGGTTCCTAGCCTGAACAAGGAAGTACAAGTAGCGTGTGCTACGAAAACAAACATTCAAGCATGGAATGATGCATGGCATGGCAAGATTACAAATAATGTGCATACAGATAAGGAATTTAAACATCACATGTATGACAGAGCAAAAGTAAAGAGCGTACATATATGAAAATTAAACGTGGCTGGCGAAATGAATGAATGACATGGTAGGGTGTCAGATCTAGCTTCGTTGTCAAGCTAGATCTTAAAATTGCGTCTAGGCGAGTATCATTTCGTCGCCTAGTCTCTTTTATGCTAAAAACGGGAAATGGCCTAAGACATGGCCTAAAACACAAGTTTGGCAAGTTTCACTTGCCTGCAATCAGTCGTTCTGAATACACCTTCCAATCAATCCAGTCTACCTATGTGCTCGGATCACCAGCCTACAGTCCCAAATTAAGTTATCTTTATTAGTGATTTACTAGACAATTAAAATACCGATTTTTATCCTCATTAGCATGCATGGGTTGGGGGTCCTAAGTGTTCAGAAATTTACCCTTACACGACGCGAGAGCTACACTGGCACCGGGTAGCGACGCCGGGGGTTGGAATAATAGAACCACTACTACAAAAAGGACCTTTAATAGCACACCTTTAACAGCGCTTACCAATTATAAGCGCTATTAATTAGAGGCCCAGATAATAGATAGCGCTTCTTTCTGGAAGCGCTATTAAAGGTCAGACAATAGACAGCGCTTCTTTCTGCAAGCGCTGTTAAAAGTCAGACAATAGACAGCGCTTTTTTCTGCAAGCGCTATTAATTAGAGGCATATATAATACACAGCGCTTCTTTCTGCAAGCGCTGTTAAAGGTCAGATAATAGACAGCGCTTCTTTCTACAAGCGCTGTTAAAGGTCAGATAATAGACAGCGATTCTTTAGTACAAGCGCTGTTAAAGGTCCACCATAGACAGCGCTTTTACTAAACAAGCGTTGTCTATCTGGGACCTTAGACAGCGCTTATTTAATACAAGCGCTGTTAAAGGTACCAATAGACAGCGCTTGTTTAATACAAGCGCTATTAAAGATGATGTATTGTACATTAGTTTTACACAAGCCCTAGCTTTCACAGCCCGCAACCTCTCTCAGCGCGGTTCATTTTTTCGGAGAAAGTTAATTTCAGCCCGCGCCCAACTCTTCCCTCTTCCATCTTCCCTCTTTGTGTGCTCTTCCATCTTCCATCTTTCCTCTTTGCGTAACCACCAAAAATTTTCTCCGAACCAAGCAATCGACCATCGCCTCAACAACCATCGACTCTTTCACAGCGGGCGGACCGCTCCTCCACCATCGCCTCAACAACCGCCCCGACCTAGGCGACGGCTCCACCTCGCTGACCCAGGGGCCCTAGCTTCCCTCTTCGTTGCTCTCAGCGCGGTTTGTTTCTTGTATCCTTGACGTTGATTAAGGGGTATCATCTTTCTCTCCACAGATCACAATGGATCTGGATATTTTGCCCAAAAACCTTTCCTTTTTGTTACAGTTCTTTATTTTTGATGCTGATATCAGATGGGGTTTCTCTCTTCTGCAGCCTAATTTTAAGTAAATCTCTCGTATTACGCCCAGATCTTCGCCATTCACGAGCCTTTTCTCGCTCGGATTCATGGTGAGTTGCTAAAAATTGTAATTCATTTTGATTGTCAGCATCTTAGAAGCACATGAACAACGTACTGGGTATCCTGCACCAAAATAATTTTAGTAATAACTGACTATGGACCATATTGACAACTGACAAGCCATATCCGTATGCATTTGCCTTTACCTTCACGGATCTAAGAATCACAAAGCATAAATTGTCTACCAAGCTGATTATAATCATACAAATGAAAATGTGATCAAGTTCCATATCAACATATATAAGCACATGACTGTCAGCTAGCTCCCACAGAGTCTAATGATTGACACTGCTGATAATTATGCGAGTCATAGTAATACAATTTTAAATACCCAATGACAATTAAGCTCTGAGAGTTAGCCTTACCTCTTAATTGACAATGTTATGATCATGATTTGCGGTTTTTGACTGCTAACTCTAAAATTAAGGGTGAAACCCAGATCGAGAAAGCTAATGTTCATCTCTCCCACTGCCATGCTCAATTGGCATCTATTACATCACAAAATCATGAGATATGAATTAATTTTACCTGAAATTTTTATGATGATATATGAGAAGAAGAATCCAATGCAATCAGCATTACCTCAAAAACTAGCTCTGCTGCAAATTTGCAATGCCTCTCCTTGAGTATATAAACCAATCTTGTTTGTTTGGCATCTTCACTGCTACACATCAAGGACTTTTTGCTGGTGCATGCAGACATCACAATAATTAAATCATGTTAAGGACACCACATTGTGTACGATGTGTTTGCTACGTCTAAACTTGATAATTATGGTCCTCTTGTACCTGATATAGTATCTACAATCATGTTTCAATATTCTGACTGAAACATGACACATAGAGATATGTTCTTGATGTTTCAGGTGACATCAAATTTCTTCTGTTGTATATGCTAAAAGGCCCACAAATCTTATGAAATTTGACTGGTTAAGTTCATGGGCTGTCATCATCCCATATTTCAAGTTTCTTATTTTCTCCTTTTATCATGTATCTTTTTACCTTGGCCAGAGGTGCTTTGAATCAGGAAGCACATGCTTCAAACAATCATATGATTGCCATGGAATCTGAAGATGCTTCCAAAAATGGCATGATTCTGATGCGGGTGCACCCGGTGCACCGGGGCCCTCCTCTGGGGATGGAGCACGTGGCGGTGGAGGCGTCATCACTTACGCACGTCGCAGGAGACGCGGGAGCGCGGTTTAGGCCATTTTCTTAGTGGGAGGGTATTTTGGTAATTTACCAAAATACCTCCTCTTTCTTTATATTAGGTCTAGCCGTCATTTTGTTGCTTGATGCTTGTATTGTGAGAAAACTCTCAAGCGTCATTTGACGGTGCTTAAGCTTTGGTCCGTTCATCCAAAGCGGGGAGATCGATCTTGTCTCTAATAAGATCAACTATCTAGGTTCTTATCTCAATCAAGCAAAAAATACAAACTTTTCCTCTCTTTTAATTTTCCTCTTTAAAGTTGTGAATCGATCTACGACGATTCACATCAATTGGTATCAGAGCACTACGATTCCATGGCAACGGGAACGAGAGCTTCCGTGGATGAGAAGATCCAAGGACTACGCGACGATCTCAATCACGAGATCGAGGGTTTGAGGAAGGCGATGGAAGCTTCGATCAAGGATCATGCACACACCCAAGAGGACATTCAATCGGAGCTTCGAACCATGAGAAGGGAAACCGCGGAGGCCACGGCGGCTATTCCGGCGATAATGGAGTTATTGCAAGGGTTGACCAAGGAGAAGGCGGCGGATCGCGACAAGGAGAGAGCAATGGAAGAGATCCAAGGCGATTCCGGCGTCGTTTCGACAAATCAAGGACCCCCGAGCCACGGGGAGTCACATGCGGCGGCGGCGGCTACAACCCTAGCCGGCGGGCTAGGGTTTGGCGCGACCGGGCCCGGATCTACCTCTACGGGCCCGGTCGGGCCTAATAGGGTGCCGACAGACCCGCCCGGCCCAGCCATGGCATGGGCGGGTCAGGCCGGCCACCCCCGGCCTCCGGCGCCCCCACCTGGGGCCGCCGGAGGGCCGGCACCCCCTGGCGGGGGTGCCCAGGGGTCGCCGACCCCTTTTGGGGGTCTGGCGACCCGCGCGACACCCGCCTGGGGGTCGGCAGCCCCAGGCGGGGGCGCCAATGAAGGCGCGGCCCCTACCTGGGGCCGGGCGGGTCCGCTGGACCCCGGGCGGCTTTCCCGGTGGCGCTGCGAGCAGGGGAGGGGTGTTTGGCGGTGTTGCGGGGTTCGTACCCCAATCTGGAGGAGCTTTGGGGGCATCGAGAGGCGGATGGGCCTCAGGAGCAGCTATTGGGGCCCCAGCGGGTCAGTTTTGGAGAGCAGAGACTATTCCGTCGGGGCAAGGGCCCAATTTTGCACGACCGCCAGAGTTCCCGGGGCACTACTACCAGCCCGAGGCGTGGGAGAGACCTGCATGGCCCGAGGAGCTGTACGGGGTCGACAGGGGAGGCCCGAGGGAGGCTCGGGGTGGCGAGATGGTCAGGGGGGTTGACCGAGGCGGGGATAGGGGGCAGCTAGGCGACATCAACGCAGACCGGCGGCTGATGAAGCTGAAGATGCCGACCTTTGACGGCACCAACCCTGATGGGTGGATATACCAAGCGGAGAGGTATTTCCAGGTGATGGGTCTGACGGAGCAGGAGGTCCTGAAGGCCATCGGGATTTACTTTGAGGGGAAGGCTCTGGCTTGGTACTGGTGGAAGATAGCACGGTCCCCTTTTCGCACCTGGGAGGAGCTATCAGCGCTGATCGTAGACCGATTTCAGGAGACAGCGGGAGGGGATTTTTACGAGCAGCTGTCGGCCCTGAGGCAAGAGGGGACAGTGCGTGACTATGTGGAGAAATTTGAGATGCTGAACAGTAGGGTGAAAGGGGTGACCGATGAGGTGATGATCGGGAACTTCATGAGGGGACTGAAGCCCTCTATACGAGCGGAGCTGAGGATGCAGAGCCCTCAGTGTCTGGAGGATGTCCTTCGCCTAGCCCACAAGGCGGAGGAGAAGCAGTCGGAGGAGAGACGCATTAGGGGAACTTGGGGGGCGCAGGGGCAGCGCAGCACAGTAGTACCCGCACCACCCAGGCCAGCTATCGGACCACCAGCTCCAGTACCACCTAGACCAGCTACAGGGGAGGTCCGCGCCACCGTACCTGGTAGGCGCATGACGGAGGTTGACATGCGGGCACGGCGAGCGGCGGGCCTATGTTTCAGGTGTGACGAGAGGTTCACCCCCGGTCATCGATGTGCGAGCAAGTTGCTGCAGATCGTGATCGTGCCCGACGAGGAGGAGTACCCGGAGGAGGAGGAGCCGGGAATAGTGGAGGAGCCTGAGGAGGAGCATGTGCACATGGATTTTGCAGAGGTGTCGCTGAACTCCGTGGTAGGGTTCACTCCGAACCATACTATGAAGTTGGCAAGGACATTGGGAGATCAGACGGTGACGGTTTTGATTGACAGTGGGGCGACCCACAACTTCATATCGAGGCGGCTGGTAGAGCGTCACGGGTTGGAGTTGAGCACGATGGAGAAGTTCACTGTGTTGCTGGGCACAGGGAAGATGGAGGAGAGTAAGGGGCTCTGCAAGGGGGTGTTTTTCACGTTGCAGGGGCTTCAGATAGTGGAAGACTTCTTGCCGTTGGAGTTGGGCAACGTGGATGTCATATTAGGAGTGCAGTGGTTGAAGAAGCTCGGGGAGATGAAGGTGAACTAGAAGCTTCTTCGGATGGAGTTCCAGGAGGGGAGCAAGACGGTGGTGCTGACAGGGGACCCGACCCTCTGCTTTTCGGTAATGGCTTTCAAGGCCATTACGCGAGCGTTGCGGGATGAGGGAGAGGGGTTTCTGGTGGAGTATCAGGGGTTGTCCGCGGAGGAGGAGCAGCAGGAGGAGACCCTAATGGAGGTAGAGTCAGTACTGGAGCAGTACCAGGAGGTCTTCCAGAGCCCGCAAGGGCTACCTCCGACGAGGGGGCATGAGCACGCGATAGTATTGCGTGACGGGGTGGCACCGGTGAGCGTGCGCCCCTACAGGTACCCGCATGTGCAGAAGGATGAGATAGAGAGGATGGTGCGGGAGATGCTGCAGGCTGGCGTGATCCAGCCAAGTGTGAGTCCCTTTTCTTCCCCAGTACTACTGGTGAAGAAGAAGGACGGTAGTTGGAGATTCTGCGTCGATTACCGGGCGCTGAATAAGGAGACTGTCGCCGACAAGTTTCCTATTCCGGTAATCGACGAGCTGCTTGACGAGCTGCATGGGGCGGCAATCTTCTCGAAGATCGACCTGAAGGCGGGGTACCACCAGATCTTGATGCGGCCAGAGGACGTGCCGAAGACCGCTTTCCGCACCCATGAGGGACATTACGAGTTCCTGGTCATGCCATTTGGCCTGACCAACGCCCCCTCGACATTCCAGGCCTTGATGAACAAGGTTTTCCAGCCTTACTTGCGACGGTTCATCCTAGTCTTCTTCGACGACATCCTCATCTACAGTAGGAGCATGGGGGAGCACATTGACCACTTGGAGGTAGTGTTCAGGGAGTTGATTGCACACCAATTATACGCCAACCGAAAGAAGTGCAGTTTCGGTCAGGCAAGGGTGGAGTACCTGGGGCACGTGGTGTCAGCTGAGGGGGTGGCGGCCGACAGAGCAAAGATAGCGGCCATGCTGGATTGGCCGGTGCCCACGACTTTACGAGCACTGCGAGGCTTCTTGGGGCTGACGGGCTATTACAGGAAGTTCGTCAAGGGGTACAGCACTATAGCATGGCCTCTCACGGAGCAGCTGAAGAAGGATGGGTTCCACTGGGGGGAGGAGGCCACCAAGGCTTTTGAGGCCTTGAAGGTGGCGATGACGACAGCGCCAGTGCTCGCCTTGCCAGACTTTGGCAAGGCTTTTGTGGTGGAGACGGACGCCTCAGGGTACGGTCTAGGGGCGGTGCTCATGCAGGAGGGCAGACCAGTAGCCTATTTCAGCCAGGTGCTATCAGCTAGGGCACGGCTGAAATCGGTCTATGAGAGGGAGTTGATGGCCATAGTGTTGGCAGTGCTGAAGTGGAGACCCTACCTGTTGGGCCGAGAGTTCGTAGTCAGGACGGACCAGAGGAGCCTCAAATACCTCCTCGAGCAGCGGTTAGTCACAGAGGAGCACCAGCGTTGGTTATCCAAGCTGGTAGGATACCGCTTTGAGATAGAGTATCGGCCCGGGTTGGAGAACAAGGCTGCGGATGCCTTGTCTCGACGAGAGGAGTGTGTGGACTTGAGGGCATTATCCAGGCCCATGTGGCTGGATTGGGAGCCCATGTTGCAGGAGGCGGAGGGTGATGCGGAGCTGCAGCAGATCCGCGAGCGGATTCAGAGTGGGGCGGACGAGCCGGCAGGATATGCTTTGGAGGGGCGCCGACTACTGTATCAGGGGAGGTTAGTGTTGCCGAGGACCTCGGCCTTCATACCTGTGTTGTTCCAGGAGTTCCACAGCTCCGTGACAGGGGGTCACTCGGGGGTACAACAGACTTATCAGAGGATGGCCAGAGAGGTGTACTGGCCAGGGATGCGGAGAGGGATTGCACGCTTAGTTGCAGCTTGTGACGTCTGTCAACGTCACAAGTACATGGCGATGGCCCCAGCGGGACTGCTTCAGCCGTTGGCACTACCAGAGAGGGTGTGGGAGGATATTACCATGGATTTCATCGACGGGCTACCACGTTCAGAGGGGTACACGGTGATCATGGTGGTGGTGGATAGGCTGAGTAAGTATGCACACTTCATCCCCCTGAAGCATCCTTACACAGCCGTATCAGTAGCATCGGCATTTATGAGGGAGGTGATACGGCTACATGGGATACCGGCATCCATCGTGTCCGACAGGGACAAAGTATTCATGAGTGTCTTTTGGAGGGAGCTGTTTAGGGTACAGGGTACGGTCCTGAAGAGGAGTACCGCTTACCACCCACAGACAGACGGTCAGACGGAGGTCGTCAACCGCAGCCTAGAGACGTACTTGCGGTGCTTTGCTTCAGACACACCTAGGCAGTGGTACAGGTGGTTGGTGTGGGCGGAATATTGGTACAATACCTCGTACCATTCGAGAGCAGGGACGACGCCTTTCAGGGTGTTGTATGGACGTGACCCTCCACCATTGGTGCGCTTTGGAAACAGCCAGACTCCCGTGTCACGAGTGGAGACATACATGGAGGAGAGGGATGGGCTGTTGGGGGAGCTGCGGAAGCACCTATTGCGGGCTCAGCAAGTGATGAAGGCTCAGGCGGACGGGCATCGACGGGACGTTAGCTTCCAGGTGGGAGATATGGTTTATCTCAAGCTACGCCCCTACAGGCAGAGGTCGATGTCGAGGAGGCCGAACGAGAAGTTGGCGGCTCGCTACTTCGGTCCATATCAGGTGGAGGCCACGGTCGGACAGGTGGCATACCGTTTGAGGCTACCAGCCACGTCGGCGATTCACCCTGTGTTCCACGTGTCACAGCTGAGACGGGCGATTGGGGACCATGCTGTGTCCTCCACTCTTCCCCCTACACTTACGGAGGACATGGAGGTGTTGTTAGAGCCTTTGGAGGTGCGGGCGGTCCGCCAGGGAGCGGGACGACGGAGAGAGGTGCTGATCTACTGGGCAGGGCTACCAGATTGCGATGCTACTTGGGAGGATTACGAGGTGGTCCAGGCGCAGTATCCAGATTTCCACCTTGAGGACAAGGTGGCTCTTTTAGGGGGGGTATTGATGCGGGTGCACCCGGTGCACCGGGGCCCTCCTCTGGGGATGGAGCACGTGGCGGTGGAGGCGTCATCACTTACGCACGTCGCAGGAGACGCGGGAGCGCGGTTTAGGCCATTTTCTTAGTGGGAGGGTATTTTGGTAATTTACCAAAATACCTCCTCTTTCTTTATATTAGGTCTAGCCGTCATTTTGTTGCTTGATGCTTGTATTGTGAGAAAACTCTCAAGCGTCATTTGACGGTGCTTAAGCTTTGGTCCGTTCATCCAAAGCGGGGAGATCGATCTTATCTCTAATAAGATCAACTATCTAGGTTCTTATCTCAATCAAGCAAAAAATACAAACTTTTCCTCTCTTTTAATTTTCCTCTTTAAAGTTGTGAATCGATCTACGACGATTCACATCAGATTCTTGTGCGCATGATCAGGAAATCCTTAGAAATTCATTTAATTCTTTGGAATATAACCAGTGATACCATTCAATACCCATAGAAAATGGTCTGCAAGGCAGAAAATTTAATGAAACCATCAATACCCATAGGAAAAAAGTGAATGCATGCGGATTACTGGACTTTTCATGATATTTGATCAGACAATGAAAAGGGATTGTAGTGAATTGATTTTGATGTGTAGTAGTCTCTGGGAACAGTAAATATATGTTCCGTAGGAGCTGATAAATTTCTTGATGGATAGCAATGCAAATGCATAGGTTTATGGTGGCCAGGTGAACTTAGCTCATTTGATGCGTTCTTCCCTTGGGACAGCTTGTGATTTTTTGGCATATCATATCTGATGATTTTTTTCAGATTTTTTTGAAGTGCGGGAATGTTTCCAAACTCTGAGTTTTGCACCGTGCTCGGTTGGATTCAGCTAGACATGGAGATCTGCCTTGTATTGATTCGTCGATTTCATTATCCAGTATCTATTTCAAGTAAGAATCAGGTTGTGGCACCACTCTGAATATCTCATTTATGCTAATACTGTGAATATATCTATTTAAAGAAAAAACTGGATGTGGGAACACTCGAGTATCTCATATATGCTAATGCCTATCACAATATGCTTGATCAGACATATATTTGAAGTATGTGAAGTACTACATGATATGATGTCTTGTTTAAATGAAGGGAAGTTTGTGCTATATTGATTTAGTTTTTTCATTTACAAGAATTTTTTTGATGAGTATATTAAAAAAGACTAACAGATAAATACTGAAATTGAGAGCATAATTCATATTTCTTCTCTCTTTTTTCTTCTCTTTTGTCATGTTTAGTAATATCTAACAGACATCATGTTAGAATTCAAGCATGTATTCAGTATAAAGTTTATTCTAACAGACATCATGTCACTCCTGTGTGTTTGCATCACAGATCACAACAAATCTACACGTCTTGAGTTAAAGATTTGACTGCTCCTCATTTGGACATGTCTCCTATAGGATTGTGTCAGGGTGATAGCCCCCACCATCCTTGTAGGAGCGAACAGGCTCAGCCGAAGAAACTAGGCATATCAATTTAGATTGATTTGGCTAATATGCTTGAAACACATATTGACTCAAAATGATTAATCCTTTTGTGTATTCTAACATAATTAATCACATATCCATCACTTATTTTATCCGATGTGGGACTAAACCCAACCTTCAGTTCCTTTATCACATCATCACTTTAGTTATTTAAAAAGATTAGCGATACAAATCCTAGCAAATCTTCATTTATGATATTTCATGCATTTTAATGGATATTTACCAAATTCATGTACATTGAAAATGATTGTATCCATGAAGTGAAACGTTGTAGTTTATTGCTGTTTTAATCGCATTGGTCATGATGTTTGGTTTTTCTCCGCAGGCAAGTAGCACATCATGCTGAAGCATATGTTAGGAGGTATGTTCTGTTCGCTGCTTCGTGTATCCTGGTGGCTCTCCATCCCTCCTATGTGGCATCTGCTTTAATTGAAGGCATCTTCACTTAAAGTATTGATTAAGCAGATATTGAAAGCAGATATTGAAAGCAGATATTGAAAGCAGATATTGACTATAAAGATCACCTATGTGGAAAAATTAACTGTTGCTAATATTAGCAGATATGTACATAGCAGATGCATACATGCACAACACAACTTTCAATATCTGCTTCTTCTGATGTTTCCTATATTGGACCATATTTCTTAACTATAAAGATCAATCAATTGTTGACAAAGATTTTTAATTTTTCGGGAATCAGTTAATTTTTTTCTCCTTATTATCCACCAACATGAAAAGAGACTGAGTTTTTCGTCCGATTTATGAAATTACAGTCATGTCAAATGCCAATTTATCCGATCACACCTGGCAGCCTTATGATTCTATTTGTTGGTCAGTATCCGAGCCAACTTCATCACCATGTATCTATATGGAATCCTCCAGTACAGAAGACACTAGTGAGCTACATACTTCTGTATTCTTTGATGCTCGAGCAGAGGGAAGGGATTCTGAAAAATTATTGGACAACTTCTCACGTCCACTGAGTGAAAGGTACTCGAACTTGTATACAACTCTTTTTCTTTCTCATTTTATAGTTTTTCTTTGAAGGCTTATCCTTTTTTTTGCAGTGAAAAAAGGGAAGCAGTTTTTAAAAACAATTTCCTTACGTTACTTTTTCCAATCGATCGGTTTGGTGAACTTGGTCCTTCTTCAAGAACATTCTTTATCGACAGTGGTTTTTCATGCTTACAGATCTTGGACTGTATCTATAACTTCTATCAGGTATGATTTGGAATTTATATTTACAATTTTTCATCTGCCAATTAATATGTAGAGTTATCCTAGGATCCATGGGCATTATAAAATTATATCTTAGACTTTCAAAGTCTCGTTTCCAGGAAAACATGACAGCCGAAGAAAAAGGATCATATCTTTTCCTTACTTTGACATGTACAAAACCACCCAATCATGTGAATTATTTGTAAGCCTTCGATTTGCGAAAAATAGTTGCATTATTAAGATACTAATCAAGAATTAGTTGTGTTGGGAACAATCTTAAGTTAGTCAACACATGTTCTTGAAAACTTAGGCATGTTTTAATCATTATTGTGATGAATGGATTAATGCCTGCATGCAAGGAGACGGGTGGCATTCCAAATCATTGTTATTGTTCATCAAATTTAGATTTCTAAATGCGCATTGTCGATGAAATTTATTATTTGTTCCTAACTTTTAGACTCCGACAACCAAACAAGATTTCCTTCATTAATCCATGGAAGTTGTTATTTGTGCCAACTTGTTCAAAAGGGTGTTGACAGCAAAGGAAAAACATGTGCCTGTACCGTGCCATATATATACTAATTGCTTAGTGCATTTCAATTTGTCATGAAATCTCAATGCACTATCATGTATCCCTAACGCAAGCTTGTGTATTTAGCTCATAAGGTCCTTATCTGTGCATGTATAGTCAGTCTGAACTTGTTTAAATTTTCTTATACATAAAAAGTAGATTAGCCACCTTTTTCTACACATCTTTGCAGAAATCTACTTTTCTTCACAGATATCAGACCGCATACAAGCGCATACTCAGATGCTTGGAGGGCCACACTTGCGTGCACATGCCCCACACAAAATATCATGGCCTTTCATGAATTGAGGGACACAACTTTGTCAGCTGTTAAAAATTCAACCTGCAGGAAATATCTAAAATGCTCTGCTAAGATGGCATAATGCTGATGCTGGTATTAATTCAACATAACTTGTATTCTTGAGTAAATTATTAGTACGCAGCTATGTATGCATGTTGTTTAGCTCATATATATTCACAGATTATACCAATTTGATACATATTGTCTTATTGGTAAGTTTGCTTAATTGATTTATCTTAAGAGAGCATGTTTCGTTTTCCCCCTCCTAGAGACAACCTGCAGGACATTGTTTCTTTGCATTCGCCAACTCTCAGCTCATTGGGATATATCTACAGAAGCAATATAAATTCTACTAGCCATATCTACTGATTATTTAGCTTTGATTACAGGACAATGGAGTACTACGCAAATCCAAGGCGATCTGAAGCGCTATCTACATTGGTTTCCGGGATTTACACTGCCTGAAGTACCACAACCTAAAAACTGACCCTAACAGAAGCCATTTGTTAAACACTAGAAACAACATAATATCTTACTTGCTTGATAAATATTGTACTCTATGTCTAACTTGTTTTTTGGACGGTTTGAAATTGTGGCGACATGAAAGCAATTCATGGTTGAAACATTAATGATTAATTTGCTGCTGTTATTTCTTTGACCTTCTGGCTAGCTTGGGAATATTTTGATCCTCTGCTAGAACACATGGAAGGTTAAGGGGACATGACAGTTTGACAATATAACTATAGCCGTATGTGCACTGCTAAATATATAGTACACATCCAAGCTAGTTTCTTCGATTTCTT
The DNA here is from genome assembly GCA_030789695.1 of Scilla litardierei. Lineage (NCBI taxonomy): Eukaryota > Viridiplantae > Streptophyta > Magnoliopsida > Asparagales > Asparagaceae > Scilla > Scilla litardierei. Next base: position 224,193,176 of record CM061133.1, read on the forward strand.
CCGAGTTTTCTTCAATTGTCCATGATGATTGTTTCTAACAACTATCTGACCGTATTTGTTTGTGATGCAGTGTCTTGGTGAGGAAAAAAACAAACATTGGTTTGATGGCCAAAGACTTCCAAACGTTGGTAAGTTCTGCTGTTTACACATGTTTTCTTTCTGTAATTGAACCAAATAGGGTGGGAACTGAGCAGTTCTGCTATTGATGAATTTTTTTATTCTTCATAAAATATAATACCTGGTGTAAATTTTCGAATGCTATTCAAGTGCATGCTATAGAATTTGTTTATTAATATGTATCTGAAACATGTTTTGTTCAATATATAAGTCATACGTTGGATTGTTAATAATGAGCTTGTGAATGAAAACCGGTAGGTTGATGCTAAACTAGTTGTATCAAATGGTTTGTGGAAAACTGTAATAGAAGTAAAAGAATTTCTTAACAATGATAGAGATTGTAGTAGAACTGTTGTCGCTGCATCCAGCTTGTTGGAAAATGTTAACATATGTTCTTATAATAAGAAGAATGATCCTTGGATTACGGGTGGCAACCTACAAGCCTGTAACCATGTTGTGTATTTTTAGTCAAATAGATGGGTGTAATATAGTGGAAATCTTATAACACTGAATATGAAATGCTATATAATGTATGCCCAACCTGCCATAGTCATGTGCGTGCATTTTCATACCCTCTAGGTACATAAAACAAAAGTTGCTACTAGCAAGGAGTGTCTTTTCTTTATTTCAGTAGGAACATGAAACTAATGCAGCCATCTCTTTTGTTCGTAGTACTGCAGTAAAGTAATAAGTTCTTAATGTGAAGGGTTTGGTATAAATTTTTCATTTGCTGTCCATCAAAATGAATCAATAACCAACTCTGATTGTACTTATGGAATGCTTCACTCCTTGAATCCTGATACTTACTGTATTCTTTTTATTGAAGGTATCGACATTTTCCCTGACAGGGTTTGTAGTTGGCTACCCTTTCAGTTTACAAGGTCAATCTAGTGTAGAGGTACATTGTTAAACTTGCATATATATGCTTTTTAATATAATATGGTTAGAAGGTCTCAGTCTCTATCCCCTCTCCTTTTTTGTTCTCTGATTCAGGCAATTCAAGTGAAATTTTTTGTTGAGGAGCTCAAGAATACATGGATGCTTGATGGCATGAGTTACACATATTGGGATGAAAACTACACCTCAAAGGCAGGAATATATTCCTGTGACGCTATAATCTGTTGAAACGGGATATAATAATTACACCCTTTTTTGTTTGTTTTCAGTGCGTAGAAGCCCTCTTAGAACCCTTGAACCTTCATCACGTGTATTAACTTTCAGAAACTAGTAAACAAGGATACAAATATGAATAGTAAACAAGAATCAAACTGAGATGGCAAATTTTGGTGCCACAGAGCCAGTTGTCATCCTTGGGTTTGGGCAAATGGGCCAGGTATTATAATGATCATAGTGATTCTTAGATTAGATATTCTGGAAACTATTTATAGGTTGCAAGTATTACTAAGTAACCATACTGCAGGTCTTGGCCAATTTCTTATCCACACCATTAGCTTCTGGCTTCGATGGTGACAAAGTGGGCTGGCCTTATGTTGCATTTATCTTAATCCTGGGGTTGTGAAGGTATGATTTCTTCCCCTTAATTTATTTGTCTGCATGCTTGTGTTTGACTTCAACGTGATTTAAGGATATTCCTTCATGCTTCAAACAGTCAGCTAGAAAGTCGGGCTTCCAATACTTTATGGCGATGGATCACGCCCAGCAGTTCTGCAATCTGCTGGCATTTCTTCAGCTAAAGCAGTTATGGTCATGTATACAGGCAAAACAAGAACAATGGAGGCTGTTCAACGGATTCGGCTAGCGTTCCCTGGGGTAGTAACTGACCTGTGTAATTGGGATTTTTTTCCCTCGGTATATTGTTTAGTCCTGGTTTTACTTCTTGATAGTGCTTTACTTTGTAGACGGTAGATTCATAATGATATTTCTGGAAGTAGGAAATGAGACGATGTAGGAGAAATGAGACAATGTAGGAAAATGCATTTTAGAGAGATGATATCAGAACTGAAGCTATGTAAAAGTTGGTTGTCACATATCTGTCTGCCTGAATTTTTTATCAGTAACATTTGGTATTCATGGAAAATATATGGCTCCCACTTTACACATAGTAAAATCATGTATGGTAGGAATTGGAGAATCAAGAATTCAATTCTGAATCAACTTAAATCTGTAAAGTTTATTATTACATGAAAACTGCTATAAGAGACCAATGTTTCCATAAATTGAAAGGTCAGAAAGTTGTGCTTATGAAGAATTGACACAAACGACGCGGCTGATTTACATTTGCTAGTGTTACAGATATTGCAGCTAATTAAAGCAGTTAATTTAGTTTCACTTAAGTGAATAAATTTTCCCAGGTCCCTATATATGCTAGAGCGCAGGATCTTGCTCATTTATTGGATCTGAAGAAAGCTGGTACTACAGATGCTATTATCGAGAATACTGAGGTAATGTTGGAAGATAATTTACCATTTGTTTCCATTGTTTTGGGTACACCCTTAACATATATCTATATTAAAAAGTCTGTCGTTATGTATTCTTGAACTGTTTTTATTGTTCCATTGCTCATTTAATATTCTCAAGGTTTTGACCCTCTTTTTTTGGCTTGAGTATTGTGTCATGTTTCTCTCTTGCGACTTGACTTAAACCTTTTACAGGCTGATTGTGTTAATCTTTTGATCAAGTATTACAATGAGGCTCTGCGTGTAATCAATTTGAGCAGCATAGAAGAGGAAGCCTAGGCCAAGAGGGAAGATAATACCTCAACACTTGAGCTGGAAAGAATACCAAATGCAAGAACGATGGACGTCAAGTCCAGGACGAGGGGTGGTGCAAGCTGATGTATTTCAGTTCAGCCGATATGATTCAGGCATTACTTGGTGTAACAAATATATCCAGGCACTTCAACTCGATGCACCGAGAATTTGGCGTGTCTGCAAAGGAAGAGGCAGCAAGAAAGATTTTTGAGATGGAACCCGACAATTCTGGAATGTATATACTGCTGTCGGGAAATGTATTGTTCAAGGAGTGATTTAATGGATAATGACTGATAAGTTTTATATGTGATAATGTTTCTAATTTGTATTACGGATAATTTTCCAATATCAATGCACATTGTCTAATTTATGTTATTGTTGAATAAAAGCAATTTAATTTGATTGTTTCTTGTAATGATTGTTTCGTGTAATTTAATGTTATTGGTGGTTTATTTAAGCATTTTGAACATTAAATGGATCTATTTAAATATAAAATATAGGGAGAAACAATAAAATGAATTGAAACAAGCGATGTCTATCTGGGACTTTTGACAGTGCCTGTTTAGTACAAGCGCTGTCTATGGTGGACCTTTAACAGCGCTTGTACTAAAGAAGCGCTGTCTAAGGTCCACCTTTAACAGCGCTTGTTTAGTACAAGCGCTGTGAAAGGTCCACCTTAGACAGCGCTTTTTTAGTACAAGCGCTGTTAAAGGCCCACCTTTAACAGCGCTTGCACTAACAAGCGCCGTTAAAGGTCCCCCTTTAACAGCTCTTGCCTAACAAGCGCTGTTAAAGGGGGGGCATTTAACAGCGCTTGCACTAACAAGCGCTGTTAAAGGCCCCCCTTTAACAGCGCTTGCACAAACAAGCGCTGTTAAAGGGGGGTCTTTAACAGCGCTTGCACAAACAAGCGCTGTTAAAGGGGGGCCTTTAACAGCGCTTGCACTAAAGAAGCGCTGTTAAAGGCCCCCCTTTAACAGCGCTTGCACTAACAAGCGCTGTTAAAGGCCCCCCTTTAACAGCGCTTGCACAAACAAGCGCTGTTAAAGGCCCCCTTTAACAGCGCTTGTAAAGCGCTATTAAAACCAGCCCCCCTATAGCAGCGGTGAGATAGACAGCGCTTGTAAAGCGCTATTAAAGGCCTTATTTAAGCGCTGTTAAAGATCCATTTTGTAGTAGTGATACTTTCACTTTTTGCCCAACCTATTATCGATTTAACCCTAAGTTTCACTCGTCTTCTATCCCCTAATAATTTTTGTAATACTATACATCTTAAAATTATTTTGTCCTAGCCCTACTTATCTTTGGCCGACCCTAGTCACGCACCCTACCATGTCAGTGCACAGCACGCGTCTCCAGCTCCTTGCACACATAGTTGTTGGGTAAGGTTTTTGTATTATTATTATATATGAAGAGGAGCAGGCCCACTCATTGTTCACAGGCCGCACACACCCAACATTGAATACCCCACACAGTTTTGGTATTTTAAACGATAACAATAATAATAAGATAGAGTAGGAGTACACTATAACATACCCATGAACCCCCACGTGACCAGCATATCCCCTATTTCATTAGACCTAGGTCCTCCTTTTATCTCCCAGCCATATCAAAACGACCGCTGCGCCGCCCTTTACATTTTCGCACGCAAAGCCCTAGCGCCTCGGCCATCTTGCGCTCTCCGACCCCTAGCCCGCCGCCAACCACCCTTAGACCTTGCCCCGACGTTCCCCCACCGCCTACGCCGCCGTGGGGCCCCGCTGCATCGCCGGAAAAGCCTTCAGACCGCCGCTGCAAGTAGCAACAGTCGCAGCCACCGCCCGTGCCCCCTGTCACCGTGGGTAGCCCCCTCTGACCCCCTGCGCCGCCGTGGCAGCTTCCTCAGGCTGCCTTGCTATGAAACAACGAGGGTGCTTTCTGTTTTGCGTTTTAACGATGTATCGACGCGTCGTTGAGATATCGTCGTCCCCTCTCGCTGTTGGGTTCCTCCGACAACCCTTTACTTCTCCTAGGGGTATTTTCCGACGTCACGATCATCCCCTACGACGCTCAACATCGTAGACTTCGTGTACGTGGACCTGTTCGTCTCGGTTCGTTATTACGGCTTCCCGGGAGCCGTAAAAACGTCTACCGATCTCTTGCTCGTTGATTGAAATCTTGCTCACTGATCTGGTCGCTGTCCGAGGATTGGAGATCATAGGAACCTATTTTGGAATCTGGACTAGGAGTGCGTTCACTACTACAAAATGGATCTTTAACAGCGCTTAAATAAGGCCTTTAATAGCGCTTTACAAGCGCTGTCTATCTCGCCGCTGCTATAGGGGGGCTGGTTTTAATAGCGCTTTACAAGCGCTGTTAAAGGGGGCCTTTAACAGCGCTTGTTTGTGCAAGCGCTGTTAAAGGGGGGCCTTTAACAGCGCTTGTTAGTGCAAGCGCTGTTAAAGGGGGGCCTTTAACAGCGCTTCTTTAGTGCAAGCGCTGTTAAAGGCCCCCCTTTAACAGCGCTTGTTTGTGCAAGCGCTGTTAAAGACCCCCCTTTAACAGCGCTTGTTTGTGCAAGCGCTGTTAAAGGGGGGCCTTTAACAGCGCTTGTTAGTGCAAGCGCTGTTAAATGCCCCCCTTTAACAGCGCTTGTTAGGCAAGCGCTGTTAAAGGGGGACCTTTAACGGCGCTTGTTAGTGCAAGCGCTGTTAAAGGTGGGCCTTTAACAGCGCTTGTACTAAAAAAGCGCTGTCTAAGGTGGACCTTTCACAGCGCTTGTACTAAACAAGCGCTGTTAAAGGTGGACCTTAGACAGCGCTTCTTTAGTACAAGCGCTGTTAAAGGTCCACCATAGACAGCGCTTGTACTAAACAGGCACTGTCAAAAGTCCCAGATAGACATCGCTTGTTTCAATTCATTTTATTGTTTCTCCCTATATTTTATATTTAAATAGATCCATTTAATGTTCAAAATGCTTAAATAAACCACCAATAACATTAAATTACACGAAACAATCATTACAAGAAACAATCAAATTAAATTGCTTTTATTCAACAATAACATAAATTAGACAATGTGCATTGATATTGGAAAATTATCCGTAATACAAATTAGAAACATTATCACATATAAAACTTATCAGTCATTATCCATTAAATCACTCCTTGAACAATACATTTCCCGACAGCAGTATATACATTCCAGAATTGTCGGGTTCCATCTCAAAAATCTTTCTTGCTGCCTCTTCCTTTGCAGACACGCCAAATTCTCGGTGCATCGAGTTGAAGTGCCTGGATATATTTGTTACACCAAGTAATGCCTGAATCATATCGGCTGAACTGAAATACATCAGCTTGCACCACCCCTCGTCCTGGACTTGACGTCCATCGTTCTTGCATTTGGTATTCTTTCCAGCTCAAGTGTTGAGGTATTATCTTCCCTCTTGGCATAGGCTTCCTCTTCTATGCTGCTCAAATTGATTACACGCAGAGCCTCATTGTAATACTTGATCAAAAGATTAACACAATCAGCCTGTAAAAGGTTTAAGTCAAGTCGCAAGAGAGAAACATGACACAATACTCAAGCCAAAAAAAGAGGGTCAAAACCTTGAGAATATTAAATGAGCAATGGAACAATAAAAACAGTTCAAGAATACATAACGACAGACTTTTTAATATAGATATATGTTAAGGGTGTACCCAAAACAATGGAAACAAATGGTAAATTATCTTCCAACATTACCTCAGTATTCTCGATAATAGCATCTGTAGTACCAGCTTTCTTCAGATCCAATAAATGAGCAAGATCCTGCGCTCTAGCATATATAGGGACCTGGGAAAATTTATTCACTTAAGTGAAACTAAATTAACTGCTTTAATTAGCTGCAATATCTGTAACACTAGCAAATGTAAATCAGCCGCGTCGTTTGTGTCAATTCTTCATAAGCACAACTTTCTGACCTTTCAATTTATGGAAACATTGGTCTCTTATAGCAGTTTTCATGTAATAATAAACTTTACAGATTTAAGTTGATTCAAAATTGAATTCTTGATTCTCCAATTCCTACCATACATGATTTTACTATGTGTAAAGTGGGAGCCGTATATTTTCCATGAATACCAAATGTTACTGATAAAAAATTCAGGCAGACAGATATGTGACAACCAACTTTTACATAGCTTCAGTTCTGATATCATCTCTCTAAAATGCATTTTCCTACATTGTCTCATTTCTCCTACATCGTCTCATTTCCTACTTCCAGAAATATCATTATGAATCTACCGTCTACAAAGTAAAGCACTATCAAGAAGTAAAACCAGGACTAAACAATATACCGAGGGAAAAAAATCCCAATTACACAGGTCAGTTACTACCCCAGGGAACGCTAGCCGAATCCGTTGAACAGCCTCCATTGTTCTTGTTTTGCCTGTATACATGACCATAACTGCTTTAGCTGAAGAAATGCCAGCAGATTGCAGAACTGCTGGGCGTGATCCATCGCCATAAAGTATTGGAAGCCCGACTTTCTAGCTGACTGTTTGAAGCATGAAGGAATATCCTTAAATCACGTTGAAGTCAAACACAAGCATGCAGACAAATAAATTAAGGGGAAGAAATCATACCTTCACAACCCCAGGATTAAGATAAATGCAACATAAGGCCAGCCCACTTTGTCACCATCGAAGCCAGAAGCTAATGGTGTGGATAAGAAATTGGCCAAGACCTGCAGTATGGTTACTTAGTAATACTTGCAACCTATAAATAGTTTCCAGAATATCTAATCTAAGAATCACTATGATCATTATAATACCTGGCCCATTTGCCCAAACCCAAGGATGACAACTGGCTCTGTGGCACCAAAATTTGCCATCTCAGTTTGATTCTTGTTTACTATTCATATTTGTATCCTTGTTTACTAGTTTCTGAAAGTTAATACACGTGATGAAGGTTCAAGGGTTCTAAGAGGGCTTCTACGCACTGAAAACAAACAAAAAAGGGTGTAATTATTATATCCCGTTTCAACAGATTATAGCGTCACAGGAATATATTCCTGCCTTTGAGGTGTAGTTTTCATCCCAATATGTGTAACTCATGCCATCAAGCATCCATGTATTCTTGAGCTCCTCAACAAAAAATTTCACTTGAATTGCCTGAATCAGAGAACAAAAAAGGAGAGGGGATAGAGACTGAGACCTTCTAACCATATTATATTAAAAAGCATATATATGCAAGTTTAACAATGTACCTCTACACTAGATTGACCTTGTAAACTGAAAGGGTAGCCAACTACAAACCCTGTCAGGGAAAATGTCGATACCTTCAATAAAAAGAATACAGTAAGTATCAGGATTCAAGGAGTGAAGCATTCCATAAGTACAATCAGAGTTGGTTATTGATTCATTTTGATGGACAGCAAATGAAAAATTTATACCAAACCCTTCACATTAAGAACTTATTACTTTACTGCAGTACTACGAACAAAAGAGATGGCTGCATTAGTTTCATGTTCCTACTGAAATAAAGAAAAGACACTCCTTGCTAGTAGCAACTTTTGTTTTATGTACCTAGAGGGTATGAAAATGCACGCACATGACTATGGCAGGTTGGGCATACATTATATAGCATTTCATATTCAGTGTTATAAGATTTCCACTATATTACACCCATCTATTTGACTAAAAATACACAACATGGTTACAGGCTTGTAGGTTGCCACCCGTAATCCAAGGATCATTCTTCTTATTATAAGAACATATGTTAACATTTTCCAACAAGCTGGATGCAGCGACAACAGTTCTACTACAATCTCTATCATTGTTAAGAAATTCTTTTACTTCTATTACAGTTTTCCACAAACCATTTGATACAACTAGTTTAGCATCAACCTACCGGTTTTCATTCACAAGCTCATTATTAACAATCCAACGTATGACTTATATATTGAACAAAACATGGTTCAGATACATATTAATAAACAAATTCTATAGCATGCACTTGAATAGCATTCGAAAATTTACACCAGGTATTATATTTTATGAAGAATAAAAAAATTCATCAATAGCAGAACTGCTCAGTTCCCACCCTATTTGGTTCAATTACAGAAAGAAAACATGTGTAAACAGCAGAACTTACCAACGTTTGGAAGTCTTTGGCCATCAAACCAATGTTTGTTTTTTTCCTCACCAAGACACTGCATCACAAACAAATACGGTCAGATAGTTGTTAGAAACAATCATCATGGACAATTGAAGAAAACTCGGAAGAAATCGAAGAAACTAGCTTGGATGTGTACTATATATTTAGCAGTGCACATACGGCTATAGTTATATTGTCAAACTGTCATGTCCCCTTAACCTTCCATGTGTTCTAGCAGAGGATCAAAATATTCCCAAGCTAGCCAGAAGGTCAAAGAAATAACAGCAGCAAATTAATCATTAATGTTTCAACCATGAATTGCTTTCATGTCGCCACAATTTCAAACCGTCCAAAAAACAAGTTAGACATAGAGTACAATATTTATCAAGCAAGTAAGATATTATGTTGTTTCTAGTGTTTAACAAATGGCTTCTGTTAGGGTCAGTTTTTAGGTTGTGGTACTTCAGGCAGTGTAAATCCCGGAAACCAATGTAGATAGCGCTTCAGATCGCCTTGGATTTGCGTAGTACTCCATTGTCCTGTAATCAAAGCTAAATAATCAGTAGATATGGCTAGTAGAATTTATATTGCTTCTGTAGATATATCCCAATGAGCTGAGAGTTGGCGAATGCAAAGAAACAATGTCCTGCAGGTTGTCTCTAGGAGGGGGAAAACGAAACATGCTCTCTTAAGATAAATCAATTAAGCAAACTTACCAATAAGACAATATGTATCAAATTGGTATAATCTGTGAATATATATGAGCTAAACAACATGCATACATAGCTGCGTACTAATAATTTACTCAAGAATACAAGTTATGTTGAATTAATACCAGCATCAGCATTATGCCATCTTAGAAGAGCATTTTAGATATTTCCTGCAGGTTGAATTTTTAACAGCTGACAAAGTTGTGTCCCTCAATTCATGAAAGGCCATGATATTTTGTGTGGGGCTTGTGCACGCAAGTGTGGCCCTCCAAGCATCTGAGTATGCGCTTGTATGCGGTCTGATATCTGTGAAGAAAAGTAGATTTCTGCAAAGATGTGTAGAAAAAGGTGGCTAATCTACTTTTTATGTATAAGAAAATTTAAACAAGTTCAGACTGACTATACATGCACAGATAAGGACCTTATGAGCTAAATACACAAGCTTGCGTTAGGGATACATGATAGTGCATTGAGATTTCATGACAATTGAAATGCACTAAGCAATTAGTATATATATGGCACGGTACAGGCACATGTTTTTCCTTTGCTGTCAACACCCTTTTGAACAAGTTGGCACAAATAACAACTTCCATGGATTAATGAAGGAAATCTTGTTTGGTTGTCGGAGTCTAAAAGTTAGGAACAAATAATAAATTTCATCGACAATGCGCATTTAGAAATCTAAATTTGATGAACAATAACAATGATTTGGAATGCCACCCGTCTCGTTGCATGCAGGCATTAATCCATTCATCACAATAATGATTAAAACATGCCTAAGTTTTCAAGAACATGTGTTGACTAACTTAAGATTGTTCCCAACACAACTAATTCTTGATTAGTATCTTAATAATGCAACTATTTTACGCAAATCGAAGGCTTACAAATAATTCACATGATTGGGTGGTTTTGTACATGTCAAAGTAAGGAAAAGATATGATCCTTTTTCTTCGGCTGTCATGTTTTCCTGGAAACGAGACTTTGAAAGTCTAAGATATAATTTTATAATGCCCATGGATCCTAGGATAACTCTACATATTAATTGGCAGATGAAAAATTGTAAATATAAATTCCAAATCATACCTGATAGAAGTTATAGATACAGTCCAAGATCTGTAAGCATGAAAAACCACTGTCGATAAAGAATGTTCTTGAAGAAGGACCAAGTTCACCAAACCGATCGATTGGAAAAAGTAACGTAAGGAAATTGTTTTTAAAAACTGCTTCCCTTTTTTCACTGCAAAAAAAAGGATAAGCCTTCAAAGAAAAACTATAAAATGAGAAAGAAAAAGAGTTGTATACAAGTTCGAGTACCTTTCACTCAGTGGACGTGAGAAGTTGTCCAATAATTTTTCAGAATCCCTTCCCTCTGCTCGAGCATCAAAGAATACAGAAGTATGTAGCTCACTAGTGTCTTCTGTACTGGAGGATTCCATATAGATACATGGTGATGAAGTTGGCTCGGATACTGACCAGCAAATAGAATCCATAAGGCTGCCAGGTGTGATCGGATAAATTGGCATTTGACATGACTGTAATTTCATAAATCGGACGAAAAACTCAGTCTCTTTTCATGTTGGTGGATAATAAGGAGAAAAAAATTAACTGATTCCCGAAAAATTAAAAATCTTTGTCAACAATTGATTGATCTTTATAGTTAAGAAATATGGTCCAATATAGGAAACATCAGAAGAAGCAGATATTGAAAGTTGTGTTGTGTATGTATGCATCTGCTATGTACATATCTGCTAATATTAGCAACAGTTAATTTTTCCACATAGGAGGGATGGAGGGATTGATCTTTATAGTCAATATCTGCTTTCAATATCTGCTTAATCAATACTTTAAGTGAAGATGCCTTCAATTAAAGCAGATGCCACATAGGAGGGATGGAGAGCCACCAGGATACACGAAGCAGCGAACAGAACATACCTCCTAACATATGCTTCAGCATGATGTGCTACTTGCCTGCGGAGAAAACCCAAACATCATGACCAATGCGATTAAAACAGCAATAAACTACAACGTTTCACTTCATGGATACAATCATTTTCAATGTACATGAATTTGGTAAATATCCATTAAAATGCATGAAATATCATAAATGAAGATTTGCTAGGATTTGTATCGCTAAACTTTTTAAATAACTAAAGTGATGATGTGATAAAGGAACTGAAGGTTGGGTTTAGTCCCACATCGGATAAAATAAGTGATGGATATGTGATTAATTATGTTAGAATACACAAAAGGATTAATCATTTTGAGTCAATATGTGTTTCAAGCATATTAGCCAAATCAATCTAAATTGATATGCCTAGTTTCTTCGGCTGAGCCTGTTCGCTCCTACAAGGATGGTGGGGGCTATCACCCTGACACAATCCTATAGGAGACATGTCCAAATGAGGAGCAGTCAAATCTTTAACTCAAGACGTGTAGATTTGTTGTGATCTGTGATGCAAACACACAGGAGTGACATGATGTCTGTTAGAATAAACTTTATACTGAATACATGCTTGAATTCTAACATGATGTCTGTTAGATATTACTAAACATGACAAAAGAGAAGAAAAAAGAGAGAAGAAATATGAATTATGCTCTCAATTTCAGTATTTATCTGTTAGTCTTTTTTAATATACTCATCAAAAAAATTCTTGTAAATGAAAAAACTAAATCAATATAGCACAAACTTCCCTTCATTTAAACAAGACATCATATCATGTAGTACTTCACATACTTCAAATATATGTCTGATCAAGCATATTGTGATAGGCATTAGCATATATGAGATACTCGAGTGTTCCCACATCCAGTTTTTTCTTTAAATAGATATATTCACAGTATTAGCATAAATGAGATATTCAGAGTGGTGCCACAACCTGATTCTTACTTGAAATAGATACTGGATAATGAAATCGACGAATCAATACAAGGCAGATCTCCATGTCTAGCTGAATCCAACCGAGCACGGTGCAAAACTCAGAGTTTGGAAACATTCCCGCACTTCAAAAAAATCTGAAAAAAATCATCAGATATGATATGCCAAAAAATCACAAGCTGTCCCAAGGGAAGAACGCATCAAATGAGCTAAGTTCACCTGGCCACCATAAACCTATGCATTTGCATTGCTATCCATCAAGAAATTTATCAGCTCCTACGGAACATATATTTACTGTTCCCAGAGACTACTACACATCAAAATCAATTCACTACAATCCCTTTTCATTGTCTGATCAAATATCATGAAAAGTCCAGTAATCCGCATGCATTCACTTTTTTCCTATGGGTATTGATGGTTTCATTAAATTTTCTGCCTTGCAGACCATTTTCTATGGGTATTGAATGGTATCACTGGTTATATTCCAAAGAATTAAATGAATTTCTAAGGATTTCCTGATCATGCGCACAAGAATCATGCCATTTTTAGAAGCATCTTCAGATTCCATGGCAATCATATGATTGTTTGAAGCATGTGCTTCCTGATTCAAAGCACCTCTGGCCAAGGTAAAAAGATACATGATAAAAGGAGAAAATAAGAAACTTGAAATATGGGATGATGACAGCCCATGAACTTAACCAGTCAAATTTCATAAGATTTGTGGGCCTTTTAGCATATACAACAGAAGAAATTTGATGTCACCTGAAACATCAAGAACATATCTCTATGTGTCATGTTTCAGTCAGAATATTGAAACATGATTGTAGATACTATATCAGGTACAAGAGGACCATAATTATCAAGTTTAGACGTAGCAAACACATCGTACACAATGTGGTGTCCTTAACATGATTTAATTATTGTGATGTCTGCATGCACCAGCAAAAAGTCCTTGATGTGTAGCAGTGAAGATGCCAAACAAACAAGATTGGTTTATATACTCAAGGAGAGGCATTGCAAATTTGCAGCAGAGCTAGTTTTTGAGGTAATGCTGATTGCATTGGATTCTTCTTCTCATATATCATCATAAAACTTTCAGGTAAAATTAATTCATATCTCATGATTTTGTGATGTAATAGATGCCAATTGAGCATGGCAGTGGGAGAGATGAACATTAGCTTTCTCGATCTGGGTTTCGCCCTTAATTTTAGAGTTAGCAGTCAAAAACCGCAAATCATGATCATAACATTGTCAATTAAGAGGTAAGGCTAACTCTCAGAGCTTAATTGTCATTGGGTATTTAAAATTGTATTACTATGACTCGCATAATTATCAGCAGTGTCAATCATTAGACTCCGTGGGAGCTAGCTGACAGTCATGTGCTTATATATGTTGATATGGAACTTGATCACATTTTCATTTGTATGATTATAATCAGCTTGGTAGACAATTTATGCTTTGTGATTCTTAGATCCGTGAAGGTAAAGGCAAATGCATACGGATATGGCTTGTCAGTTGTCAATATGGTCCATAGTCAGTTATTACTAAAATTATTTTGGTGCAGGATACCCAGTACGTTGTTCATGTGCTTCTAAGATGCTGACAATCAAAATGAATTACAATTTTTAGCAACTCACCATGAATCCGAGCGAGAAAAGGCTCGTGAATGGCGAAGATCTGGGCGTAATACGAGAGATTTACTTAAAATTAGGCTGCAGAAGAGAGAAACCCCATCTGATATCAGCATCAAAAATAAAGAACTGTAACAAAAAGGAAAGGTTTTTGGGCAAAATATCCAGATCCATTGTGATCTGTGGAGAGAAAGATGATACCCCTTAATCAACGTCAAGGATACAAGAAACAAACCGCGCTGAGAGCAACGAAGAGGGAAGCTAGGGCCCCTGGGTCAGCGAGGTGGAGCCGTCGCCTAGGTCGGGGCGGTTGTTGAGGCGATGGTGGAGGAGCGGTCCGCCCGCTGTGAAAGAGTCGATGGTTGTTGAGGCGATGGTCGATTGCTTGGTTCGGAGAAAATTTTTGGTGGTTACGCAAAGAGGAAAGATGGAAGATGGAAGAGCACACAAAGAGGGAAGATGGAAGAGGGAAGAGTTGGGCGCGGGCTGAAATTAACTTTCTCCGAAAAAATGAACCGCGCTGAGAGAGGTTGCGGGCTGTGAAAGCTAGGGCTTGTGTAAAACTAATGTACAATACATCATCTTTAATAGCGCTTGTATTAAACAAGCGCTGTCTATTGGTACCTTTAACAGCGCTTGTATTAAATAAGCGCTGTCTAAGGTCCCAGATAGACAGCGCTTGTTTAGTAAAAGCGCTGTCTATGGTGGACCTTTAACAGCGCTTGTACTAAAGAATCGCTGTCTATTATCTGACCTTTAACAGCGCTTGTAGAAAGAAGCGCTGTCTATTATCTGACCTTTAACAGCGCTTGCAGAAAGAAGCGCTGTGTATTATATATGCCTCTAATTAATAGCGCTTGCAGAAAAAAGCGCTGTCTATTGTCTGACTTTTAACAGCGCTTGCAGAAAGAAGCGATGTCTATTGTCTGACCTTTAATAGCGCTTCCAGAAAGAAGCGCTATCTATTATCTGGGCCTCTAATTAATAGCGCTTATAATTGGTAAGCGCTGTTAAAGGTGTGCTATTAAAGGTCCTTTTTGTAGTAGTGTATGTCAAACGAGGCCCAAAAATTGTGAAATAAATACTAGGGTGACCGCACGGACGAGAGAAACTAAACAGAGAAGACGGATCACAATTTAGACGACGAGAAACGAAATTAAAAATAAAAAGGCCTCACGACAAAAGTGAAAATCGTGACATCTCTTCAAATAAAGTCAAATCACAGGAGAATGACCCGTGAAATGACGTTCCAAATTAATTCCACAATTTAATATTCTTCGAGAGGGTCACAACGGCATATCACACTATAGGGTTCGGATACAGACAAAGTCTAAAATAAATACGTGCACGAACAAGACTACGTGCACGTAAAGCGTATAAAGGATACGGGGTCCAAAGGCGATAGTAATTTCAAGTTGGGCACACGTCGGGGTTGGCTTGCTAAAGATGCAACCAAGGTGCTACGGCCCTATCGACTCAACGACACGACTCACACACAAAGCAACAAAACCAATCAGGTACCCGAAATTGCTATACGCACAGCCGTATTACGAATAGTGAGTACAGGCCGTTACATCCTACCCACCTTAGAATAAAGTCCGTCCTCGGACTTTCTAACTATAAATATAACTATAGCCAGACTAGTAGCTATCCCAATCACATCACACTATAATTCAACCAGGTATAGCCATTACAAGTGCTTATATATGCACTAGGTAGTCAAACAATAACTCTACTAACATGTATATATTCACGCACATTACACACTTACACCTATCATAGCCAGTCAAATTCATACACATATTTCAATCATTCATATAATCACGTACATCCCTATATAACTATTAAACACTTATTACATACCATGATGCACATTCTCACACCAATTAAATAGTTCACACCAGCAATTACCATCGTAATACTCCACGTTTAGATAACTACCTATGAACAAAATAATAAGGATACACTAATCCCTATATCTCCTAGTGTACATCCAATGCCAACATATCAACACAAGTAACCACACCACTCAATATTAAATCATGTTATTATATCTAAGATACATTTACCACTACTATAATTTCACAATTATATAGTCATTCTAATGCATGCAAATACTTCACCATATATTCACATCACATACGGTCCTATAACTATATTCACGACACGCTACACATACCATAGTCGCCAATACCTATAACTAAGCACATACTTACCCGTGCATGGTGCACACCCACACACGCTAACATCTCATTCATATATACCAATCATACCACTATATACTCAGCACATCTACACACCTAGTTTAGCTAGCACACATACGTTCACACAGGCAAGTCCTTAGTAAATAACTATACCACAAGACCAACACCTATAACTATATACTGGTATAGCGACCCACAATCATGTGCGTAACACAACCAGGCACAAACAATCCTATCACTATACATACATCATCCATCGCTATATTTATGTACTACACGCAAACCACAGACATACGTAACAACGCACTAAGAGTATACCCACTCAAACTTGAGTGAGATTTAAAACCCATATCAGAATACTATATATACATAACACGGTATCTATACCTATACCAATACCACTCCAATGTATACACATCTACCAACATAACCACATACATACCATAATGTCAATCACACTTAATATTTAGTCAGGTAACACCCACATAGTTCAATCAATTTATATACCATAATAATATCACAGACATAAGCACACGTATAATTATAATACCCTCCCTAATACATGCATTCATCTATAGTCACACACATGTAACATATATATTCACACCATATCCATCTACCTTTAATTAGTATACCAACACATCTACTTATCCATACCTAGTTAAGATATGCAAAAATCATGTATACCCCATGGTATACACGCACACAACATCCCGTAAAAGCAAGCAATACCAATCAAAATTATAATCCTACTACCATACGTATATCACATATATACTCATGCAGCAAATACATAACTACTTACGTTTAAGCACAATACATATCTACGTACGAGCACATACTCACACGTACTAACATATAGGTCATATAAAAGGCCTACTCACTTAACTATAAGTACACCTATTATCATTACACCTAACATCCACCTGACTTACTAATATATATACATATCAAGCATTCACAAGTATCTTCAAACTACATACACTACTAGTCCATACTCCAATACAATTTCCAATATATACAGACATTCCTAAAGTGTTATAGCTGCCCACACATATATAACTAATATCATCCATACAACTTCATATACATCATGAATAACTCTAAGTATGTATA
This sequence comes from Scilla litardierei, assembly GCA_030789695.1. NCBI lineage: Eukaryota > Viridiplantae > Streptophyta > Magnoliopsida > Asparagales > Asparagaceae > Scilla > Scilla litardierei. The sequence continues at coordinate 224,210,657 of CM061133.1, forward strand.
TATCACACAATAGGCAAACATTAGTATACTACAGGGGAGTACGCTTATACGTGAGTGATACACCGGGGTTCACACACACCGGTCCACACACTCTACTTATACATGCACCACAACGACATCGCAATAAAATCAATGGGCTCACTACTATGCTAAGGTTGACACATGCAACGACGAAAACTACAATAGAAAGGAAACTGAAACCGAAAGTGTAACGAAGGAAAGATCGATAAGCACGAGTTCAGATAGGACGAAGATAAGGAGACATGTTGGTTAGGTGAATCAAGGGTATAATTGTGAATGTTTAGGTGGGAAAAGAAGGATAGTGTGTAAAAGATATAAGTTAAAATACGAAGAGTACAAAACCGGTCGTACCTCCAAAAAATTGGAGTTCTCTTATGCATAGAAAAATATTGGTGGTCGATAAAATGAGTTGTTCGAAATAAGTTTGAGTCGTATATACATAATAAGAAAATGGTTTATTAGCTTATTGAAAATCATTATAAGGAAGAATAAAACATTCACACGAACATTAAGGACGTAGGTTAGAAAATATTATACGGCAGTAATTTAATATATTTTCGACAAAAATTTCGAAATTCAAAGGATGAAATTAGATTAACTGAAGTGTAGAAAATTTAAGCTCATGTTAAATGCTTTCAAAGTCTTTAAACTAGGGAGAAATTTAAAATAAATAATATTGAAACTACTTTCAGAGGAACCAGAATTTGCCAAAAGAAACGGTTTTATACAAAGATTTTAAAGTACGAGTACGACGTACCTAGAACTGATATATAAAAATATTTGAAGTTCTATTTATCTTGGAAGATATTCTAAAGTATGTATGGTAAATGGCTAAAATGAATTTCGTAGTTTAGAAAAAGATGGTATATCGAATTATCAAAATAGTGGTAAAGTTTTAAAACCAAAATGCGAGGAATATTGGTTAGCAAATAGCTATGAGATAGTAATTAAAATTACAACCAATAGACTCCAAAATCTACGAAAGGATTTTAACTCAATCGAATAGTGAGGAATTAAATATTTAAGAAGAGTGTTTTTTTAAAACAACAATTAAACTGAGCGAAAACCTTTAATAAGGAAAAATCGAAATTGACTTTGATGGATTCAAGATTTGCAACGGAGAAAATTTGAAAGATTAACGATAATCGCCATGAAGCGATCACGTGAAACGAGGGCAAGAATAAGATCGTGTGGTCTTATACAAAATACGCCTAGGATATGACTCCTGAAACTCTACGGGGAACTCCTACGGTCGACCAACTAAAGATTAGGAAACTTGGCGCTAAGACTTTCTAAGGAACTAGACTGTAATGAACTGCGTTCGGCTTGGCCCGAAATCGACGAACCCAAGCGAACGACTAAAGAATTTCTAGAAGTCTAATATGGTCAGAGCTAGGCAAGAACCACTAAGGTAACTCCTAAGACAATTATATCAATTTCTAGCATGGAGTCTAGCTAACAATCAGGGACCTCTAACTAGCAAGCACAGACGTCTAACTAAGTCTTACTAAAGTCCCGATCTAATGGATTCCCTACTAAGCTGAGACAGATGTTCGTGCATCACGTCTACCAGCCACCAAAGACATAGAAAATGATAAAAAAATTAGACTCAGGGCTTATGATTTGGATGTTTTAATTTATTTAATGGACGTTCTATAATTATTATCGTTGTTCCGATAATTCACAGTTGCAGTGACCTGCGTGGGCCACCAATAAAACCTGTCAAGACCCGCTTCCCTAAAATGGAGGCGAGGCGTGAGAAGTCCGCTCAAACTTGGAGCTGTAAGGCTCCAGTCTGTAAAGCGTCTGGAATAACCAAGTATATGTCCTTGCAAATGCGAAATAGAACAAAAATAATAATAAAGAAAAGAGACAGATAATATTATTCCAATCTCAGAACGTCCATAAATAAAGTCCAACATCACAGAAAAGTCATCAGGCTAAAAAGAAGAGTCTAAAGGCCCAAACATGGCCAACAGAAACAAAAGTATAGAAAAGGAAAGGTGCTACGCACTGACAACCTAACAAGAACTAATCTGAAAGCAACACAGAACTAAGTCTCTACGACTGGTCGCCGGTGTCCTCGTACTCCATGTCAACAGTGGACCCAGGCTCAACGTCAACAAACACCTCGTCCTCAGCAACGGGCTCAGGCTCAGCAACTAACATGCGACACCCAAAAGAGACGAGGGCGCATGTCAGCAAGTCTACAAGAGACTTGTGCAAGGAAACTAAAAGAAGGAAATCAACCTAGCAGTTCTAAAATGTGCAATGACATGGCAGTTTAATGCATGGATGCAACAAGTGAGGCAATACAATAAGTATGACATGGCAGCAAGTATAACATGGCAACAAGTATAACATGGCAACAAGTATGACATGGCATGGGTAGCAAAGCTACTAAAACATTCACACGGATTTTACAAGTCAAGTAAACATGTCGTGCTCAGAGTTTACGCCTTACAGCTGAAGTGGCTGTACGGGCACACTTCTACGCTGAGTGGTCGCTTAACCCTATCCCTCCACGTGTAATCGGGCATTGGTTTTTGACCAACACATGTAGCCCGCTTCTGGATCACGAGCCAGGAAGTGTATTTGGCATAGGGTTGTGCCTGCAACGCAGGTGCCTAGCCTGAACAAGGAAGTACAAGTAGCGTGTGCTACGAAAACAAACATTCAAGCAGGGAATGATGCATGGCATGGCAAGATTACAAATAATGTGCGTACAGATAAGGAATTTAAACATCACAGGCATGGCAGAGCAAAAGTAAAGAGCATATAGATATGAAAATTAAACGTGGCTGGCGAAATGAATGAATGACATGGCAGGGTATCAGATCTAGCTTCGTTGTCAAGCTAGATCTTAAAATTACGTCTAGGCGAGTATCATTTCGTTGCCTAGTCTCTTTTACGCTAAAAACGGGGAATGTCCTAAGACATGGCCTACAACACAAGTTTGGCAAGTTTCACTTGCCTGCAATCAGTCGTTCTGAATACACCGTCCAATCAGTCCAGTCTACCTATGTGCTCAGATCACCAGCCTACAGTCCCAAATTAAGTTATCTTTATTAGTGATTTACTAGACAATTAAAATACCAATTTTTATCCTCATTAGGATACATGGGTTGGGGGTCCTAAGTGTTCAGAAATTTACCCTTACACGACGCGAGAGCTGCACTGGCGTCGGGTAGCGACGCCAGGGGTTGGAATAATAGAACGCGCTCCTAGTCCAGATTCCAAAATAGGTTCCTATGATTTCCAATCCTCGGACAGTGACCAAATCAGTGAGCAAGATTCCAATCAGCGAGCAAGAGATCGGTAGACGTTTTTACGGCTCCCGGGAAGCCGTAACATTGAACCGAGACGAAAGGGTCGACGTACACGAAGTCTACGATGTTGAGCGTCGTAGGGGATGATCGTGACGTTGGGAAATATCCCTAGGAGAAGTAGAGGGCTGTCGGAGGAACCCAACAGTGAGAGGGGACGACGATATCTCAACGACGCGTCGATACGTCGTTAAAACGCAAAACAGCAATCACCCTCGCTGTTTCAGAGCAAGACAGCTTGAGGAAGCTGCCACGGCGCCACAAGGGGGTCAGAGGGGGTGACCCACGGCGACAGGGGGTGCGGGCGGCAGCGGCGGCGGCAGCGGCGACGGTCTGCGGCCGTTGTTGCTGCTGCTGCTGCGGCTGCTGCTACTTACAGCGGCGGTCTAAAGGCTTTTCCGGTGATGCAGCGGGGCCCCACGGCGGCGCAGGCGGTCGGGGAATGTCGGGGCAAGGTCTAAGGGTGGTCGGCGGCGTGCTAAGGGTCGGAGAGCGCAAGATGGCTGGGGCGCTAGGGCTTTGCGTGCGAAAATGTAAAGGGCGGCGCAGCGGTCGTTTTGATATGGCTGGGAGATAAAAGGAGGACCTAGGTCTAATGAAATAGGGGAGATGCTGGTCACGTGGGGGTTCATGGGTGTGTTATAGGGTACTCCTACTCTATCTTATTATTATTGTTATCGTTTAAAATACCAAAACTGTGTGGGGTATTCAATGTTGGGTGTGTGCGGCCTGTGAACAATGAGTGGGCCTGCTCCTCTTCATATATAATAATAATACAAAAACCTTACCCAACAATTGTGTGTGCAAGGAGCTAGAGACGCGTGCTGTGCATTGACATGGCAGGGTGCGTGACTAGGGTCGCCAAAGATAAGTAGGGCTATGACAAAATAATTTTAAGATGTATAGTATTACAAAAATTATTAGGGGATAGAAGCCAAGTGAAACTTAGGGTTAAACCGATAATAGGTTGGGCAAAAAGTGAAAGTAGGTCAAACGAGGCCCAAAATTGTGAAATAAATACTGGGACGACCGCACGGATGAGAGAAACTAAACAGAGAAGACGGATCACAATTTCGACGACGAGAAACGAAATTAAAAATAAAAAGGCCTCACGACAAAAGTGAAAATCGTGACGTCTCTTCAAACAAAGTCAAATCGTGGGAGAATGACCCGTGAAATGACGTTTCAAATTAATTCCACAATTTAATATTCCTCGAGAGGGTCACAACGGCATATCACACTATAGGGTTCGGATACAGACAAAGTCTAAAATAGATACGTGCACGAACAAGACTACGTGCACGTAAAGCGTATAAAGGATACGGTGTCCAAAGTCGACAGTAATTTCAAGTTGGGCACACGTCGGGGTTGGCTTGCTAAAGATGCAACCAAGGTGATATGGCTCTATCGACTCAACGACACGACTCACACACAAAGCAACAAAACCAATCAGGTACCCGAAATTGCTATACGCACAGCCGTATTACGAATAGTGAGTACAGGCCGTTACAGAAACCCCCTTCCACCTGCAGTCCGGCCTCTCCTCTCCCGATCTAAGCCCAACTCACCTCCTTGACCTTGCAGCCAGCTCCTCTCCCATCTCTAGGCCGCGCCTCAAACCCTACAGGCAGCATTTTTTGATCTAACCCGTAGGAATCAATAGAAAAGGCAAATCCCCTATGATACACCAGATTTGGCTCGATTATTGATAGAGTGAATAGATCTGCCATTTCTTGAAATTTCTCTTCTGATTCAAAATCGTGGTGTAACGTGTATCCCCCTTTGTTCCAGTCATGGAATATATGAAATAAATCCAAAAATGGATTTTTGTTCAAGAATGAAATCTTATTGGAACTGTCCATATCTGGTTCATCCTTCGGAACCATATCACATCCCGGATCAGATGAAATAGGATGAATTGAGACGGTATTTTGTAAATACGTAATTATCTTGAATATATCAACCATTTCTTTATTTTCCGATCGCCTGGAAGGGACAAAAAAACATCTTGTTTTTTCTTCAAAAATTTATGATCTCTAGTGGACCTTTTAGTAGGATTTGAACCCAAGGAAAACAGAAATAGAAAGCAGGTCTCGTCTAAAGTAAATAAAAGCTCCACGAAATCATAGCATAGAAAAAAGGTACTTAAATGAAATTGAAATACTGGGATTAGGATAGGAATAATTGATAATTAGATAAAATCGTATTACTTACACTTTTACTATATAATATTCTATTAATATTAATTAGAATTACAACGAAATCTTTAGAAATGGAATTTCTAATTAGTAACTTCTATTGATATGTGATATCGATTTTTTTTCTTTTTTGTTCTTTTCGTCTTAGCAAGCATCTCAGGCCCGAGAGTTACTTCGATTGAGCTGAGTGCCCTCGAGCAGGCGATGGATGACTCAGGTCCCCCGAGGTGCGGGTCAACACCACTCTGTCGGCCACGCCGTCAGAAATACTAGCCAGAGCTGTAAAGAAGTTCGATCCTCCATGCCCTCTGCAAGATAACCCCAAGGTGAAAATACTATGACTTCCACAAGGGGTTCAGCCATGTCACTGACGACTGTAGGATCCTTCGGGATCAGATCAAGCGCCTCATCCAAAAGGGGCGACTGCAGGAGTTGAGCAATTGCAAGAATTGGGTTCATTGATATTCCTGGTATAGTAAATGCTATCACACATACAGTCATACTCCATTCGATGGAATTGTTTGATCTTAAAGGAGATCTTCTATAATTTCGCACGTGAGGGGTTATTTCTTGGTTTCGTCCAGTCATTAATAACTTGATTATTTTTAGACTCCACCTTCCTCCTCTACGCCTAACCCCGCTCTCCACCCTAAACCCCGAAACCCTAGAGCCCTCTCCCTCTCCTACCCTCTCAACCCGTTGCCGACCATCCCCTCCTTTTGCCGAGTCCCTTCACTTTCAGATCCAAAACCCTAGCTCCTAGCCTAGCCTCCTTTCTCCCAGCTTGCCGAGATCCGACGTCATCGTTGCTTCGCTGCGCTACCCGCAGCCAATGCGACTCCGATGACCTCTCCTCACTGCACTACCCGCGTTCGAGGAACCAGAGCCCGTGACGCCAAGGACCAGAGACGGGACGTTACGAGAGCGGAGGCGACGAGATCTGTTACTACTTCCAGATCAGGCGTCAGATCTACGTGTGATCGTCATACTAGGTTGGTATCCCCTACTCGTAGTAACCCAAACATTACGCCACTAGAAAACCTAATTAAAATTGGCAACTTAATCACTAAATTTATTTTATGCTCCTTTAAACTGTCGTGATAACCTAGACCGTCGATTGGACTTTTTGACTGTGCACATAGGTAGAATCGACGTAAAGAACCATATAATAGATCTGAACGTGTGAACAACATGATTTGGAACTGCTAGGATAGCCACGACCAATCTAGAGACATACCATAATAGGTCTTCTAAAACAAGTCCTAACATCGTCCCGTTTAACCCGTTACAGCGAACCGTAACCGACGCACTGTTGTGACGAGACGCCTCCTATGGACGCACTTCTTGCCACTTCAGGCAAGTGTACTCACTTGCGTAGAAACGGTCATGTTTAGGCCATTATTTCCCTTAGTTTGTAAAAAATGAATAAGAGATCTAGACGTGAAATGATAGCGTCTAGGATACCCTCACGACGGCCTAGACTAAGCACATTAAGCTATAACTGCCATATTGATAAATATCTTAAAACAGACATGAATCATCCTAATCTTGCCGTGTTAACTGATTCATGAATTGTATTGAACCCGCGGGTAATAAGACACTCTCCTAGCAGAGAGAGTGATCCTTTGTATAGATAACCTGCGGGGAATAAGGCACCCTCCTAGCAAAGAGAGTGATCCTTTGTACGGAATTGTCTTGTGCACTTGTGGTGGGGTTGGGTTGAGCGGTCGCAAGGTTTAGGAGGTTTGGTCGCCCTCTAACCTTATGGCGTGAACCCTTGACACACACAGAGTCTTGTCTTGTCTTGTAGCCGGTAGCACATGCTACGGCCATTGCCATGCCATGTTTACTTCTTGCACCGTCTTTACTTTCCTGCCATGTTTATATGTAATTGTCATGCTGTCGCACCTCACAAATTGCCATGTAAACAACTTTAATAACTGTCTTTAAATTCCATATACCTTGCAGCAGAGTTGTTCTTACATTTCATTTGTAGACTCTGCCTGACATACAACTCCTCTTCTCTTGGGTGTTTGTATGCCAGGTACCGAGCCAGAGTATGTAGACGAGGAGACAGTACATGCGGACTTGGAGCAGGAGGACACTGCTCAGGAGTACGATCCGGTCGAGGACCAGTCTTGAGTTCCCTTCATGTTGCTGACTTGAAGTTTCCAGGTTTCTAGTTTGGGTGCGTAGCACCAGTAGTTTCCTTTTCAGTTGTAGCCATGCCCGAGGCCTTCTTTTATTAGACATCTTTTGTACTGCTGGATTATTATCATAGTGAATGAATGTTGTTGTTTCTTTTGAGTACATTTATTATTCTCAACTATAATGCAAGGACCTATACTTTGATTCATGTACCCTTACAGACGTTTAGTGGGCTCGAGCTTCACAGCTCCAGCCCATGTGGACCTTTGTCTCGGTCTCGCACCCGTATTATGGGAAGCGACGCGTAGCACGGGTGCCCCCCACAACATAGCCGACAAGAGAATTCACCCATCGTCCCGAAGTAGCCGAGACATCAGAGCGGGGCAGATCAACAAAAGGACCATCTACCGAAGAGGAGGATGGGGCAGTAAACTAGAGCTCACATTTAGAGGCCACCGGACGCCTCGCAGCACAAATGTCACTAAAGGAAGTGGCAGAGGTATACGCATATAGGGGAGCAGGCCTTTTTGTTGGAAGGGGCAATGTATCGAACACCTGGGAAGCACCATAGGAGGGAGGAAGAGGGTTAAGCACCAGCGGCCTGCCACCACCCTGAGGGGGTGGGCGGTAGTCTCCACGCCGCAATTGGGTCGAACGCCGACCAACCCATGCCCACTGAGGGTTCCGATCACCGACATTGGAGGAGGGGGAAGATGAAGGATGCCCTTGCCAAAGTGCTTCCGAGGCTGCATAGTCACCCAACCATCCGAACCAGCCACGCCACCGCCGTCATCAGCCGCAGCCATGCCATTCGCCCTCGCTTGCCGTCTATTAACATCATCGCCCTTGGAGGATTCGAGAGGGACAGCAATATTGCTAGATGAAGCCGAAGATGTCATACAACTAGAGATGCTTAAGAGGGTGTAGCTAGGAGAAGAGAATAGAGCAGCTCTGCCCAAAACCTAAGTAGGGCAGCAGCCAGTGGCCGCCGGCGTGACAATCGCAAATCGCCCTATTTTTGCCAAAGAAAATCGCCCTAAATCGTCCTTATATATATGTACATATAGATATATATACCTATCGATTAAAACACAAGCTGACTAGGACAAACAGGTTGATAGAAAGACAACTTGGATTTAATCTTGAGGATTGAATGGTTGAGATGAGATTTTGTGGAAAGTTTTAGAGGGAAAACATTTCTTGGAAAAAGAAAGTTTCTGGGGAAATGAAAATTTATGGGGAATAAAAGTTTCTGGGGAATAGGAGAGTGCATGCAATTAATGCATTTGGGGAAAAAAAATGTAACATGCACTTAATGCTGCAGATCGAATGCTGCTGCAGATCGAATGATCTATCCCTCAACGCGAGGCCCACCGTCTCTTCGACGCATCAGACAACGAGATGAGAATAATTTTCCACACCGAAGGCGCCCGCTAAATTATTTTACGCGAATTTGTTGTTCCGCTCCGAAGGTGCCCTCATCTAGTTTGTTGTTCTACGCAGAATTTGTTGTTCCACGCCGAAGGTGCCTGCGTCGAATTTTTTGTTCAGTACCGAAGGCGCCCATGCCGCTAAATATTTTTATGCTAATTTGTTATTCCACACAATTTTGGCTGTAAAAATAATTTTTTTGGGGAATAAGGGAACAAAGATTTTGTGGGGGAAAATCTTAAATGAACCGTGCCCGCGGGCACGGGTAATGACTAGTATGTATGTATGTATGTATGTATGTATGTATGTATGTGTGTATATATATATGTATGTATATATATATATTGTATATCTATGGTATATTTGTATGTATGTATGTATGTATGTATGTATGTATGTATGTATTTTTTTGAAGAATATGCTTTATCTTTATTGAATCAATGAAAAGAATACATGACTCTAAGGTGGAAGAAGGATGCGAGTAAAGCAGGATAAGGGCACAGGCGCCCGTTACCCCCCACCTCTACAAGGCACCTTCCGCTACCCAGGAGCCAAAAAAGAAACAAAGATTACATGCTTATAACAATCTAAGCAAGAAAACCCCAATTCGAGGGGGGTGAGAGATTATCATCCTGGCCCCACTCCACATGTCGCAAAGCAATTCTGATGTCCTCAGCAATGCTCTCAAAAAGCATGGTATGAATCGGTCTACTACCCTCAAAGATTCTCCTGTTTCTCTCCCTCCATATGTGCCAGGTCATCACAGCCAGAACAGTCTTAGCCAGCCTCCCAAGGTTTGTCTCTCTATGGAAATGAGCGAGGATCAAATCACTCATTCCTGCCAGAGAGTTAGGCAGAGCTGAAGTAATCCCCATTTTAAGAAAGCTCCTGCAAAGTATGTAGTTAGAATAACTACATTCAAAAAATATATGAGCCATGTTTTCATGAATATTATCAGAGCAAAGAACACAAAAGGGTGAAGTGGGCACTACCCATTGTACGAGCTTATCGCGGGTTAGAAGTTTCCCGTGAAAAGCTCGCAGTAACGTGATAGCCATCTTGGGAATATGCCCTTGAAACCAAACCACCTTGTAATAAGGAAATAGCGGCCTAAGAATCCGAGATCCATTCCAAGCATTTCAAAGAGTAGGACTCTTAGAAACCCAGGACCAAGAATCATCACCAGAAGTCAGAGATACAGTGTCAATAAGACGACGAACAAGGATAAGGATGCCATTGTCCACCCATCTCTCATCAGCCCAATAATCTCTGACCGTTTTCCCCTCTTCCCCCTCAGGAACATCATAAGTGTCACAAAGAGGACCACCAGGAAGCCAATTATCAACCCAGAAAAGAGTAGTAGCCCCATCCCTGACATTACGCTTGATGAGCTTTTTAGTGAACTCCCGACAGTTTAAAATGAACTTACAGGTACCAGACTGCATAGGATGAGCCTTAGCCAAAAATAACCCTTTTTTACTCATGTACTGATTCCTCATATAGGTAGCCCAGACCCCACCATGAGTGAGCATACTGATGGAAATTGAATTCCACCCCTAAGTAATTTTGATGATGAGCACACCAAATGAATGCTTAGTATACTAACTACACTACACTTTAAGTATACATATTTCGTGAAGCTCTACTAATATTCCAAGAAGCACGCATCAACGCTCCACGACAAAGACGAACATGGCTAAACTCAAGTGATGAAGCTCAAGCTCAAACAAAGCAAGAAGCTCAAATAGAAGCTCATCTTCACTTCATCAAGTTGACTAAACTGCCGAAGACATGTTCTGAGTCTAGTGTGAGTGTGTCGTGTCTTTTAGGATATTTGTCAAAGCCATATCAAATAGACAACACACACACAAATGATTTCAAAACAAATTTTTTTTTACTATCTTCAAAAATGGTTTTTAGAGAGTTTTTCTAGTCACTTCAATTCTCGTAGTGAAACTCCACGCACCCTGGAGTTAACTACACTTTTGACTAGAACAACAGGAAAAACTCCTCTGGGAGTCGACTACCAAAAGTAGGGAGTCGACTACTTCTCAGAGATGAAAATTTCCTAGACTCCTCTGGGAGTCGACTACCTATATAGGGAGTCGACTACCTGCTGGAAATTTTCAGACGTTTTGAATTTGAATTTTAAAATCTTTTGAGCAATTTACTCCGAAATTTTTGGGACAAAAGTCAAACCAACTTTGAAATTCAAATCTCAGTTTTTCCCTATAAATAGAGCTTAATTCTTTTGTGAAAAACAAGATTGAAAAATCAAAATTCGTAAAAGCTCTTCGTGAATCAAAGCTCTCTAATTTCTTTTCTCTAGCCAATTTTAATTTCAGTTTTGTTTGATCTTGCAATATTTTCCAATTCTTTTGAAGATCATATTATTATTTTATTGGCTAAGTTGTTTTTCAAAATCCTCTCTATTATTTCTCTTTAATTCTATTTGAAGGATTTTTGAAAAAGCTCTAGATCACAAAGAACTTATCTCGTATCTTTGTGTGATCTAGACTATCATTCTATTAAGCCACTACACAATTGTCTATCTTTTGATTGGCTATAGAATCGGGTGTATTTTTCAATCTCTATCATTTATTGTAGAGTATTGAACAAATCTCTTATTGTGTTAATTGTTGGAACACTAGACAAGTCTAGTTGTTGCCAGTTGGAAGTCCTCGGTTTGTGAGGCAAGGGTAAGCCCTAGACAAGTCTAGGCGTTGTGTTCGGAAATCCTGGTCAAGGCTAGGTCGTTGGAAATCCTAACGAGTGAAGTTAGGTGCTTGTATTTGCCAAGGCAGATAGTGGAAATCTCGTACCGGTTTGGTCGGGGACTGGACGTACCAGGGTTGCGGGGAACCAGGATAAAAATCCTTGTCTTTGCGCTTGCATTTTCTGTGTTTGATTATCCTTGCATTTATTCTATCTTCAGCAAATATCAATCCTATTTCTATAAGCTGAGATTTACATCTGTAATTTTATTTGCTCTAACATATACTCTGGGAGTCGACTACTGCTCATAAGGAGTCGACTACCTGCTGTGAATTTTCGCTGTGCACTTTAAATTATATTGTTGATTAAGAACCAAGCGTAGATCGCTCTACTTGGTTTCTTAGGCAACATTGGAAGGTTTTGTTTTGTGTTGATTGATTAAAGAACGAAAAAGTTTTATCTTTATACAACACTATTCAACCCCCCCCCCCCTTCTAGTGTTGTTTGCCATCCACAGGATCCAACACTTGGTATCAGAGCGAGGCTACAAATAGTGATGGCGTCAACCTCTTTTCACTCCGAAGGACTGAACACTATGCGACCACCTCTATTCAACAGAACCAACTACGCCAGCTGGAAGATCTGAATGAAGACTCACCTAGAGTCATTGGACATAGAAGCATGGACTATCACCAAAGTCCCGTACATCGCACCCACCGACGTTGAGTTTGGAAAATGGTCCATCGATGATAAGAAGAAAGCTAATCTCAATGCAAAAGCAATGAATGCCTTGTTTTGCGCTGTTACAGGAAATGAGTTCAATCGAGTCTCCCAATGTGAGACATCACATCAAATTTGGCACACTCTTCAGGTAAGTCACGAAGGTACAGAAAAGGTAAAAGAATCTCGTATAAATGTATTACATTCAAAATTCGAAACTTTTAAAATGGAAGAAGGAGAGAGTATCACCGATGTGAATACTCGTTTTACTAACATTACAAATGAGCTTGCAGGACTAGGAAAGAAACTTTCCGAGTATGAACAGGTAATGAAGATACTAAGATCACTCCGACCCGAATGGAAGGGAAAGACCACGGCCATTCGAGAAGCTCACAATGTGAAGGATCTCACCATCGAAGAACTGATGGGAAATCTCATGGCATATGAGATCGAGCTTGAAGAAGACAAGAAGATCGAAGAAAAACCAAAGAAGAAAAATCTTGCATTCAAAGCTCAAGAAGAAGATTCCGATTACACGGACAAAGAAGATCACATCGCGTTCATCTCAAAGAACTTTAAAGAGTTCATCACAAGTAAGTATGGAAAACTATCTTTTAGACCCACTAACGGTATTATCTGTTTTGGTTGCAATAAACCAGGACATGTCAAGAGAGATTGTCCATTGGAAAGAAACAACCGTGATTCCAGAGATCGTGGGAAGAACAAAGAGAACAATGAAAGACGAAACAATACAAGAAGCAAGTTTAGACGACCAAAGAAAGAAGCCTATGCAGCCTTCGATCAGAGCGACGATTCCTCATCCGACGAATCCTCAGACGAAGATAATGATGAAAGAAGAGAGACAGCACACATGTGTTTCATGGCATCTACATCCTCCAAGGTAAGCTCGCATCATGATTCATCTAGCGACAATGAGTCATCGTCAAGCGATGATGAAGACTTGGACTATAGGGGAGCATATAAAGAGCTATGCAAAATGCATGAAAAGCTCATTAAAGGACATAGAAAAACACTTAGAATTGCTAAAAGAGAGACAAAAGAAAAAGAAGAAGTTATTAAAGAAAATAGTCTTCTTAAAGAGAAAAATGACCTTTTACAAAAGGATATTTTGCTAGTAAATGAAAAGGTTGAAAGTCTGAATAATCTTCTCGTAACCGTCAAAAATAAATACGACGCTACGATGAAAATTATTGAGAATTTCAATAAAGGAAAAGGGAAGCTAGATAATATAATAGATAATCAAAAATTGTCATCTAGCAAAACCGGACTTGGCTATGACTCTCATCATACCAAGAAACGGGTTAAGCACACTAGGATGCATCATACTAATGATAATGTTTTAAGCATCTGGGTACCAAAAAGGCTATCTGATCAGCAAAAAGAAAGGTACGCTACTAACTTTGTTCAACAGATTCATTTTAATAAAAATTATAAGTATACTGTTCATGAAGGAACTAAACTGTATTGGGTTTGGTTTCCTAAAGACTAACTCCTCGGACTCAACACCAAAGAGTACCATAAAACACTTATTTTTCAGGTGCTCTAAAAAAAGGGGAGAAAAACAATGAAGAAGATTCAGGCAGTCAAAACGGCTGAATCGGAACAAATGCTTTTATTTATTTTATAATTATTTAAATGAGTTGAAATAAGTTAAATTTGTTTGTATGATTGTATTTTTACTTCTTAAAATTTTTTTTCAAACTGAACCAAACCTGCTCCAGGAATAAAAATCGACTCAACCCAGCAAGGAGTCGACTACCTCAGGAGGGAGTCGACTCCCAGTGCGTAAAATTCTGGGTTGCCTCTTTTTTTACTATCTTCTATTGGGTTCTATTTGAGTGGTTGGGTCAAGATCCGTTAAGACAACTTACCCACTAAAGTCTAAAACCCATCCTAGCCACCCAAATCTAGATCTAATGGCTCCTATTTCTCTTCATCTCTTCATCTCTTCAATCAAAACCCCAAGAAAACCCTAGAGGTAGCCGACTACCTTCTTTTCCCCTCTCCTCTCTTGGGTTTTCATCTTGAGGCTTGGACTTTTTGGAGTAATTTCCTTTTCATCTTCCTTCAAATTTACCCAAGGTAAAAAAATTTTTACTTTCATGAACTTTGTTACTTCATCTCTCTTGGTTATCTAGTAGTGTAAAATATATTTTTTTTGTTGTTTTACTCTATCTAGATGCCTTTCAAAGGAGCTTTTCCTAAGAAGAGAAAGATTGCTACTGCTAATGTTGATTCTGAAAAAGAAATCATTCTACCATATCTCTTCAAATCAACTACCTATGAACATTCTGTTAAAGTGTCTAAGAAACCTATCTTGCATGAAAGATTTGTCAAACTCAATGATGTTATCAATTACGGTATTGACAGTCTGCTAGATTTCCAGAACTTAGCAAATTTGTTCTCCTCAGAAAATGTGTATATGTGTTATCCTAGGCTTATTCATCTCTTTTATGCAAACATGGATTATGATCTCGTAAAAAGTCGTTTCATTACTAAAGTTCTGGATACCAAACTTGCAATAACTGTAAAATCCCTAGGTGAAGCCCTAGGAATCCCATACTCCGGTATGATCCTCGAGAAAATTGAGATGACTGACGAGAATATCCTAGAGAGAATGTATCTGCCTGGTAAACACTTTCAGACCAAACTTCCTTGTAGCCATCTTCGCTATCCTGCGAGAATCTTAGCTAATATTCTGTCGTATAACATTACTCAAAAATCTGGAAGTCATGCTATCCTTTCTGAAAAACAAGCTAAATGCATCTATGCCATTCTTGGTAACATTCGTGTGAATTGGGCTAAAGTCATCATGGATTCCATCCTACTTTCAGCTTCATCTGACAGACCTTCCTCCACACTTTCTCATGGGCACTATCTGACCATTCTATTCATTAGCTTTAACGTGCCTTTGGATCATGAAACAACCATTCTAGAACCTGCTCGTGTCTTTGATGTTCATGCTCTTTGGAGAATGAATCTCCATCATGACCTTGATGAGAACATCCCTGAAGAGCAAATCGCTACCGAAGGAGGATCATCATCCTCAAGGCGAGGTAAGAAGGTTGTAATTTCAGATTCTGATGAAGAAAGTGAAGAAGAAGAAAAAGGAAGCGGCGAGGAAGAAGAAGAAGTTCCTGCTTACATCCTTGAACTTCAGGAGATGCTCCTGAAAAGGATTGGAAAATTGAAGATCTCACAGGAGAAAGGATTTGAAGATCTCAATCAAAAGGTGGATGACCTCAAGGAAATCGTAGTGCAAAGCAAGAAGATGACTGAGGAGACGCTTGTTATGATCCTTGAAGAGATCAAGGAACTGAAAAAGAACAGCGGTCACCCTTAGTTTCATGCACTTCTATTTCAAAACAATGGTTCTCTTTTCAAAAACAATGTTCTCTTAAACTATGGTTTGTAATAACTCTTATTGTGTGATGCTAGCTTCTATGAAGCTATATGCTATGCTAAACTTAGTTGTTCTATGAACTAACATCTCCATTGCAAGCATATGGAATTGAATTCCTCTTATTTTTATTGAACTGTAGAAATTACTGTTTTATTTTTTGTTGATGACAAGGGGGAGAAAAATGTTATAATGCAAAAAATGTGAATATGTGAAATAGCTTCAATGCAGGGGGAGAACCGCATCAAAGCAGGGGGAGTAAGTATACTTGAAAATATTATTCATATTCATGTATTCCTTCAAATTTTGCATTTGGGTGTCATCATCAAAAAGGGGGAGAGTGATGGAAATTGAATTCCACCCCTAAGTAATTTTGATGATGAGCACACCAAATGAATGCTTAGTATACTAACTACACTACACTTTAAGTATACAGATTTCGTGAAGCTCTACTAATACTCCAAGAAGCACGCATCAACGCTCCACGACAAAGACGAACATGGCTAAACTCAAGTGATGAAGCTCAAGCTCAAACAAAGCAAGAAGCTCAAAGAGAAGCTCATCTTCACTTCATCAAGTTGACTAAACTGCCGAAGACATGTTCTGAGTCTAGTGTGAGTGTGTCGTGTCTTTTAGGATATTTGTCAAAGCCATATCAAATAGACAACACACACACAAATGATTTCAAAACAAATTTTTTTTACTATCTTCACAAATGGTTTTTAGAGAGTTTTTCTAGTCACTTCAATTCTCGTAGTGAAACTCCACGCACCCTGGAGTTAACTACACTTTTGACTAGAACAACTGGAAAAACTCCTCTGGGAGTCGACTACCAAAAGTAGGGAGTCGACTACTTCTCAGAGATGAAAATTTCCTAGACTCCTCTGGGAGTCGACTACCTATATAGGGAGTCGACTACCTGCTGGAAATTTTCAGACGTTTTGAATTTGAATTTTAAAATCTTTTGAGCAATTTACTCCGAAATTTTTGGGACAAAAGTCAAACCAACTTTGAAATTCAAATCTCAGTTTTTCCCTATAAATAGAGCTTAATTCTTTTGTGAAAAACAAGATTGAAAAATCAAAATTCGTAAAAGCTCTTCGTGAATCAAAGCTCTCTAATTTCTTTTCTCTAGCCAATTTTAATTTCAGTTTTGTTTGATCTTGCAATATTTTCCAATTCTTTTGAAGATCATATTATTATTTTATTGGCTAAGTTGTTTTTCAAAATCCTCTCTATTATTTCTCTTTAATTCTATTTGAAGGATTTTTGAAAAAGCTCTAGATCACAAAGAACTTATCTCGTATCTTTGTGTGATCTAGACTATCATTCTATTAAGCCACTACACAATTGTCTATCTTTTGATTGGCTATAGAATCGGGTGTATTTTTCAATCTCTATCATTTATTGTAGAGTATTGAACAAATCTCTTATTGTGTTAATTGTTGGAACACTAGACAAGTCTAGTTGTTGCCAGTTGGAAGTCCTCGGTTTGTGAGGCAAGGGTAAGCCCTAGACAAGTCTAGGCGTTGTGTTCGGAAATCCTGGTCAAGGCTAGGTCGTTGGAAATCCTAACGAGTGAAGTTAGGTGCTTGTATTTGCCAAGGCAGATAGTGGAAATCTCGTACCGGTTTGGTCGGGGACTGGACGTACCCGGGTTGCGGGGAACCAGGATAAAAATCCTTGTCTTTGCGCTTGCATTTTCTGTGTTTGATTATCCTTGCATTTATTCTATCTTCAGCAAATATCAATCCTATTTCTATAAGCTGAGATTTACATCTGTAATTTTATTTGCTCTAACATATACTCTGGGAGTCGACTACTGCTCATAAGGAGTCGACTACCTGCTATGAATTTTCGCTGTGCACTTTAAATTATATTGTTGATTAAGAACCAAGCGTAGATCGCTCTACTTGGTTTCTTAGGCAACATTGGAAGGTTTTGTTTTGTGTTGATTGATTAAAGAACGAAAAAGTTTTATCTTTATACAACACTATTCAACCCCCCCCCCCCCCCCTTCTAGTGTTGTTTGCCATCCACAGGATCCAACACATACGCCATGTCAATTTTATACCATACGCATTACTCAAATCAGTAAACCTTCTTATCCCCACACCACCTTCCTGCTTGGGCATACATAACTCATCCCAAGCCCATAGGTGATTCTTCCCCCAAATAAAATTTCTGCAGATGGAGGTAAGCGTTCTAATCACAGATTTAGGAATGCGGAAGGCCTGCATCCAAAACCCAATCATACCATAGATAACGGATTTGACCAATTCAATATGACCAGCGATAGAAAGTAAGGATGAGGACCATCCCTGCAAACGGTTTGAACACCTATCAATCAAGCGGCTATAAGTAGAGGCGTTGGGCTACTTGGCAGAGAGAGGGAGCCCCAAATATGTAGAGAGAGTTTGCACCCTTTGAATGCCCAAGATCTCAGCAAGACTACTAGAAGACCTGGTACCTTTACTGAAAATCCACGCACTCTTGGACCAGTTAACCTCGAGCCCAGTATAAGACTTGAAAGTAGTGAGAAGATTTCTTAACCCCTCAAAAGATTTAGTGTTGGCACGACAAAAAACAAGCAGATCATCAGCAAAGAGGAGATGCGTGACCGTCCCCACACGTTTCATAGGATCAATGATGTGCATAATATTGGCTTTAGCCATAAGCAAAGAGAAGGCATCCATAACAATCACAAAGAGATAAGGTGACAAAGGGTCTCCCTGCCTCAAGCCCCTATTAGACTGGACCATGCCATAGGGGGACCCATTAATCATAACATAGAAGGAAGGTGTGGAGATACATTCACAAATCCAACCAATGAATCTGTGCTTAAAGCCCATACGATGCAGCATAAAGTAGACAAATTCTCTATTAACACTGTCAAAAGCTTTGCGCAAGTCCAATTTGAGGCAAGCCCTGGCACCCATAGGGTTATTAAAATCCCTAATATGCTCATGGGCAAGCAGAGCACAATCCGCAAGAAGACGGTCCTGAAGGAAGGCGGCCTGGTTTGGTGAAATAAGCTCAATGACCGCACGTTTCAACCTATTGCAGAGAATTTTGCTGATAATCTTGTAGAGGACATTGTAACATGAAATGGGTCTATAATCACCAAGCCCCGAAGCATTGGCACTCTTGGGTATGAGTGTTAAGAAGGTATGATTAATTTGCCGAAGAATCCTTCCCGTTTTAAAAAAATTCAGGATAGCAAAGGTAACATCCATGCCAATAATATCCCAAGATTTTTGATAAAAGAAACCATTGAAACCATCAGGACCAGGGGCTTTATCAGTCCCAATTTGAAAAACAGCATTCTTAACTTCCTCAGCAAGAACAGGCCTTTCAACCCACTCAGCAGCCTCTTTAGTAAGGATTCTTTTAGAAGTAAGACACGGAAAGACCCTCCAATAATCGTTCTGATTATACAAACTAGAGTAAACTCAGGAGATTCTTTCTTCAGCATATTAATAGTATCATTACGCGAGCCATCAGAAGAAATAAGGTGCCTAAGATTATTATGATTCTGCCTAGCCCTCATGGCAGTGTAAAAGAAACGGGAATTACGGTCCCCAGATGCAACCAGTCTTGACTACTTTTCTGCTTAAGAACACACTCTTCATTATCAATAGCATCAGCCAGCTGATTTAATATAGATTGTTCCTTCCTTTGAAGTTCAACACTAGTGACAAGATCCGGATCATTCTGGATAGTGGCAAGCTCAGCACGAATTTTAGTCACATCATTCGCATCTCTAAAAACAATACCAAACTGCTTAAGACCCAACTTCAAATTCTTAATTTTGGCCACTAACCGGATCATAGGACACCCACCCGTGGCGGTGCTCCAATGCTCTTTAAGCACATTGGTATACTCAGGAGAATTGACCGAAGCATTAAAGAACTTGAAGGGTTTGGGATCAGAGTTGCCCATAGGATGAAGATGGATAGCAAGAGCGGAATGGTCTCTAGAACCCCCCGCAATATATTCACAATATGAAGATGTAAGGACATCCATCCATTTACTATTGCAGAAGGAACGATCAAGAGTAGTCGTTATACGACGGGGCCCAATGCTTCGGTTGTTCCAACTAAGAGGGTTGCTAATGGTTTTCAACTCTAAGAGGCAACTCGCATTAATACAATCATTAAACTCCTTCACCATGTGTTCACCAATCGGCCTACCACCCACTTTGTCCATCGTATATCTAACACAGTTAAAATCTCCACCAATGATCCAGGGGACATGGTTATACTTGCTAGCACTCGCCTTGATCGAATCCCAGAGTTCTCTTCGATCAAGAGAAGAATTGAATGCATAAACTACGGTAGTCACCATAACAAACCCAGCAGTATTAGTACAGCTCATAGTGATATGTTGGCCAGATATATCCTCCACAAAACAATTCCAAGTCTCGGGATCGTACATGATAACAATGCGCCCATTACGATGATAGGAATGGTTGTCAAGCGAAAGCCACTTCTGAGGGAAGCATTTAAGGATTCTATGCGCATTATCCCGCACAACTTTAGTTTCAAGTAACCCAATAAGCGAGGGAACGTGCTTACGGAGACGATTCTTCAAATCTTTTCTCCTAGCAACGTTATTGAGCCCTCGGGTATTCCAGATGAGTAAGCTCATTTATTAGATTTGGAGTGGGAATGCTCATCATCCCCATTGAGCCTAGCACTCTTACGAATGCCCTTAAGAGTCCCCAACCCCTTATTTTGACTCTGCTTTTTTTGCCCATTGCCCTGTTTTTTCAATATCTCCTGCTCCAAATACCACGCCTCATTATCAACAGTTAGTTCGTTCGGTTCGTTATCTGTAACGACTGCTTTTCATGTATCTGGATTTAATATAATATAATATATGTTTTTGTGGATTTTCTCCTCTTGTGTGGTTTTCGTCTCCGTAGATTTCATTTTCGATCGATTCGTCGTATTTTATCGCTTCTTCCTTAGGATTGTCGATTTCGAAGAATGTCATTCGTGACGGACTTCATAACGGTCGTATCTAACTATTAGATCAAGCCTAGGAGTCTTAGGAATCGATCCCGGGGCCCCGCGCTCCGTATCGGAACTTTTGGTGCTCATTAGCCGATGTAAGAAGGGCCACCGACCGACTAGATGACGATCCAGTCGGTCGGCAATCCTTCTTGGACCGACTAGTTAGCTTTCTAAATTTCTCAGGAGTTACTGTTTATCGTTAGTCGGTCTAAGAACGTTGGTTGACCGATTAGGTTGCAAACTAGTCGGTCAGCAATGCATCTTTGACCGACTAACACATCATCTAAATTTTAATATCAGTACTGTTCATTCTTAGTCGGTCTAAGTTCATCTTTCGACCGACTAGTTGTTAAACTAGTCGGTTAAGTTTTGTACTCAGACCGACTAATTCTTGGTTCTACTGTACAGTCGAGTTACTGTTTACTCTTAGTCGGTCTAAGAACGTTCATCGACCGACTAGATGCTAAACTAGTCGGTCAGTATTTGTTCATGGACCGACTAACTCTAAATCCTATTTTCGTTCAGGAGTTACTGTTTGCACTTAGTCGGTCTGCGTTGGTCGACCGACCGACTAGTTGCCAAACTAGTCGGTCAGTGGTTGCTCTTTGACCGACTAACCAGTGTTAAAACCCTAATTTCTGGGCAGCCGCCAGCTCAACCTATTTAAACCCAACCCAATCGTTTTCTTCTTCTCCAACACGACCCAAAACCCTAAAATCCTCCCCCTTCAGCCCCCATCTTCCTCCAAGCTTCATTTCTTCATTCCAAGCCTCAAATCCATCATCCAAACCATCCATTCACTCTATCTACCTCTCATCTTCCCCAAAATCTCACCAAAACCCATCAAAATCCCCAAATCCCCCAAAACCCTAGTTTCCCCAAACTTCTCCAATCTTTTCCAGATCTGATCCTAGGGTTCCCCGGAGTGTTTCTTCCGTCTCCTCTTGGTAAGAAATCGATTTACCGTTGTTTTTCTTAACCTATTTATATTTTTATGAAACCCTGATATAATTTCATGTTATTTGATGATTGTTCCCCCAAAACAGCGATTTCCCCGTAGATTGGCGCCAGTGTGACGAAGTGGTCGTCATCCCCGGTGCTAGGCAAGTGAAACTTGCCACTTAGGGTTTAGGCCATGCTTTAGGCCATTTGCTAGTTGTAGGCGTAAAAGAGGCTAGGCGACGAAATGATACTCGCCTAGGCGCAAATTGGGGAACTAGCTTGACAACGAAGCTAGTTCCGACATTTAGCATGTTGCACAATTACCATGTCATGTTTACTTTCCATTAACGGTACGCAAATGAATTGTCATGTCCTCGCATTCTTTAAGTGTTGCTGTGAATGCGTAGCTTTGCTACGATGCATGTGTTCCTGGCTCGTGACTAGAAGCGAGCATAATGAGTTGCTAACCCCAACGCTCGATATATTGAATTGTGAACTAAGAATGCGAGCTCCATGTGCGGGGCAACCCCAGGCTCACTAGCTGAGCTCAATGTGCGGGGACCCCAGGCTCCATTACGTGTGGGTATAGGGGGTGAGGGTTAAGCGGCCATTCAACTGGGAGTCTATTTGATCAACAACTGCAGTTGTAAGGCGTAAACTCTTTGGGGTGGGGTAGTGTTTAGTGCCGATCGGTCTGAAATGTTTACCATTCAGCGAAGGGCGCAAACATCTACAAAACAACCGTGAAACGTGATTTGTGTTTAGTGCCGATCGGTCTGAATGTTGTACCATTCAGCGAAGGGCATAAACACCTACAACAATGTGAATTGATTAAGAATGTTAGTAGCTTGGCTACTCTTGCCTTGACCCGATAATTGTTTCCCTTGTACAAATTGTCTTGCCATGTCTTAATTGTGCGCTCATGTTATAACTACCATGTCATGCATACTAAAACTGCTAGGTTGCTAGTTGCCTTACTTTCAGTTTCCTTGCCCAAGTCTTTTAGACTTGCTGACATGTGCCCCTTTACTCTTTTGGGTGACACATGTTAGATCCTGAGCCTGAGTACCTTGTTGAGGACGAGGTGTTTGCTGACGCCGAGCCTGAGCTCGTGTTTGACGGGGAGTACGTGGACACTGGGGACCAGTCCTAGTGTCTTCGTTGTGTTTTGCTTTTGTTAGGCAGTTGTTTTGTTATCGGTGCGTAGCACCTATACTTTGTTGTTATGTCGTTTCTTTTGTTGGCCTTGTTCTGGGCCTTAGACTCTTTCCTTTTAGCCTGGTGGCTTTTCTGGATGTTGAACTTATTTTCCTTGTTGGACAATGTATGAGATGTGGGATTTTCTAATCTGTCTCTCCTTGTATTATTATTGTTATTCTGTTGTGGTTACAGGGACCTGCTTATGTATTTATTGATGCTGATCGGGTTTGGGGCTTCACAGCCCCACTCCCGTGCGGACCTTTTCACGTCTCGCCTCCATTTTAGGGAAGCGGGTCGTGACAAGTTTTGTTGGTGGCCCATGCAGGTCCTTCTGTAACTGCGATCTTTGGAATAGCGATAATAATATTAGAATGCCCAATAAATTAAGTTCGACGTCCGAGTCCTAAGCTATGAGTCTAATCTGATTCGTTCTCTGTGTCATTAGATGGCAGGAAGGCGTTTCACCCGTGGTGGGGGTAGTGGTGCGCTCCCTCATGATGAGGAGCCTGAGCGGGAACCCACCAGCGGTGAGATGATGCGGATGATGATCCAGATGATGCAAGTGCAGCAGGGCGTGCTCCTGCAAGTCCAGAATGCTCCACTTGCTCGAGCTGCCCGGGCTCTTCCGGATGCCCCTCTCTCTGAGCTAGGAGCGAAGCAATTTTGGGAGCTGGGTCCCGCGTATTTTGATGGTTCTGAGGGTCCTCTGGCTGTCGATGAGTGGATTCGGAACATCGAGGACAATCTAAAGATGGCCAAGATCACCCCGGCTGGATGGGTTGATTTGGCGAAGAGGCAACTCAAGGATAATGCTCGGAATTGGTGGGATGCGGAAGAGAAAATGTTGGTGGAGCCGATAGCTTGGGCTACCTTCAAGGCTAGATTTGATGGTGAGTTCTTTCCGAAAGCTGCCAGGGAAGAGATGCTGCAGCGTTTTATCGATTTGAAGCAAGGGAACTCGTCGGTGGACATGTATCACCAAGAGTTCATGAGGCTGAGTCGGTTTGCACCAAAGATGGTGCAGGACGCTAAGGAGAAGGCTCAGAGGTTCCTGCAGCGGCTTGCTTCGGAGCTCCAGAGTTTTGTGACCTCTTCTGACCTGGAATCTTATCAGAAGGTTCTGGTAGCAGCAAAGAGGCAGGAGCTGCTCGTGAACCAGAGGAAGGGGTCTGTTGTTGGTGCTGGGAAGAGGCCTGTGGAACAGGCGAGAGCCGTGGTTAGACCTGGATTCAGGCCTAATCAGTCTGCTCAGTTTAAGAGGCCAGGAGGGCCTATTCTGAAGATTTGCCATTTCTGCGGCAAGCCTGGCCATATTAAGGATCAATGTCGGAAGTTTTTGGGCCAGTGTCTGATTTGTGGAGATGCTTCCCATGTCGCGAAGGATTGTCGGCATGCGGGTCAGCTGCGGAGGGCTCCTGTTGCAGCTCAGCCGTTGCAACAGCGAGCGTCTGTTCCTGCTGGTCGTGGGGCAGCTCTTGTTCCGCAGAGGCAGGCTTTTCAGCAGGCTGTTCCACCGAGGAGGCAGGCTTTTCTGATGACCGCTGCGGAGAGCGAGGCTGTGGATGAGGTTATCGCAGGTAATCCTCGATCTAGCTGTTACTTTCCTAGCTGGTTTTGATTGTTAGATTATGTTGTTTGCTTGAACATGGTTGTTTGCTAGACTAGGGTTTGATTGTTAATTGCTTGTTAGGTGTGGTTTTGGTTTGCACATTTCCTGCACGGGTCCTCTTTGACTCTGGTGCGTCGATGTGCATTATTTCTCGGAGCTTCGTGGAGAGGCATTCCTTGTCGACGTCCCCTCTTCCAAAGAGTTGGAATATCGTTACAGGGAATGGTGTGGTCTCGGTGCATCGTGGTTGCAATTCTTGCTCTTTGGTGGTTTGTGGACATGAGCTTTTCGCTGATTTCATTGTCCACGACATCATCAACTATGATGCAGTTCTTGGGATGGACTGGCTTGCGAGCTTCTATGCTACGATCGACTGTCGGAGGAAGAAGGTGGTGTTCGAGATTCCCAGACATCCAGTGTTTGAGTTCAGTCGTGGTAGCAGTTCGCTTGGTCCTGTCAGATTTCGGGCCAGGCAGGTGGAGGTTGTGGCTATGCAGATGGAGCTGGAGTGGCCAGGTGCGAGATTTCGGCGACGACTTCCCCGAGGAGATGTCTGGTTTGCCGCCTGATCGAGCTTTGGAATTTTCTATCGATCTTGTTTCAGGTGCGCAGCCGATTTCGAAGGCGCCGTATCGTATGGCACCTGCGGAGTTGGAAGAGTTGCGGAAGCAGTTGGATGAGCTTTTGCAGAAGGGTTATATTAATCCTAGCGTGTCTCCGTGGGGAGCACCGGTGTTGCTGGTTAAGAAGAAGGATGGTTCGCGTCGCATGTGCGTGGACTATCGGGAGTTGAATGCTGTGACCATTAAGAATAAATACCCGTTGCCTCGCATCGATGATATTTTTGATCAGCTTGAAGGCTCGAGGGTGTTTTCTAAATTGGATTTGAGGAGTGGTTACCATCAGTTGAAGGTTAAGAAGGGAGATGTTCCTAAGACAGCGTTCAGGACGAAGTATGGACACTATGAGTTCGTGGTTATGCCTTTTGGCGTAACTAACGCGCCCGCAGTTTTCATGAATCTGATGAACCTGATTTTCTACGAATTTTTGGATAAGTTTGTCATTATCTTTATTGACGACATTCCGATCTATTCGAAGTCGGAGGAAGAGCATGCCTCGCACTTAAGGACGGTGTTGGAGATTTTGAGGAAGCATCGGTTGTATGCTAAGTTTTCGAAGTGCGAGTTTTGGCTGGATCGAGTTGCTTTTCTCGGGCATGTGGTGACTGGAGATGGTATTTCAGTGGATCCCGAGAAGATTCGGGCCATCAGGGAGTGGCCTGTTCCGTCGTCTGCATCTGAGATTCGGAGTTTTCTTGGACTTGCTGGTTATTATCGGCGATTTATTAAGGACTTTTCTCGTATTGCTGAGCCGATGACCAGGTTGACGCGGAAGGATGTTGCTTTTGTTTGGTCGGATGATTGTGAGGGTGCTTTTGGTGTTCTGAAGGAGAGGTTGACGACTGCCCCTATTCTTGTTGTGCCTGATCGCAGCGGTGGATTTGAGATCTTTTGCAATGATTCTGGCAAGGGTCTCGGTTGTGTGTTGCATCAGCATGGGCACGTTATGGCGTATGAGTCTCGTCAGCTTAAGGTTCATGAGAAGAATTATCCGACGCATGATTTGGAGTTGGCTGCCGTTGTGTTTGCTCTTAAGATTTGGAGGCACTTCTTGCTGAGTGAGAAAGTGAAGATTTTCACCGATCACAAAAGCTTGAAGTACATTTTCACTCAGAAGGAGCTCAACATGCGACAGCGTCGATGGTTGGAGCTTATGGTGGATTATGATATTGATTTGCAGTTTCACCCTGGCAAGATGAATGTGGTTCCGGATGCTTTGAGTAGGCTTCCAGCGGTGATGATTTTGACCTCGCAGTGGAGATTGCAGCAAGATTTTTGTGAGTCTGGCGTGGAGATTGTTCTTCCTGGAGAGACTTCGTCGTTGATGTACATGCAGGTACGGTCGACGATCATGGATCGGATTAAGGCTGGCCAGGCCGAGGATCCAAGGCTGGTGAGGATTCGGGAGCAGGTGGAAGCCGGTCTGCGGACTGACTTTTTGATTCATGAGGATGGCTCGCTGAGGTTTGGGGCCAGGTTGTGTGTGCCTGCTGGGGATATCAGAGAGGAGCTGATGGTGGAGGCACACAGTTCGCCGTATTCTGTGCATCCTGGTGGCACCAAGATGTACCAGGATCTTCGTCTGAATTATTGGTGGCATGGTATGAAGAGGAGCGTGGCTCGGAGTGTAGCCAAGTGCTTGGTTTGCCAGCAAGTGAAGGCGGAGCATCAGCGTACGGCCGGGTTGCTACAACCGCTTCCGATTCCGGAGTGGAAATGGAAACACATCACTATGGATTTCGTGACTGGACTACCTCGGAGTCCGAAGCAGAATGACGCGATTTGGGTGATCGTAGATCGATTGACCAAATCTGCGCACTTTATTCCGTTCCGAGTGGGACAGTCCACTGAGGCGCTAGCGAGGAGATATATGGAGGTAAAATTCTTTTACTCTCCGTTTTTATTTCCTTTTCCTAGTTTGGATAGTGATGTGACGTGAATCGTGCAGGAGGTTGTGCGACTTCATGGAGTCCCCGTGAGTATCGTGTCTGACAGAGACACGAGGTTCACATCTCAGTTCTGGCAGAGTTTGCAGAAGAGCTTGGGTACGCGTCTGAGTTTCAGCACGGCGTACCATCCGCAGACGGATGGCCAGTCCGAGAGGACGATTCAGATTTTGGAAGACATGCTGAGGGTGTGCATGTTGGATTTCAAGGGTTCGTGGGAGGACCATCTACATTTGGTGGAGTTCTCTTACAACAACAGCTTCCAGGCGAGTATTGGCATGGCGCCTTTCGCCGCTCTTTATGGGAGGAAATGTCGTTCGCCATTGAGTTGGGATGACGTTGGTGATCGGGAGTTGTTGGGACCGGAGATGATCGTGGAGGCCGTGGATATCGTCAGGAATATTCGGGAGAGGTTGAGGATTGCTCAGGACCATTTTAAGCATTGGGCGGATGCTAAACGTCGTCCTTTGGAGTTTCAGCCGGGCGACCATGTGTTCTTGAAGATTTCCCCGAATCGTGGTGTGATTCGTTTCGGGAAGCGTGGGAAGTTGAGCCCGCGATACATTGGACCGTTTGACGTTTTGGAGAGGGTTGGCGAGGTAGCTTATCGCTTGGCCTTGCCGCCATCTTTGGAAGGAGTTCACAATGTTTTCCATGTGTCGCAGCTTCGTCGATACATTAGCGACCCGTCTCATGCGGTAGATTTTTCGGAGATTACCGTTCGCCCCGATATGACGTATGACCAGCATCCAGTGCAGATTCTGGACAGGCGTCAGAAATCGCTTCGGAACAAGATTGTCAATCTTGTGAGGGTGATGTGGCGACACGGTTCACCTGGAGAGTCTACTTGGGAGAATGAGGATGAGATGCGAGAGCGTTTCCCACTTTTGTTTCCGGACTCGTGAGTATTCGGAAATTCCGAGGACGGAATTTTTCTTAAGTTGGGGAGGATGTAACGACTGCTTTTCATGTATCTGGATTTAATATAATATAATATATGTTTTGGTGGATTTTCTCCTCTTGTGTGGTTTTCGTCTCCGTAGATTTCATTTTCGATCGATTCGTCGTATTTTATCGCTTCTTCCTTAGGATTGTCGATTTCGAAGTATGTCATTCGTGACGGACTTCATAACGGTCGTATCTAACTATTAGATCAAGCCTAGGAGTCTTAGGAATCGATCCCGGGGCCCCACGCTCCGTATCGGAACTTTTGGTGCTCATTAGCCGGTGTAAGAAGGGCCACCGACCGACTAGATGACGATCCAGTCGGTCGGCAATCCTTCTTGGACCGACTAGTTAGCTTTCTAAATTTCTCAGGAGTTACTGTTTATCGTTAGTCGGTCTAAGAACGTTGGTTGACCGACTAGGTTGCAAACTAGTCGGTCAGCAATGCATCTTTGACCGACTAACACATCATCTAAATTTTAATATCAGTACTGTTCATTCTTAGTCGGTCTAAGTTCATCTTTCGACCGACTAGTTGTTAAACTAGTCGGTTAAGTTTTGTACTCAGACCGACTAATTCTTGGTTCTACTGTACAGTCGAGTTACTGTTTACTCTTAGTCAGTCTAAGAACGTTCATCGACCGACTAGATGCTAAACTAGTCGGTCAGTATTTGTTCATGGACCGACTAACTCTAAATCCTATTTTCGTTCAGGAGTTACTGTTTGCACTTAGTCGGTCTGCGTTGGTCGACCGACCGACTAGTTGCCAAACTAGTCGGTCAGTGGTTGCTCTTTGACCGACTAACCAGTGTTAAAACCCTAATTTCTGGGCAGCCGCCAGCTCAACCTATTTAAACCCAACCCAATCGTTTTCTTCTTCTCCAACACGACCCAAAACCCTAAAATCCTCCCCCTTCAGCCCCCATCTTCCTCCAAGCTTCATTTCTTCATTCCAAGCCTCAAATCCATCATCCAAACCATCCATTCACTCTATCTACCTCTCATCTTCCCCAAAATCTCACCAAAACCCATCAAAATCCCCAAATCCCCCAAAACCCTAGTTTCCCCAAACTTCTCCAATCTTTTCCAGATCTGATCCTAGGGTTCCCCGGAGTGTTTCTTCCGTCTCCTCTTGGTAAGAAATCGATCTACCGTTGTTTTTCTTAACCTATTTATATTTTTATGAAACCCTAATATAATTTCATGTTATTTGATGATTGTTCCCCCAAAACAGCGATTTCCCCGTAGATTGGCGCCAGTGTGACGAAGTGGTCGTCATCCCCGGTGCTAGGCAAGTGAAACTTGCCACTTAGGGTTTAGGCCATGCTTTAGGCCATTTGCTAGTTGTAGGCGTAAAAGAGGCTAGGCGACGAAATGATACTCGCCTAGGCGCAAATTGGGGAACTAGCTTGACAACGAAGCTAGTTCCGACATTTAGCATGTTGCACAATTACCATGTCATGTTTACTTTCCATTAACGGTACGCAAATGAATTGTCATGTCCTCGCATTCTTTAAGTGTTGCTGTGAATGCGTAGCTTTGCTACGATGCATGTGTTCCTGGCTCGTGACCAGAAGCGAGCATAATGAGTTGCTAACCCCAACGCTCGATATATTGAATTGTGAACTAAGAATGCGAGCTCCATGTGCGGGGCAACCCCAGGCTCACTAGCTGAGCTCAATGTGCGGGGACCCCAGGCTCCATTACGTGTGGGTATAGGGGGTGAGGGTTAAGCGGCCATTCAACTGGGAGTCTGTTTGATCAACAACTGCAGTTGTAAGGCGTAAACTCTTTGGGGTGGGGTAGTGTTTGGTGCTGATCGGTCTGAAATGTTTACCATTCAGCGAAGGGCGCAAACATCTACAAAACAACCGTGAAACGTGATTTGTGTTTAGTGCCGATCGGTCTGAATGTTGTACCATTCAGCGAAGGGCATAAACACCTACAACAATGTGAATTGATTGAGAATGTTAGTAGCTTGGCTACTCTTGCCTTGACCCGATAATTGTTTCCCTTGTACAAATTGTCTTGCCATGTCTTAATTGTGCGCTCATGTTATAACTGCCATGTCATGCATACTAAAACTGCTAGGTTGCTAGTTGCCTTACTTTCAGTTTCCTTGCCCAAGTCTTTTAGACTTGCTGACATGTGCCCCTTTACTCTTTTGGGTGACACATGTTAGATCCTGAGCCTGAGTACCTTGTTGAGGACGAGGTGTTTGCTGACGCCGAGCCCGAGCTCGTGTTTGACGGGGAGTACGTGGACACTGGGGACCAGTCCTAGTGTCTTCGTTGTGTTTTGCTTTTGTTAGGCAGTTGTTTTGTTATCGGTGCGTAGCACCTATACTTTGTTGTTATGTCGTTTCTTTTGTTGGCCTTGTTCTGGGCCTTAGACTCTTTCCTTTTAGCCTGGTGGCTTTTCTGGATGTTGAACTTATTTTCCTTGTTGGACAATGTATGAGATGTGGGATTTTCTAATCTGTCTCTCCTTGTATTATTATTGTTATTCTGTTGTGGTTACAGGGACCTGCTTATGTATTTATTGACGCTGATCGGGTTTGGGGCTTCACAGCCCCACTCCCGTGCGGACCTTTTCACGTCTCGCCTCCATTTTAGGGAAGCGGGTCGTGACATCATCATTATCGGATTGATTACAGAGCGAGCCCCCTATCACCTCACCCTCATTCAAAACATCGAAGGGGTTGATAGTCCGCCACGGTTGCGGAGAGGCTTTGTTCGTCGGGTCATTAGGTATGCTAGGGAAGATTGCACCTCGTCCCCATCCCCCCTCAAGCTCTGCCCCGGCCCTCCCCCCCCCCCCCATTTTATTATTAAGAGATACATTAGGCTTTACAGTACATGGGCCTGACTTCACCCCCGATCCGCTAGGCGCAGCTAGCGCTACATCCTCCAGTATAAGTTCCACAGCATCCCCCTCTGCAGACATGGTCGTCTTCCCGCCGCTTGAGCCGCTGATTATTTCTCCCTCTTCCTGCACATGCTGCTGGCCTAACATGCTACTTTTAAAACCAACACTGGACGCAGCCAGGATATCAGCCTCACTCGCAGCTGCTTCGGTAACAGCACCAGCAGACTCGCTCTCTAATGAGACATTAGCGTCGTTACATCCCTTCTCACCCCCATTTCCCCTATTACAAATCTTAACACCCGTACCCCCCCTCCTCACATGCCGAAGTCTTCGGAATAGCGTTACAACTTATCTCCGTGGGCACAGCCACTCTATCCTCTACTAATTGGACATCTCCCATGTTCACGACAGACGCAGCTGCCCCACTGTTATAATCATCACCCGTAATACAATCACTCCATATCCCCCCCCTCAATCCCAACATCAGAAGTCTCAACATTGCAAATATTCAACGCAATATTAACATTATCAGGATGCTCGCCCTCCTGCAGCGTACCTTTTTCCTTCACCAAGCATGCCCCCTTAGCAACTGAAGGGCATTGAGACGATAGATGTCCAAAACAAACGCAACTGGAGCATCAAGGCGGCTCGCATTCATACTTAACTTCCAGGCTCATTGTCGATCTGTCTCCAAGTTGGACAGCAATAGCCCTCGGTAATGGCGTATCCGCCTTCACCTCGACCAGGCATCGGGCATATAACAGGTGTTCCATCCTCGCCGTGGCTCGATCCAAGCAGATGGGAGCTCCTATTACGCTAGCGATAGAATTCAAGATTCGCAGCATCCAAAGGTTGATCGGGAGATTAGGAATTTGAATCCAAATTGGAACAGCAGTAAGCAGGTCATGTTCGTATCCTTCATCGGCACTCCATTGCTGCAGCACCACCAACCGTCCGTCGAACAGCCACGGCCCACCGAACAGCACCGTGTCTCTATCCTCTTTGGTCTCAAACTTGAAGAAGAAATAGCCGTTATCTCTGGAGTATATACTGACCTCCTTGCGAATTCTCCATATCCGAGCAGCCCACGCCTTCATTTGCCCGTAGTATGGCGTGTCCCCCAGAACGTATCCGATGAGAGTGTGTTCCCAGATCTCAGCTCCTTCGGCCAGCATCTCCTCCGTCAACACCGCCGTGGCCACTCCTTCTTCATCAAGCAATGGCGGGACAAAAGACATTTCAAAAGCATTAGAAAACTTCCGCCTATTAGTGCATACCTCCAGCCAGGATCTTTTGTCAGCATCGACGTTGATCTTGATCAGAACCGTCGGGCGAGCAGGCCTTCGCTCGAACACCTTACGAGCATCAGGCCTAATCACTTGTCTATTAATAGAACCACCTCTCCCATCAAACTGAACCTTCCTCTTCCCTTTATCCTGCACACGAGTATTGTTATCTTTGGGATTCTTGCTAGCCACCGTCTTCCAGCCATTCAAACTAGCAGAAGCCACATCTCCCGATCCACCCACCGGAAGATCAACATTAGTAGCCATTAGCAAATCAACACAAGAAGTATATCAGAATCAGGAATGGATCAGGCACCAAGCAGGAACAAGCACCAGAAATAACAGATCACGAGCACTCACCGCCAGATCAAGATATATACAGAATATATATTGATCCCTCCCGGAGAGTCCGATCCGATCAGAGAGGTGAAGACGCTCAATCAGCCACCGAGGGGAGATCCACTCCAAACTAGGGATCCACACACTAAGGAATCGCCTCCAAGCAGGAACTCCGCCTCGCCAACCAGAAGCGCACGATCCACAGAAGAACACGCTCAACCAAACGAACTCAAACCACAAATCAAGAAATCGGAATAGGTCAAGAGTCTTACCACGAATCAAGATCTCAGCAGAGAGATCTTGATTCGAAAAGAGATTGAAGCGCAAAGAACTCAGATCACAGATCTAGATCTCGAACACAAATCGAGGACGCTTCACTCGAATCCTGCTACGAACACGAAGACGACTTCTCGCTTCGAGCAGCTCCGCCAATCCGCCGACAGCTCGACGATCTGACGCGCCCGCTAGGCCAGCCGCGGAGGCAGCCATCTTCGAACGCCGCCCCAAATCCCGCACAAATCGCCGGAGCTTCTCTCTCTAGGATTGAGAGAGAGAGAGAACTTTTTATGTGTGTGTGTGTATATATATATAATTAAAATGATGGATATATCAGTGTATGCTTGATGAATGTGTATATATATTCTATAAATATGACATTATATGTATGAAATTATATATGAGTGTGTGGGGGGATAAACGTTGTATTGGATGTATGTTGTGTGTATTGATTGTATTATTGTATTAATTGGATGTTAAAATTTTGTGAAATTATATAACTAGAAGTTGTGTTATTTACATGAGGTATTATAATATTTATTTTGTGTGGGTATATGATTATATATATATATGGTTTTGGGTATGTGGGTATAGTTATGTAAATATGCCTTCTTGGGATGAGTTTTGTGATTAGTTTGTAATAGATGGATTAGAGGGGGGTTTTGTGCGATTTGTGCTTCATAACAAGCATGAGGGCTTGGTGAGAATTATGGGATTGTGTAAGGGGTTTTGTGCATATCATAGATGATGTGTCCTTAATATAGAGAGAATGCTTGAGAGGATGACAACTAGCTAATGACTCATCACCTTCTTCATTAATCACTTTCCCCTTTTTTCTCTCTCTTCCATTCTCCTTCCCCAAAAATTGTAACCGAACCCATCCCAAATTTTTGTCGTAATTCTTATGGAAAAAAGAGAGAAAAGAGAGGAAAAAGAAGAGGAAAAAGAGAGAATGAAACTCTAACTCAATCCCTTCTTATTGAGAGAAAAGAGAGGAAAAAGAAGGAAAAAGAAGAGGAAAAAGAGAGAATGAAACTCTAACTCAATCCCTTCTTATTGACCTTCATTTTCCCACTTTTCTTTCAAACTCCATGGCCAAAAGACCTTCCCCAAACCCATTTCCAGATCTGGCCCGAATCTTATGGGCATTAATCTCTTGTGGTTTTCACCCTTAATGCATCTTTCCCTTTCATTATGAAGCCTTGATGATAGCTAATACCTTGAGGGTGAGTTTGGGAGCTATAGAAGGTGTTTTCATGGCCAAGATGGTGCCTTTTCGGAGGAGTGAAGCTCAAAAATGTGAGTCCATGGAGAATTTTGGAATCTTGGGATTTTCATGACGTAAGATGGGCTTGACAGAGAGGTAGGAACCCATTTCCATGTGATATGTTATTTTGTTCATGGTAATTCATGTTTTTCTCATTATGCTACATGTCCTTTTGCATTAATTTTTCGTATGTTATTTTTCATCCATTAGTTCTTATTATTAATGTTTGGCTCATTTCATGTATTCTTTTGCTAGTCAAAATTTATATGCTTGTAGGCCAATCATATTTACTTATTAATGTTTTATTAATTGTTATGGAAATTAAATGTGTGCTTTAGTAGATGCTTCAAAATACTAATTCCATGATTCCATGACTAAACCATATATGTATCTCATTTATTTGTGAAATTGCCCGTATATACAATTTGTTAGAATTTTTCAAATGAAAACATGCTATGTTTTGGTCATGCCTTGATATGAATATGTGGAATGATTCCTTATGGCATAAATGAATGTGATGCATGCAATGGATATATTCATATGGAAAATTGATATTTCTTGAAATGGAGGAGGCATGGCATGGAACATTATTGGCATGCATAGTTTGATTGTAGAGGTATGTGGGCATGTATTTATATATGGTGTTGTGATATATAGAAATGTGGAGAAGGGGTGCATAAGAGATGCATGACCCTATGAGTAATAAAGTTGAAAAGAAAGTAAATGGAATATATGAAGCCATGCCACCATGACCCCAAATCATTCTATTCTTGCAAATATTGTTCCATACTCATAGCTTCTATTTGTTGGAAATCAAGTTAATGCAAGTTTGGATTGTATTGTGGTTGTTGTTGGTATTGCACAATGCTTTATAATATTCAATTATGAGCATTCATGCATGTTACATTCTCTCTAGCTATAACAATGCAATCTCTTTGCATGTGCATACTTGCTTGTATGTAGTTGCATGCATGATTGCATTCTTAAATAACATGCCACATGGAAGTGGGCTATTCCTACTTGGACACGCTTTGACGTGCTCCTTCCGTGGGTTTTCAGGTGATAGTAGTCTTGCAGGTGCAGCTGGGAGTTGGATGTTGGTATTTAATTTGTGGGTGTAGTTTGAGTGTTGTATTAGCGAGTTATTGTTGTGATTTAAGAGTGGGTTAAATATTTGTACTCATATTTGTCATTGATATCCCATATATATGGATGTGTTATTCTTGTTGTACATTGTATTTAATTGTTGTTCTCTGGTGCTGTATTATTGGAACATTACATGTACTTCCCAGAGTGGCCTGCTGGATCTCGTGTATCTCTTTTTCTTTCGTAACACTCGCTACTCTAGGAGAACCTGGGACGGATTTGTACTTTTTGGTTATCCTGGGGAGCAGTGCGTTACAATACTCGATTTTACCGAGCACTCTTTAGTCGGGATCTGACTTAAGCATCGAAGGGGACTTGGTCGGAACTAAGGTCCGACCCCCCGACGAGTTCCTTATTTTACAGATCAAAGGAGACGTCACCCAACCGAAGCTCATCTTTGGCATCCCATCGTTCGGATCCGAGCGCCCTCGAACCAGATTCCGCTCAGGCAACCGCTCTCGGAGGCCATCTTCCAGCCGAAGCCTCACTTCGGCACTCCTTTGCTCAGCCCTGAGCATCCCCACAACACGGTTTGCTCGGCCGACCGGCTTCGAAGGTCCTCCTCGTCTTCCACATCAGCGATGACCTTAGGACCTTCGAACCTTCGAACTACCAACCTGTGGTGAGAAACCACCTTGAAACATCTGGCACCGTCTATGGGAAAGGGAATCTACACCAACATCAAAAACCACACCAAAATGACTCGATCGTGTGCCAAAGGTCCCAAGAGGGCTGTCGCGGTTATGCCCGCTCCCAGGCCAATCTACACCAACCTTAGTGGGCCCGTGATGAGAGAGCGCACTCCCAGCTCAGAGGCTGGGCGTTCGGTGGATGATGGCTATAAGTGCAAGCCAGAAGAAGCCCAAGGATGATTACCAACTTATCTACTTCTCCAAGAAAGACCTGGAAGGGGTCAAGCTGCCGCATGATGACGCCTTAGTCGTCACTGCCATCATTAACATGGCCGAGGTTCGACGGTTGCTCGTCGACACGGGCAGCTCATGTTCATGTCAACCCTGGAGAGGATGAGGCTACGTGCAGATGACCTGGAGCCATGCTCGAGCCCGATAGTCAGATTCACGGGGCACGTCACCCCGATCGCATGAATGATCTGTTGGATGTAATGATCTAGGACTTTCTGTTTGATGATAACAAACATGTGTGAACTATTTGATGTGTGTGTTAAGTGTTTGCAAGAGTGGTGAGGACATAAATACACAAACGACGACTAAGTCAAAGAGATGGACAAATTGCTATACACATCACGATTGGGACTTGGTCAAAGAAGTTAAAGAGATGGAGAGATGAGAAGGGATCCTATTCATATCAAAAGAGATTGGTGCAAATCTCATTCAAATCTTATTAGACTTGCTATGGATATCATATCAAATCCTATCACAATCCTTATTCCAATTCAAACTCCATCCAAAATCTCAAATTGAGTTGCATTCCTATCTCTAAGGTGATTCTCTCCATAGCTGATCATCCCTTGCCATCCATCTTACCGCAACCCTATCTTGGAGGATCCTCATTGCCGACCCCCCTTAGGATTCTCTCCATTGCTGCATCAAACCCTAGGGCTTTCCCTATAAGGCTACATCAAATAGAGGGGCAAGATATCGGTCAAAAATATATTTTCAAGGCAAGAGGAAAGCTTCATCTTCCTTGTGGCAACAAGCATCTCCTTCAAGCTTAATTACAAACCCTCATTGCTGCAACCCATCTCCTTCAAGGCCCATTGCTTCATCATCAAGCCGCATTATCACCAAGGTCAAAAGAGATCAATTGCCAAAGCTTTACCAACCAAACATATTATAGCCGCAAGAATTATTGAGGACTCGTCAACCAAGCATACTGTCGCAAAGACCCCTTTCCGAATGCACTGCATCCAATCCAACTCCAAGCATCGACCGACCAAGTCTGCAGCCCACGCACCTAGCTGTGCTGACCGGCTGAATCAAAGTGCAAAACCAACTGCCGAACACTGCATCTCCATTACTGCAGACCCATGCATAAGCCCTAGCTGACCGACCCTTGCATGTGCCATCCACGCTGCTTCTTCCCTCTTCGTGCGATTGATCGAGGGTTTTGCTTCTTCGTTGTTGTTGCCTCTGCTTATGCATCATCCATTACTCTCCGCCAAGGGTTAGGGTTTCTCTTTCTATTTTTTGCTTAATTTTTTTGTAATTGAACTGTTGATCACCATGGAAATTTTCAAATTTTTGTTTGATAAGGAATATGGAAAGACGTGGGTAGCAAATGTTTGAGTCCGTCAAATTAGCAAACTCTATATGAGTTCTGTTCGAATGAATGCTTAGGATTTGCATGACAACACATGTTCTTTCATTGCTGATGCAAATAGATAGTTTGTAAAGTATGTTTTACATCATTCTATGTAATTGTTTTAAGAACAACAATTACATGACATTTACTATAACTCGGTGAACTTTGATCAGTAGCTTGTTCACAAGTTTATATCACTTTCTTGTTTCTATGAATGTAAATTTTAATATATTGGTGTTCTTATGACTTACTGAGCTGGAAAAAGAGAGACCTAAAAAACATATTATGGTTTTGTATTCTGCTTGAAAACTTTTAGCTTGAAGTAAAACTAAGCATCTGTTTGTTTCAAGATATAACAATTGGAAAGCGGTTGTGAAGTTACGGTGCGCATGCTACTAACTTGCGCCTGTAGAGCTTGAGAGTTTTTTGGCTGGGGTTTCAGATCTGGGTTGGTTGCCATGGGCGGCGATGTTCATCCGGAGGCGGAAGAGGCGATCAAGGTTGGGGCTACTGATGAGGTGCTGCGGCGGAGTTCCAAGACGATGAAATCAAGGAGTTTGGGTGAGGGATCGGTTGGGAAACGATCTTTTAAAGAAGTCTGTAATGGTGATGAGGAGGATCAATCGATGTTGGAAGATGAGTAGATTCTTGTTCATGAGAAAAACATCACGGTGGAGAAAGTTGGCGAGTGGGACAGTGTCTCTCTCTCACCGGAGTTCAGAGAGCTGCTTCGTCGGCGTTATTAGAGGGCGGTCATTGTGAACCTTATGGGAAGAAATATCTCTGCGGAGATGCTTGAAGGCAAATCCAGAGCCATTTGGAAGCCCAAAGGGGAGTTGGAGTTCATAGAATTAGGGGAGGGATATGTAATGGTGAAATTCATGTGCGAAGAAGACCTGGTGTTCGTGTTTGAAGAAGGTCCGTGGCTCATTTTTGGGCACTATCTGACGGTACGCCGATGGATTCCAGACTTCACTCTGACGAATGCCAAAATTGGAACCATGTCGGTTTTGGTTCGTTTCCCATATCTTCCAGTGGAGTATTATGATGATAGAGTCTTGAAGGTGCTGGGTAATTGTGTGGGGAAGTCTATTAAATTCGATCTCCATACCCGATTGCTTAAGAAGGCGAGATTTGCCAGGGTATGTGTGGAGGTGGATTTGAGCAAACCTCTGAAATCTCAGATTTTTTGAAGGAAGATGGTTGAAAGTACAGTATGAGGGATTATGGATTGTGTGTTTTAAATGTGGGAGAATGGGTCACAGAGATCCTTGTATTTTCCAGACTGAGGAGGGAAGGGCTATGATGATTTCGGAGAAGGCGAAGTCGGAGAATTCTTCGAAGGAGAATGTAGACAGGGCAGAATATGGCCCTCTGGAGGATTTTGGTCCTTGGTTGGTGCCTGATCGCTCCGGAATGTAACCCAAAAGTGCGACCGTGTAGTTTTACCGCAAGCGCACGGTGTAGCGGTGAGCGGGTTATCGAACACAGGGAGGACGAATGAAAGTGCTTGCTCCGAACAACTTGGCTATTAAGAACAGAAAAAAGAGGGAATTTGCCTTTGTCGATCCTGTCACAATCGTCAGACAAAGTACGAAGATATCAAATCAAATAAAGACGCCTAGGGAATGGGGAATCCCTGCTACTCACCGTATCTCGTCAATGTGACTCGTTGGCATCAACATTGCTAGGGTAGAATTTCAGATGAACTAGTTGCAACTGAATGTAAAACCTAGCTCACGCTCTCGCGCTGTTGCCGGTCTATAGCTATCCTAGGTTCGGGTCCAATCTCTTGCAAACCCTAGCCTAGGCAAGCTAGCATTAGGATCAACATCATCGTTCAATCGCGCCCCGAGCCCACTCTCGTGCAAACACGGGCCGCGACCTAGGTTGGGATAGTTCCTACCCGTCCAATCTCTTGCAAACGGGTATCGGCATGTAATTGCGACCGAGAACCCTAGTATCGGTCGAATCTCTTGCAAACCGATACTACGGAAACTCAATTTCAACCCAATTCGGATTTCTAGGGTTTCCTATCGAATTGGGATCCAATCTCTTGCAAATCTCAATCGGTATGAACTCCTAGCCATCCGTAATAAATCGATCCCAATCTAACCCTAATAGCAATTCTAGCAATATTTCTACCAAGTCATCACAAATCTGAAATTGGGCTCGTAGGGTTCATCCCCACGCCCCAAGACGTATAGACTACTCACAATTCATAGCACAAATACAAAAATAATCAATGGAATTAACAAGAGAATTCATCACAATACTCAAATAAGCAATAAAAATAGTATTTTTAAAGGAGAGAGAGACAAACCAATAGAGTTCTTCCAAGAATCCAACAAAAATCAACTTTTCTCTCCTCTCCAATCACAAGAATAAAAGCTAAAAAGTTAATCTAAAAAGCTGCAAAAAATAAAGAGAAAAATCTATCTAACCTAGGGTAAAAACAGGGGTTAAATACCCTCAAAATCGTCCAAAAAACTGTGACCAAAATGCCCCTGCGCAGCCTGAAAATCGCAATTTTCGCTACAGGCAACGCGTCGCACTCGGCCGAGTGACAAAAGTCGCTCGGCCGAGTGACAAACCCTGAGAATTTCCAGTAAATCTGGGTCTTCGGGGGTCTTCACTTCGGGGGTGGCTCGGCCGAGTGAGTTGTCGTCACTCGGCCGATCGCTTCTATGTACTCGGGCGGTCGGCATTTTCCACTCGGCCGAGTGGGTCTTCTGAAGCTCAGGCAGACGAAAAACAGTAAGTTGGCAATTTTTGATGGGCTTCGTCTGAGTGCCACTTGGGCGGACGGGGTCTCGTCACTCGACCGATGTGGCTTCCGACGCTCGGCCGAATGCACACATAAAACGTGTCCGATCAGGTCGGCCGAGCGGTGTCTCGCTGGTCGGCCGAGTGACTCCTTCACTCGGCCGAGTGAGACACCAAAAATGCCCAAACAACTTGTTTTGGCCTCCTTGTCGCTCCTGCGACGTTCTTTCATCTTCCGCTCCTCTCCAACAGCAAAATACCCCTCGGGGAGGTCATCGGTGGCACTCTGGAGTAGGTGTATCAGGGGATCAGTCCAAATCGCTCCAAATCTCCTGAAATACGACAAAAACAACAAATCGTGAAAAGCATCGCAATTTTGTCGATATATCGTGAAAAACATGATTTGGGCGATCTAAATGGCATGCAATCATGCGGGAAAATGGTGTAAAATAAGGAGTGATCAAAATCCCCCAAGCTTACCTCTTACTCGTCCTCGAGGAAGATAAGTAAAAGGCGAACCCGGTGGATTCAGAAAACGAAAACGGCGAAAAACGAAAAACGAAAAACGAAGAAAAACGAGAAACGAAATAAAAACGAAAAACGAAATAAAAACGAAGAAGAAAGAAGGAAGCGAAGAGGGAATCTGCTAGATCATTTTCTCAGGACGTGGGTTTCGCTTACTCATATAGCATGCACCGAATGAAAAACACATGTCAAAGAATTTTATTTTGATTTCATAGTATAATGGTGCAAATAGAAATAGAAAACCCAAGAATGGTGATATAACATGAAAAACGGAATAATTTTAGAATTAACATCGTCTGAATCATTTAAAGCGGTATATAACATCGCAGATCACACACTTTTCAATTGAACTCTTTCTAAGAGGAGTATAAGAATATCACGCAATAGAATAGAAAGAATAGAAAAGTGTGGATTTCATGAAATGAGTGCTAGGTATAGATTTCTGGACTTCGTAAAGCTAAAAATAATCTCACCGAGTATAGAATATTACTTAGCCTAGGTTGTCGTGCAACGTCAAGTAGTCACTCTCTCACACATCATTGGATTCTCTCCCCCAAGCTTATCTATAAGCGTGGTGGCACAAAAACAATATTTACATCCCCATTTTTTATGAAGCTCCAAAAGTAATGAAAATAAAAACAAAAAGAGAGAAGAAAAAGAGAACATGAGATGGGATCGTTTATTGAGATTCTTTTCTCTTTTCTTTTCTTTTTTTCTTTTGTTTTTTTTTCAAATAGCATATATACACCATGATCCCAACTCAAAGAGAAATAAGGATATACAAGAATTTTTCTTTTTCTTTCTTTGGTTTTGGGAAATTTGGAGCTAGGAATTAATAGCGGGGGAAATGCCATATAATAGAATCGCTAAGGGGAGATTCACCAATGATTTTAAAATAGAGAATTGATGTTCAAGATATGTGGAGAAAGAAATAAATATATCTCTCAGTTCACTCTATAAGACGTGCACGACAACTTCAGCAGGGTAATCTAATCTACTCAGTTTCGATCACAAAAAAAACTAAACGAATCCAGATTTATCTTAGCTAACATCATTCAATCATCCTGAAGTGAAATGTATAAATCATGCATATAGAAGTGATATAGGAAAAGAAAACGGT
This sequence comes from Scilla litardierei, assembly GCA_030789695.1. Classification (NCBI taxonomy): domain Eukaryota; kingdom Viridiplantae; phylum Streptophyta; class Magnoliopsida; order Asparagales; family Asparagaceae; genus Scilla; species Scilla litardierei. Next base: position 224,252,794 of record CM061133.1, read on the forward strand.
ACTCCAGATATAAGCATTCAATGCGTGAATCTTGGTGTGTTTTCTGCAATAGCATACATATGAATATTCAGACTCAGCTAATAATAAAATTTCATCCATTTTCATGCGGGAAAGTGTGGGTTACTATCTCTAAATGCAAGGCAAATCACAGCATATGATATCAGAAATAAAATCTAAGACATGACAAATATAGCATGCATATAGAGGAAGCTAACTCCACATCATCATCATCACAGAAAAGTCATATCTAGCATGAGATGAAAAAGAAATAAAGATAAAGGGGAAAATAAAACTATTTACAATGCAGCACACAGAGAAATAAGAAAAACGTGATGCATGGTAAAATAAAAGAAATAATGATGAAAATAAGTGCAAAAGCGGAAAATGGCGTGAAAAAACTAAAACTAAAGGTGGTAAATCGAAAAGAACGTGAGAACTCACTCCCCCAAGCTAAATGGCACAGTGTCCTCAATGTGCAAAGTGTGGCACACCGAGAGACGCGTAATGGGAGGGGTAGGTGAGGATGCATGCATGTGGCAAAAAAGAAAATAAAAATAATGAAAAATATGATGCGGACATGATGCATGCAGATACAGGAGTGATACAGATATAAAAGTGTGACACCAAGAACTCTCCCTCTCTCCCAAAAAAGATATATAAAGATATATGAAGAAAATGTGTACCCAAAATAGTGAGGGAAGGGGGGGTGGCCAAAATGCATCAGGACCCAGCAGAGACGGGCAGCACAACGGCAAAAATAATCGATGGCATCAAGGGTGCCTAAGAGGGTGGGACTGCGACATCTCCGTCCTGAGGCGGAGGTGGTGGTGGTGGTGGAACAGGCTGCTGAGCGGGTGTGGGTGTGGGTGTGGGTGTGGTAGTGGAAGCAGGCTGGGTGTGTGTAGGAGTGGGGGTGGGGACCTGCTGGGTGGGTACGCGAGGGAGCCGCTCTAGAACCTGGGTCAGGCAGTAGTGAATGTGCGGGAGCAGGTCAAAGCGGTGAGCCATATCGGTGACGGTGGCGGACATGGTCCTAAGGTCACCTCTGAGTCCACTCACCGCCCCCTCGAGAGCACGAATGCTCTGAAGTACAGTGTCGGGGGGAGGTGGTGCAGAGGGACGCACCGGTCTGTGCTGTGTAGGGCGAGGCTGGCGTACTCGGGTGGCGTAGGTGATGGGCTCAGCAGGCAAGTGGACAAAAGGTGCTACGCTCGCAAGAGTGGGCCTGGCCTCAGTGCGAGGCTGGGCAGGACGGTAAGAAGTGGAGGCAGCAGCAACGAAAGAGGAATACAAAAGTGGCAACGAGGCGGCCAGAGAGGTCGGTGACACAGACGTGTGGACAGACGCCACGACACTCTCAAAAATACAGCAGCGGTGGAGACAGAGGTGGAGACCACGGTCTCCACGACGGCGGCAAAAGAGGGCTCTCCGCACTCGACTATAGTCGGCGGGCGCTCGGGTAGGGCAGAGGAAACGGGCTCAACAGACAGAGGGCCAGTGGTGGTGGGCGTGGGGGTAGTGGAGGTGGTCGTAGGCGTGGAGGTAGTGGAGATGGGCTCAGTGAGGGTACTCCCGACACCGACAGAAGTGTGGACAGAGGTGTCGGGAGCAGCAGAAATATCAGGGATAGGCTGAGGGGCCACGGGGTCAACAGGTGCAGCGGGCTCAGCAGGTGCGACAGGGTCTACGGGTGCAGCGTGGGCAGCGTGGGCTTGCTCGGCCTCCTCGGCCTCGAGCACGTATGCGGCTGGGATCAGAAGATCCATCACCGGGAGCCAGTCCACCTGGGCCGGTGCAATCTGTGTCCAAGCTGGGCTCGGAAGAATCATGTAATCGGCACCATAGGGGCCGTGCAGCCAGACCCAGTGTCGCTCACCGTGCAGACGAAGCATCTTCATCCGGGCCATGACATCTATGGACAGTGAAGTGGGGCCCGGTGCTCGTCGCAGGTCATCTGGAAAGTCCTCGCCGGTCATAAGGGCGAGCAAGGTGATCAGACCGCCGCAGCATATCGGTGAGCGAGCGCCCACTAATACGATGATGCGATCCAAAAACCAGCTCGCGATATCAATCACGACAACGGGGACCAACTCATCGCCCTCCCTAGATAGAGCTCTGGGGCGTGTCATCGCGTAGAGCATATAAAGCTCCGGCGTGGACATCGTACCCGGCTCATATCTCGCCAAAAAGGTAGTCGCCATAAGGCGCTGAGCTATACGGAGGCAAGGGTGGACGATGGCCGAGGCCTTGGCCCTACTAGGGTCAAAGGCAGCGTGAAGACCCATGATCCGGGCCCAGAATGCACCGGCATCGAAGGAAGGTGGGGGAATGTGAGTGGGGGCGTAACCACGGTTGGCCCCGGGGACATCGGGCCACGAGAAGAAAGCTCTCATCATACTGAGAGTGACCTGGCACTCTCGGTCCATGAACCGAAACGAGCATCCCTCGTCGGTCCGGGCGATCGAACTAAGCACCTCAAGTGTCGGACGGATAAACGTGTCCGCCGACACCTGGAAGAAATCTCGCCAGCGCACGTTGTCGTACAACGTGAGCATCCCCTCGAGTACCCCCAGGCGTCCTAGGTCTGCAAGGTGTGCGAACCTGGAGGGTACGATCGAGCGCTGGGAAATGCGCTCGAAAGCGACGCGGTGTGCGTCGTTCCGGAACGTAATCCACAGCGGCCCGATAAGTGGAGCCGGTGGTGATGGCTGTGGGGCGGCAGGGAGTGGCTGTGCGGGGTGAATGGGCTGTGCGGGCTCTGCAGGCTGTGCGGGGTGTGCGGGGCCTGCAGGCTGTGCTGGGTGAACGGGGTGTGGTGGAGAAGGCGGAGGAGAGTCTTCCACCTTGTGGGAGGGGCAGGCATCATCCGACCGCTTCCGCTTGGCGGAAGCTCTCCTCGACCGAGGCCGTGTCCGGGGCGGCATATGGGCCCCAAGCGCTTACCAAAAAACGTAAAAAGTGCGGCGTGCGTAAAGTAAAGGAAAGAGTATACCGCGACACGCCGCGAGAGCAAAGCTATGGAAGCGTGCGAAGACGACGCCTCCACGTAGCCCAAAACAGTCCCAGGAAGCTCCCCTGGGCTCCCCTAAGCTCCCCAAATTTACCTGCGCATAAAACGAAGAGATTAGCGTGTAATATTCAAAACGTATAGGGGGTTAGGGGTATAATAGATAGATATTGAAATTAATTTGGGTTTGGGGTTCGTTTAACACATGGATCGTCAAAAAATACACAAAAGAGGAGGAAAAAGGCGAAAATCGGGTTACCAGAGCTCGGCCGGAGTTGTGGCCGCCGACGGCGACTCGGGCGGAGGCGCGGCGGGCTCGGCCGGCGAAGGGTGGCCGAGCGGCGGCGGAGGATGAGCGATCGGGTGAGTGGACGAGGGTAGCGGACGAGGGAGATGTGGGGTCGGGCGAATCTGGGTTTCGCTCGTTTCAAAAAACACGCCCTCCCCCGCCCCCTTTTATAGAAAAAGTTACGACTCGACTGAGTGACTAAGTCACTCGGCCGAGGGAACTCAACGGAAAAATTCCTCCCCGCTTACGCTTCGGCCGAGTGGCCTTGCCACCCTCGGCCGAGTGGAATAAGTCCATTCGGCCGAGTGGCTCAAGCTACTCGGTAAGACTCGCCCTAGGAGCGTATCAGTTTTACTCGGCCGAGTGAATATATATACTCGGCCGAGTAGCAGTTATACTGAAATCAAGAAAAGAAACAGAGAGTTGAGTACAGCAGACTTCCCTCGTTCGTGAGCTGCTCGGCCGGACGAACTTGTGTGCTCGGCCGAGTGACTAGTATACTCGGCCGAGTGAACCCTGTTTTCTGCTGTTTGTCTTCGTTTGGGCTCTAAACTATGTTTTTCTTCCTCCAGTCGATTTCATCTTTCTCCTAAGCATCGAGCGCCTTCCTGGAGCGCTCCTCATCGCCTCGTTCATCCTCCTAATGATAGGTACCTCGTTCTCCTCTCCTGTCAAGAAAAATAGGACCCGTTATCACAAGATTGTTGGTCGAACGACTCGAAACACTAATAATTTCTAAAACAAAAATAAAAGAAAAGTAAAAATAAAGCTATAACCATCGGGTTGCCTCCCGACAAGCGCTCGTTTAAGGTCGTGAGCTCGACCCCCTTTGATTTTCAATTAATGCGGGATGTTTGGTGCATATGATATGCACCCGTCAAATTTTCCGGGGAGAACGCTTGGATTCGGAAATTGCGGCGGCGTGTTCTCCCTCGGTGGTCTCTCGTCTCGAATAGTGTTGGGGGGCTCCCCCAAGCTAGCGCTTGCTCCGGTCCTCGGCTTCACTGGTGACACCGATTTCCGTATCGACGGAGCTTTCTTTGGAGACTTCAATTTCGAGAGCTTGCAGAGCTCTCGAATCCTTGCGACATCAGCGTCGCCTTCATCAATTTCAGCGGAGAAGTCGGGGGAATCATTTATCTTCTCATCTTGGCCTAAATCCGGGCCTTCCTCAAAATCCTCATTGAATAGAGCGCCGATCGAATGGGGGATCGCCTCCTTAATTACCTCGTCAAGGAGGTATGAAAGATCATCCGGCCGTCCCTTAAGTAGATATATTCTATTGATTTCTCCCATTGGGACTCCCTCGGAATAATGCTTTAGTCTCTGACCATTTACCTTGAATGTGGCTTCGTCCTTGCTTTCCAACTCGAAGGCCCCTCCCGGTTGTATGTTCTTGATGGTGAAAGGTCCGGACCAACGTGACCTCAACTTACCGGGAAATAGTCGGAGCCGGGAATTATAGAGCAAGACCTTGTCTCCTACTTTGAAGTCTGTGACGGTTATGCGGGCATCGTGGAGAATCTTGGTCCTTTCTTTATAAATTCTCGAGCTCTCGTAGGCGTCTCTTTTTATCTCATCAAGCTCGTTGATGTCCAAGAGTCGCCTCACCGCCGCACTCTTGTAATCATAATTAAGGGTCTTGATGGCCCAATATGCGCGGTGTTCCAACTCTACCGGCAAGTGGCAAGCTTTCCCATAAACAAGTCGGAACGGTGTGGTGCCGATGGGAGTGCGAAAGGCCGTGCGATATGCCCATAGAGCATCGTTTAGCTTCATTGACCAATCCTTTCTAGATCGATCACAGTCTTCTCAAGAATTTGCTTGATCTCTCTATTTGAGACTTCCACTTGGCCGCTTGTCTGGGGGTGATATGCCATGCCAACTCTATGGTTTACCCCGTACTTCTTTAGCATGGCTTCAAACTTGTTTCTATGAAATGGCTCCCCCGTCGCTTATCAAGGTACGAGGCACTCCAAAGCGTGGGAAGATATTCTGCTTGAAGAACTTAGAGACGACCCTTGCATCATTAGTAGGGGTGGCGATTGCTTCCACCCATTTGGAGACATAGTCAAAGGCCAATAGGATGTATTTGTTACCGTTGCTCGATGGAAATGGCCCCATGAAGTCTACTCCCCAACAATCAAAAAGCTCAATTTCTTGGATGGGCCTCATTGGCATCTCATTGTGTTTGGAGATATTTCCGGTCCATTGGCATCTGTCGCACCCCTTTACAAAGTCGTGGGTGTCTCTAAACATTGTTGGCCAGAAGAATCCGCTCTGCAAAATTTTAGCGGTTGTTTTAGAGGCGGCATGATGTCCCCCGCATGGCAGACCGTGGCAATGCAAAATGATAGACGTTGCCTCCTCTTTAGAAACACACCTCCGAATAACACTATCTTTGCATATCTTGAAGATGTATGGATCTTCCCAAAAATAGCTACGGACCTCATGTAGAAATCTCCTTTTTGATGCGTGGGCATCCCATGCGGTTTAATTCCACAAGCCAAGTAGTTGACAAAGTCCGCGTACCAAGGTACTTCTCCGGGCCTTATGGCATATAGCCTCTCATCCGCGAATGTGTCGTCGATAGGTAAACTCTCATCCTCCTTGTCACGAATAAGCCTAGACAAATGGTCCGCCACGACATTGTCCGTACCTTTCTTGTCTCTGATCTCCAAATCGAATTCTTGCAACAAGAGTATCCACCTAATCAACCGAGGTTTGGCCTCCTTCTTGTTTAAAAGATACTTCAACGCCGCATGGTCGATGTGAACAATCACCTTGGAACCAAGGAGGTAGGAGCGAAACTTCTCGATGGAGTAGACGACCGCTAGAAGCTCTTTTTCGGTAGTTGTGTAGTTTTTCTGAGCGTCATCCAATGTCTTGCTCGCGTAGAATATCGCATGAAGCTTCCTATCTTTCCTTTGTCCCAATACCGCTCCAATGGCTTGGTCGCTAGCATCACACATTAGCTCAAAGGGAAGGCTCCAATCCGGTGGTTGTATGATGGGCGCGGAAACAAGTGCTTCCTTCAAGGTGTTGAAGGCTTGCAAGCATTCCCCTGAAAAAATAAAGGGAGTATCTTTAGCGAGCAAGGAAGTAAGTGGTCGGGCAATCGAGGCGAAATCCTTGATGAAGCGGCGGTAAAACCCCGCATGACCAAGAAAGCCTCTAATGCCCTTGACATTAATAGGAGGAGGGAGTTTCTCGATTACCTCAATCTTTGCTTTATCCACCTCAATTCCTCTCGAGGAGACAAGGTGCCCAAGAACTATACCTTCCGTGACCATGAAGTGACACTTCTCCCAATTTAGAGTGAGATTGTTTTGTTGGCATCTTTTAAGGACTTTAGTAAGATTGGCCAAACAAGAGTCAAACTCACTTCCATAAACCAAAAAATCATCCATAAAAACTTCCATAATATTTTCAATGTAATCAGAAAATATGGATGTCATACACCTCTGAAAGGTGGCAGGAGCATTACAAAGACCAAACGGCATCCTACGGTAGGCATAGGTACCATAGGGACAAGTAAAAGTGGTCTTTTCTTGGTCGTCTTCGTGCAAAGGGATTTGGAAGAATCCCGAATACCCATCTAGATAGCAAAAGTATTTATGTTTAGCTAGGCGTTCAAGCATTTGATCAATGAAGGGCAATGGGTAATGGTCCTTTCGGGTAGCTTTATTTAGTTTCCTATAATCAATGCACATTCGCCATCCCGTGACGGTGCGTGTAGATATGGGCTCACCTTTATCATTTTTTATGACTGTCATCCCCCCTTTCTTGGGGACGACGTGAACGGGGCTAACCCATCTACTGTCAGAGATAGGGTAAATAATACCGGCGTCGAGCAATTTTAGGATTTCCTTTTTAACCACCTCTTTCATGTTCTGGTTTAACCGCCTTTGAGGCTCTATGGAGGTGGCGTCGGTATCCTCCAAATGGATCCTATGTGTGCAAAGCCTAGGGCTTATCCCTTTTAGATCGGAGATAGTGTAGCCAAGGACATCTTTGTGGCTCCTAAGAACGTTTAGGAGTTTTTCAAGTTGATCTTGCGTGAGGTGGGAGTTGACTATCACCGGGAAAGTTAATTTATTACCCAAAAAGGCATACCTTAGATTCGGAGGTAATTGTTTAAGTTCTACCTCAAGAGGTGCTGCTCCTTCTACTTCATCAGCTCGCATGAGTTTGGCTTCTTCCTTGTCATCCGAGTTTAGCTCATGTTCAGGCGGCGTGCTCTCATGCAAAGACTCAGACTCACTACTTAGTGAGGACGATGCATCAAAATAGGCGCTCTCCGATTCTGTGCTAGCATCGTCAAAACCTTCACTCTGCTCCGGTTCGTTCCTGGAATCAAGAAACACATCAGACGATTCATAAAAGCAAGAGTGAGTGTCATAGAGTGTAACTCCCTGAACATCGGTTTGCTCGAAAGATTCTTTGGGAGTATAGAGCCCTTCGACACTCGTTCTACCGTCTTCGAAATATAACTTGTCGTCTATTACATCAACTCTGACATTGCCCCCGATAGTCCCATCCGGGGAGACTTGATCCATCACAAAAGTAGCAAACAGTTGTTCGTCGGGGTCCTTAATATCGATAGCAAAAGTTCCGGTAGCGTGGACCTCATCGACAAGCTCCTTAAGGAGGTCTGTGAAGGAGTCATAATCTTCCTGACTGAGTTCTGTTGTCGACATTGCATCCTCCATTCTCCATGTTAAGGTCTTATGCAATATACGGGGAGAATATGCAAATAGGGATGCAAACAGAGTTAGAAAAAGATATAGAAGAAAGTAAAGAAAGAAAGAAAAGAAAAATAACCGGGTGGTCGATGCCGAACACCGTCAAAATGTCCTCCCCGGCAACGGCGCCAAAAACTTGATCGCTCCGGAATGTAACCCAAAAGTGCGACCGTGTAGTTTTACCGCAAGCGCACGATGTAGCGGCGAGCGGGTTATCGAACACAGGGAGGACGAATGAAAGTGCTTGCTCCGAACAACCTGGCTATTAAGAACAGAAAAAAGAGGGAATTTGCCTTTGGCGATCCTGTCACAATCGTCAGACAAAGTACGAAGATATCAAATCAAATAAAGACGCCTAGGGAATGGGGAATCCCCGCTACTCACCGTATCTCGTCAATGTGACTCGTTGGCATCAACATTGCCAGGGTAGAATTTCGGATGAACTAGTTGCAACTGAATGTAAAACCTAGCTCACGCTCTCGCGATGTTGCCGGTCTATAGCTATCCTAGGTTCGGGTCCAATCTCTTGCAAACCCTAGCCTAGGCAAGCTAGCATTAGGATCAACATCATCATTCAATCGCACCCCGAGCCCACTCTCGTGCAAACACGGGCCGCGACCTAGGTTGGGATAGTTCCTACCCGTCCAATCTCTTGCAAACGGGTATCGGCATGGAATTGCGACCGAGAACCCTAGTATCGGTCCAATCTCTTGCAAACCGATACTACGGAAACTCAATTTCAACCCAATTCGGATTTCTAGGGTTTCCTATCGAATTGGGATCCAATCTCTTGCAAATCCCAATCGGTATGAACTCCTAGCCATCCGTAATAAATCGATCCCAATCTAACCCTAATAGCAATTCTAGCAATATTTCTACCAAGTCATCACAAATCTGAAATTGGGCTCGTAGGGTTCATCCCCACGCCCCAAGACGTATAGACTACTCACAATTCATAGCACAAATACAAAAATAATCAATGGAATTAACAAGAGAATTCATCACAATACTCAAATAAGCAATAAAAATAGTATTTTTAAAGGAGAGAGAGACAAACCAATAGAGTTCTTCCAAGAATCCAACAAAAATCAACTTTTCTATCCTCTCCAATCACAAGAATAAAAGCTAAAAAGTTAATCTAAAAGCTGCAAAAAATAAAGAGAAAAATCTCTCTAACCTAGGGTAAAAACAGGGGTTAAATACCCCCAAAATCGTCCAAAAAACTGTGACCAAAATGCCCCTGCGCAGCCTGAAAATCGCAATTTTCGCTACAGGCAGCGCGTCGCACTCGGCCGAGTGACAAAAGTCGCTCGGCCGAGTGACAAACCCTGAGAATTTCCTGTAAGTCTGGGTCTTCGGGGGTCTTCACTTCGGGGGTGGCTCGGCCGAGTGAGTTGTCATCACTCGTCCGATGGCTTCTATGTACTCGGGCGGTCGGCATTTTCCACTCGGCCGAGTGGGTCTTCTGAAGCTCAGGCAGACGAAAAACACTAAGTTGGCAATTTTTGATGGGCTTCGTCTGAGTGCCACTCGGGCGGACGGGGTCTCGTCACTCGGCCGATGTGGCTTCCGACGCTCGGCCGAATGCACACATAAAACGTGTCTGATTAGGTCGGCCGAGCGGTGTCTCGCTGGTCGGCCGAGTGACTCCTTCACTCGGCCGAGTGAGACACCAAAAATGCCCAAACAGCTTGTTTTGGCCTCCTCGTCGCTCCTGCGACGTTCTTTCTTCTTCCGCTCATCTCCAACAGCAAAATACCCCTCGGGGAGGTCATCGGTGGCACTCTGGAGTAGGTGTATCAGGGGATCACTCCAAATCGCTCCAAATCTCCTGAAATACGACAAAAACAACAAATCGTGAAAAGCATCGCAATTTTGTCGATATATCGTGAAAAACATGATTTGGGCGATCTAAATGGCATGCAATCGTGCGGGAAAAAGGTGTAAAATAAGGAGTGATCAGTGCCTAATGACAGGAGATTCAGGAAAGCGAGGGATCCCTCTCAAGGTGGGGGAGAGGAGGAGGCAGATCATCGGCCGTTCTGAATGGCGATTCACGTTTTGCATTACTAGAGGAAGAGGCAAATGGGGAAGGAGATGGATTAGATGGGCCGGTGGGAGCTCGGGGTCTGGGTAGTGTTGTTGGGCCGGGAGTTTCTTCGTCTAATATTCTGAATAATAAACCCCTTTTCTCTTTTGGGAAGCCCATTTCGAATTTACCAAGGGATTCGGAGAAATGGGCCCAAGAGGGATTCAAGTCTCAGATATCGGGTGTAGGCCGTAGACCGGGTTCGTTCAGAGGTGGGCTTATGGGCCAATTCAGACAGAGAGGAGCTCGAGGGGCCTCATCATCTTCGATTGTTTTTAGGCCTCGCGCTGGGGATAGAGACCCTCTAAGGGATATTTCGAACATTAATAATGTGATTCTGGAGGAGGGAGTGTTCAGAGGCGCTGGGAACAAGGATCATCCTCCAGATGGAGGGGATGGTAGCGGTTTGAAGACTGCTTCTGGGGAGGTGAGGATGGAGGAAGATGCTGTTTCTGAAGCGGAGCAAGAGAAAGCTATGACGGAGGTGTTTTGCAACACTCCTTCTTCCTCTTAATTGCTGTTCTATGGATTTTTATTTTGGAATTGTAGAGGTGCTGGGAAGAAGCTGTTTATCAGCGAGATGAGAGAGTTGATTGGTAGATTCAGACCTATGGTTTTGGCTATTGCAGAACGTAGAATAGCGAGGGATCATGCTCTTAAGGTGATCGAAAATCTGAGTTTTGACAGTCATTTTGTAGTCGATCCGATTGGATTTTCAGGGGGTATTTGGCTGTAATGGAATGATAGGGAGGTGAATCTGGAAGTGGTTTCTTCCTCGGATCAGGTGATTCATTGTTTGATTCATCGGGTTGGTAAGTCGTATGTTCTTCTCTCGACGGTGTATGCAAGTCCTTCAAGAGTTACCAGGTGGAATTTCTATAATCAATTGGAAGAAGTGGGGGAGGTGTCATTAAGATTCCATGGGTTATCATAGGGGACTTTAATGATTATACTGTTAATGCTGAGAAAATGGGGGGTTCCTCCCCTTCGTCACACCGGTTGTTAAGATTCAATGAAATGATTTAAAATTGTGGTCTTATTGATGTGGGTTTTCATGGGTTGCCTTTCACATGGTGCAACAACAGGCAGGGTGGGGCCAGGTTGCATGAGAGATTGGAAAGGGCTTTAGCGAATGGGCAGTGGTGTGAAAATTTCACGGAGGCTTCTCTACTTCATCTCCCCAGTATCCTATCTGATCATTGTCCTATTCTTCTCAGATGTGAGGGAGTGGATCAACATATGCAGAGGAACAAGGTTTTTTAGGTTCCCAGCAATGTGGATGAAAGCTGAGGGTTTCCATGAATTTGTGTCTAAAAATGGAAATGCCATGAGGGAGACATAATGGGAAAGGTTAAAAATTTTGCACTTGATGTTCAAGAATGGAGCAGAGTGTGTTTTGGAGACATTTTCCGTAGGAAAAGATGGCTGAGAAGTAGGATTGACGGTTTATAGAGAAGCTTGTTGGATCAGGATTCACATTTTTAAAGAGGTTTGGAGAAAGATCTCTTAGGGAAGTATGAGTTGACTCTAGAACAAGAAGAAATCTTGTGGTTTCAAAAAGCTAGATGCAATTGGATTCAATTTGGTGATAGAAACACAAATTTTTTTTCATATCACCACTTTGAATAAAAGGAGATTTTTGAAGGTTAGGTTGCTTAAAATGAGAGTGGTAGCTGGGTTTCTGATTCTGAATAGCTGAAAGATTTGTGCCTCAATTTCTTTAGAAATTTGTTCAACTGTGACGGAGGGTTTCTTCCTTCTTTAGCTCATGATTTCCACCCCTAGTTGGATATTAATGACAGGTTGTCTCTTGATGCTAGGGTGTCGGAAGACGAGGTTAGAATAGTTCTGTTTGGTATGAAGGCTTGGAAGGCTCCGGGTTTCGACGGAGTGCATGCTGGCTTCTATCAGGAGTATTGGCATTGTGTGAAGAGTTCTATTATTAATTTTGTGGTTAAGGCTTTTGAGGAGGGATCTTTCGACCCGGAATTGGGTAAATCTCTGCTGATGTTGATTCCGAAAACCACCCATCCTGAGTCAAGTTCCTAATTCAGACCAATATGTCTTCTTCCGGTGATGTATAAAGTACTTGCTAAGGTATTGGTTAACAGACTCAGCAGTTTTATTGGGGGCCTGGTTAATCCATGTCAGGCCAGTTTTATTCCGGGGAGACGAGCTGCGGATAATGTGATCCTGGCTCAAGAAGTTGTCCATTCCATCAGGAACTCCAAGAGAAGGGAAGGCTTATTGGCTATCAAGATAGATTTAGAGAAGGCCTATGATAGGGTGGATTGGGCTTTTCTCTGGAATACCCTTATTTTGTTTGGATTCTCTAGTAAATGGATAGAGCTTATTATGTTTTGTGTTTCTTCGTCGACAATTTCTGTTATTTGGAATGGAAATCATACGGAGTGGTTTCAGGTAAGAAGGGGACTACGGCAATGGGATCCTATGAGCCCCTTTTTATTTGTGCTTTGCATAGAGAGGTTGAGATGGATGATCAATGATGCTATGGAGAAGAGGGTTTGGCAGCCGATTGTTTTCAACAATGAGTCTTCGGGTATATCCCATTTATTGTTTGCGGATGATCTCTTTCTTTTTGGGAGAGGATCACTGGAGAATGCAAAGGTGATGAGATTGGACAAATCTAGGTGTTTCATTTCTCCTGTTTGTTTGAATGTACATGGAAGTAAGATTAGCAGCATTTTGGGCATCCCTTTAACCAAGGATCTAGGTTGTTATCTGGGAGTGCCTTTGATCCATGGGAGGATTAGAAAGAACTCTTACAGAGGGATCATTGAGAAGATTCTTGTCAAGTTGAAGGGTTGGAAGGAGAAGCTGCTCAGTCTTGCGGGAAGAGGCACATTAATACAATTTGTTACTGCAGCTATTCCCACATATACAATGTTGACTGCTAAAATCCCTGAGCATTCTTTGGAAGTTATGGATAAGTTGAATAGGAGATTCCTTTGGGGTGGTCATGAGGGTGCCAAGAAGATGAGCTTGATGGGGTGGGGAAAAGTCTGTATGTCCAAGGCTGATGGTGGGGTGGGTTTGAGGTCTATGAAGATGCATAATGCAGTGTTGTTGCAGAAACTTGCATGGCGTCTCCTCCAGGAACCAACGAGCTTATGGGCAAGGGCTGTGAGAGGTAAGTACAAAATCAATGGTGATGTTATGTCTTTTGCCACTGACATTGTCATTGGTCGACATCATTCAAATCGGCGATGATGGGCATGAAGGAATTATCGAAGGGGGTGGTGCGAAGAGTTGGGAATGGGTCTTCCATTTCTTTTTGGTGGGATACTTGGTTGGATAGTCCGGTATCCAGTCAAATTCATACTGAACCTTTGGAGGATGTTGTTGATGCCAAAGTTTGTGATTTTTTTCAAAAGAAGGGGTGTGTGGGATATTGAGAAGCTGCTTTTGTATCTACCTGATGAGGTTGCGCTTAAGGTGGCAGGCTTCCCATTAGCAAAGCTGAGTACGCAGGAGGACGATTATAGGTGGCTACATACTCAGAGTGGCATCTTTTCGACGGGTTCGGCGTACAGGAGGATGGTCGGAGACAAGGCAAATAGGACTGATTGTGCGTGGATCTGGAGGTTGTCCATGCCTGCTAGAAGATTGTGCTTCGTTTGGCTTGTTTTCAACGAAAGAATTGTGAAGACAACACTCAGGTTTGAGAGAGGGATTTCGACGTCGCCCTACTGCAATCGGTGTAGCATCGCAGTCGAGGATACAATTCATGCCATTAGAGACTGTGTTGAAGCTAAAAAGGTATGTAACATTCTCATTCCTGTGGATCAACATCCCCGTTTCTTTTACCTTTCTGTGCGGGATTGGATGTGGGCTTATTTAACGAAGGGAGGAGGGGATGAGCAGGGGAAAATTTCAATGATAACGGCGATGTGGTCCATATGGACACGGAGAAGCAGAAGGGAAAAATACTAAAAGCACTTCATGTCACGGGAAGATTATATGATATCCAACCATTGTTCATTTTTGTAAGAAGAGCTCCCAATGAATCTCTAAATCTATGCATACATTAAGGGGGAGACCCAACTGAAATGATGCAAACTTTAAGGGGGAGCCTATGAAATTTTTTCTTCACTTGGTATGTATACGATTATGTTTTTTTGTGATGACAAGGGGGAGAAAAAGTGAAGCAAGCAAAAACATGAATGAATAATAACCGCATCTAAGCAGGGGGAGTAAGTACACTTACTCATTGTTTTTATTTCATATTATTCATATGTTTTTCATTTGGGTGTCATCATCAAAAAGGGGGAGAGTGATGGGAATCTAGTCCCACCCCAAGTGGTTTGTTTTGTTGATGATCACACCAAATGTTGTTAAATTACTAATCATACTACTCAAGTGTGTAGGTTGTGCAATAAGCTAATTGAAGCTCGAAACATACTCCGAGAAGAAGAACTTCAACCACACACATAGAAGATGAAGATGAATTTAGCTCGCAACTTCAAAGCTCAAGCACAAGAAGAGTTCAAAGATGAAGCTCAAAGAATGTGCTCAAGCTAAAGCTAAAGAGGAGCTCAAATTCAAGCAAAGCATATGCACCTAGCTCAAGCTCAACCATAGCTTCAAGTTCTTCATAGAGTCTATTGTGTGAGTTGGTTTTCATTTTCTTAGGATTATGTCAAAGCCAAGAAGAATTTGCACACACACAAAATGATTTTCTAAAATGTTTTTAAAACTCATTTTAAACTTATTTGATAGCATTCTTTTCATAGAAGCTAAGTTTCAATTTGTAGTCAACTACAAACACCCAGTAGTTCACTACACTGATTTCTGTCTTCTACCAGAAAAGATAGTCTGGTAGTCGGCTACCTAAGTTAGGGAGTCGACTACCAGTTGTAGCAGATTTTCTCTGAGACACTCTGGGAGTCGACTACCAAAGTTAGGGAGTCGACTACCAGTTGTGCGACCAGAATTTCTTGATTCACTCTCTCATTTATTCTTTGATTGATTTTTGGGCTAAAGTCAAACTTGATTTGAATTATTTTGAATTCTCCTTTGGCTCTATAAATAGAGACCCTATGAGAACATTTTTCTCACCAATTCACTCTTGAGCAAAATTACTATTCTCTCAAAAGATCTCATTGTTCTCATCGCTCTCAAAGTTCTTCATAGCCAAATCGGTTTTTCAATTTCTGATCTTATTGCTTATATTCTTTTACAATTCTTTTTAAGATCATTATTATTATTTGGCTATTGCAAATTGGTTTTCAAAATCCTTCTCTTTGATTTTTTTATTCTCAAAGGATTTTTGAAACATCTAGATTCTAGATCACATTGAATAATTTCATATTCTTTGTGTGATCTAAGAACACATCTAGATTCTAGATCACATTGAATAAATTCATATTCCTTGTGTGATCTACGAACGATCTAAATTCTTTTAGCCACGTTAAGACTTGTGGTCCCTTGGTGTGAAAAGTCCTCGGACTAGGTATTTGTATTGCTAAGGCAATAGTGAAAATCTCGTACCGGATTGGTCGGGGACTGGACGTACCCAGGGTTGTGGGGAACCAGGATAAAAATCATTGTCTTTGCGTTTGCATTTTCTGTGTTTGATTATTTATCTCTGCAAGCAATTCTTATTTACTTTGTTATTATTATATCTTTGTAATTCTTTGTTCATTTGCATATTACAAAGATTGTACATTTAATTCCGCTGTGTAAAGATCTATCTGTGTGTAAAGATCTCTTATCTGACTGTAATCATAATTGTTTATCTTTTATATTTTTATAAGATTAACTTGTTGATTAAGAACCAAGCGTAGATCACTCTACTTGGTTTCTTAGGCAACATTAGAAGGGTTTTTAATTAACGATCAAAAAAGATTTATTATTTACACAACACTATTCAACCCCCCCTTCTAGTGTTGTTTGCCATCCACAGGATCCAACAGGTTGTTCCAGTTGGATGGAGAGGTGGGAAGCGAGGTGGATTGTTGTTTTCAAATTCGGCCGGCTGTTGCAGAATTATCCAAGAATTGTGTTAAGAAAACGAAGCATAGTTTGCCTGAAGACTTAATCGTTTGGAGAAAACCGGATAGGGGACGGGTGAAGGTTAATGTAGATGGAGCAGTGGTAGGTGGAATTGGGATTGCTGGAGGGGGATGGATCATCAGAGACCATTTTGGATGTTGGTTGGTGGGCTTTGCATCTTTCTTCGGCATTTGTACAAGCTTGGTGGCAGAACTCATGGCTATCAGGGACGGACTGAGTTTGGCATGGAGGGAAGGCTTCAGGAAGGTTTGTTGTGAGTCGGATTCGAGGGATGCGCTGCCCCTCATTAAGAGTAAGGATTGGAGGAGCCATTAATTTATGGCAGTGGTGTCTGATATTCGCGCATTATTACATCGTGATTGGGAGGTGGAGCTGGAACATGTTTTAAGAGAGGGAAATTTCCGTGCGGATCAACTGGCGAAGATTGGGTGCAATTTGGATGAGGAATTGGTGGTCTTCCAGTAGTGCCCGCTGTTTCTGGAGGTTTTGTTGGCGGTCGATCAAGAAGGGCCGGGGTTGGGGATTTAGGCCTATGTAGTCCTAATGTTGTTTGTTTTGTTTGTTGTTTCGTTTTACTTTTCATACATACCAAAAAAAAGATATAACAATTGGAATGCTTATGCTGTTTATCAAATTAAAAACAGAGGCTACTGTAACATTTGCCTGAATGGAATGAATAATGAGTTAGGACCAAGCCACATTGTATATATCAATCAACTGCATATTCAAGTCTTGCGGCTCGCTTAATTCTTTGACCCCGAGTGGGTTGGTCGAATGAAAAGTGCGTTCCTCTCTTCCCTAAGTGGCAATGGATCGAGGACCGATAGCTACATCGTTTAATTCTCTCGACTAACTGATACGTAGAATGTGGATCAGTCTTGCATACCTCGTGTTTGATCCGTGACCACCTCACTTGTGAGTCAATGCGGAAGTCCGGGTTAAAATAAAAAAGTCTTGCGGCCGACTTATTAAATTGAACGAAGAACGAGCAGTGGGAACTGGCCCAGTAGCTCCCTCCCGTTAAATTGACGTCACATCGTCACAGAGAGCGACGGCAAATTAAACCGGGCCGAGAAATGGAGATGCGATCGCGAGAAAATACGCCCATGGCCCAAGATCTCATCGCCCCGGTCCCTCCGTTTGCCGCCTCTCTCCACGATCGCTTCCTCCATTCCCGCTGCTCCTCCTGCTTCCGCCGCCTCCGAAAATACGAAAATACCCCTCCCGTTCCCATCGCCTGCACCGCCTGCACCGCCTGCGACGCTTCCATCTCCTACTGCTGCCTCCACTGCTACGAATCCGACATCGACCTCCACTCCTCCAGCGGCGAATGCCACCTCATTCGCCTTCTCGGCGAATTGGACCCTTCCGCGTGGCACCCCGGCGATTCCTCCGACGTCCGGTCCGCCCTCCGCCTCCTCCGCTCCCTCGAAGCCCTCGGCCTCCTCGGCTCCAGCTCGCCGGGTCGAATCGGGTGGCTATCGTCGAAGGATCTGGATGCGGTTTTGGGAGAAGCATCCGAATCCGAGGTGGGGGATAGGATCCGACAATGCGCAGCGCTGATGCGTCAGGCGAGGAACGGCGAGGGAGGGGGTAGGGAGGAGGAGGCGCTGTGGTCGGTGATAACGAACGCCGTCGAGGTGCAGGTTAGCGAGGATGGCGCATTGGGGATTGGGGTTTATGGGCCGTGGTTCTCTTGGTTCAATCACAGCTGCTCTCCTAACGCGTGTTATCGGTTCGAACTCGCTTCTTTGTCGACGACTGAATCTTTGGATTCTTGTGATTCGAGCTTGTTCAGGGTTTTGCCTTCGAGTAATGGAGATTTACATCAAGCAGTAAGTCTTCTAATTCTGTGTTATGTTGTTTATTGCTTGTGAAAACTGAAAATGTGAATGTTATTAATGCACCATGCTAACAAAATTTTTCTGATTGAAACATCGTATAACTGCATGGAGCCATGGACCAATAAAAAAAATTGCAAACATTTTTGCAAGCGAAGAACTATATTGCTAGTGTTAACTCCAAAAACTACTCATTAGACAACATGATTATATAATAGCACTTAGCATAGAACAAGTCATTTTTTTCTTCGAATTGCTAATATCAAGCACAAGGCTTTGAGAACTATTGGTTACTTGGGGGAATGAGGCCTATTAATTGCCAATACGAAGGTGTTTATCTTTCTTTGTGAAAGCTTCCTCTTCATACCTCCAAGTCCCTATGTCATTTAAGGAAGAGTGTTGTGGAACGAGAGACACGAGCACGAGCAACAATAGTTTGGAAATCGAAGCAAATTCAGTTACATGAATGAGTTACAATTACACAAGGAGAAAATTAGAAATTTTAATTATTTTGGACTTTTCAAAATGACTTATTCTTCTAGTCCATTTCTTTAAAATTCAAGTCCAGTTAGTAGTTTTCATAGAGTTTTAATTATTTTGTAAAAAGTCTTTTTGTAGCCTTTTATATATATAAAAGATAAGTTTAGAATTCTAATTATGATAGGATTAGTTTATTAGGTTTCAAGTTTTGTTTTTCCTATAAAAGGCATTTATACCTTTCATTGTACAATAGAAAATTGAAGAATAAATTGAATTTTAAGTGTGTAAACTCTAACATGCTTGTGAGAAGCCTAGGATTAAATCTTTTTGCAAGGGAAGTGCGAGAATTGATGACCGATTCACTTGGGTGCAAGGCTTGAATTTCTATCAATTTATCACACCTTTGTTTAGTTTAATCTAATCCCTAATCTTTTCGTCCACCGCAAACCTTGCGCTTCCATTTCCCGTCAAAGAGGGACTACATATGTTTGCTATCTGATACTCGTATAACATAACACAAACTTAATTCACCAAGAGAATCACAGTCAGTGTTATTTCTAGGCTCAACCTTGATTAATATATCTGCATTATTCATGTCCGTAAAAAGAATTCGATGATATCTTTTTAATAAAGAATGATCTGGTTGACATTCATCATATAATTTGTAACGCATATATTTAACTTGTAGTGACAGTATGGGGTTTAATATTGGTTGCAGTGGAAGACATGGGTATATGGTGGAAGCTACTTGACGCAGGGTGAAGATTTAGTTGTTTCTATATTCTTAGATAAGATACTGTATTCTTTTCTGTAAGTTTATTCATACCTTCTGTCTGATCCTTTAATTAGTTCTCCTTCCTGTTTCTGACTACAGGCTTGTGTGGATATGGTCCAAGAATTGTAGTACGCAGTATCAAGCCAATTAAGCAGGGCGAGCAAGTCTGCATTGCATATACTGACCTATTGCAACCTAAGGTATACTATTCCATCATTATATAAACCATAACACTGAGAGTAATGAAAGATTGCCCATTCTATCTTGAAACCATGATTTTGACTCGAAATAGCTTTATTTGTGCTTCCTTGTTATCATTGTTTGACGAATTCATTCTTTTTTTCTTTTTTCTTTTCAGTCAATGCGGCATTTTAATTTATGGTGTAAGTATCAATTCATTTGCAGCTGTGAGCGCTGTAGTGCAACACCAGAGATATATGTTGACTATGTTCTGAATGTAAGAAATATCGAATTCTTATGAATATTCATCATCCTTGTCGTTGTCATCTTAATCCCATCTATATGGGGTTGGTTACAGACCATGCCACAAAATCATGCAAGCTCCATAGAGCAAATGATTCTGTTTTTATGACCGGTCGTCAAAAACCAACATCTTGGCCAACACAATTAGCATTAAGTGAGGGCCTTGCTATAAAAACCTTGATCGTCCCTTGGCATGTATGATGTGTTGCTCATTAGGGATATGCAATCTTAGTTAAAGTTCATGCAAAGCAAGATCGGTTCTTACACATACTATAAATTATTTATTCTTTTTCCTTTTAAGCCTTCTTCATAGTGCTATATTTGATTGGTAATGATTTTGTGAATTTGCTTCTTAGTTGTGTTGTGCCCATTTTTGTGTTGGAATTATGATAAGTGATGTTTTCTTTATACAAAAAAAATTACGTGCATATATGCACTGTTACACTTTTGGGAACATATTGTGAAATGTAATGCTAATTTTTAGATTCTTGGCCAGCTTATGGCACACACACGTCACAAACTTGGAATAAATATTGATTTCCTCCTAAGCTGTTGATTAGGCTTATGCATATCAGACAAAAGTTGTACTGCATTAGATATTGTCCATAGAACTGAAAGCACTCTGACATCCTCATCTGAGTACATATGGACAGAAAATTAAAAATAATTATTCGTTCCGGTGGATCCATTTTATTGTAATTGGGAAAATAGTGATTAGCCCACTAGATGGCTAACCCCTCATATATATATTACTTCTTACTTTACTTTACACACACACCCAATACACTAACACTAACTCACAATACTCTCCCTCAAGATGAGCAAAAGATATTTATCATGCCCATCTTGTTACAAGCATCCTCTACTCCTTTAGAGTTCAACCCCTTTGTAAGACAATCAGCTAGTTGCTGTCCAGAAGTAATGTAGGAGATCTCCAACTGTTTCTTGTCCAGTCTTTCTTTAATGAAGAACCTGTCAATCTCTATGTGCTTCGTTCTATCATGTTGCACTGGGTTGTTGGCAATATTAATTGCAGACTTGTTATCACACAACAACCGCAATGGTCCATCTCTCAGCAGGCGTAGCTCATGTAGGAGTGATCTCAACCAGATCATCTCACAGGTACTAAGCACCATAGCACGATACTCTGCCTCTGCAGTGGAACGAGCCACCAAATCCTGCTTCTTGCTGCGCCAAGAGACCAAGTTGCCCTCAACAAACACACAGTAGCCCGAGGTCGATCTCCTATCATCTAGGCAACTGGCCCAATCCGCATCACAGTAGCCTGTCACATTCATGTGACCATGACTACCAAATAGTATGCCTTTTCCTGGACTATTCTTCAGATACCTCAGTATCCTGAAGACTGCCTCCATATGTCCAGTCCTAGGATCATGCATGTATCTACTTACCACACTGATAGCATAGGCAATGTCAGGTCTGGTATGACATAAGTAGATAAGGCGTCCAACAAGTCTCTGGTACCTTTCTTTGTCTACTGGCTCCCCTGATTGTGAATGCAACCTATGATTCTGATCAATAGGAGTGACTGCTGGACGACATCCTAACATACCAGTCTCAGCCAGTAAATCCAGGGCATACTTCCTCTGTGAGAGAACTATACACTTCCTGGACCTGGCAATCTCCAGTCCAAGAAAATACCCCAACTGTCCAAGGTCCTTGACCTCAAACTCTCTCGCCAGCCTCACCTTCAAGTGAGAGATTCCCTCCTCATCATCTCCAGTGATAATAATATCATCAACATACACAGCCAAAAGGGTGATCCGCTGTCCTGAATGTCTATAGAATACAGTATGATCACCATTACTCTGCTTGTAGCCCATAGTGATGACTGCACGCCTGAACCTGTCAAACCATGCCCTTGGAGATTGCTTCAGCCCATACAAGGACTTGTCCAGTCTACACACCTTTCCCACCGTCTGTTGTGTGCCAAAGCCAGGTGGGACCTCCATGTATACCTCCTCCTGTAAGTCTCCATGCAAGAAGGCATTTTTTACATCCAACTGATGCAATTTCCATCCAAAATTCGCTGCACAGGATATCAGTACTCTCACAGTACTCATCTTTGCCACTGGGGCAAATGTCTCATCATAATCAATCCCATAAGTCTGACTGTAGCCCTTGGCAACCAGCCTTGCCTTGTACCTGTCCACCTTCCCTTCTGAAGTTTGCTTTATTGTGAATACCCACTTGCAGCCCACAGCTTTCTTCCCTGCTGGAAGTGAGACAAGTCTCCATGTCTTGTTCTTCTCCAGTGCCTCAAGTTCTTCGAGCATTGCTTTCTTCCACTGGGGATGTTGCTTTGCCACTCGCCAATCACTTGGTATAGGGATAGACTGTAAGGATGCAATGATAGCCCTATATGCAGGTGTAAGAGAGGCATAGGAGACATGATTAGCAATATCAGTCTCATATCCATACCGTACAGGAGGCCTGCCGGCATTGATACGAGGCTCCCTACGAGATGCAAGTGGAAGATCTAAACTAGAGGAAGGTAAAGAAAGGTTACCATCCGTGATAGGAGAGAAAGACAGTAAGGAAGTCGGGACTCGAGCAGGCGTGATAGACTGATCAATCTCGACATGTGGCGGTGGAGCTAGTGGTTCTTCAGTGGGGAAGATGACTTCTTGTTGTTCTCCATCGCCATGACTATCCTTCTGTCTCCTGCTATATTTCCTGCGATACAACCTGTCTTCCTCCTCCTCCACCAATGTCCTTTCTTCCTCCCTGCTATCAGGACCAGTACCTGTAGGCCTGACAGGACACGGTATAAGTCCAACCACTACCCTCCTGTCATCAGTCTCCCCCGCTCGACCAGCTCCTCCTGTGCTTGGAGAGGCCCCAGTATCAAATACTGATGTAGAATCTGTCAGTCCTCCATAAAAAGGTTCAGTCTCCCTGAACGTCACATCCATGCTCACAAACAACCTTCTTTCTGAGGGACTCCAACACCTATAGCCTTTCTGATTTGAAGGATACCCAACAAATATGCATTTAATTGCCTGAGCATCCAGCTTCCCCACAGAAGGTCTATGATCCCTCACAAAGCATGTGCATCCGAACACTTTTGGTGGAACTACAAAAGTGTTCTTTCCCATAAGAATCTCACATGGAGACTTCATACCCAGGATCCGTGAAGGCATCCTGTTGATAAGATATGTGGCTGTCATCACTGCTTCACTCCACAATATCTTAGGTACATTCATGGTGAGCATGAGTGACCTAGTTACCTCCAACAAGTGTCTATTTTTCCTTTCAGCAACTCCGTTTTGTTGGGGGGTGTTGGGACAAGTGGTTTGATGAGTTATCCCACTCTCAGATAGGTAAGATGCAAACTCCCTGTTTACATACTCTGTCCCATTATCCGTTCTCAAGACACGGATCTTGGCCTCATACACATTTCTGACACTTCTATGGAAGTCCTGAAAACACTTCAACGCTTCACCTTTGTTTTTCATCATATAAAGCCATGTCATCCGAGAATGACAGTCTATGAAGGTGATAAACCACCTGAACCCACTTACTGAAGTCACTGGGCAGGGCCCCCAAACATCTGAGTGAATAAGATGAAATTTCTCTACACTCCTCATCCCTACACTAGGATATGACGTCCTAGTGTGTTTCCCAAATTCACATGCATCACATTTCAAATTCATTTCATTCACTCTATTCAAAACATCGGGATACATTTTACTCAAAATATCAAAAGGCAAGTGTCCCAACTGACAATGTAACAAAAGTACATCCCTTTCCTTCTCTCCACCAACGACAGCCAGTGCAGCATCCCCACTAGCTCTGTCAAGGTACCACAGTCCATCACGCCTGACGCCAGTCCCAAGCCTCCTCCCAGTCTTCCTTTCCTGCAACACACAATGAGTAGAGTCAAAAGTAATGCTACAGTCGAGATCATCAACAATAGAACCAACAGATAAGAGGTTGACTGGAAATGATGGGACGTGAAGGACTGAAGAGAGGCGTATGGAGGGAGTGCACTGAATAGTACCAATCCCTCTAATGGGTTGGGATGTGCCATCAGCGGTCTGAACGGTTTCATGAATGGTATGTGGTTTATATGTGGAAAATTGTCTATATGCTCCTGACACATGACTAGATGCACCTGAGTCAATAATCCACTCTATATGATCTCTACATGAGAGGGCTAATCGGTTACCTGAGCCTGTGTGAGCGAAGTGGGCAAAGTTACCGAATGGCGAGGCAATATCCCCAGTCTGGTCTGCATGACTCTCCGAGCTCTCAGTAGTAGACCTGGACTGTCTCCGCTGCTCTAGATCTGACGCCTCAGCTGGCGTGGCCTCGATCATCACTGTCTCATGTCGTCCGTCAGCGGTAGCAAAGTTGGCCCGTGGGCCGCCGCGACCTCGTCCACGGCCCCAACGACCTCCTCCTCTTCCTCCTGTGCCACGTCCTCGTCCACTGCCCTTCTGTGGGCAGTTAAAGCTTAGGTGCCCCTTCACCCCACATGTGTAGCACTCTCGATCCTCGCTCACTGCTGCCACTGCCGGTACAGCCAGTGCAGCCCGAGTGACCTGAATACCCTCATCCTTCATCACCCTCAATCTGGTCTCCTCCTGTGCCATTGCAGTTATGGCCTCCTCCAGAGATGGGATGGAGGATAAGTGGCACATACTCGCTCTCCTGGCCTCAAAATCTCCACTCAGGTTCCTCAGGAAATGGGTGACACGCCTGCGCTCCACCCACTTCCTGTGTATCGCAGCGCTCCTAGGATCAGGGAGATCAATAGGGTCATAGTGGTCCAACTCTGACCACAGCCTTTTCAACTCCGCAGAGTAGGCTAGAATAGACATCTCCCCCTGCTTCAAGGTGTCAACCTTGCCCTGAACCTCCATCATAAGCATCACATTCCCTGCTCCAGAATACATTTTCTCCACCATACTCCATATCCCCGCAGCACTCTCTATGGCCTCCACCATCCCAGCAATGGGTGGAACCATCGATGTCATCAACCAAGCAGCCACCAGTGAGTTGGTGGTGCTCCAGACTTTCCAATCATCCTCATCCTTATCTACCGGTTCCTTACATGAACCCAGAACGACGCCTTCTAACCCCTTCGACTTCAGGATGAGAAGCACCCTCCTGGACCAACTGAGGTAATTCTTGGTCCCTTCCAATTTCACATCATTGGGCATCAATTCCAGCTTCTGCACGGGCCGTGAAGGCGTCGATCCACTCGAGGATCCCAACTCCTTCGAAGCAAGCAGCTTCGTTATCTCTCCAATGAAGGCCTTCATGTCAGCTGAGGTAAGATTGTCCCCCATCTCTCCAGATCCGCAGATCTACTTCTCCTCCTCCTCTAGATCTCCTTCGTGATCGGTCTCACCACAGACTGCACCTCATCAGAGTTGATGATCCTTCCCAGATCCGCATTCGTCATCTTGGATCGCGGCAGCACATACCCAATCTTTTTTCTTCCCCTTTCCCCTCTCAAAAGCTCTCACTTTCTCTGACCGATACGAAACCCTCATATCTCTGCAACCGAAATCCTAATTGGACCAGAGATCCCTCAGATCTGAGCTCTCATGGCGTCGAGAGAGGGCTTCGTCTACATCGCCAAGCTCGCCGAGCAGGCCGAGCGCTACGATGAGATGGTGGACGCGATGAAGAACGTGGCTAAGCTTGACGTTGAGCTTACCGTCGAGGAGCGGAACTTGCTGTCGGTTGGGTACAAGAACGTTATCGGAGCGAGGAGAGCTTCGTGGCGAATTCTGTCATCGATCGAGCAGAAAGAGGAGGCGGGTTGAGGGCCGCTGGGTGGAGACGGGTTGCGGGTGGAAGCGGGTTGCGGGTGGAGGAGGCGGGTTGCGGGAGGAGGCGGGTTGAGGGCCGCTGGGTGGAGACGGGTTGCGGGTGGAAGCGGGTTGCGGGTGGAGGAGGCGGGTTGCGGGAGGAGGCGGGTTGAGGGCCGCTGGGTGGAGACGGGTTGCGGGTGGAGGCTGAGCGCAGGCGTGGGAGCTGGTCGCAGGCGTGGGAGGGTGGAGCAGGCGTGGGAGGCGGTGGGGGTTTAGGGTTGGTTTTTTCTTTCTTTAGGGCTCTGATACCATATTGTAATTGGGAAAATAGTGATTAGCCCACTAGATGGCTAACCCCTCATATATATATTACTTCTTACTTTACTTTACACACACACCCAATACACTAACACTAACTCACAATACATTTGTTATTTGCAATGTTGGATAAAATGCATTTTCTTATTCTTTAATAATGATAAATGAATTAGATTACTTTTACTGCCCCTGATCAAAATGTTACTGATAAACTTTTGTTTTGCTGTACCCAGTCCCAGTGATTGAAAATTGCTCATCTTCTAGCGCATCTGCATCATTTCTACACACGCCTTATAATTGTATACTCATCTTCTAACGCCTACAGTGAACATTGTGGATACCCAATGGTCACATGGTGCTCCATACTTCATAAGCACTAATCTGCTTCAACCAGCTGTACCATGATTCTATAGACATCGTCTCAAATTTGCCATCAACTAATAGATAAATATAGTCAAGTATACCAAGGATGGAGTTGTAAGTAGCATGGAGGCAGATCTATTGCCCATCACCATTACTTACCTCAAGAGCCGGCATCAAGCCCTCAATTTAGCTTTATTTACCAATGAATTTATGAGGCAGATAACAATGGTGCCATATGCTACTTGTCATTTGCTCATGGTGTTGGTCTGTCGATGCAACAGAGAAATACAGTTCTGAAGTAGGAAGGTGGATGCATCCAGACATTCAGATCCTTATATATACATTTATATGGCATATAATCAAATTTGTTATGTCATATTACGTATCAGATACAGTTTTTCTTTGGGTTTCATATCTCATATCGCTACCTATCATGAATCATAATTTACATAAACTCTCATTTAATAATAAAATAATTAAACATATAACTATATATGTCACAAGAATATAAAAAATAAACATTAAACAATGAATTACCATGGAGAAATGCTAAAGAAACCCGAAATACGCAATGCTTGATGTGTCTTGATGAGTAACACCAAGTCTTTACAAGGTCCGAGGAGTCTTGTACGGGTCTTGAGAGGTACGGGTCTTGAGAGGCTTGACGGGGCCTTCGGAGTGACATTTGAGCCTCGATGAGGCCAAAAGGTGGTGTAGGCTTGCAAGGCCTTTGGAGTGATGCTGAGGCTTGATTAAGCCAAAAGAGTGAATGCGAGGGTCAATGAGGTCAAAGGAGCAAAGCCGAGGATCATATGATTGCGACGTGAAAGAATTTGTGAATTGATGGGAGAAAAGTGATTTTAATTAATCTAATTTAAGTATGGGTCTTTTTAAACCTAAATACTGAAAAAGATAAAAAAACCCACACCTGAACCCACATTTAAGTAGATCCAAACTCAATTCAAGTGACCACGTGTATCATTCTGTTATGAATATCAGACGATGCATATCATACCGTATGATATGCTAAGAATATTTTATGATATCTAACCATCTATGATGTAATAGGCCGATTCGTATGTATCTAATGATGACTAGTAGCGTATTGTATGATACATATCATTTGTCTTACTATAGTGTTGGGAAGGGGTGCATTCCTAACATATATCGACAACAATGCCTGTAATTTAAGCATACTTATAAGAAGAAATGCTGGTGTAACCCACAGTAGATGGCCAAGCTATGTTGCACAGACACGGATACTCGCGTGGATGCACACAACATGACATGCCATTACACAACAATTTCTAAACATATACTGTTAGAGCATGATTGAATAGACTGGAAATGAATATTTTGGGTTAATACACCTTAATCTAAGAACTTATCTATTAGTAGATGCTCAATTTTTAATTTATGTTTTCCATTTAGACAAGTTAAACTGGTAAATGAATATTTTGGGTTACTACACCTTAATCTAAGAACTTATTTATTAGTAGATGCTCAGTTTTTAATTTATCTATTCTTTCCAATGTGCGACTATTTTTTTCTGCGTTCACTTCCAAGATTAAGGTGTGCAAAGTATGCATTAAGAGAACTGATCCATATACTTTTGTACTTTAACAAAGGAACTGGTTTGGTATGTCGCGTGTGCTGGAGAAGGAGAGAATTGATTTATTTGTACTTTTAAAAAAGATACTACGTAGAAGGGTATGCTATCATATTAAAGCAGGATAGAATAGGATCATGGATCACATGTGTGGGGAAGGGACTTCAGTTACTGAAACCGACAAAGAAATAATTTATAAGACACTCTAATCCAAAAAGTTTAAATCATTAGTGATGGGGAACGAGCAGCAAAAGCTACAATGAGGGTTCCATGAAGCTGGGATTTAGGGAAGAATTAGGGATCTAATAGATTTGGGATGAACTTGGGTTAAGGATTGATAGATTAGAGATAACTAAAGAATAACTTTCAAATCTCACGCATAGGAGCCTTGACGTCCCCCGGTTTTTTTGGATCTCATAAAGAGTGCAGTTGGATTGGGGATGCCCGATTTAAAATATTTGTACAGCAAGTGCACGGTGTTGTAGTGTGGCTTGGGGGTCGAACACAGGGAGGCGTGGTTATGCTTGTTTCTAAGAGGAACCAATTCACCCTACGGGTGACCTAGCCCGATCGATCATTGGTTTGTCACGGAATGTAAATACGGAGGATAAACAATATAAAGGGAAACCTAGGACTTCGGTTTCCACCCTATCATGTGTTCTCGTCGTTACGCCCTACGGATAGGAAAACAATCGGAATTAGGGTTTAGTGGTGAGACGTTGCCTCTAAGAGTGATACCAGCGTCCCATGTGCCCGATATTCCGATCGGTGCCCAGGATGATACGCTGGACTACCCGGGTTCGGTCGATGGGCATTTGCATGTCCATTAACACCGACCGACTCCGGGAGCACTAAGCTCGCAACGATAAGTCCCAACATCTCATCCTGCCGCTCCCGCGCGCTAGGATTTGATGTCTACGCTAAGGGCGTGAGCTGTGGCTAGGGAGTCAACCGCCAAGTTTATTCCCCCTTGGCCCTACGGTCAAAGGCGGTCTTTTTCCCGCCGATGACAATGAAACACCCAGCGTAACCTCTAAATTCCTAATCCCTATCGAAATCCTAGTCCTATGGACGCATCAGGGAGAACTCACGATGGGGTTTCCACCAAAATCCCAGATTAGGGAACTACTCACACATTATAGCTAAAAAGCAATCTAAATGAAAATCAACCGTAAAAATCATGATAAGGCAATTGAAACACGGTAGTAGCAATGCAATTAAGACTATATTAAAGTTTGACAAAGATCTGAGAATTTACAGATAACAATAAAATTCCAGCCGTCACAAATATAGAAAAAGATAGAAAAATACAAAGCTGCGTTTTCTGAAAACCTAGGCAGATATATATAGAAAACGACTTCACCCGATCGGTTGAAGTATCAACCGATCAGGTGAGCTGCTTGATTCTTCGGCTGCGGTCTTCAGGAAGTTCAACCGGACGCTCGGAACGGTCGGGTGAAGCAAGCGGGTCGTCGTTTGAGGAGATGCGGTCATCAGGTGAACCGATCGGTCGAGTGATCAACCTATCGGTTGGAATTATCGCCCAAAAGAACAGAGACTGCTGTCGATTTGGCACGGTCAGCGAGCCGTCGGGTGAGCTATCCGGGTCGTCTTTTGGAAGAAACGGCTACAGATGAACCGATCGTGTGAGATGTCACCCGATCGGTCTGAATGCAGCTCCAAGTTGGCCGAGAGCTCTGCTGTGTTCAACCGGTCGGTGAATCGGTTGGTTAATGCTGCACTTCGCTTCAGCTTGCGTCCGGGTCGGACACGCGTGCATCACCCGATCGGTTGGCTGTGTCCAACCGATCGGGTGGGGGCTGAAAAATGACGATCTTCGTCGTTTGGCCCCCTGGATCACGCGTGACTCCTCCTATTGCTCCGGGGACTTATGATATCTTCGTTATATGTTCCCTACACTGGCGATCTCCTACAAATACACAAAAATACCAAAAAGTGAAAGAAAACTAAAAAATCCCAAGAAAATGGGCACGAGACGACGGAAAACAACAGAAAAACACAAAGAAGACGTGCACGAATATATAAAATGTACACACACATCAAAATCCTCCAAGCTTAACCCTTCCTCTTCCTCGAGGAAGACGAGTGAGAGTAGGAGCTCGGAGGGAGAAATTAGAGAGAGGGAGAGAAAGAGAAGTCAAAATCACAAATCGCCCGTCAGGGCCAACAAAACCAAAAACGCCACACCTAGCAAGCAAGCGACAAATCACAACACTAAACCAAAGAAAACGACTCCAAACAAGTGTCGTGGGCCCATGCGGTGAAGCGCGAGTGAGTGTGGTCGTGTGCTAGCAGACGGTGTCACTATCTACATTGTGCAATAAGCTCCATATACGCAAATCCATGAAAAGACCCAAATATCGATTCGATTTGAAATAAGCGGCGAATAGTAGCTCAAGCATGCATGCGAAGAAAGTAAGAATCGAAGCGTATCGTGTGTCAGGGTCTCCACAGCTAGGGACTTGGAAATCACCACACTATCGTCTAGATAATAGCTAGAAAGTCCCTATTCCAAGTGTTTTCGAAAATGATTGGGGTTGAGATGATGTGGAGAAGAACATTCAGTGCAAATTCTCATCTTCCCTTTATTCTCGGTAGGTAGCAAAATATTCACATTATTTTTTTTGGGTTTTGGGCATCTGCATATTTTTTTGGATTTTTGGCTATACATATTTTTTTTCTCTTCTCTTTTCTTTTCTTTTTGGGTTTTTCTTTCTCTCTTTTTTGGATTTTTGGATTTTGGGGTATATACATGTGTGTACTCTCCCAAGTGGGAGAACGGTACACGACGAGGGGATTTACCCCAAGTAAAATAAAAATGAAATCGGATTCTAGACACTTGTGCAAGGGAGATTTTCTTCGCTAATCAGAGCATAGGCTAAATGGGTTATCCTAGCCCTATCTGTGGACTCCCGACACATGCGAAATGAAATATACGATATAAATATAGCATACATATAGAGGCAGACAGGAAAAGCAAATACCGCATATTCAAATCGAAACATGATAATCTAGGGGTCATTCCAGGACATGTATATAAATCGAAATCACAAAGTAGAAGCACACCGTAAGCTAGACACGATACACGACTCACCCAAAAGCAAAATGGACCCACGATGCATGAAATGCAAGAGGACTCAGCTTCCTAGGGTTAGTGAATGTGATTATCGAAACCATGCTAGGGGTGCGTGTGTAATTCTGTGGCAATTCATCATTTGGGGTCATCTCTAGGAAAGAGTGGAGAAAAAGGAAAGAAAGAAAAAGAAAAACACGGCGAAAACGACTCAAAAACGAAGAAAAAGACACAAAACGACGCACGAAGTGCGACTCCCCCCCTTACATTGCCCTTAATGCAATAAAAGTAAATACGGGAAGGCAATGAAAATGGGGGGAATATGCACCGACACAAAGAGAAATGAAAAACGAGAAAAACACACATACGAAATTGAAAAATAAAGAAGTAGGAAAAAGAAATACAGAAAATAAAGGATAGAAAATCACACCACACGACATATATAAACAAGCACGCCACACATAAAAACACGATAGAACACACAAAATGTCGACTTCCCCCAAGCTGGACAAGGCAATGCTAGCAATAAGATATGATCGTAAATATGCAGAAATATGCAAGGGGGAAGATCGAAGAAGAAAAAGGATCAAAAAGCAGGAGAGAAATCGTCCTCGTCCTCCTCGGCGGAAGATGGAGGGGTGCGTAGGGGAGAGGTGGGGGTGTGCGAAGAAGTGGGGAGAGGGGTACAAGATGTGTGTGGATGGGTGTGGAAGTGTGGACGATAGGTGGTGTGGTGGTGATGATGGAGAGTGGAAGGGAAATAGTGACCAAAGTGGTGGTAGATGGGGTAGATACGGAGGTAGATACGGCGACGGGAGAGGATGGTGGGGGAAGTGATCGCGAACGCACCTGCAATTTCTTGCGGCGCAAGTATAGGGCGACGGAAGTGGAACGGCGGTGGTCGTAAGTGGAGGTGAAGTGGCAGGAACGGAAACGGTGGTGGTGGGAGGGGATGGTCGCCTAGGGGGTGATGGGTGTGGTGATGAATGTGATGGGGGAGGTGAAGAGTGTGATGGTGGAGGTGAAGGTGGTGGTGTAGGTGGGGGTGGTCCGTGAACGTGAGTGAGAATGCGGAGGATGGCGGCCACGTTCCTATCAAGTGCGAGGAAACGTGGGTGAGAGAAGATCGAAGAGGATGGGTCCGAGGGGGCAGAGGACGAAGCGCTAGCGCGCAGTGAAGCTAGCTCAGCCTCGAGAGCGAGGCGAGCGGAGGCGGCGCGGCGGACGGAAGAAATAGAGGCTGGACGGGAGGTGGAAGTGGTGCCAGCGGCAGTGGTCATGCTGGCACCAGAGGCTAGGCCTAAAAGGGCCTCACTCAGAGCCTCAGAAGTGATAGTGCCAGAAGTCGGGATAGTATGACTGGGGCCAGCCCCGAAGTCTCCCAGGGACGTAGGGATATCCTGCTTGCCTAAGTGGGCGGCAGGGGAAGGTGGTCTGGGTGCGTCCTGAGGAAGGAATGGAAGACGTAACCCCCCAGAAACTCAGGATAGGGAGGAAATGTCCAATCTGCCACTAGGACGATAGTCATACGAGCGTGGTTTGGAAGAATGGTATATGGAGCGGGGGGGCGTCCGTAGTAAAAAGTGAATCGACCCTCGGGGCGGGGCTTGATCATGTGTATATGCCGAAGGACATCAAGATCTATATGTGAGGGTCCTGGGGCAGAAGGGAAATCACGGGGGATGACGACATTATACTGGGGATATGAGGCTATGATAGTAATGAGTCTCCTGCAACAAAACTTGCCTTTGCCGGCGCGGCTAATGTCAAGCAATTTGTGGATAAGCCAATTGCCAGCATGAATGGGAATGCGAGGGGCCTCGAAGGTGATCCCGTCGTCACCACGAATGAAATCAAACGTCATGGCCCACAAAATGAAAAGATCAGGGATAGTCACCGTCCCAGACTCCTCCATGGGGAAGAATGTGTA
Source organism: Scilla litardierei (assembly GCA_030789695.1). Taxonomy (NCBI): domain Eukaryota; kingdom Viridiplantae; phylum Streptophyta; class Magnoliopsida; order Asparagales; family Asparagaceae; genus Scilla; species Scilla litardierei. Next base: position 224,285,642 of record CM061133.1, read on the forward strand.
AGATATGATTCGGCAGGCCAGACGGAATATGTGGTGAATGATGGAGGAGGCCTTGGCCTTACCTCGATGATAGTGATCGTGTAAGGTGGGGCGAAACCAAAATTGATCGACGTCGAAATCAGGGTGGTATCCGGAGTGACAGATAGCGTCGTCCCTAAGAATGGGGAATCCGAAAATGTGATTGATAGTATCCAGGCGGGTGCGGACAGTTTTGTTTCAGACCCGAAAAACGACAATCGACCCCGACTCACACTTAAAGGAAGATAGAAATTCTAGTGTGAGAGCGGGGTAGGAGGGTGCGTGTGCGTTAAAGAAAGCTAACCATCCTAAGTTAGCGAAGAGGGTCTCGACTTCGGAGAAAACTCCGAGATCGAGAAGCGTTTGTGCGTGTGCAAACTTGGTGGAGAGGTGTCCCCGTGCATCGAGTTTATGATAGAAATCTTTTTGTTCTTGACTCAAAAAACGGTAGCCACGCGGGCCCAACATTGGGTCCTCAAGAGGGATGATAGGTAGGGGTTGGGGCAGTGTAGGTTGTGTAGGAGGAGGGCGTGAGTGTGGTGGACGTGTGGTCTTCCGTCTTTTGCGAGACGGCTCCTCCTCCCGCATGATACCCTTATCCTTATCTTGATCCCGGGCCATGGTAGTGTGTGATGCAAGTGTATGCAAGATATGATGGATGCACACAATCGATGGCAATTGAGCAAGATGAAGTTACCCCGGGCCATGGTAGTGTGTGATGCAAGTGTATGCAAGATATGATGGATGCACACAATCGATGGCAATTGAGCAAAATAGTAATACTAGGGCAAAATTGAAAATGGAGCTAAGGAGCGAAGTTAACCAGTAGAGAAGACAATCATTGCTCGTAGATCACCCAACACAGCGCAATTGATGGGAGTGTGAAGCCGCGACACGTCTCTTTAACAATTTTTTCGAAATTGTGGGAGTTGGGCGAAAACTAGGGTTTGGATGGGGTTAAATGGAAGAGGGAGAGAGAGAAATCGATGGAGGGAAGGAAGGAGAGAGCGGTGAGATCGATTGAGGAGCTGTGGGGGTCGGTTGAGGGAAGATCGTGGCCGGTTGGAGCTTGGAGAAGTCGAAACGACGGAGGGGCAGTCGCAGTCGGGTGAAGAAATTGAGTCGGGTGAATCGAGGGGTATTTATAGGGTTTTGGGTGAACCGATCGGGTGAGTTTTCACCCGATCGGTTGGTTATTATTTCGAAAAAATTCTGCTGAAAAGAGGCTACAGGCGAACCGATCGGTTGGCCGCTTCACAATTTTTCCCGAGACTTATGTGCAGCTCACCCAGTCAGTCACACGACCACGCTTCATGTCAACCGATCGGTTGATTAAATCCCCAAATTTCCCGAGACTTCTGCACTTCTCACACGATCAACCACCCGGTCTCAGTTTGTCACTCGACCGGTTCGCTGGAGAACGAATACAAGCCATTGTCTGATACGTCCCACCCGATCGGTTGAGGGTTCAATCGATCGGTTGGGGGCTTGTTTCCTGCAAAAGTTCACTAATGGCCTAAGTCCCTCGACGAAAGTTCCCGTGGCTGAATTTATTCAATAAAATAAGAAAAATAAACCTAAAAATAATCCTAAAACGAAGATGAGTGTTTAGAACATGGGTTGCCTCCCATGAAGCGCTTTTGTTTAACGTCGTTTGCTCGACGCCCGGTTGATGATTTTCAAGGAGGACGGGAGTGATGCCCAATGTTTGGCACTCTTTCAGATTTTGGAGCGGTGGTCTCCGGTGTCGTCGGCGGTGATAAGTAGACTTCCTCGACGATCATCCCTCCGTTGATGGTATCCGAAGGCTTCTCCCTTATATTGGCGTCTAACGCCACTCTTCTTAAGATCCGGATCTCATCACCGGTAAGCTCCATGGGCTCTTTCCCTTTTTTCCTCGTCGGAGGAGCTTTTTGGAATCCGGGAGGGATCGTATGCGAGACAACCGCTTCTCCAGCAACATCTTCTTTCTTCAGAACGACATGTTCTTTAAGGTCCCCCAAGCTGTCGGGGGGATTCCTTGAGAGAATTTCCCAGGCCCCAGCTTCCACAGCTCTTTCCTCCTCAACATCCAGCATATTGCATCCAGGTTCATCCGGGGGGTGCTTCATAGATAACCTCAAGTTAAACTCGACCTTTTTGTCGCCAACATTAAGGGATAACTTCCCTTTCTTCACGTCTATCAACACGCCAGCGGTGGCCATGAAGCGCCGTCCAAGGATGATGGGCGTATGAGTGTCTTCGGGTATATCCATCACCACGAAGTCCACCGGCACATGTACTCCACTGACGTTAACAGGCAGATCGTCTACAATTCCCACCGGGTATTTGACCGATCTATCGGCTAATTGAAGTGTCATACACGTGGGCTCCAGGTCTCCCATCCCTATCCTTCTGTATAGTGACATGGGCATTAGACTGACGCTCGCTCCCAAGTCCACGAGCGCCCGATGGATCTTCACTTTCCCTATCGAACAAGGAATGGAGAAGCTTCCCGGGTCTTTTAGCTTGGGCGGATTCGCTCGCTGGATGAGAGAACTACATTCCTCCGTGAGAACGACCTTTTCCTTTCTCGAACCCCTCGTCACCAAGTCCTTTAAAAATTTTGCATAGGAGGAAATTGTCTATATGGCTTCGAGGAACGGGATCTGCAAGCTCAAATCCTTGACCATAGCGAAGAACTTGGCCGTATTTTTCATCAATTTTAGTCTTGGCAAGTTGTTATGGAAAAGGCACAACGGGCTTGAATACTCTAAGGTTCTCCTCCTCTTCCTTCTTCTTCTCTTCTTCAGGGACTCCCTCTGGAGTCGTTTTCTTTGGTGACGAAGATCCGTCGTCGTTCGAATTTTCAATTGGTCTCCCACCGACCAACGGAGCTTCCGGTTCCTTAGCGGGCACTCTTGTAGGAATTTGTGCCCCGCTTCTCAAGACGATAGCGGACACATTCGCATGTTCATGCGTTAGTGCCAAAGTCTGATTTGCCCCCTGGATTCACTTCCGGTTGACCCGGCAATTGGTTTTGCGCCCTTTGAAGGTTCGCCACCTGCAAACCCAGCTGGGTTACTTGGTCAGTGAGGGCCCTCTGCCCCATCTCCAGCTTCAAATTGATCTTCTCTTGGTTTGTGATATACTGAGTCAAGAGGGACTCAACCGGAGAGATGACTCGCTGCTGACCATATGGCTGCTGCTGCTGCTGCATGGGCTGCTGATTCCTGGGGGATACTGTTGGTACATTTGCGGGGGTTGCTGCTGTTGCCTAGGCGGGTGATATACTTGTTGCTGCGGCTGCTGAGGCTGCTGGTACGGCGCCCGATAGCTAAGATTTGGGTGGTTCCGGTTATTCGGAGAATAAACCGGATTGGAGCTAGTCCGGGGTGGATACGGTGCATTACCCGTAGGGTTGAAGAAAAGTGCGCTAGCTTGATCCACCGGTGGTGAAATGTTACCACCCTCGAAGTCTCCCAGGACTTCCGCTTCCACCACTGATACTTGTTGGGTGCTGGCACCACCAGCTCCTACCATAAGCGCTGAGATCTGGGTCGATAGCAAATCAAATTTGCTAGACAACTTGTCGATGTCCTCGACTCTATGAATGCCTCCAGATCTAGGTGTTGCCGCTCGTCGCACCACCGCTCATTGTTTGATGTCATGTTTTCTAAAATGTTGTCGGCATCTTCTTCACTTCTAGACATGAAGGACCCCCCCAGCCGCGGCGTCCATCGAAGATTTCAAGTCATCCCTCAGCCCGTTATAGAACAGATTAATAATCTGCCACCTTGTAGCTCGTGATGAGGGCATCTTCACTGCATCTCTTTGTATCTCGTCCAAGCTTCATGCAGGGACTCGTGGCTGGCCTGGGAGAAGGAGGAGATCTCACTCCTCAGCTTCATTGTCTTCCCCGGAGGGAAGAACTTAGTCAAGAAAGCGTTTGAGAGCTTCTCCCAAGTGTTGAAGGTGTTCGGGTCCTTTCCCCTAAGCCATTGCTTGGCCTTATCCCGCAGAGAGAAGGGGAATAGCTTCAGACGGATTGCTTCAGTGGTGACACCATTAATCCTGAATGTGTCACACTTCTCGAGGAAGGAGTCCAGATGTTCAATAGGGCTCTCCATGGGTGCCCCAGAGAATTGATCCTGCTGGATCCACGTCACTAGTGACGGCTTAAGCTCGAAGCTCTGGGCTAAAATAGCCGGAGGTTGAATGGAGGAGGTGGACCCGATGGATGGCATCGAGTACTCCAGCAGGGACTTATGCGGTGGGGTATTCTCCCCCATGGCTTCAGACTCTTCTCTTCTTCTCTTCTCTGCGGCCAGACGCCTCAGGGTGGCGTTAATTTCCGGGTCAATAGGAATCAAGTCGTCTAGACTCCTTGTATTCCTGTGCATGAAAAATAAGAAATACCAGTGAAGCAAGTATGGGATAGGAACAGATAAAAACAGAAAAATAAAAAATAGAAAATAAAAAAATGAAGATGAAGAATGCGAAAACTATCGCGAGGTAGGGATATGAACTAGACTCAAGGGTTCAAAGGTCCTAAAATTAACAAGCACGTTGCCTCCCCGGCAGCGACGCCATAAAGCTTGACGTCCCCCGGCTTTTTTGATCTCATACAGAGTGCAGTTGGATTGGGGGATACCAGATTAAAAATATTTGTACCGCAAGCGCACGGTGTTGTAGTGTGGCTTGGGGGTCGAACACAGGGAGGCATGGTTGTGCTTGTTTCTAAGAGGAACCAATTCACCCTACGGGTGAGCTAGCCCGATCGATCGTTGGTTTGTCACGGAATGTAAATACAGAGGATAAACAATATAAAGGGAAACCTAGGACTTCGGTTTCCACCCTATCATGTGTTCTCGCTATTACGCCCTACGGATAGGAAAACAATCGGAATTAGGGTTTAGTGGTGAGATGTTGCCTCTAAGAGTGATACCAGCGTCCCATGGGCCCGATATTCCGGTCGGTGCCCAGGATGATACGCTGGACTACCCGGGTTCGGTCGATGGGCATTCCCATGTCCATTAACACCGACCGACTCCGGGAGCACTAAGCTCGCAACGATAACTCCCAACATCTCATCCTGCCGCTCCCGCACGCTAGGATTTGATGTCTACACTAAGGGCGTGAGCTGTGGCTAGGGAGTCAACCGCTAAGTTTATTCCCCCTTGGCCCTACGGTCAAAGGCGGTCTTTTTCCCGCCGATGACAATGAAACACCCAGCGTAACCTCTAAATTCCTAATCCCTATCGAAATCCTAGTCCTATGGACGCATCAGGGAGAACCCACGAAGGGGTTTCCACCAAAATCCCAGATTTGGGAACTACTCACACATTATAGCTAAAAAGCAATCTAAATGAAAATCAACCGTAAAAATCATGATCAGGCAATTGAAACACGGTAGTAGCAATGCAATTAAGACTATATTAAAGTTTGACAAAGATCTGAGAACTTACAGATAACAATAAAATTCCAGCCGTCACAAATAGAGAAAAAGACAGAAAAAATACAAAGCTGCGTTTTCTGAAAACCTAGGCAGATATATATAGAAAACGACTTCACCCGATCGGTTGAAGTATCAACCGATCGGGTGAGCTGCTTGATTCTTCGGCTGCGGTCTTCAGGAACTTCAACCGGACGCTCGGAACGGTCGGGTGAAGCAATCGGGTCGTCGTTTGAGGAGATGCAGTTATCAGGTGAACAGATCGGTTGAGTAATCAACCGATCGGTTGTAATTATCGCCCAAAAGAACAGAGACCGCTGTCGATTTGGCACGGTCAGCGAGCCGTCGGGTGAGCTATCCGGGTCGTCTTTTGGAAGAAACGGCTACAGATGAACCGATCGGGTGAGATGTCACCCGATCGGTTGGAATTCAGCTCCAAGTTGGCCGAGAGCTCTGCTGTGTTCAACCGGTCGGCGAACCAGTCGGTTGATGCTGCACTTCGCTTCAGCTTGCGTCCGGGTCGGACACGCGTGCATCACCCGATCGGTTGGCTGTGTCCAACCGATCGGGTGGGGGCTGAAAAATGGCGATCTTCGTCGTTTGGCCCCCTGGATCACGCGTGACTCCTCACGTTGCTCCGGAGACTCATGATATCTTCGTTATATGTCCCCTACACTGGCGATCTCCTGCAAATACACAAAAACACCAAAAAGTGAAAGAAAACTAAAAAATCCCAAGAAAATGGGCACGAGACGACGGAAAACAACAGAAAAACACAAAGAAAACGTGTGTGAATATATAAAATATACACACACGTCAAGCCTCACATCTATACTCACAAGCACCTTACATGAGTAAGATTTCTAAGAGATCAAGGGGTTTTCATGAACATTTTAAGAATGCTCTTAAATTAATTAAATCTTTCTTATTCATCAATTTTATTCCTTACATGCTTATTTTTAGGCTAAGCCACGTGTTCAATATATGGAACTAAAATAAAATAAAGAAGACAATAAAAATTCTAAAAGTTTATTGGGTCTACGTGCACAACACCCGCCACTTATTTAATTAAAAAAGTAAGCCTAAATGGTTAAAATAAGGCTCTTCTTTGTTGAATCTTTGGTATGTACTTGCTTTTTCTCATCTCCAAAGCAAATGTAGATCTCGATGCGCCTTTGTCTTGCATTAATTAAGTAGATGCTTTTTAACTTATATTATTCACTATTTGTATTCTTTCCCATGTCGATCTACTTGTTCATAGCATACACAAAACGTGATGTATGTCTAACATTATTATGCTTCATGATAGAATTTTCATGTTGCATAGAAGCCAATCATCACATGGGAAGTGTTTTCATTAATTACATTCAATCATTAATTTAGAAAGATGGCATTATTATTAGTCAAATTTGAGGATGTATGGAAACCCTTAGCGCCTTCTCTTTCTTTATCTTTAGCACAAGTACTTTGATGAAGTCTTCCCGTGCTGATTTGATTTATGGTGAATGACCAGTGACAACGGTTTCTACCTTGGCTAAATGGTCTTCTATTCTTCTTAGAACAGTTTGTTCATTGTACTATGTAGCAGTAGTCATCTTCTTCCATGGGTTGGAGTTTGCTTTTCAAATTTACATGAAAGCTAAAATCCCAATGCAATTATAGACGTACTAACTGCTGAAATTATGATTTGGTTTATGGTGCCAGTGACGATGGTTTCTGCCCGGGCTAAAAGGTCATATATTCCTACCTAGAACAGTTCGTTCATTCTGCTATGTTGCTGAAGTTATCTACTTGAGTTGAAATTTGCTTTCAAATTAACATGCCTGCTAAAATTCGAAGGCTATTAGAGATATGCTAACTACTGGAATTACTTGTTTTCTTGCTAAATGCACTTTACAGACTTAAGCTTGCAACTTGTTTCAGAGTGATGCTAGGAGGTTGGTAGCCCATCATGACAACAGCAGAGGCCCAGAGAGTGATAAGCTAGCTGAAATTTTGGATCAAACTATAACTGAATACATGTCTGATGGGAGTCCTGAACAATGCCGTAGAAAGCTTGAGAACATGCTTTCTGGAATCTTCGAAGATCCAACATCCCGAGAACAGTTCGAACTAACGTACATGTTGCACCCCCTTCATTACCTTTCCCTCAATGCTTACATAGTTCTGTCATCAGCCTGCAGAATACTGTCGACCAATTTTCTACCTATTGGTTCCGGTGAAGAGAGCACATTGAAGGCCTTCAAGATGGGCAGAGCTGCTGCAGCCTACTCGTTGCTGCTTGCCGGTGCAACCCATCATCTGTTCATGTCTGAGCCCTCCTTGATAGCAAGCACTGCAATTTTCTTGGTTGGTGCAGGGGAATCCATAATTGGTCTTCTCAGAAGTTCTTGTGAACTCGAGTTCAAGCTGGCATTGCAAGATTCTCAGTTTTCCGTGGAAGAAGTATCTTACGTGACACTGGATGAGCTCAGGGAAGCATCTGTCAGGTTCGTGAAAAGTGTCTCGAAGAAGTTAACCAAGTCATGGGCATACTTGGTTCAAGGTTTACGGTACTTGGAAAATATCAGGAGCCCTGTAGATTTCGGCTGGCTGGGAATTGCAAACATTGGTCGGATCGATGGCCGGGAAGTCACTTCAGATTGTTATTTGTGCTATGAATGCAAGACAAAAAACAAGGCATGCCTGCAAGAGCATAGAACGCTTGCGCAGGTTGCTCTTTGTTGCCTGGATTATGGTAGATATCTTGCCATCATCTGCTGGGGTCAGCAAAGTTATTTGGTTGATAAAGTTGGAAATTTACTTCACGCTATTAGGTAAGCGTCGAAGTGCTCAGAGGCTTTATCAACAAGAGGCTTCATCTGGAGTGATGTGAGCATGCTTCAAGAGGAAACGACAAATTCTTCAGTACCATGATGTTGCCTGACTTACGGTACAATGGTTGAGTAAAAAGAGCTTGACACTGGCCGCATAGTGCTTGTCGTCAAAATGTCTTCATCATGGTGTTGTTTCAAGATGAGCATACTCTTCATCTCAATTATGGACAATAGAGAGAGGATCCATTCCAAGGTATCATACTTTTGATGCTTTAGCATCTACTCTTACAAATATTGTAGAAAGAGTTTGGTCAACCACTGAGTTAGATCTAAATGGCAATTGACTTTGATCTAGAGTTTTCACTTAGGTTTCTTGCTAGCTTTCAACTGTCATTAAGCTAGTTGGCGAAGATCTGTTTGAAAGTATGGCTATATTCCAACTAAAAATAACTATAATAACTTCGTGTAGGGTATTTTTTCTCTCTTTTTAATTTTTTTAAATTCTTTTGATTTTTTTTATTTTTTATTTTTGATTTTTGATTTTTACGTGTCAATCCATCCACCATGGGGTTGGGGCATGTTCTTTTGTAGGAATGTGAAATTGGGAAAGTTGAGAGAGTGAGGAATCTGATAAGAGAGAAAAGCTTGTGTAGTGTGTTCTTTTGTAGGAAAGTAGTGTTGGATTGTGGAGATGGAAAGTTGAGGTGAGTCCTACTTTGTGGAGTGTGTTCTTTTGGTTAAAGAAAGTTGGAGTTGGAAAGTTGGAATGTAGGATGTGGTGAACCTAGGTAAGGTTAACCTCCTAAATAAAATGAGATCATTTTGGGGTATTTTTTTACACTTGCAGGTCCAATGCAAAAACCCAATACAACAATACTCCGATGAAATACCGGAATGAAAAGTAATAGTGGAATGCGGACATGCATGCGACAGATGAAAAAATGTCACGGACATACCAAAATATTGCATTGCTATGACAATATACTTAAAAATCCACCGAAGAATCAGTAGAGACAAGCAAACTGGCATGACACAGTCAAAAAAATTGGGCAGAACGACAAGCAAGAAAATCCTAGCTAGGAGATCGATTGACAAGATACAAGGCAAGGAACAGATTCGTAAATTGGCATGTACATTCATACGTGGATCCAACGTAAGGTCATATCCATAAAATATAGACAGCAACAGATACAAAAAAATGAAATGTCCAAAACATAACACGATATCAAAGATATTATCATGCAACACGGCAAGCAAAAGATACAAACATGGAATGTATAAAATGTTATAAATCCCAAGTACTCACATAGCCAAATCTACAATATGAAATAAACCCAAAAAGAGCATCAGCAATAGACGTTCCAACCGACAACCAACATACAATCCAACGCATTAGTTATTGTTATACAACATCAGCAAAATAAAAACACCAAGACCTAGGATAGAATACAGAATTAACTTCAGCGAGTTGAACTCGGATAGCATGCTATCCATTCTAGCCGTGTTAATCTCCAATTGACCTTCGACCCTAGCCAACCTCCTGTCAATCTCACCCCACCTCATCTCATTCGGTAAGCTCGCAGGGATTTCTCGTATTCCTCCTCTTTCATTCTCTTCCATTAAGTACAGGATAATAAACGACGACCACTCACCGTGAGGGGGGTCCTTCCATTCGAAGTAATCACACTTGCCGACGCGAGACGGACAGCTCCAGAACCGTCTGCCAGGGTTCGTACGAGTCCAAGAGGTCTTCCTCGGTCCCCACATACCGCAGTGGCACTTCTTGGAGTCTCCATCATCCGTATCTAACTCAGGTACACTGTTCGCATTCCGAAGGCGGGAGCGAATAGAAGTGTTGGAGCCTGAACTCATTTGTAACGGGAAAAACATAAACAAAAGCAACATTAATGTTGTGTAGTGTTACTAGAAAAAGAATTTTATAAATAAATTGATATGGGGAAGTTGAAGGCATACCTAGGAAAATATAATAAACCATGATGTCAACGTATCCGCCAGTTATCATAATCATCAAAGTATTTTTGACATGTCAAAACCCATATGCAAATAAAATTCAGGATGAGTGGATAAGACCTAAAAAAGCCCAATAAAAATACAAAACCCATATACAAAACAGCCATAAAAAAGCCCAATAAGCCACTATATGGACATGGACATGAACAAGCCCATTTAGCCAATATATCCCACAATCCTTCACACATAGGGACATGCACCAAGGATTGCAACATATACGCAATGCAAATAGAATGAAAACTAGGAATCTTGTATAGCCCTCAGGAAGTTATATTCATCATTTGCCCAACTAGGTTGCTGGCGGTTGCTCCTTACTTATGGAACCATCCTGCCTACCATCCATATAATTCGGAAATTAAGAGTGTCTTTCACATATTTCATGTTTTGCATCATTGGGCTATTTGGATAAAAATTCATAGATTTCACCTATAGTGCACTGCCAAATATTGCATATCCAAATATGACAGGACAAATACAAAAATTGCCAGGCCAAAAAAATTCCAACTTCTTCATATCTTAGTCACATTTGAAACATAGCATTCTCCTGTGTGACAGGACAAGGCCAAAAAACTTCCAAATGAAGTTGATACTAGAAAAAAAATCCATAAACTGCAGCTGAAACATAGAGTACTCACAATGATAGGAGAAGCACAAATATGGGTTCCCAGAGAAACCCAAAAAAAAAATTCAAACTGCAGCATATCTGACTAACATTTTAAACATAGCCAATTGCCATGACATGAACAAACAGTAAGAGCTTCAAATTCCAACTTGTGCTTGATTAGAACATAGCAAAAAAATTGCCAGGACAAACCCAAATTTTAAACAAATCCAAATATGACAGGACAAATTTTAAACATTGCATATCCAAATATTGCATATCCAAATATGACAGGACAAATCCAAAAATTGCCAGGCCAAAAAAAATTCCAACTGCATCATATCTTAGTCACATTTGAAACATAGAATTCTCCTGTGTGGCAGGACAAGCCCAAAAAACTTCCAAATGAGTTGATACTAGAAAAAAATTCCATAAACTGCAGCTGAAACATAGAGTACTCACAATGATAGGAGAAGCACAAATATGGGTTCCCAGAGAAACCCCAAAAAAATTCAAACTGCCTCATATCTGACTAACATTTTAAACATAGCCAATTGCCATGACATGAACAAACAGTAAGAGCTTCAAATTCCAACTTGTGCTTGATTAGAACATAGCAAAAAAATTGCCAGGACAAACCCAAATTTTAAACAAATCCAAATATGACAGGACAAATTTTAAACATTGCATATCCAAATATTGCATATCCAAATATGACAGGACAAATCCAAAAATTGCCAGGCCAAAAAAAAATTCCAACTGCATCATATCTTAGTCACATTTGAAACATAGAATTCTCCTGTGTGGCAGGACAAGCCCAAAAAACTTCCAAATGAGTTGATACTAGAAAAAAATTCCATAAACTGCAGCTGAAACATAGAGTACTCACAATGATAGGAGAAGCACAAATATAGGTTCCCAGAGAAACCCCAAAAAAATTCAAACTGCATCATATCTGACTAACATTTTAAACATAGCCAATTGCCATGACATGAACAAACATTAAGAGCTTCAAATTCCAACTTGTGCTTGATTAGAACATAGCAAAAAAATTGCCAGGACAAACCCAAATTTTAAACAAATCCAAATATGACAGGACAAATTTTAAACATTGCATATCCAAATATTGCATATCCAAATATGACATGACAAATCCAAAAATTGCCAGGCCAAAAAAATTCCAACCGCATCATAGCTTACTCAAATTTTAAACAAATCCAAATATGACAGGACAAACCCAAAAAAAGTCAACTTGCAGCTGATACAAGATAAACAAATCCCATGTTCAGCTGAAACATAGAGTACTCATATTGCCAGGACAAGCACAAATATGTGTTCAAAGACAAACCCAAAAAAAATTCAACCTGCAGCATAGCATACTCAAATCTGAAACCTAGCTTACTCAAATTTGAAAGCACAAGGTCAAAAAAAATTGCAACTGACACATAGCTTCCTCACAGGAGACAAGACAAGGCAAACAAAATGCCCAAGACAAGGCAGGTGGGAGGACAAGAAAAAAATTTAATGCAAGGATAAGAACAAAAAAATTCCAACTTCTTTTGACACAATCCTAATGACACATCCAAAAATTAGACAGAAATAGGCAATTGCTTGGACTTGCCCCACAAAATATCACATATCTTACTCAAATTGCCAGGACAAGCAGCAATAAATTGCCAAAACACTTCCAACTGCAGCTGAAACACTCACAATGAAGAGGAAACACAATTGACAGGGGAAGGAAATTGACTACCAATGAACAAAAAACATCCCAACTGCAGCAGAAACATGCCAACAGGAAGTGCCTAAAACATCCCAGGAGAAGCCAAATGCCAAGAAAATCCCAAAGAAATTTAACAATGCTTAATAAAATTGCAAGGAATAGCCCAAAAAATATGTTAGGCCATGGACAAAAACATCCCAAGGTCAGCTGAAAGAAGCCAAATGAAGAATCAAAAAAATTTGTATGTCCTTGATGACTCATATTGCCCTCAGGATATATGTTGGTTTATTCAAAGCACTCAAATTCCAACTTGTTAGTATTCACAATCCCAAATTGGTTGCTGGCTGGTGGATAAATGTAAGCCCCTATTGGGAATAACACACAAATTAAAGTGAAGGTGTTTGGAGATGGAAGGATGAAGAAGCCAAAAAAATGTCAGGAGAAGAAGAAAAAAATTGCCAGGACAAAGCACCAAAACATTCCCAGTTAAGCTGATACATAGGAACTGAATGGGCCAACAAAATTCAATGGACAAGCCAATTGCCATAACATGCAAAAAAAAAACAAATATATGATCTTGCATCTCCCCATTATCTGGGTATATACTTCTGTGGAATTCACTCCCAACAGAGGCATAGATAAACCATCAAGCCTACCTTACACATATTTGGGATTATACATATAAATTGTATTCTTTATATTTGCTTCATCATTGGGCTGACAGGACAAGGCCAACAAAATGCCCAGGACAAGGCAAGTGGCAGGACAAGCAAAAAAAATTTGTGCTTTATTAGAACATAAAAATTCCAACTTCTTTTGAAACAATCCAAATGACACAAATTTCAACCAAGATCAACACAAAATTCATGAAATACTAGAAAGCTTCAAATTTCAACCAAGATCAACACAAAATTCATGAAATACTAGAAAGCTTCAAATTTCATCCAAGATCATCATTACTCCTGCCATAAACAAACACTAAGAGCTACAAAGAGCTCAGGATACCCATATCCATATTTGTCAATACAGTGACCCCAACATATTTCCTCCCACATATTTCAGCAATATTTTTCGGCAACTAATTGCACAGGAAACTCAATACCTACTCCAACAACACTCCTCATGGTCATTACACATAATTATACAACACTTATGAGACCTAGCTCTAATGATAAAGTAAACAACACACTACTTGTCACTTCCCCTCAACTTCTTCATACCACCACCACCACACTCCATTTAATCACCAACACCAACCACACTCAATCCAAGTCCAAGGGTTCGTCATCCCCTTCTTCACCTACACCATCTTCCGACCTTGCCCTCTCAATCATATCAATTTTATTCTTCAACATTCGCCTTCAGGCCCCATCGGGCTTAGCCAAAAACTTGCGGCCTTCACGCTCGTTGTCAATAAGATAATCGTACACGACATCCAATATATTTCATGGATGCTCGGTGTAAGCATACAACGTATCGGCTAGCTTTTCGGTCCAATGGGCATGAGATGTAGTAATTGCCGTGGCAACCTTCTCTACTGTGTCTACAAGCCTATCCATCCTATCCTGGACTTCGGTTGTACCCCGACGACGACTTTTCTTCCTCGTAACTGAGGGAGGTGTAGCAAAGCTTGGTCCGGCATGAAAATTCCCCGTCGATCCTGCCGGGGGGATTTCATGGTGGATATCATCTTCAGGGGTCCGTGCCTGAGTTGCATCTTCCCCATCGACAGAATCTGCTTGGGGTTCAAATGATTGGAATGTGGACCTCCGAAAAAGCCCCTTTGCCTCGTCATCTCCTATGACGATATACAACTCATCAAGCCACGACAACGGTTGATTAACATATTGTTTCAACCGAGGGTTAGCCTGCAAGAAAATTACCATATAAATTAGGCCGTTTATACTCACAACTGGGATCACTATTTCTTGAGCCCTAAAAGTAAATGGTCATACCTTTGCCCATGGGGCATACACCTCATCATCAAGCACTATCATCTTCTTAATAGGACACCATCCAGCCCCACTAATACTGAGGCACGTTGACACATCGGTCATGCGTCGGTGCAATCCTTTCATATGATTCCTGACATTTGTGCTTGTGTAGGATGTGCCAAAAAGAGCATTGATATGGGCAGCTGCTTGGTTAAATGCCGTAGGCTTGAATGTCTTATCCGCCTTATTGCCTTGCTTGGCCTGGTCAGCAAGGACGGAATGAGGGACAAGTCATGTTCCCACTGCCAAATTAGGTTTTTAGGCCCCTTGGCAGGTTGCAGCTTAGTCCTTTTTCTAGGACTTGACACCAAACATTCTCCATCATCATCATCCCGTCGTCCCGACTTCCTCGACGACCCACTACCCCCCCGTATGTTCATTCCCACTTTGTGACGATGGCTTATTGAAAGCACTATGTGTGGAAGGACTAATACATGGATTGAAACCCCCCTTGCAGCAGTTGCATATATCCTGGTGTTGGTTGCATCTGCATTGGCATGCCATATGGATGGAATTGTTGATATGGCATGCCAGGCCCTCCACCGTGGCAGGGCGGCGAATGATAAGGAGAATCAATGTTCATACGCGGCATCAGCCTCCCAAGCATTGGATCAGTCCCATGGCCTTCAACATTCCGCTGGTTCATATACGTCTGGTCATACAAGGGGGGGCATAGGCTCACTATCCTGTCCGGGCTGCGAAGATGACCCTGCCATGCCTACAAGATGTAAGAGTTAATAGTGCAAATTCAAATCTGTGAAATCCTATATAGATAACATATACTGCATGTATATCAACCACCATTATAGCATAATGTTTGTAAATCAAACATGATAATATGACAAAATCCAAACACAATCAACCATGATGGACTACATATTAAAATTCATAAGGACTCCGCATGCACCCACACAACACAAAATTAAAAGCCTCCCTCACATGCCATGTTCAACTGTGCTACCATTGTTATGTATGTTACAATAGTCGACCCACATGTCCCATGCGATTTGATCCCTTCGCATTTTCCATTGGACCCTTTGCTGGGTTTGTTCTCGTATGGGCAACTGTTGGGAAAGATCCAAAATCTCTTCCTCATGCTCATCGATAACATCCCCGTCCTCCTCATCCACACCCACCTCCTCGTTTAGCTGGGGGTCATGTGGATCAGCTACTTGGATATAATTATGCAGTATAGTGCACGCTAGGACGGTATCGACCTGACTTGGGAATGGATAGTGGGGCTTTGACGTCAATATCTTAAACTTGTTCTTAAGTATTTCAAAGGTCGACTCTATCTTTGTTCGCAATGAAGAATGACTGCGGTTGAATAGCTCTTTGCGATTTCTAGGAACACGGTCAGTATGGTCCTTCAGGTGGTATCGCACGCCCCTGTAGGGCGATATGAACCCTGGCATTTTAGTATAACCAGCATCGCATAGATAATATTTTCCTACATACAGAAACGTATTGTGAGTATATAATCCTTAGAATCCATACCTATTAATGTGTATTATTTAGTTAACAGTGTGCATATTACCTTCATACACTCGAAGACCTTGCGGCGGGGGGGGGGGGGGGGGGGGGGGGGGGGGGTAAAGACAGCGCATCTTTAAGGACAGTAAAATCATTTGCCGATCCTTCCCACCCTGCCATTACGTATGTGAATCTTTTATTGGGCGTAACAGCTGCGAGGACATTTTGTGTAACCCCTTTACGTCCTCTAAAGCGAGGAACAAGATTGATTGGTAACATGGCATCGATATGGGTCCCATCAATCATTCCAATGCAATCCTGCAAGACCAATCAACGATGAAAATACTAAATACACCTTCAATCAATACATCTCATACGTTGTTCCTACCCAAGAATAAGCCATTACCTTGAAATATGGGTACCAAATAGGATTATTGATAATCTCAGGGGGCGTCTCATTAGGAGCTTGCTTCATGAACGTCTCACGCAAGTTGCCAATTGCCTGCATTACTCGGTTAAAGTACCTGCTAATTGTAGAACCTGACCGAATAAAGTTAACTTGCATTACTCTGTTCTTTGACTTGTGACCAACGATATGAAGAAACATTGCCAGCTGCTCCTCTACTGACACATGAACAGTGTCGTTGAGAAGACCCCTTCCTCTTAATATATTTGCCAGATTTATGAATGCATGTCTCCGCATTCTTAAGTAGTGTAAACAACTACTTTCACTCCCGTCCAGAATTCTATTCATGTGGGAGTTTCTATGATGCTCACGCAATTCAGATGGCTCTCTAGGTAATCGGTTTGTCCTGCCCTCGTTGTATAGTAACAGGTTTACGAAGACTATAACGATCGTCAACGCGGCCGCTTTACATGTTTTACAACCCAAATATCTCCATTGTGATCCATCTAAACCGTATTTATAACAAAGATAATACCATGCATAAGGCGATACATACTTATGAAATTATAAAAATAATAGAGCAATTACAAAAGATAACAAGCTACCATAATTTGTATATGGCATGCAGTAATCAAACATCTCCCACACCAATTATATAAAATATTGAACCATACAAAAAACTTTATAACGTAAAAAATAAGAAAATGTGGCATATTCAAACGAAAAACCAAGTGAAAGTAGGGTGGAAATTTTTTTTAAGCCCTCAGGTAATAATTTTTTCATTTTCCTTCTTTCTGTCCAGGCGGTTGCTCCTTCATCTAAACATATCACGATTACTTTTACATTTCATTCCTTCTAACTCATATGTACCCATGTAATGAAGATGTCATGTGCTGATTTTAACCATTTTACAAATCATCCACCTTCTTTTATTTTTCCTCTAGTAACATACTCTCACTTCTACGCAATATGTTGAATGAAGGAACCTTCCTGCCTGCATGTACTCTATAAATACGTAAATCAGACGTATGAAATTATTACGTGTCATCATTGGGCTCTTTTAAAACAGAATCTCTTATCAGGCATGAATTTTGCACCCAACATTCCTCATATTATATCTTGTAATTTCATTGCCAACTACATGATTTCGCACCACTCAACCCCATTACATGCCATGCATGAATCCTCAACATATTGCCCTCAAAATAAACCGACGAATAATTAATCATTGCTGATTTCTTGAAAATAATCAAGCATACCAAACCAATGCACCAACAAGCGATTCCTTATTTTTAAAACTCATTTTCATAGTGTATTTTCATCATAGGGCAATTTATATAATGTAACCGACATCAGTTAAGAGTTCAGCTTGCATGCAATGAGATGATGTCAGAAATCATGCTTTGTTTGTTGTGGCACGCAGATTTGGTCTGCACAAATTACATCAAAAAGAGCTTATTTTCTCTTCTTCTGCCTAAATTCACAACATTTCACAATCACAAACCACCAAATAAGAACACAAATTGCACTGTCAGCATCAATCTCTTTGCATCAAAACAATCTAGCAAACTAACACACAAAGTTCCACAGAAATTATACCTTCCGCAAAGATCACACGCCAACCTATTCACGCTGATACTCCCCTCAAGGAGAAGCTGCTGCCGTGGGCACTCCCGACGATCCTCGTCACCGTGGATCAATTTCGGCAACCCACAACAGCTCCTTCCAACGCAAATTGCATGTAAGAGATAGACAGTTAGGGTTTTCGGCCAGACAAACCCAAGAAATGCTAAAATGGTAACTGAATAACATCTAAAAACCACATTTTTACCTGAAATCATCCGTATAATCTCCAATCCAAGCTCCGATCTGCACATGCAAGCTGCCTTGGGCACACCCGAGGATCCCGCAGCCGAGGATCTCTTCGGCAACCCAAAAAATGACCTAGCTTGGCGCAGAAAGGCACAAGGAAGCCCTAGAAATTTTAGGGTTTTCTCACAAGCCAACCTCCACAATCAAGGCAGAAGGCACATGGGGCGAAGGAGCAAAGGCATCAGTAGGAGGCAGATGGAGCAAAACGACAAGCATTGAAGGTGAGCACACACAAGAGGGCCCCACAAGCGCAAGGAATCGCTTGTAATCGCAGCGAATCGAGAGGAAACCCATATGCCCGCAAGATTCCGCCCTGCCACGGCCACGTCGGCCTTTCCGAGCGGCGGAATCCAGCGCCAAAAGAACAGATCGCGGAAAGTTGAGGGAGGAAAGCATCGGTCAGAGGGTGAACAGTGCAGCGAGAGCGGAGATTCTCGCGGAATCGTGCAAAAGAACAGGCCCTTAAGCCAAGGTTCACCAGCTTGTTCTACAACCACCTAAAGCTCATTTGGATGCTTTATTTTGCTACCCCACACAAGTTTTTTCGTCCTGAATTTTTCTTTTTATGGATGTTAAAAAAACCAGTGCACTTTGAAAACGAGCCCTAGAAAAAAAACACAATCACCCTCTCAGCATGCTGGTCCCCAGGGGGCGTGTTTCTTTTGGGTGCTGAACTGGGTGCAGAGAAATAAATGGGAAGTGTGTAATGTGGCCTTTTGAGGGTGGTGGTGGGCCCTACATATTGAAGTAGTCAATTTCTAACCACCACTCTACCCATCCTTTTATGTAACTACCCGTTAGGATTGTTGTCAGAGTAAAGGATGTCCATATAACATTAGCTTTGGGAGCGAGACTATGGACCTCGTGAATGTGGACATGTCAAATTTTACCTAAAATTTGACATCTATTATTTATAATGAGACCATGCTTCGGAAGCTCTTGGGTGCAAGCAAATTGCAGTAATAAGACTCTAAGGGCCTGTTCTTTTGTAAGAAAGTAGGAGGAGAAAAGTGAAAAAATCACTATTTATGCACTATTCATTGGATTCCTGCATCACTTTCTATTTGTGTGTTCTTTTGTGTATTCTGTTTTAGGGGGAATTTGTCCTACGTGGCATGCGTCAGATGGATTCCTTGCGGGCAAAACAAATCCGAGAATTGTGGCCGGATTACGCTGGAATCTCAAAGCAAGTGGGCCCCTCTCTCCTCCTCCCACCAATCGGAGCGCGCGCTGCTAGTTTTTTTTGCGTTGTTTCGCTGCAACGCGTGAGAACTCATGGGCCCACTTGTTTTAAGTTTTAATTAAGTTTGATTACACATAAGAACTCAAAGCAAGTGGCGGATTTTGCACCTTGATTACACATTTGATTACACGTGAGAACTCATATGCCACTTTGATTACACATTTTGCATCAAATTACTTATTTTAAGTTTTAATTAGTTTGTAAATTAATTAATTAATTTAACTTTAAGTATTTAGTTTAGGTTTAAATAGCGCAAATTAAATTTGAGTGGACCCCACACCACTTTCCAACATACAATTTTCTTCATCCAAAAGAACACACTACACGGAGTGGGACCCACCCCAACTTTCCAACTCCACAATCCAACCCCACTTTCCAACAAAAGAACACACTACTCACCAATTTCTCTCTACTCAGATTCCACACATTCTCAACTTTCCCACTTATACTTTCCTACAAAAGAACATGCCCTAATAACCACATTCTAAAGGTTTTCCCCCCTTATTATGGTATATAGAAAGAATTCCAAATTTTATTTATTATTAATTTTCCACAAGATATTGTTGCTTGCATTGTTGTCATCCAAGGATTCATGGTCTTCTCGACCTCTATTTTGTTTGTACTTTCTAAGAAGCGTGGAAATTCAAGTCTATAATTTTAAAAATTAAAAATTATTTTTTTTGTTGGAATTAGTTGATTTTTTACATTCAACGACAGCATTCTATTTTGCAATAGCCATTAGGGATGTGTGGTGATGTGGCTGGTGCTGGGTGTCGACGGTAAGGAAGTTGTAAGGGTGCTCAAAAGGGAGATAGATGAGTACTGGAGTTAGTATATTTTGATGGCTTCAGAAAGGGTGGCATTTAGGGGAAGATGGAGTTAATGTTCAACAAGTTGGATCTTCTGTCTTTGCATATCTTTCTACTCTCAAAACATACAAAGATGGGTAACGCTAAATACATCCCTAAGAATATGGGTGCATGCAATGATACCTTTCAAAAATGAAAGATTATCATTGCATTTAGGGATGTGCATCGGTAAAAAAGATCGTAGTTCTCGAACAAGCAATCAAAAAGATTCG
This sequence comes from Scilla litardierei, assembly GCA_030789695.1. Classification (NCBI taxonomy): domain Eukaryota; kingdom Viridiplantae; phylum Streptophyta; class Magnoliopsida; order Asparagales; family Asparagaceae; genus Scilla; species Scilla litardierei. The sequence continues at coordinate 224,306,334 of CM061133.1, forward strand.
GAAGCATCTTCAGGGTTAGGTACTCTTACTCCAATGATCGTAGTACTAAGTAATTCTTGACGAGCTCTAATATGATCAGATTTATAAGTAAGCATCTCGTGTAAAATATGAGCAACGGCAAATCCCTGTAGAGCCCAAACTTTCATTTCTCCTACTTGTTCTCCTTGCTTGGCCCTTCATCTAAGGGTTTGTTGTGTAACAAGTGTGTAAAGCCCACTCGAATGTCCATGGGTTCATGCTAAGAATAGCTAGGATTTCCAAAAGCAGATGACATTCGTTTGATGAGAAATTAAAAGGAATATCGAAAATGCACGTGGCTGAAGTTGGAGCAACTACCTTTGAAGTAACATAAAGAAAAGCAACAACTGGAGTGTGAGAGTCAGAGTCGAAAAGAGGATTCCTCACTTCTTTCTCTCGTTCAAAACCGTGCATGAGACTTTCATCTTGCACAACTCCTACCCGAATTTTTTAACCGATTCCAATTTTATTTGGACGGGAAAAATATGTCCGAATTCTGATTCTGAATTGTTAACCGATTGCGAATCCGATTTTAATTCAGACAAGATATTTGATCCGAATTCCGATCCCGATTCGGAAAATGGACAGTTTCGATTCTGATTCCGATTCCAATTCTGAAAATGGACAGTTCTGATTCTGATTTTTGGAACCGGATGAAAATCTTCGTTATTTCCAAATTTATATAATCCATGCATCCCAAAATGCAAATACAAACTCACCAAAATTTCAATAAATCAAAGTATCATACCAATATAATGTTCACAAAATCACACTTCACAGTAAGGCTCATCCCAATATTTCAAATACAAACCCACCAACAGTTCACACTTCGTATACGATTCACAGAATCACAATAAGCCCACAACCAACAGTTCACACATCGTATAAGATTCACAGAATCACAATAAGCCCACAAACAGATTTTTAACTACAATAGGAAACATCAAAAAATAAAAGCAGTTCACAAAAAATACTGAGACAAAAAATTTCTTTGTAATTCAATTCACAAAATACAGATCTCTGACCAATAGCTGCATACTCTTTTCATATGTAAAGTGTCCACACTGGGCGATTCCTGAAACGTAGAAATGAACATCGTGAGAAAATATTAGTTAGTTAGTTACTAAAAAAATTTGAGCAATGACCATTATTGATGTGCCATCCTTACTGAAATCTATTCACAAAGTGATAGAAATATTCTAAATCATGGATATCTTCAAATATATAATTGAAGCCATAATTTGAAGGATAATAGGATTAGATCAATGGATTAATCATTCTTACAAAGAAAACAGAAAACCCTCTTTCTCATATCCTTCTCTGCAGTTCATCATCAAGCTAATGCACAAGTCTTAACCCCATCAAGCTATAAATTTATTTTTTGATTGGATTGTGATTAAAGAACATTATTACTATATAGCAAGTATGGTTTCTGAATACTGAAAGTCTCTTATGTTCCGTAGGGAGTACTACAGTATGTGGTTGTATAAGACTTCGAATGGCATGGTGATGTCATCAGTGTCGCTTTGACTCAAAAGTTTAACACTACATACCCAAATTCATACGATCTGCTGGTTAACTTAAGCAGAATGTCTCAACCAGTATTTGCACAACTTGAAAAGAAGCCTTCCAAAAAACAAAGCCAGATGAATTCACAAAAAAAAACTAACGAACGTATGTTGCAAGTATGCTGCAACAGTAGTTTGTTAACAAAGCTTGTCTTTCTAAAAATAACATATCTTGTATATATAGGTCTTTGTGGTTCATATTCCATTTAATACCTCCATATAGCTCATTCAGACCATTGACAAAGTAGGAATAGACAAGAAATGAGAAATAAATAAGCATTGGTATGAAAGAGGGCTAAAATTATTCACTAGTTAGCAATTCAGCACATATAAAATTATATAGTATAAAAATATAGCTAGGTTCCTCAAGACATGTAACTAATAATCATATCAGCAGGTTTCCCATCAATCTCAATGTCAAAGTAAACCTTGTGCGTTATTTCCTTCACTAGTTAGCAATTCAGCACACATAAAATTATATAGTATAAAAATATAGCTATGTTCCTCAAGACATGGAACTAACAGACGTGGAACTAATAAAATTTACCATCTACATTGAATGGTCCAAAACAAATATCAAGACTATGATAAAATGAAGTAAAGGTTTGTATTAGAGGGAATATGTGGGGAATGATTGTTGGGATAACCAGTGAAAAGCCTGGTAATCCAACAGACAATCTTACCAAGAATAATTTCACAGGATCCTTCAACAAAATTTCAAATCGAAACACATAACTGACCATCAGTTACCACAAAGACATACTGCAACTTTGATCCTGGTAAAAATTCCTCATTGAAACATCACCATTCAAAAAATGGGTATTCTAAAACCATTCCAATCACAGCTTCACTTCAAGTTAGACTTATTAAATGGGAATTACTCATTGATACTTGATGCTTTGCTGTTATCTGAAATAATGTAAAAAAAAAACAAGATATACCCGATAAATTTGTCTCATACTTCGGTTACAGATTCACTAAGCAATTTGCTAAGCTCACCGTCATTCTCCAAATCTGCACAAAGAACACGTTTGATATTATAAATTTTTAAGGTTCAATCATTCTAAAATTAAATAAAAAACTAATATATCTTCATCGAATTTTGCACTCATCTCGTCCTCCATCGTGTAAACACAGTAGAGATTTTTATATGTTCTGGGCTTCAACCTGTCTTGTGCACAAATGAGAGCCTCCATAGTCTTTGGAGCCAAAGAACTCCTATGCTCGTCAAGTATCCGACCTCCAGTGCTAAATGCCGACTCTGAAGCCACAGTTGTAATTGGAATTCTAGGACATCTCGAGCAACTTTTGCCAACACCTTATAATTGGAGGAGTTTGACTTCCACCATGCCAAAATATCAAACTGCTGAGGTGGTACAAACTAACAATAAAAATTTGAATTTGTCAGTCAATAAGCAAAGTAGATATTATATAAAGCAAAGCAGTAGTATATTAATAGATTAATACCCGATCAGTGAGATATCGATCAACCTCGCCCACTTATTTTGGATTTGTTGATTGTTGATGAAGAAATATAGCCAACTGGTCAAACTCATCACTCGAAGCCATAGTAGCTGAGTTGCTCCCATGATCTTGACGTTGAGTCACTTGTGTAGGCAAATTTGTGTTGTACCCATTATAAATCCTATAGAGCTCAGTCTTTAAGTTGTTCACGCAATCTTAACCAATCACTTCTCCAAAAGTATTCTTGTTGAGGAGTAAATCTGCTAACACTAAATTTGTATTGAAATGAGAATCACGGGTACAATGATGACAAGTTTTGGGGATTAGACGAGGCTAAATGTGAATGGAAGGCGCTTTGCAGATGGAAAGCCCAAGGTCGCCCTTCAATTGGAGTAAGTCGCCCGTCTAATGGAGTTGATTGCCCAAGGTTGCCTCAACCGCCAGCAGCAGAAGCAAACTACCTGCAAGGAGAATAACTCGTCAGAAAGGCGGGGCTGGATGCCAGCCCGTAGCCTCTCCGACGCTTAAGTCAGCGGGTGACTGCTTGGAGAACGTCGAACAAACATGGCGATATTGGAGGCAGATCGGCACTTGTGTGGAGAATTAGTGTGAAAGGCACGAATATGTGGAAGATATTCGTCCTTGTGAATAAGTATATGTATTAAGAATTCTTACAGATTAGCCAGCCCCTTTCTTATTGGAGGAGAAGGGGTATTTATAGGCTGCTGGAGTCGGTTGCTTTAGCTGAGCTGGCGGTGTCAGGGGTCTGACTTAGGATGTCAAGCCGAACGTGTTAGGCGCGCTTTTGTAAGGCCGTCAGAGTTGTTAATGTCAGGTGTGTTTTTGTCAGGCTGTCTGGCGGCAAAACGGATAGGCGTGCTTTCGGCAGGTGGTCAGGGGTAAAGCGGTGAAGCGGCCAGGTGCACTTTTGTCAGACTTGTTTGTATTGGAACTACTAGTGGCGTGTCATTTTCCTCAGGGGCGGAGTTGAAGGGTTTTCTGGGACCCTTAGGGCACAAAAACTCTATGTCCATCCTAAGTCGGACGGAACATAGACAGAAATAGCAGCGGAAAATAATCATGTTAATCTAATTAACATTTAACCCTAAGGTCCGAGACCCTAATCCAAGATCTATGCTGACTTGGGATGGGTCTGACCATCCCAAGAAAGATCTAGCCTACTGCGATTAAATTAAACTAATGCTAATATACACATACCCGAAATCTCAACCCTGGGCAGGCGAGATGTTCCGCACCATCTTCCGAGCCGCTCCCGTCCCACGCCGAGCCGCTACTCGAACCGCTCCCCGAACCGCTCCTCGAACCGCTCCGCATCCCGAGGCGATCAATCCCGTGTCGCCGAGCCAACCACGTGTCGAAGAAAGTTTCATGCGAGTGAAACCTCTGCCTAGATTTCGGATCCGAATCCGAACTCCTTTGCGGCTTTGCTAGAGCCCTCAGGAGCAAGGCAGAAATTTATAGGGAGAGGAGAAATATTAATTTAAGCTTAGATCCGAGCGTGCTCCAACATTTACGAGAGCCGCTCAGATCTAGAGCTTGGGACAAGTTATGAGGAAGGGGGAGGGCCTCTATTTATAGAGGCGGCTGACTCTCCCCTTTTCTCCACAACCGAGGTGAGACTATTAATTTGGGATTAATTAAATCAAGTTAGTTTGCCTTTCACAAAGGGCAAAATTCCTCGAATTTTAACTGCCTCACCGTTGACCTTCAATGTTGGTACAACCTACCAAATCGAAGAGGGTTCAACGGTGAACGTGTAGGAAAAAACGGCTCGTCAATCCGAGTCCGTTTGACCCTTCAAACAATTGTCCAAAGTTAGCCAAAAGTCATGCTTCTCTTAGAAACGTAGCCGTCAAGAAAATCTCAGGTTTCAAAAAACCCTAACCAGAAAATTCGGGCTTGGTGGGCCTCCATTTTCGCTGGTTTCAGCCCAACAGTTTGGGCTGACTTGTTTTGGCTATAACTTGTGTATTTGGACTCCGTTTTTGACGCGGTTTGAACCTGCGTTTAGAGCGGGACGATCCCGTCATATAGGTAACCTTTTCAACACGTTTATTTAATTAAATATATTCTTAAACAATTTAAGACACATTTAATCTCTTTTGCATCATCTGCAAATTAGTCCCTATCTAGGCTTAAATTTTCATTTGCATCAAATACAAATGATCCGAGGGAATATTCCTCTACATCTCCCACTTGCACTCAGAATCATTTATCCCGAATGCAGGAGATGATTGCAAATATCTTTTGCAATATTTTATCCCTTGCATCAAATGCAAATTATTCTCCATAACTAATTTCTACCTATTACTAGACGAAGGTCGCACTCTGTGTGAGACCCTACAGCCTGACCCGTACAACAGGTTGGGCTCGAAGCCCTATACGGCAGTGACCACAAGCAGTGGTTGCCGTCCCTGCTTCAGGAATCATCATTATGTGGTTGACTCATTGACATGAGTATTGTCGGGACCACCCTGACTGTTTCCGTGATGAATTCCGTAGTTATAGTCTCTTCGTCTTAACTATGTCGTGTAAATCAAGTCTAGGGTACGGTCAAACTGTCAACCCCAATAACTTGACTCCGGTTAGTTTCTATCGATCTTTTAGTAAAAAATGTTGGACTTCTTCCAACATACTCTGGCCAGAGTTTTTACTAAAGACCGAACTAACCCTACGACACTAACTCCCATTGACCGGGAGAGACGAATCCTCTCTTGGTCATTACTCGCCTCGTACGCTTCAAGTGACACCTGATCAAAGACCTTTCGAAAGGGCTTGCCTAGAAGCTAGGTCAGTTGATCTAAGTGGCACCGTTCACGCACAGGTTCATCAAAAATGACCTCAAGTCAAAAGACCAACTAGCCTATCATCACTAATAGTTATCATTGACAGATTGGTCAAAATAACCATATGATAACTCTTGTGGATCGTTCAGTGAACTCATTCTCTAATGAGCACCTGTGTCTCGTCTTCGACTTCGCCAAGTCAAGCGATCATGAGATCATCGCCACCGCTAAACGGTGAAGACCAAGACACAATAGTCTATCCGATGTTTCGATATCCTTGTCTCGAAACATCTACGACCACGAACCCTTTTAGACTTATGCTACAGACGGTCAAACATTTCTCCATGATCGAGATACTCATCTCTATACATGTTTGACCTTGCATAAAGTCTCAGGACTTTACCTAAGTTAATATCTAATGTTAACTACATTATAATATAACTTAGATAAATTGTTACCAAACAGCTTACTATTATTTCGAGCAAGATGTTTGTGCTTTTCACACACAGAGATAGATTACCTTTAGGGTATCTTCTCTCAACATCTCCCACTTGCACTCAGGCCCATTTATCCCGGTATCTTATACCGTTTTTACACATAAGTTTTCCCGACTTCATGTCGAAGAGCCTTCGTGAGTGGATCTGCTAAAACCGTCTACACTATAGACTTAAGGGGTTTTTATGTTCATGTTAGACCAACCATTTGAATCTCATTCAAATAATTCACTTGGTCTATCGGAATCTATAATATTTAATTTTCTTGGATCTTATCCAGTTCATCGTACCTTACGATAATAATTTAAATTAGTTAATGGTCATTTCAAATGGCTCATATCTATTTCTGATAAAGTATCAAACTTTTGATTACTTTGTCAAACTATATGTTCCATCTCTTTGATGCCTTGCATGTAATTTACACGCTCCCACTAACCTTGAAAACTCTATGGCTAATTCATATAAGTTGGTCCGTCTAAATCATATTTAGAAAAACGAACTTATAAGTGAATGCTCCAATTTCCATGGTCAAACTGAGCGTTTACATCGAGTTTGGTCCGAGTAGATCTGTACACATATGCTGGTGAGACGGTTTCAACTAATCCGTTTTAAAGAAATTAGGATGAAAACCGTTCTCGACCAATATGATTGTACTTCACTATTTTCTTTATGCATCTAATCTTTCAACTTAAAGTTTTACTTGCAGAAAGCAAGGAATCATTTTCCTTGGGTGCGTAAACTAAATTCCAAAATTTATTTACGCACACGGACCAATTCTGATTGCATCAAGTTATAAATCGAAGATACTACTCCGAATTTTCATCCCGGAAGTTGACTAAGTCATCATCATTTATGATGTCTAACTCGACTCTTCGTCTCACGAAATTCGAGTAATTATACAACTTCCTAATGATTGATTTAATGAATATCTTATTGATAATATCCTCATAGAACATTATCAAAACCTAGGCATTACTATCTGGGACTTAACCCAGAGGGAGGACTTAACTCAGAGTCACTTGTTATGGATCGCACCGAGTCTAACTAAGTGTGATTCATACCTTTTAACACACTGATGTGTTAACAGATTTGACCTGAGAGAAAATCACATTTTATTTTAATTACGCAAGATTTAATGTAGCTAAGTATTTGACCATTCGATCTAATCGAATCAGTTTAAATACTTTAGTCATTTCGTTCTTTATTATATCAGACTTGTGTTTCATCAAGAACACGTGTCTTAATAAAATATACGAATAACTTAATTTGGTTAATCTAGACTCGGGTTCATCAGTATGTAGCAGACTGAGTTCGACAACTCATTCTCCCACTGTCTTACAGATGGGTTTCGGCCATTCTATCTAAGAGGATAAGACTCACAAGTGTTTGTAGACTTCATAATACGAGAGGTCAGACCCCTCTTTATGTGACTTGTGAAGCTTAGTCTCTCGATACGGCCTAGTCTATTTTTTTCATACAAGTTTGCTACTATCTTGTGTATTTATATATATTAACATTTAATATATATATTATCGTTATACATAAATTACTAACGCAAAACATTGCTTCAGAAGCGAGGTGACGACATTCGTCAAATTGTGTTAGACGTCTTTTGTATAACAATAATTATAAAATCGTGACATCAAAATATGTCACATTTTCATTTCCTCATACTTATGCCTTTACTAATGATAAATTAAACTAACTTTCTCAATTGACTTTCCGGAGTGCATTCTTCCTTTTCTAAATCACATTTAGATATTAAATGACCGAACATAAATAAATAGCTATGCAAGCATCTCATAGATCCAAATGCCTGAGAGTTGCAATCTTGAGTGTAGCTCAAGAAGTTGCTTTTCTCAAGATCCGGTTGGGATACATAGTCTTGCACCGCTTATGCTCTCGTATTCAACTCAAACGGTTTGATCGAATTCTCGAACTTTTGCTGATCAAAATTGTTTGTCGAGACAACCTTGAGGGTAGCTCGACAAGTTGTAGGGAGAAACATACTTCGAATATCCTATATGTTCAAGCTGCCTCATATAGAGACGAGTGACATGTTGCGTGAATTTATTTGTTGGACCCAGAACTTAATGAAATCATATTTCTTAAGTCTGTTCTTTAGAAGGTCATTTTAATGTCAACGAGAATATAGTTTTGATTCTATCAATTAGAATTTAGCTTGATATTCAATTAATCAACCTATTTGACCAGTTAACTTATTCCATTAAAATATTATATTTCGATTCCTTCGGTAAACATAGTCTTGCCCTAATTTAGCATATGTTCAATATTAAATATAGGTAGATTGGCATTCATCTATCTATATCCTTCCACTATTTTTACGATCGTTTCAAAGCTTAATAACGAACGATTTAATCGACTTAAAATATTTAAAATTTAGTGAAAGAGGGATCCAATCATCCTGAACCTCACAACCTTGAGGAGACTCAACAAGTTGATTGGTTCCATGATTGGTAGACTAACTCTTAGTCAATCATATCACATGTGACTCCCTATCGTTTTTACCCACAGTCACTTATGATCTTGAGAAGACTCAACAAATCATAATGACTGGTCTAGTCAGACCCTTGATTTCGTGTCCAGATTTGACTTAGATCGATACTCGAGGAGACTCGACGTATCGATTTGGGTCAAGTCTAGACTACATCACATGTATGGAGTTTGTTCCTTAAAGATAAACATGTTATAGCTTGAGGAGACTCAACAACTATAATTGTCTTCTTTGAGTTACCAAGCTCCAAAATCAAGGAGGGATACGGATTAATCTTTAATAAGATTTATAACGCATTGACTAGATATAGTCCAGGGTGTCATACAATCATGATTCGCGACATTGCGGTCCAGCGGAACACAGCCAGGGAATTGACTAAGCCAGGATCACTGCCCCTTGGACTAGCAAGGGTTGATCCAGAACTCTTAGCCAAGCACATTGACTGGATCATGGTCCATTGAATGAAGCTTGTCATTTTTGTATGTGTGCCATAGACTAAACAGCTTTTATTAACAACTAATTAATCCTATCAACTAGTTAAATCCTTAAATTCAAAATTTTAGGATTTGTTTAATAACTTTTATTAAGTCCTTATCAACTATAAGGTTCACGTGCTATCCTAATCGTTATTAGGATTTTAATAAATTTATTAACCAACGCTAAAAGCGAAGTCCTTTAATGAAATTTAATAATAACAATTAGAATTAAGATTTTCATTAAAAGGACTACCCTAATCAGGAATTAGGTCTTAAAGCATTGTTAATGTTTTATTAAAACATAGCATGTCATTAAAATTCAATTAATAAATTTTAATCATTTTTAATGGCTAACCTAAAGGGTTGTCTTGTGTTATCAAATAAGGGACAAGAAGAACTAGCCATTAAAATAAAGCTACACTAATTTATCGCATAAAGATAGTGCACACCTATTTAACAATTAAATAGATTAAGTTTATCGCATAAACAATTTTAGCATGCATACATAAATTTAACATTTAAATTTAAAATATGATTTTAAAATATTTTATTTTTATCTCATAAAAACTTGTTTTTAAAATCACAAATTTGCATGCTACTTTAAAAAATTTATCGCATAAAAATTTTAACCTTTAAAATCAGTTTTAAAATATCTCATAAAATTAAAACATCATTTTAAAAAACTTTCATGCTTAAAAATTTATCATATAAAATTTTAGGCACTTTAAACTTATCACATAAATTTTAAAAGATTTAAATTTAGTTTAAAAAATTATCACATAAATTTTAAAACGTCATTTAAACATTTCCATGTTCAAAATTTATCAAATAGAATATTTGAACATCTAAAACATTTTTGAAAATTATCTCATAACTTTAAAAACATTTTTTTAAAGCATTTAAAAGCATTTCATAGTTTAATAGAAATCGCAGGCTAGATCGTTACGCACACCTGGCTCTGATACCACTGAAGGGGTATCACTCTGATATCATTGCGACGCTGTTAAGACCCATCATCCATGGCACCCTAGACCTGTCACAAGATACCTCAGAAACTTGTTTTACGGTATGCCTCTCGACAATGCCCAACCCATTATAAGATCACCATCTTATCGGGACTTGGTATGGTAAGAGCGATTACTTCGGGTCGGCTCATAACTCGAGAACCCGTACTCAAGCTCAACAAGCTCTGATGCCACTGAAGGGTTTTCTAGGACCCTTAGGGCACAAAAACTCTATGTCCGTCCTAAGTCGGACGGAACATAGACAGAAATAGCAGCGGAAAATAATCATGTTAATCTAATTAACATTTAACCCTAAGGTCTGAGACCCTAATCCAAGATCTATGCCGACTTGGGATGGGTCTGACCATCCCAAGAAGGATCTAGCCTACTGCGATTAAATTAAACTAATGCTAATAAACACATACCCGGAATCTCAACCCTGGGGCAGGCGAGATGTTCCGCACTGTCTTCCGAGCCGCTCCCGTCCCACGCCGAGCCGCTCCTCGAACCGCTCTCCGAACCGCTCCTCGAACCGCTCCGCATCCCGAGGCGATCAATCCCGTGTCGCCGAGCCAACCACGCGCCGAAGAAAGTTTCATGCGAGTGAAACCTCCGCCTAGATTTCGGATCCGAATCCGAACTCCTTTGCGGCTTTGCTAGAGCCCTCAGGAGCAAGGCAGAAATTTATAGGGAGAGGAGAAATATTAATTTAAGCTTAGATCCGAGTGTGCTCCAACATTTACGAGAGCCGCTCAGATCTAGAGCTTGGGACAAGTTATGAGGAAGGGGGAGGGCCTCTATTTATAGAGGCGGCTGACTCTCCCCTTTTCTCCACAACCGAGGTGGGACTATTAATTTGGGATTAATTAAATCAAGTTAGTTTGCCTTTCACAAAGGGCAAACTTCCTCGAATTTTAACTCCCTCACCGTTGACCTTCAATGTTGGTACAACCTACCAAATCGAAGAGGGTTCAATGGTGAACGTGTAGGAAAAAACGGATCGTCAATCCGAGTCCGTTTGACCCTTCAAACAATTGTCCAAAGTTAGCCAAAAGTCATGCTTCTCTTAGAAACGTAGCCGTCAAGAAAATCCCAGGTTTCAAAAAACCCTAACCAGAAAATTCGGGCTTAGTGGGCCTCCATTTTCGCTGGTTTCAGCCCAACAGTTTGGGCTGACTTGTTTTGGCTATAACTTGTGCATTTGGACTCCGTTTTTGACGCGGTTTGAACCTGCGTTTAGAGCGGGACGATCCCGTCATCTAGGTAACCTTTTCAACACGTTTATTTAATTAAATATAGTCTTAAACAATTTAAGACACATTTAATCTCTTTTGCATCATATGCAAATTAGTCCCTATCTAGGCTTAAATTTTCATTTGCATCAAATACAAATGATTTGAGGGCATATTCCTCTACAGGAGTTCCCCTGGATGGAGAGGTAGGCGAGCTGCTACTGAGGCGTGTTGGGGTAGATCTTGCGATTCGTCGAAGGGCTTCTTCTTTCACGCCCCGTTCCCCAGAATACCCGACATCTAAATTTTTTTTCCAAGTATCCTGAAGAGTAAGGGTGATGAGAGAGGAAAAGAAAGAGAAAGGAGACACTGAACAAGCAGGCCACTGTGCACATGCTGGGATAGTACAAGTGAAGCTCCATAATAATATCAAAACAATCTCATAAATAACATAGATCAACAACCACATAACATATATAACAACTTCCATTAATGTACATAGTCTAGATACACCACTACACAAACACCATCACTCTCCACCTCCCAAAACAACCATATCACACCATAACTTCAGCTCATACCAAGTGCTACCCCTGAAACCCGACTCCAAGTCACCGTCAACCATGCTACCCCTGCTACCTGAAAAGTGGGGAGGAGCATGTCAATGCGTGCCCCAGTAGGAACCAACTTAGATTTGGAACACCGTTCTAAGGTTATCAAACCACAAGGCAAGACAAGAGAAATAGAGCTTGTTACTAATTACAATAATGAAAATTAAATAGCTAAACAAGGGGATCATACCTACGGTCCAATGTCGAGTTACTTGCAGAAAAGGGTTAGCACGAATAATAATAATAATAATAATAATAATAATAATAATAATAATAATAATAACACAAGTGTTCAAGCAACCATCTATTCTATAAAACATGAAGATTTTGAATCTTATCCTACAAGGACAAAATTTTGTCATACGTGGCAAGTTTTTCCTAAGTGGCAATGACAATTTTGGGGGACTTAAATTTTGGGGGAAAACTTAAATTTGGGGAAAAACTTGAAAATTTGGGGGATCTTGAAATTGGGGGGGACTCAGCCATTAAATAAACCGTGCCCTATGGGCACGTGCAATGACTAGTTATCTAATAAGATAAATGCAAGTGCCTGAGGCATGACACAGAGTTGCAAAGAACATGCAAATGGAAGGGAAAGTGCTGCCAGCAGAAGGAGTAACATGCAATTTATTATTTTATTATTATATAATTGAATTAATTGGAACTTGGGTAAACTGTGTGATACCAGGACCTAGACATCACCCCAAATTTGGAGTGGATATAGCACACGGCGCAGTGGACACGGGCACTGTATAACACCGGGCCTCTCAGCTCCCCCGTCCATGTCAGGAGTGAGGATCTCCACATAATAACACAACCTCCGTATGTCCCCTCCACTCCCGGTAAAGGTGAGTGGGTATAAATATCTCCTCCACTCCCCGTAAAGGCGAGTGGATATAAATATCACATATCACATAATCATTCCCCCCCAACTTCTCAGTCCAGGCTTCATATCCACAATTTACTCAAATCCCATCTAAACCCAGGTTTTGCTAACCCACCCTTATTAGAGAGGACTGAGACATTCAAGAGTTTCATTTTATCATTTTAGTAATGAAGGAGTCATGTTGCACGTTCCACATTCATACCAACGTGGGTCATGCACCGAAGTGCCATGCTCTCCACCGTAATCAAAACATATATCAAATGGGTCATGCACCGAAGTGTCATGCCCTCCATCCTAATCAAAACATATATCAAATGGGTCATGCACCCAAGTGTCATGCCCTTCAACATAGCCAATTCAATTCATTACTCATAACATATGAAATCATGCTTTACATGACCCCATCATTACTATTTCACAACATATTTCATAACACAAATGTTTACAAGCCCATTTCTCATATTTTTCAACTTTCATTCCATTGTGGCATTTTCACAAACACGTGGTGAACGTGAAGTGTGTGTCCATAAGAACATTAGCAAATCCATTGGAAAAACATACCATTAGTCTAACTTCCATGTAAAAACAATAATCATGTATCATAGAGAGTGGATTAGCAAGAATACACAATTTATCACACCATTTAACCATTTCAGCTTACAAGAAATGTACATGCAATCCTACAAGATGGATGATATCACCCAATTATAATCAGAATTTAACAAAAATTCCTAAATTAAAGTTGTAGGTATGATATTTTTGGATTTACAGATAAAATTTCAGGCAAAATATTAAGTAGGTGATTTATGGTGAATTATTTGGTGAAGTGTGTCAAATTTGTTTTTAGACATATTTCAAGGTCTATATTGAAAACCAATTTTCGGCATGTTGCAGCCAGAATTTCGAAATATAAGCACTGCGATGAAATTATAGATAAACTTGTTAACTTTCCAACGAGACCAAAAACATAAAATTACATGGAGTGTGCATGCAATAAGCTTCATTTTTCTAAGATGTGTCAACACTGAAAATGATACAGACATGTTACAAAGATGTAAGTTTTGCTTCTAATATCTAAGTTGAACTTATATCAAAATTTATATGAATTTGGGGTAGAACTTCAAGATCTACAAGCATATATTTTTTTCGAAACCTAAGTCAAGCTACAGTAATCAGCATTATAGAAACAACACACAACCAAATTTTAGGATTTCAAAGGGGTTGTTTTTACTAAGAATTTCAAGGGATAATTTGTGAAATTAAAACATAGCTCATGAATTTTCACCATCCCTAATTCATATTAAGTAAAACATGCTATAAAAACATAATAGCAAGAATCAATTTAATAGAATTCCAAAACCAAGAGGGTTCCTACCACAAATCTTGATTTTCCTCCCTTTTCCTTCTCTTCTTTCTTCTCCACCTTCTTCCCACTTGAACCCATTTGAGATTCTTGATTTTTGGAGGGGTAATTAGGGTTTTGGATTGAGGAGGAAGGAGGATAGAGGGGAGGGGTGGCCGGCCATAGCATGGGAGGGAGAGGGTAAATGAGAAAAGGGGATGAAAAATGAGAGAAAGAGAAAAATCTAGATTTCTCTCTTTCTTTCTCCTCTCTTCTTATTCCTTTCTTCTCTTCCAAGAAAGGAATATTCCAAGGGAATATTCCATGTGGAAATGACCAAAATACCCACATCTTCCAAGTATTTACAAGTTTGCCATTACTTTATGCACACACAATTTTAGTATGTAGGCACAACATTTTTAGTCCAAATGACCATTTTGCCCCTCGCCTTTCTAAAATTTTACGGCGGTTTCCATTGACCCCTAACCCCTTTCACACTTGCATGGCTTCCCTACACACACCCATGCATGCCCACACATGCTTACACGCACCACGTACACACGTCCAGTACAATTCCTGTTGTTTTACACCCACGACGTCATTTGCACTTCTCCCGCACTCTTTCTTGCTTTCTCGTCTCTTAGACACGTGTTACGGTCCAATCCCCCTTGCACTATGCTACATACATCGATATCTACGTTTATTTCATGCCTACACATGTATCGTAAGTAGAAATACCACATGTGTTCAGTAGAATACACATATAGTTCAAAACAGGGCATTACATCCTACACACCTTAAAATAAAGTCCGCCCTCGGACTTTCTAGGGCGTGAACTCTGCCTAAGGTCACCTCGGTAAGATGGTCTCACTACCCATGAAGTACGAGCAAAATTACATACTTACGCCATACGTATATACACTATATACTTCACTGTCATCCATACACATCTGAATCACATACATATCACGGATACGTCCTACTATTCGTCTAATAGCACATCCACATCGCCATGTGCACTCACTGCGTACACATATATATATGTCTTTCACATAAACATCTAGACACACATATTCACACACTAACATATTCATGACACATCACAATAAGTCTCTATACGTATTATTACACGAATTTAGATCACTACTCATATCCATGTGCATACGACATCACATCGTATCCATATCACGATGCCTTCAAGTATAACGACTTATATTCTACTTGCTTATATATATATACATATACGTCTATATCCTTGCACAAACACACAACAATAACATTAATCTACACACCATTTCTTGATAGATATGGTCACTATCATAGTGTCACACCGTATGTACACCTGATCTCTATACTCCCAATACTTAGTCATATTGACTCATTCCCATGTATAGGCATATAAATATCTATATACACACATTATTTAGTCACATCCATACATGCATTCACCTGCACGTACTAACATATGCATGATTGATCGGTCCATATTTTACACCTTTTTTCTACATATTTGCACGCCATTTTGATTGCTCATATTGCGATTTTCATGATTATTCGATGATATCCCGTTACTTTTCATTATTTCTTGTTTTTGTCGGATTTCAGGAAATATGAAGCGATCGAGAGCAAAAATGAGCTTAAGAGACTTGTACGCGTACCGGAGCATCGCCCATGGCCCTATCAAGAAGCTAACAATACTGGAGGATGAGTGGAAGAAGAAGGAAATCGATAGAATCGACGAAGAGGCGAGGAGGAGAAGAGTTAACTCTAGAAACAGACCACTCGGTCGAGTAACACCGTCCACTCGGCCAAGTGAAGAAGCGTATTCGGCCGAGTACAACTGATACGAAGAGACTTTGTGCTACAATGCACTCGGTCGAGTGTTGAATTCCACTCGGCCGAGTAGAGAACTCCACTCGCCCGAGTCAGTCAGAATTTCTGAATGACTTCGAAGCAGACTCTCTGGAATTTTGGGAGAACATCAGAAGACCCCACTCGATCGAGTAGAGAGGTCCACTCGCCCGACTAGAGAAGTCCACTCGCCCAAGTGAAGAATCCCACTCGGCCGAGTGACGCCGATGACACGAGCGCCCAAATTTTCAGACAGCCTCCCACTCTTTTGAAATCTGCTATCATTCCAGTAGTCAAAGTATTTTTCTCATATTTTTTATAATAGTAGACTTCATGACGGTTCCAACGCCGCCAAGAACGCGCCAATCGGAGGTCGGATGAAATCTGGAGAATTTCTGCAAGTTGATGCTGCAGTGCTGGAATTCGCATATCAGTGTCACTCAGCCGAGTGACACTTTCACTCGGCCGAGTGAGCTTTCCACTCGGCCGAATGACCAGTTTTTGACAGTTTTTGACAGAGTGCTGTTTTCTGTAGTTTCTGTAGGAATTCTCACTCGGTCGAGTGAGCTTTCCACTCGGCCGAGTCGCTGCTGGTCCAGAACTAAAGTCACGCGCAGATTTGATTTTGGGCGCGGGTTTCAGAGGGGGTTTAGGGGTTTTTGCTAGGGTTTTGAGGGGGTTATATAAGAGGTTTGTAGCTGACATTAGAGGAGAGTTCAAGAATGTTTTCTTAGGAATTATTTTAGAGGTTAGGCCATGCCCTAGGCCCCCTCTTGGATCTAAAAGCTTGTAATTGGATTGAAGTTCTTCATCAAAGCTAAGTATCTGTATTCTTATTATTTGAATCTTTGATTTGCTATCTTTTCATATGCAAGCAATGTCTCATATTGATTTCTATATCGTTATTGCTAAGCTTGGTTGATTGTTGTTCTAGGGCATATGGATGAACCCTATGGATCTAATTTCAGATTTGTGATGAATGAATTCATATGTTGCTAGAATTGCTAGGAGGTTAGGTTGTGATTCATTTATTACAGATAGCTAGGGAGTTCCATCGATTATGGTTTGCAAGTGATTGGATTCTAATCGATGGAAATGCCTAGATATTCGATTTAGATTTATAATCGAGATTCTTTAGACTTGGTTTGCAAGAGATTGGACCAAAGCTAGGATTTTTATTATAAATCTATACCCATATTCGTTTGCAAGAGATTGGACGAATACGAACTATCACAACCTAGATCGTAACTCGAGTTTGCACCAGAGTGGGCTCGAGGTGCGATTGGACGATGATGTCGATCTTCATGCTAGTGGCTTAGATTAGGGTTTGCACGAGAGTGGGCCCTAATCTAGGTTGCTATAGACCGGCAATAGCGCGAGAGCGTGAGCTTGGTTCTATATTCAGTTACGACTAGTTCACCTCAACACAAGTCTAGTAGTATTGAGATTCACGATTCACATAGATGTATGATGATCCGTAGTGGGGATTCCCTAGCCCTAGACACTTTTATTATATTGTATTTGAATCGATATTTGACCGACTTCTTTATCACCGACACCGACATCGACATCCACCACCATTTTCATTATATCATACCATAACCATCTCCACCAATAATACATTCGTAAACAAACCAACCTAGGATAGATTGGAGCCAACACCACCTCCTCGTGTTCGATACCCGCTGGCCACTTTACCGTACGCTTGCGGTAAGACTACAATCGTGTCTCCTGGGTGTGTATCCGGGGGTCGATCAATGATCAAGTCACATAAGGTTCACAATCATGCTTTAAATAATTATACACATAATCTCACATCCCTAGGAGTGCACTTACTGCCTCACACAGATAGGTACATGTACCACACGCAATACACACAAGAGTGCACAAACATAATACATTCTTCGCCCCATGCTATATATGTAACTACCTTTGCACATCCTACGCACATACAACCATAATAGTCAAATAATTATAAACATCCATCTACACCCCACACACGCGTATACATATAAATATGCAAACAAACACACACATTCCAATACCCACATATCAAACAGTTTCATTCACTTACATTTATCAAACATATATACACCTACATTCCATATCTTATCACATTTACATCTACATTGCACATGTATATACATACACACATGCTTTGGTACAGCCCTATATATATACACACATACAAGTAGAAATACATTTATCCAGGGCATACCGAGATACACCTGGATGGACAACCCTATAGGATAGATCAGCAAGTAAACAAACAAGATATGTATAAGTGTGTGTGTGTATATATATTCATTTATCCAATATACACACCATTACATATACTCCTACTGCACCTTACACCTACATGAACACATCCCTACACTTCACATTCATACAAGTATTATATATTCACATATAGGTAACAAACAATACTTTACATAGATACTCCACATCTAATTATATACACACTCATTATATACACACAGATGTATTCATATCAACACCATATATATATATCTCTAGGCCTACACATAGCCATATACATGTTCGCTCATACACACCAGATTATTATTCTGATAGTAGGTATGCACACAGACATGTATATATACCTATTAGGATCCATGCAACCATGCACATACAATCCCATGTATGGGCACACCCACCCATACACACATGCTATACATATCCTGCTATCATATACCCATACAGGGAAGCTACCCAACTGTACCAACATGTAGTCGGTAGCCACCCATACCATTATATACATAATATCCAATATATTTACACTTTTACTAGCATACTAGTACATACACAAATAAGTGTATTTCAATATTTATACATATTCGATAAATAGCCACATCCACTATACGTACACAACCATATTACTGATACATGTATATCAGAATAGGGATCATTCATATACATATACATATAACCACTCATAAGACATCCACCAATACACATTCAATAATAACAACACATATATCACACCATGCTTGCTACAACACACCTACATACATACAAGTATCTCATATGCCAATACACAATCCCCCTCATGCCACTATATACGAAAGGGTACGTGCACTACATATACATCCAAATGGTCCTTTAAGCACCATTCTACACGTAAGCGTATACACACATATATACATATACCATAACTCCACTTAACCATGCAAACCCACAATCTTTCCATGTATACCTGCACTCTATGGTCTCAAATCCTTATATCCACCACATCTACATATGATGCATGTCACACTTATATCCGTATCCCATAATAGGCACAGTATAGCGCTAAGGGCCTCAACTTAGGTGGATGGGTCTAAAGCATCCATACACTCCTTAGGATACATCCTCTCCAAACACCTTGGAGCATTACTCATACTGTCCATACGTCCCTTATTTATCTATATCGCTACATACACACCATATATGGCCATACATAGTACCTATCTTCACGCAATAGTATAACCCACAACCGTATACCAAATTAAGACAATATATCGATTCATATAGATACATAGGCAGCATATACACATACTCACAGTTATTCAAATCTAACACATGAGGAATTCATACACTAGAAATGCAACACTAGAAATATATATACACCAATATCCCAACTTATATCTACACCACCTATCCATACAAGCACACATATATTCACACGCATGCACTTTCCCCACATATGTCCAAAGACAATGTGGACATCCCACTACTTTATCCATACAAGGGCAGGTGTACGCACATTGGTGTACTCCCCACATGAAACACGACTGTAAACTGCATATATGCACTCATATCACATACGTGCATATCCTCACACACACACACCCCCCTATAAGGCATATGCCCCCACTATTTTATAGGTACCCACCAATATTCATCCACGAACAAACATGTATATATCACCTATTTCTCGGAGTCACACAAGTATACCACATACCAGCCCCACATATCCGTATCATGTACTTTTATAGAGACGTAGTATACATACACTCAAGTATTCACCCACATAGTATATACTCCCACATCTATCCATACATGCAACTTTCATGCTATTCAAATACAAATATGTATATATACTGAATACAAGTATACATGCGACGCATATAATTCAAATATCCAAGTACAACAACTGCATTGATATACACGTATTCTCATTGTTATATCTGTATACATTGATACCAACTAATATACATCTACAGTATACTACAATGTAGGAAGTTCATCCTCTGACTTCCTAAGTTAGGGGTTTAAGGGTGGATCACTTAAGCCTCTAAGGTCACTATCCACCTTATGGGTATTCTATCCCGATCACCTACTGAAGAATTACATGTACTATCCTTACGCACATCGCAGTGCGGTGACCTGCATGGGACGCCAAAAACTGTCACGCCCCGTTTTCCAGAATACCCGGCATCTAAATTTTTTTTCCAAGTATCCTGAAGAGTGGGGGTGATGAGAGAGGGAAAAAAAGAGAAAGGAGACACTGACCAAGCAGGCCACTACGCACATGCTGGGATAATACAAGTGAAGCTCCACAATAATATCAAAACAATCTCATAAATAACATAGATCAACAACCACATAACATATATAACAACTTCCATTAATGTACATAGTCCAGATACACCACTACACATATACCATCACTCTCCACCTCCCAAAACAACCATATCACACCATAACTTCAGCTCATACCAAGTGCTACCCCTGAAACCCGACTCCAAGTCACCGCCAGCCATGCTACCCTGCTACCTGAAAAGTGCGGAGGAGCACGTCAATGCATGCCCCAGTAGGAACCAACTTGGATTTGGAACACCGTTCTAAGTTTATCAAACCACAATGCATGACAAGAGAAATAGAGCATGTACTAATTACAATAATGAAAATTAAATTGCTAAACAAGGGGATCATACCTGCGATCCAATGTCAAGTTACTGCAAGAAAAGGGTTAGCACAAATAATAATAATAATAATAACACAAGTGTTCAAGCAACCATTATCTAATAAGATAAGTGCAAGTGCCTGAGGCATGACATAGAGTCGCAAAGAACTGGCAAATGGAAGGGAAAGTGCTGCCAGCAGAAGGAGTAACATGAAATTCTTATTTTATTATTTTATAATTGAATTAATTGAAACTTGGGTAAACTGTGTGATTCCAGGACCTGGATATCACCCCCAAATTTGGGGTGAATATAGCACACGGCGCAGTGGACACGTGCAATGTATAACACCGGGCCTCTCAGCTCCCCCGTCCCTGGCAGGAGTGAGTATCTCCACATAATAACAGAACCTTCGTATGTCCCATCCACTCCCGGTAAAGGTGAGTGGGTATAAATATCCCCTCCACTCCCGGTAAAGGCGAGTGGGTATAAATATCACATATCATATAATCATTTCTCTCAACTTCTCAGTCCAGGCCTCATATCCACAATTTACTCAAATCCCACCTAAACCCGGGTTTTGCTAACTCACCCTCATTATAGAGGACTGAGACATTCAAGAGTTTCATTTTATCATTTTAGTAATGAAGGAGTCATGTTGCACGTTCCACATTCATACCAACGTAGGTCATGCACCGAAGTGTCATGCCCTCCATCGTAATCAAAACATATATCAAATGGGTCATGCACCCAAGTGTCATGCCCTTCAACATAGCCAATTCAATTCATCACTCATAACATATGAAACCATGCTTTACATGACCCCATCGTTACTATTTCACAACATATTTCATAACACAAATGTTTACAAGCACATTTCTCATATTTTTCAACTTTCATTCTATTGTGGCATTTTCACAAACACGTGGTGAACGTGAAGTGTGTGTCCATAAGAACATTAGAAAATCCATTGGAAAAACATACCATTAGTCTACCTTCCATGTAAAAACAATAATCATGTATCATAGAGAGTGGATTAGCAAGAATACACAATTTATCACACCATTTAACCATTTCAGCTTATAGGAAATGTACATGCAGTCTTACAAGATGGATGATATCACCCAATTATAATCAGAATTTAACAAAAATTCCTAAATGAAAGTTGTAGGTATGGTAGTTTTGGATGTACAGATAAAATTTCAGGCAACAATATTAAGTAGGTGATTTATGGTGAATTATTTGGTGAAGTGTGTCAAATTTGTTTTCAGACAGATTTCATGGTCTATATTGAAAGCAAATTTTGTGCATGTTGCAGCCAGAATTTCTAAATATAAGCACCGTGATGAAATTATAGATAAACGTGTTAACTTTCTAACGAGACCAAAAACATAAAATTACATGGAGTGTGCATGCAATAAGATTCATTTTTCTAAGCTGTGTCAACACTGAAAATCATACAGACATGTTACAAAGATGTAATTTTTGCTCCTAATATCTGAATTAAACTTATATCAAAATTTATATGAATTTGGGGTAGAACTTCAAGATATACAAGTATATATTTTTTTCGAAACCTAAATCAAGCTACAGTAATCAGGATTATAGAAAAAACACACAACCAAATTTCATGATTTCAAAGGGGTTGTTTTTACTAAGAATTTCAAGGGATAATTTGTGAAATTAAAACATAGCTCATAAATTTTCACCATCCCTAATTCATATTAAGTAAAACATGCTATAAAAACATAATAGCAAGAATCAATTTAATGGAATTTCAAAACCAAGAGGGTTCCTACCTCAAATCTTGATTTTCCTCTCTTTTCCTTCTCTTCTTTCTTCTCCATCTTCTTCCCACTTGAACCCATTTGAGATTCTTGATTTTTGGAGGGATAATTAGGGTTTTGGATTGAGGAGGAAGGAGGATAGAGGGGAGGGGTGGCCGGCCATAGCATGAGAGGGAGAGGGAAAATGAGAAAAGGGGATGAAAAATGAGAGAAAGAGAGAAAAATCTAGATTTCTCTCTTTCTTTCTCCTCTCTTCTCATTCCTTTCTTCTCTTCCAAGAAAGGAATATTCCAAGCGAATATTCCATGTGGAAATGACCAAAATACCTCCATCTTCCAAGTATTTACAAGTTTTCCATTATTTTATGCACACACAACTTTAGTATGTACGTACAGCAGTTTTATTCCAAATGACCGTTTTGCCCCTCGCCTTTCTAAAAATTTACGGGGGTTGCCATTGACCCCTAACCTCTTTCACACTTGCATGGCTTCCCTACACGCACCCATGCATGCCCACACATGCACACACGCACTACGCACACATGTCCAGTACAATTCCTGTTGTTTTACACCCACGACGTCATTCGCACTTCTCCCGCACTCTTTCTTGCTTTCTCGTCTCTTAGATACGTGTTACGGCCCAATCCCCCTTGCACTATGCTACATACATCGATATCTACATTTATTTCATGCCTACACATGTATCGTAAGTAGAAATACCACGTGTGTTCAGTAGAATACACGTATAGTTCAAAAGAGGGCATTACATCTTCTCTTTGGTTTGATTGATGAGTCCGCAACTTCGCAAGTGCAGGCTGCTCTGAGCCCTGGCGGGCTTCTCTAAGCCTTGGTGAACTGGACCTAGTTGTGGAGATTTGGCGGGCTAAGACTTTGGCTTTGGAAATCCAGGCCTAGATCAGCTTGGCTGATCTTGAGGTTGTAACATTGCCCCCATCATTCGAGTTCGAAACAGAAAGTCCGGATCGGCTCAGATGACGCACTTTACTCTATTGGATGACAGGTGTAACCTTTAATGCGAGATGACCGCTGGATCTCTAGGGTCATCATGACGATTTAGCGGAGGGAGATATCAAGGCGCCCCGCCGCTTGGAGCATAACACGTGCCACGTACGGCTCTGGGGAGAAGCTGAGGCGACGGCTCTGTCACAGATCTCACCACGTGGCCCACCCTCAGCGGTCGAGATTGGCCGATGCCCACTATAAAACACGGAAGGGGGGAACGGTCGAAGGCTTCTGCTTTCAAATTTCAAATTTCCTTTCGGTCTTCGTCTTCTTCAAGCATTCACAGCTAATCTCGCTTCGTCGGAGCTCTGGTGATATCTCTCTTAGGTATTTTCTTCTTCTCAGCCTGATGACTTCATCCGAATCTTCTTCTTCTAACAAACACACTGAAAAGAACTTCGACGAGTTTGTTGATGTTAGCTCCAAGGGGACGGGGGAACAGGCGGCGTTGGCAGATTTGGCGGAGTCTTGGCCGGAGGAGTGGGAAGCAGGCCCTGCCGTCCCCTTGACATCGACGGCCCCTAATCAAGCCAAAAAGAAGGGCTCAAGGCCGACCGTCGATGGGGCTACAACAACGGTTCCGGCGGAGATCCTGGCCATAGCGCCCAATATGAAGCGCATCAACCGCACCGAGATTCGTCCAAGTACATCCGGCTACCCTATGATGTTCGCCTCCCCACGTTCGATGAGCAGGTCTGTTCGCCCAAGGACAATGAAGTCGAGGTCTATATTCCGACCTTCAAGCTCGGACTTCGATTTCCACTCCACCCCTTCCTCCCGCTTATGCTGCACTTCCTTGAGCTTCCGATCTTCCAATTGATGCCGAACTCGATCATCGCCATGGTGGGGTTTCTTGTCATCTGCTTCGGTAGTGGCATAAATCCGACCCTGCCCTTGTTCCGGCATTTCTTCGAAGCGAAGCGGCGAGAGCGTACTATTATGTCAATTCGAGGAGGGATCGACATCTCATTCTTGACATACCGGGAAAAGTGAGGGAGTGGAAAGAGAAGTTCGTGTTTATCTCGACGCCGGCAGACTTGGGCATGCGGTCGAACTGGGGGAAGGTGAACCCAGAAATGAACAGGGAGGTAGTGTAAGGATCGTCTTACCCTTACAATACTAACAACAATACACTAGGAAGGGGGTGAATAGTGTAATGGCACAAATTGCGTATTTAAAAATTAAACTTGCAAATGCAGAATTATAAATGCAAGAGGAATTTAAACACCACAGAAATCCAAACGCAAACACAAGATGTTACCCTGGTTCCCCAAACTTGGGTACATCCAGCCACACCAATATCCACTATAATTCTCACACAGAGAAGTGAATACAATCTCACACAGAGATACCTCACACAGAGGATTTGGTTTCTCACACAGAAAAATCCTTGCTTTCACACAGAAAGAATTTTGCTCTCACACAGAGTGACTCAAACTCTCACATAGAGAGAACTCAACCAACCCTCACACAGAAAGTTATACTCTCACACAGAGAGTAACTAACTCTCTCACAGAAAGCTAGGGTTACAATGAAACAACGAAGTAAAACAAATACTCTTATCTATGCCTTGAGATGAACTTACTCATTAATGAATGCAAGGCATGGAAGAGGATCTCCAAGTGATGAGATTTTCTAGAATTGCACTTGGATGATTTCCCTTGAGCTTGACTTCAATGCATGAAGGAGATTTAGAGCTCTAAGAGTGAAATGCGAGAGTTTGAGAGTGGCTTAATTAAACTGTAATGATTTGCAATAGATCCAAGAAGATCCAATGACCTCAGCCCTCTCATATATATAGGAACCCTATAGGAACTCTCAAAAGCCAAGAAAACAGCCAAAAATAAAAAGCTGCAACGGTTAGATTCTGGGCAAAAACGTCACCGATAGTCGACTAATGAACAAATGATATTCGACTGTCCAACGGATAAATAATTTCTAACGGTATAATCTGAGCTATGACAGTCGACTTTAGAAGAATACACAGTCGACTGTAAAACAAACAGTCGAATGTATATCCTTCAACAGGCGACTACTGCAGGGGATTTAATAAAACAGAGTTGCAACTTACTCCCAGTGTGCATACATGCGACTGATGAACAAATGACAGTCGACTGTAAAATAGACAGGCGATTGTTTATCCTTCATCAGTCGACTGCTGCAGGCGATGGAAATAAACAGAGAGTCGCACCTTTCGCACTCACGCCTTTCAGACGACTGTAGACCATTTTATAGGCTATTGTAAATATACAGGCGACTATAAATACTTCATCAGTCGACTGATGCGAAAAGCTCAAGTAAAGTCAATAAAAAGTTGACTTGAGCAGTGCATCACAGTCGACTGTAGAAGGCTCGACAGGCGACTGGAATCACCCAGTCGACTGTAAAAGCTTTAGCAGGTGACTGTTGGAGAGCCAGAGACTCCAATTGAGTCTTTGGGTAAGATGAACCTATTGGGTTGGATTCTATGATAATCCTAAGGCTCACTAAGATGGTTAAATGCATATACATGAATGAGTAGACCATCTATCAAGGCATTACATTAAACCTAGACTCAAAAAGGAGAAAAGCAATAAATGAAATAATACATAGATTACATTGCTTTCCTTATAGTCTATGGCTTTAAACTAGATGCCTTGAAGCTCCCCATCATCTCCAAGCTTTGGCACCCCTTGAGTCCAAGCTTTGGCCATTCTACTCTTGATGTCCACCCCTTGATGTCCACCCTTACACCAAGTGTTTAGTCTCCAAAAATGATATTCTTGAAATGTAACTATGAGACTAAAACAAGAGAGTCATTAGCAACAACATAATGTTGTGATCGTCATCAAAATAACATTGGTATGAAACATCAATACTCAACAGGTGGCTCTGAATGGGCGGTATCTGGAGAACTCCAAGATCCTGATGGAGATCCCCGCGAGCTCCGAATACATGCGAAGCTGGTTAAGGAGCACCAGATCGCCCTCCATATCTGGCCTGAAGGTACTGCGATCTAAGCGATCTTCTTCGTTTTTGCTCACCATGATCTTTTTTCTTTTTGCAGGTACAGACATGAGTTTGTTGAGGAATGAGCTGATGAGAATGGTCATGGAGGGGGCGGCAGCCGAGGGATCTGCGCCCAAGGAGCAGGCGGCCCCGGTCAAGGCAAGGTGGCGATGTCAAAGAGCGTGCCGAAGAAGGACGGGCAGAAGCAGGGCCCGGGGGAGGCGTCAGTTGTGCGGACTGAGGAGGAGGACCGGAGCAAGAGGCTGAAGAAGAAGGCGCCCGTAGCAGCTGATCCCTCCCCCCATACGAGCGAGGTTGCATCGGGCAGCTTGGCCAAGCCCGTTGCAGTTGAGGAGCCGGTGGCCGATCTGATGGTCTCTACGCCCCCAGGGCCTATCGGCCCATGCCAAAGCTATAGGGGTCGAGCGTTGGCTCTTTAGATGCTCGTCTAGGAAGCAGGGGAAGCCGGACTCTAGGACGCTGGGGCATCCAAGCTGCGAGGCAGCGCTTGCCTGCTTCAAAACGAAGAAGTCCGAGATCCTGGGGATCCCGAAGATCGAGCTCTACGAGCCGAGCTATCCGGTGGGTGCCAAGGAGTCACTGTTCGAGAATGCCGGGGTCGCGGCCCATCTGGCGGAGAACAATCTGTTGGCCAGGGACCGGGAGTCCCTGTACAACGTTGGTCCTGAGTGTCTCTGCGGCACAGCGATCTGGCACAACATGCAGGTTTGATGTTTTTCCCAACCCAGGTCACCGATCTGCATTCTTTCACGTGGGCTCATGTATTCTTTTGCTCTTATAGGCGGTGGCCGTGATGACCTCCTTGCAGCGCCACAAAAACATGGGTGCGCTCTAGGCAACCCTCAATCGGAAGAAGGCGGAGCTTCAGGCGGCCGCCAGCGAGCTGCAGAAGAAGGACACTGATCTCAAGGAGGTCGTGGAGCGGCTGAGGAGGAGGTCGGCAAAAGTGGATGAACTCCGCAAGTTGCATGCAGCCCAGCTGGAGGAGATGGAGAAGCAATATAATATATCGGATGGTCTGAGCCAGCAGCTAGAGGAGGCGGACGCCCGAAGGGTCACTCTGGAGAATGCCAATGCCGCTGAGGTGGAGGCGAAAGGGCATGAGATTTCCAAGCTCGGGCGTCAAGTGGCGGATCTGAAGAAGGTCGATCTCGAGGCCGCAAAGGCAGAGGCCATCCGTAAGTACCAGAGGGACGAGCTCGTCCACATCATGAAGGAGGTCTGGGTCAAGAGCATGGTGGAGGCCCGGGAGGCGAGCTTGCAGGAGGGCTTTCAGGCAGGACTTGAGAAGGCGGGGAAGAGGCTGAATAGGCTACATCTGGGCTGGAGATTGACTCTTCCGCGTTGATGGCAGCCTCGGATGGCGAGGAGGAAGAGGACGCCAGGGAAGTCGGCCCGTCTGGCGGCGAACATGCTGGCAGTGATGTCGAAGACCAGGAGGAGGTCGCAGCGACGGAGCCCATGAAAACCGAAGCCGGGGACCATGTGGAGGTGCCATAAGGTGGTTGGGGGAGGGTAGCATATGTAAGGCCGGTCTCGGGGCCAGGCGTAGGACCTAGTGTAGGAATTTTAACATAAATATAAACTTTAACTTTTAATGAAATATACCTTAGGTGGTTAGCCTTGTTTGTGATTGTGTTGTTGTTTGCCACTATTTTTGCCTTTGTGTGTATGCCCCCAACTTTCTGCTTGGATGTGGTTAATGCCCCAGAGAAGCGAAATGTTGTGGAGTTTGAGTGTGATTGAGTTGGCGAGGCTCTTTGTGGAGATAGATCGCCTCTAGGGTCTTTTGAGGGCGTTGCACGTGGTCGACCCCTCATTTACAACTTTGGTTTGGATGGCAAACTGCCCCAGAGGTCTTCAAGATCGCAGGTATAGAGTGACCCCGCATTTATTGAGAGAATACATGGTGACCTTTGTCCCCTTAAACATATAGGAATTTTCCAAGTTTCAAGGATATTTCGTTTAAACGAACATAACTTGAAATCTGTGGAAAATTAATATTGAATATCAATATGTAACTCGTCAAGAGGATGACCAGAAGCCTATTTACTTACGATTTCATTGGACCCCCGTCGGGCCCCTATAATTACAGATAGTCATCCTATAGAAAGCCAACTTGACTGAGCACCAGAAGCGCCTTTCATTGCCCTAGTTTTAACTCTAGCAAAATGGACTTGGTCATCCTGGATCAGCGATGATGGACGCATCATCAAATGAATCCATTGGAGAACCTGAAGATTCTTCAAAAGATTGAGTTTCATTGTCCCCCTTTATCGTAAGGGCATACTTTTAGAGACACATTCCCTCCTGAAAGCGGGATGAGAGTCTCCTGGCTTCATTGAGAGAATACATGGTGACCTTTGCGGGTCTCTTCACCCCGCAAGTGGCCCATTCTCAGTACTTCATTGTACTGACTAATGCATCTACTAGATGGTCTTATGTGTGCCTTTACATTCACTCGCAACATAGCTTTCCCAAAGCTTATTATGTGGGTGAATTCACTACACATATCTTTGAATCTGCCAAGCAACTGGCATTGAAATTGAATATCATGTAGCATGTTCATACTCAAAATGGGTTATCAGAGTCTCTGGTAAAGAGACTCCAATAGATTTCACGTCCATTGTTAAATCCCAGTTGTCTTTTGATGTTTAGGGACCAACACACTGCATTTCGCATCGCTTATCACGATACGGCCCGCTTGTGGCAATATCTTATTGCTGATACCGCATGCTTATGGTTTACCACCAAGTCTTGATTAATGTGAATTTGATGAGCAAAGTCTCATTGAAATAGGCACACAGTCTAAAGAAGCCTAAAGCTTCTGAGACCATATCATGGGACACAAAAGTCCTAATCTCCTTATGATCCGCATACTTTTTCTGTGTGAAGATAAGATCCAGAAGATCCTTCACATTCAGACTAAAGTACATCAATTGCCGGATAAATTTACGGACAACCAGAAGATTGTTCGTTTACACGTCCCTGCTGCCAACACGCCAGCTAGGATTGACATTTCCAAAGATGGATGTAATCCACCGGTAGCAGAATTGGCTGTACCTCAATTGAAAAGAGGACGCCCGCCAGGTTAAAAATATAACACTTTCCTCGAAAGAGGGATATTCCTGGATATATTAAAATGATCCATCCACAGGATGCTGAGCTCAGACCTGCAACCTCTACCCTCCTAACTTCCCCTGCAGAGGAAACAACAAGAGAAAAATCATTATATTACGTACGTACTGGAGAGGTACTGGACAGAAATAGCACAGTCGTCGACGACGGTTTTGCTTTCGCTATTGCCGTTCATGTCACTGAATACGACGATGACGTCAACCCACTTTTCTATAACATGAACGCATAGATTGGCCAAAGTGGGACGAGGCAATAAGAGTAGAGCTGGACTCACTCTTGAAAAGCAAAATCTTTGGACCAGTAGTCCATACACCTGAATGTGTAAAACATGTGGAATATAAGTTGGATTTCATAAGAAATTGAAATGAAGGAAATGTGATCATTTTACTACTAAGCCTAAACTTCTCTGAAAAAGCCAATAAATGCAGCTCATGGACGTTGTGACTGCATACATATACGGCAATATAGATATAGAGATCTATATAAAACTCCCAGAAGGGTATACTCTACCCTCAGAGACGTAGAAACGTCTTCTCCATAAAGGCTACAAAGATCATTAGTTGATCTTAAGCAATATTCTGCCCTTATATCTTTTTTGAAAGATCGTTGACATGATTTGTGATATTCGCCGTAAATGTGGTCGACTTAAAGCAAATAGGATCTCCTGCAGAGACCATTGAGATATCAGATAGCTTTAAGCATACATTGGAAATGAAAAACCTAGGTATTGTCTCGGCTTACATATTTAACACCTTCGTGGTGGAACCCCTTAATATCCTTCATACACCTGGAGTTTATGAAGAATGATATCCATTTGCTACATATTAAAAATGGATGCTTATTTATGACACCTTCCAGTCGCTGGAAGAGGGGGAGGACATCCTAGGTCCCGAAGAGCCTAGCTCTAGTGTACTTGTTACACTTCTTTATCTGGCCAACTGCACGTGTTTTTGATAGAACGTCTGCAGTAAAGTTGTTAACTAGATATAGTGTTGTCCTGGAGAACACTACTAGACCAAGGATAAGCTGCTTCTGCGCAACTTCCAAGGGTCAAGGAATATATATCGCATATGCAGGTTTAAAGATCATCGTGATGACTAAAACACAAAAGGCGGGCCACCTCCTAAATATCTACACATCATCCTCCAATGTCTACATCTTCTGAGAAGCTCATCATCCAAGAAGCAAGTATTGAAAACGCTTAGCCAGGTCTAGCAGTACCTTCCAGACACACTGAAGACTGATTCAAAGAATACTTTAGTGGAGTCATCTACCAACTTCGAAGAGCATTCCACTCCAGAGAGCCATTGTTTTCCAATAGCCGCTAGATGAGTGAAACTTGTATAGATGAGTGATGATTGTATTTGCTTTCAGAACATGATGGATGTATAGACGAATAAGAGATGATTGTATAGATACAGAGGAGATCTGCAAGGCTGAAGCTTGTACAGATCATGGGGAGTCCCTCGATAGTTATACTCTTTTCCTTTAAGCTGCTGGTTTTTCCCACTGGGTTTTTTCACAGCTAAGGTTTTAACGAGGCAACCACAGTGGCTCTGGATCCAGAAGTATCCACCCTATTAGCATACTGAATCCTGAAGTATTCATATGCTTAAACCAAGGTAATGCAGAGATGAGGGGGAGTGTTGTGAGTTGAGGTAGGCTTTTAGCCTCCCTCCCCTCATCATCTCACCATTACTCCCCACTAACTTAGTGGGGAGTCCATTGGACTCAAAATCCCATTTATGAAGTAAATATATTGAGAGCCATGGCTTGTGCCATGGGCACTCCGATGAGAGATTATGTTACTCTTCTTCTGATCTTCTTCAACAGATTTTAAAAAAAGATGAAAGCTAAAAATAGTTTCACTGCCAAATGGGCCACTCAAAATAGAGTGTTGTTATTCGCACTATAGAAATTTATGAATACACCGTACAATCCCCTGTGTACCACGGCTCGCATGACCGATTTTATGTATCAAAAACAATGTCAAGGGTATTCCAGTATTGCTGTTGAAATTGAATTAAATTTTGACATAAAAATAATAAAACCGAGCCTCAACCTAGAGAGCAGGAAGAAGGAAGCGTCCCACAATCATACTGGACAGAATCCAAAATCTTGGGCTGAACGAATTTGAAGAACACGTGGTCCCTGAACCACTTCACAGCCCAGCCCAGAAGCCCAGGCCGGCCTCCTTGCTGGACCCAACCCGACAAGTACGCGCCCAAAATCAAACCAGCAGCCCGCCACCTCCTCTCCTTCACATACTCCTCAATCCCCTTGTCCACCCTATCCACCTCGATCGCCCCCTCAGCGTCAAGCATCCCGGCGATGTTTCTCGCCAGCACGACAGCGTCCTCAAGCGCGGTTCCACCACCTTGACCGAGGTCGGGGGTCATCGGGTGGAAGGCGTCGCCGGCGACCGCCACTGAGCCTTTGTGGGTGCGGCCGACGACGACGTCCCACGGCACCCGGTACATGAGCGGGGCCCAAGAGACGGTGGAGAGGTCGGCGTTGTTTACCACTTGTAGGAACTCCGGAGGGAAGTCTTTGGCTAGATTGCCGACCACTTCCCTTTGGAGCGCCCCCGGGTCACCCCTTGCAGCACCCATCTCTTTCTCTGCAAGTCACAAGCATTTCTTTCTGTCACAAAGACTCACAATTAAATTGCATGCTGCAGCAGTGATAAGAAGAGACTTGCCTGCAGTGGTGCACTGGGTTGTGAACCAATAGACATCAGTATCGCTGAGAGGGAGGAATCCAGCCCTTTTCCCTCGGTCTATAAAAATTCGAACTTC
The DNA here is from genome assembly GCA_030789695.1 of Scilla litardierei. Taxonomy (NCBI): domain Eukaryota; kingdom Viridiplantae; phylum Streptophyta; class Magnoliopsida; order Asparagales; family Asparagaceae; genus Scilla; species Scilla litardierei. Next base: position 224,339,242 of record CM061133.1, read on the forward strand.
ATGCTTGAGTCCATGGCCTTGTGGAAACACGGACAGCCCTCGGATAGCCGATCGGCCGGAATCGACGGGGGCCGTCAGCCCCAGCCACTGAGCCACCACGGAGTGCACCCCATCGCACCCGATCACAACCTACCATATATGATCAACAAACAACTCTCAATCTCACGAACCCATTAAACCAAACAGGACAACACTGGAATTGGCTTGGCTAGCCACCTTGGCTTTGATGGCGGTTCCGTCCTCTAATTCGAGAAGGGTCACGGTCGACGAATCCTTCAAAGCTTCGGTCTTTATCGAAGCGAGCTTGGACGAAAACCGAATTGTGCCGGGAGTGAGTTCCTCGGCCAACGCGTCTAGTAGCACTTTCCTGTGGAGTCCCCTCACTCCCCCCACCCCAACAGTACTGCATCATACACCACAACAAAAACATATCGTTGTCAAGAACTACCAGCCGAAAATGCAAGTGACACTGAGAATGATAAAGATTTAATTAATACCTTTGTTTAGTACCGCTGTAAGAAAGTTTTTGTACCACTCCAGAGTCGAGATTAGTCACCCAACCACTGTAATTCAAAATACATTAAGACATTAAGAAACAACAAACACCCTTATATTTTTAATCAGTCGTTAAGATACAGAGCCGGTAACAACTGTACGTTTCAACAGGACGGTAGATTGCGTCGAGCTTATGGGCGACCCCGAGTGCATCCAGAGCTCGCCAGGCGTTGGGGAAGAGAGACAGCGCGGCGCCGGTGGTCCGCAGCTCGGCCGCCCGCTCGAGCACCAGGCTCCTGATTCCGACCCTCTTCAACGCCAGCGCGGTCGCCAGGCCGGCGATCCCGGCGCCCACAATCACCACCTCTTCTTGCTCCCTCATCGTATTCCAGCTGCTCAAAGATTTGACCTCTATTGGCTTAGATCTTAGATCTACAGGTAGAACTCATATTGGATTATATATGTATAATATATAACTGCACAACAGTGTCATGTGTGGATGATGTCAGCCATGACGCGAAAGGAAATGAGCTGAATCTAGGTTGGACCCGCGACTGTTTTTCCCGGTTGACTGCGAAAGGGTTTGAGAGAGACAAAGACTTGCTTCTTCGAAGAAACTGGATTAAGTACAAAGAATTAAGACATGTGTTTCTTGTCAGTCAAATATGGATGGCTGTTTAAAGTATAGCCCTGCTCTATACACCGAAGCGTTTCTTCGGTGTAGGTATGATTTTTGCTTTAAATGACAAAATTTTCACTTCAATAGCCTGAATTTTTTTTAATGTAACAAATTTGTCAATTAAGGCAAAAAGCTTCCATACACTGAATGACCAGTGCTGGTCCTGAAGATATTGAGGCCCAAGACGTGTTAAAAATTTGGGCCTAGTACGAGTTAAAAATTTGGGCCTTTTAAATATAATTTTGTTTAAAATTGAAATACTAATTTTTTTGGGGGGTTTGGAACCTAGCCAAGTGCAATGCTAGGAGACTCATCTCTACGCCTGAGATTTTTATTGATATGTTAAAAGATGGTCCAAAATAGGGAGGACATAAAACCAATACCCCTTAAAATAAATATACAAGGATTATCATACGAGAACATGTCATTATGACCACTCCACGTTTGGCTCGGCTTGATTTGGAACTCTTGGCATATTCACACAATACATCTTACTTCTGAAAATCTTGTACGTTGTACCTGCACAAAAATCACATATAAACCACATCTCATCTAAAATGTCTCCTCCTTGCATTTTTAGAATCAAAATCATCAATTATATGTCCAACATCAATAGTTTTCAACATATTTTTTTCAATACTCAATATTGTCAAACCATTTAACCTATCTTGAGTCATAGTTGTCCGTAAATAAGATTTTATCAATTTTAATTTTGAAAAACTCCTTTATGCAGATGCCACAGTAATATGTATAGTTAGTAAAACCCTATAAGCAACCAAAATATTTGGAAACATATCCATCTTTTTTACAAACTCTATAACTTTAGTGGAGTTCCATGGATCTCCATATTGATACGCTTCAGCTGGTAGCATTACCTGCAATATTTGTAATTCTGAAAGCAAACGTTTTGCATCACTATCACAATCATCACCATGTGTTAAAGCATTTTCAAGTTTCAAATAACAATTTTTCATACCTTCATCATCCAATGAAATTAATCGTGATGCATCAAACAAGAAGCCAAATATAGACTCAAAAGTTCCATTTGTTCAAATCTAATTTTCAATTGAGAAATTGCCATATCAACTACATCAAGAAAGTAGTCGATTCTAAAATTTTCTTGAGCAGATTGTTGTTCTCTTTCTGTATTAGGATTTTCATCAAAATATTTCTTTCTTATAGTCCTACGTCTTACCTGAAACACATGTTCAATTTCTATTTCATCAGCAATCTCTTTAGCATCAATGGTAGCAGAAGTAAAACCATTATCTCTATAATTTTCAAAAAAAGAAACTAACCCTTTCAAACCTTCAATAGCTACATCAAGATGCATATTTTTAGATTGCAAGTTTTTACTCACCAAGATTATTTTGTACAGTATTTCATACCAAATAACCAAACTCAACATAAATTCAAAACTTGACAATTCATTTGATACTAATTTCTCAGCATCCCAACGTATCTTTGGATCATCAGAAACCTCCGCTAATTTTATTAAAGCATTTTTTATTTTAGGAGCTTGATTTTTTATTGCTTTTACACTTTCTATATGACTTTCCCACCTTGTTACACACAAAGACTTCAATGTTAAATCATCCACATATTCAAGTAAAATGTTCCATTGCTTCCTTGACATGCTCCAAAAATGATTTACCTTTTAAACAAGAATTTGTCATATCAGAGAGAACCAAATTAATAGAATGACAACCACAAGGCATATAAAAAGCTCTAGGGTTTATGTCAAGTAGTCTTTTTTGGACACTTTGGTGTTTTCCTCTCATATTAGATCCATTATCATACCTTTGTCCCCTTACATTAATATTCAAGTCAAGAGAGTTAAGAGCAGCTTGTAATTCACCAAAAGACCCAACCCAGATGTGTTTTCCACACTTAAAAACTCTAAAAAATACTCTTCTTGTTGTGAGTTGAGGGAGGCCTTTGGCCTCCCCCTCAACATCTCACCATAACTCCCCACTAACTTAGTGGGGAGTCCCTTGGACTCCTATTCTCTAATTGAATATATAGAGAGCCATGGCTTGTGCCATGGCTACTCCTTATTTTTAGAGTTTATTTTGTTCTTCTCCCAACTATCTCTTAACACGTTATCAGCTCGTTTACTCTAAATTCTTTGAGCTGTTCATCCCCTCTCCCTCAAAAATTAAACCACTACGCGTGAAGGAATCTATTGTTGCGGCAAAGCTTTACGGGGATTTTTCTTTGGAGCGTATCAGGAGCAGAACTATCGACGGATTATTATCACGATCTTCCCTAGATCTTTGATCTAGAGGTAATTTCTTTTCGATCACGTAGATACCTACAAAATATGGTAGGCTAATATTTTACAGATCCAATTCTATGGACTTGTATTAATCTACACCATTTTGATAATCATCATAATACCATCAGCTAAAAAAACATGCCAATGAACTAACGATAAAGGCCAATGCTCAATAGATTAAATGTTTTTATTAAAAAAGTGATGCATGGGCAATGCTACCAGAAATGGAAGTGATCAAATATATCCAATAAAATAGTCCAAATTCATGTTCTTTGCTAACAGATAACACTGTAGTGAACTATGACAAGATTGCATGTAATGGTAAAAAAAGATAGGAGAATGCAAACTTAGTGCACTTAAAACTTTCTCAAGTGACCTAGAAGATGAGAGTGAACTTGTGCAAATTACTCAGAGTAATTGCAATTTCATCCGTTAATTGCATTGTCATTAATTCAATGTCATCCCCGACAGGGGGGGATTCCAAGCGCCGACAAAGGGCTCTTCCCCGATTGTTTGGGGGATTCTGGGTCTGGGGGATTTTCACATTCCCTTAAAAATTTGTTTGAAGGATTCTTTTCAATTAAATTTTTTAAATTACAGTCCATGGGCCTGCAGCCCAATTGTTTGATTGTTGATTAGGCCTGAAGCCTACTACATAAATTAATTCATTTTGTCTAGTTATTTGGGCCTGAAGCCCAGATAATTTAAATTGCTAATTAAAATGATTTTCATTTTGCTTATGAGCCTACATCCCATATTACAATAATAATTAATTTTGTGTTCTAATTTGGACCTGTAGCACATTTCATAACAATGCATATAAGTTTTATGGGCCAGCAGCCCCATTCAGATTATTAATTAATGTTGATTTCTCAATTGGGCCAGCAGCCCAGTTAATCCAATTGCAAAATTAATATGTTAATTAAAATTTTGCAAATGGGCCTGAAGCCCAAATATTAATTTAATTTGGCTTATTGGGCTAGAAGCCGAGTTAATAAAATTGCTTATTTAAATGATTGATATTTGACTTATGGGCCTGCAGCCCCATTCAAAATATTAATTTATTTTAATTCTTTGTTATGAGCCTGTCGCGTCATATTGCTAAAATTATAACACTCTTGCATTATTATTAATTTATAAAATATTAGGATTTTTTTAAAATATAATTATCTTAAGGATCATGCGACCGCTCTTCCGTTAGTTAACTAACCTAACGGTGTATGACGTCTCCCCGTGGTCCGAGAGATTATTATATTTTCTAGCCCATTTTTCCATTTAATATATGCATGTGTTATATACATGCGTGGTTGTTTCTTTTGTGCATGTGGCATTTATAAACTGCGTGGATGTTTATATAAGCTAAAATTTGATTTTTGGGATCGGCCAATTTGATACCCTTTATATTCCTTGCAATTTTATTTTCTTTTTGAGAGAATTTGTAAGTGAGGATTATATGTATTTATGACAAAGACCGACGTACCGACAAATGAAGACGGATGCCAAAATTGGAAAATATAGGGACCCATTCTGAGTTTCCAAATTGTATTTTTCTTTTGTTTATGGACTGTATATTCGGACTTTGGACTTTGTATTTCTTTGGGTATCTGGCCGATCCCCACATTTTACTTATTTTATTTTTAATGCGTGAATTTCAATTTTAATTAATTCATGCTTATTTTAAATTGCGTAGATAAATGAAAAAATTGGCAAGCGTCGATTTTGAGGTCCTCGATTCTGCAGGAAAAAATTACCTGAGTTGGCGAGTGGACCTGAAGTTTCACCTGCGTTCGATGACCCTCCTTGGCTCCATTTTGGCTCCTCCTTCGGCCCCAGCAGCGGCCGTTGCTTCTGCTACATCTAGCAGTAGCACTCCTACCACTGTCTCCGATGTGGATAAGGCGAAAGCCATAATCTACATTAGGAAACATATAGATCGGACCTTAAAGGCCGAATACCTAACGGTAGAGGACCCAATGGAGCTGTGGATAGTGCTGGAGGCACGGTATAAACATCAAATTGATGAAATATTACCGCGTGCCAGTTATGAGTGGGAAAACCTCAGACTTCAGGACTATAAGTCCGTCGCTGAGTATAATTCTGCACTTCATAATATCTCCTCACGCCTGAAGTTGTGCGGTGAAGAAGTGACAGAACAACACATGTTGGAAAAGACATTTACCTCGTTTCACGAGAAAGATGCTATCCTCATGCAGGATTATCGTGAACGCAACTTCACAAAATTCTCTGATCTGATCTCATGCCTACTTAGGGCAGAGAAGAATCGAGATTTACTGCTAGCCCCTCATAATTTACGTCCAGCTGGCACTGCACCTATCCCTGAAGCCCACCACGTTTCTCCCCAGAAGTGAAAAAACAAGAAGAAGGCTAATAATAACAAAGGGAAAGCTATGATGAAGAATGGACGAGGAGTAGCACCCCCATCCAACAACAACAATACAGGAAAGAGTAACTTCATATGGAAGCAAAAGAACACTGACCAAGTGTCACTTCCTAAGAAGAACTGGGAGGATAAATGCCATAGATGCTGCATGACTGGCCATTGGTCCAGAATCTGCCGCACTCCTCGCCAACTCCAAGAACTATATCAGGCGAGCCAGAAGTCTCTGCCTGAAACAAACTTGGCGGCTGTTCAGCCACCAATGATGTTCACTACAAAAGACTTCGAGAACGACGACCTGCTCGATTAAGCTTCATCTTTTATCTATGCATTTAAAATTCAATATTGCTTCATCTTTAGTTTGCTTTTGTACGAACTTTTATTTGAATGTCATTTTACATTTACTTAAATAAAATTTCATTTTGCTTATAGATGAAGTATGTAATATTGTGGACAGTGCCTCGTTGCACTGGTGTAACATTTATATTGCTCCCACATAAAAACGAGACTATAAGATGCAAACTTCTCCCCTTAAACATATAGGAATTTTCCAAGTTTCAAGGATATTTCGTTTAAACAAACATAACTTGAAAACTGTGGATAATAAATATTGAATATCAATATAAAACTCGTCAAGAGGATGGCCAGAAGACCATCTACTTACGATTTCATTGGACCCCCGTCGGGCCCCTATCATTACAGATATTCATCCTATAGAAAGCCAATTTGACTGAGCACCAAAAGTGCCTTTCATTGCCAGAGTTTTTTCAATCTGACAAAATTGACTTGGTCATTCTGGATCAGCAATGATGGACGCATCATCAAATGAATCCATTGGAGAACCTGAAGATTCTTCAAAAGATTGAGTTTCATTGTCCCCCTTTGTCGTAAGGGAAAACTTATAGAGAGACCTTCCCTCCTGAAAGTGGGATTAGAGTCTCCTGGCTTCATTGAGAGAATACATGGTGGTCTTTGCGGGCCTATTCACCCCGCAAGTGGCCCATTTTTGGTACTTCATTGTACTGATATATGCATCTACTAGATGGTCTTATGTGTGCCTTTATATTCACTCGCAACATAGCTTTCTCAAAGCTTATAATGTGGGTGAATTCACTACACATATCATTCAAGACTTCCACTAAGCAACTGGCATTGATATTGAACATCCTGTAGCATGTTCATACTCATAATGGGTTATCAGAGTCTCTAGTAAAGAGACTCCAATGGATTTCACATCCATTGTTTAATCCCAGTTGCATGTTGTATTTAGGGACCAACAGAATGCATTCCACATCACCTATCACGATACGGCCCTCTTGTGGCCATATCTTATTGCTGATGCCGCTTGCTTATGGTTCACCACCAAGTCTTGATAATTGTGAATTTGATGAGAAAATCTCATTGAAATAGGCATGCAGTCTAAAGAAGCCTGAAGCTTCTGAGACCATACCATGGGACACAAAAGTCCTCATCTCATTATGATCTACATACTTTTTCTGTGTGAAGTTGAGATCCAGAAGATCCTTCACATTCAGACTAAAGTACTTCAGTTGACGGATAAATTTGCGGACAACCAGAAGATTGTTCGTTCACACGTCCCTGTTGCCAACACGCCAGCTAGGTTTGACATTCCCAAAGATGGATGCAATCCACCGGCAGCAGAATTGGCTGTACCTCAATTGAAAAGAGGATGTCTGCCAGGTTCAAAATATAAAATTCCTCAAAAGAGGAAGATTCCTGGATATATCAGAATGATCCAACTACAGGATGCTGAGCTCAGACCAGCAACCTCCCCCCTCCTAATTTTCCCTGCAGAGGAAACAACAGGAGAAACATCATTATATTACGTACGTACTGGAGAGGTACTGGACAGATATAGCACAGTCGTCGACGACGGTTTTGCTTTCGGTATTGCCGTTCACGTCGCTGAATACGACAATGACGTCTACCCACTTTTCTATAGCGTAAACGCATAGAATGGCCAAAGTGGGACGAGGCAATAAGAGTAGAGCTGGACTCACTCTTGCAAAGCAAAGTCTTTGGACCAGTAGTCCATACACCTGAATGTGTAAAACCCGTGGAATATAATTCGGATTTCATACGAAATTGAAATGAAGAAAATGTGATCATTTTCCTACTAAGCCTAAACTTCTCTGAAAAAGCCAATAAATGCAGCTCATGGACGTTGTGACTGCATATATATATATGGCAATATAGATATAAAGATCTATATAAAACTTCCAGAAGGGTATACACTACCCCCAGAGATAAAAAAAATGTAGAAACGTCTTCTCCTTAAAGGCTACAAAGATCATTAGTTGATCTTAATCAATATTTTGCCCGTGTATCTTTTTAGAAAGATCGTTGACAGGATTTGTGATAATCGTCGAACAAGTGGTCGACTTAAAGCTAATAGGATCTCCTGCAGAGACCATTGAGATATCAGATAGCTTTAAGCATACCATGGAAATAAAAAACCTAGGTAAAACATGGTATTGTCTCGGCTCACATATTAACACCTTTGTGGTGGAACCCCTTAATTTACTTCATACACATGGAGTTTATGAAGAATGATGTCCATTTGCCACCCATTAAAAATGGATGCTTAATTCTGACACCTTCCAGTCGTTGGAAGAGGGGGAGGACATCCTAGGTCCCGAAGAGCCTAGCTCTAGTGTACTTGTTACACTTCTTTATCTGGCCAACTACACGTATCTTTGATAGAACGTCTCCATTGAAGTTGTTAACCAGATACAGTGTTGTCCTGGAGAGCAACACTAGACCAAGGATAAGCTGCTTCTGTGCAACTTCCAAGGGTCAAGGAATATATATCGCATATGCAGGTTTAAAGATCATCGCGATGACTAAAACACAATAGGCCGGCCACCTCTTCGAATAAGCTCATCATCCAAGAAGCAAGTATTGAAAACGCTCAGCTAGGTCCAGCAGTACCTCGCAGACACACTGAAGACTGATTCAATGAATACTTTAGTGGTGTCATCTACCAAACTTCGAAGAGCATTCCACTCCAGAACGCCACTATTTTACTATAGCCGCTAGATGAGTGAAACTTGTATAGATGAGTGATGATTGTATTTTCTTACAGAACATGATGGATGTATAGATGAATAGGAGATGATTGTATAGATACATATGAGATCTGCAAGTCTGAAGCTTGTACAGATCAGGGGGAGTCCCTCAATAGTTGTACTCTTTTCCCTTAAGCTGCTGGTTTTTCCCACTGGGTTTTCCACAGCTAAGGTTTTAACGAGGCAACCACAGTGGCTCTGGATCCAGAAGTATCCACCCCATTAGCATACTGAATCCTGAAGTATTCATATGCTTAACCCAAGGTAATGGAGAGATGAGGGGGAGTGTTATGAGTTGAGGGAGGCCTTTGGCCTCCCCCCCTCAATATCTCACCATAACTCCCCACTAACTTAGTGGGGAGTCCTTTGGACTCCTATTTTCTAATTGAATATATAGAGAGCCATGGCTTGTGCCATGGCTACTCCTTATTTTTAGAGTTTATTTTGTTCTTCTCCCAACTATCTCTTAACACTTCTAATTTTATTGGGTAGCTATTAACATCAACACATCTAATCACTAAAGTCATTTGTTCAGTGTGACTAGCATCATGAGTGCAATCAAGAAACACAGAAAAGTATTTAGCTTCTTTAGTTTTTTTATTGCATTCTTCACACTTGATGCCAACAAGATAATTAATTCATTTTGTATTTTATGACTAAGATAATTATAATGAATCTCTTTATTTTGAATAAGTCGAAAATGATGTTTCATTCTTTGATCAAACTCAGCAATTGATTCTAGAAAGCCTAAAATTTTTCTATTAGAATCCTCATTAATTTTTTCATTTGTTCCACGAAATGCCAAATTATTCATTGCAAGACTCTTAACAACAAAAATTATTCTAATCATAACTTGTTTCCAATGTTATGTATCTTTCTTGATTTGTTCTTGTAATTCTTTATCAATTGTTTGATTTATTTCTAATCTTACTCGGAGTTCAGCCCATGCTCTAATGTTGGTAAGATGTTCACTACTATTTTCATGGTGCTTAAGCTTTTCAGTTAAATGTTTCCAATCATCAATTCCTACATCTGCTAATTGACTTTTAGAACGGACATACCCTACAACTTTACAACAAAAACAAAACACTTTTTTTTAAATCTTTTGAGTAAACCAACCATTTCCTTTCAATAAGTTCTCCATTTCTTAATTTTTGATCAAAATAATATGTGAAGAACCCCCTGTTGTAATTATCTTTAGGAAAATTAATATTAGCATCTCTAATAAGACCATTCTCAATAAGTAAATCTCTCATTTTTGAATCTAAACCATCCCACACCCTAGGATCATATATATTCATAGATAACGAAGAATATAAACACTCAGACACACGATCCCTTTCTTTATTATTTTCACTAGTTTCATTTTCAAGCACATTTATTATTTCTTCATTTATCTCATTTTCATTTTCAGACAAATTTGTTGTTGCAAGATTTACATTATTTTCATTTTCGGATACATGTGTTGTTTCTTCATTCATCACATTTTCATCTTCTGTAAAATCTTTCACTACTTCATGCAACTCATTTTCAACTTGATTTTCAGAAAAAACATTTTGCAATTTATTTTTATTCCAAAGTTTTTGAATAGAACCTTTTTGAGGTTTAATTTTTTCTTCTTCTTGTTTTCTTTTTCTTTTTTCATTACCAGATGCATGTTTTTTTGGAAACATTGTTTTAAATTAAAAACTAAAACAAAGTGATAGAACGATAGAACCTGAATAGTGAAGGAGCCCTGATTTTAACCCAGCTATGAGCTAACCAAATTTGATCTTCATTGTAAAAATAAAAGAACAATAAACGTGTTATAAACGAGCTTTTGGAGGCCCAACCCGTTAGTGTGTATCCACCCATTATGTAACACTATTGCTATAAATACAGGGCTATGGATTCCATAACCACCACGTTTACAACACGTTATCAGCACGCTCGAGGCTGAGCCGAACCTCTGCCGATGGACGAACGCGATGCGGACGGGCTTCCTTCACCGAACGTCGCTAGATCCGGCGGGTAGGATCTAGAGGTAACTCTTTTCCCTAGATCTAAATTTCATATGCGCATATGTTTAGATCCAATTACTTGGATCGATTGTTTAAAGAAATATCATCGTTTTTACTGTTAAAATCAACTTTCTTCAATAAAAACGCCTTTTTGGAGATTAAAAATGAATTTTTTCCAACAAAAATTGGTTTTTTATCATCTTTTTCCCCAAAACCATTAAACCCTAGGGGGATCTTTTCGTCGTCGAGCGAAACCCCCCCAAACCCGCGCAATTTCCGCCGCCGCTCGAAGCGACGTGCGGAAATCGCCGCCGCTCGCAGCAGCGGGCGATCCCGTCGGTGGAAGCGGCGGTGACCCCGCCGCTCGCAGCGGCGGGCCTCCCCCCGCTGCCGGCAACGGTTGGCAAAACCAGCCGCTGGCAGCGGCGGGCAGAACCCGCCGCCGCCGGCGACGGCGGGCGAAACCCGCCGCCGCCTGCAGCGGTGGGCAGAACCCACCGCTGGCGACGGCGGGGCTCCCAACGTCGCCTGCCGCGGTGGGCAAAACCGTCGCCTGCCGCGGTGGGCAGAACCCGCTGCGACGGCAGGCTGTTTCCGCTGCCCGTAGCGGCGGACCCCCCCGCGCCGCCAGTAGCGACGGACGGGCCCAGCCGCCAGCAGCGGTTCCTCCATTGCGCGCGCGTGTCCCAAACCCTAACTAGGGTTTGACCCCGAAAATTTCCTATTTTTCAAATCTTTTTCAGATTTAATTACGATTTTTTTCGTTAAAATCTGGACAAATTACTTGTTTTTTATTCATCACATTTTATTCAGATTATGTGATTTTTAAAAGTTTAAAAATTAGGAAGATCATGCGACCGCTCTGCCTTTAGTCAACTAATCTGACGGTGTATGACGTTGCCTAGTGGTCCAATAATTTTTAAACGAAAAATTTTCATCTTCCATTATAAACTGCCTGTGATGATTAATTGCCTGTAATGAATAAACTGCCTGTGATGACTAAATGCCTCTTATATTTTTTCTGCCTGCGACGAATGTTTATATTTGCTGTGTTTTTGGATCGGCTAGTTATCACCATTATTTCCCTTGCATTATTTTATTTTTTAGAGAGAAAAATATAGTGAAGATATTTTTGTAAAATTACAAGACCGACGGATGCCTCAGGAAGATGAAGGACCATTCCAGAAGAATAGGGGCCCCACGGGGGTTCCTGAGTTGTACTTTCATTCTTTTTGGGACTGTATGGACTGTAATTAATATGGTGATTAACCGATCCACGCAGCAAATATCTGTGTCTGAAATGCTTAATTAATTATTTTTCTGTGAAAATATCTAATTATTGCCTATTTTTTAACATGCTAGAAAGATAAATGGCCAAAATTGTGAGCGTAGATTTCGACGTATTGGATGCTACAGGCAAGAACTATTTAAGTTGGCAGTTGGACATAAAATTCCATCTGCGAGCACAGGGACTGAGCCATGCCATCGCTGTAGGCGATAAGGTTTCTGATATAGATAAAGCGAAAGCAATTATCTATATCAGACGCCATATCGATCGGACCCTGAAGGCCGAGTACCTCACGGTGGAAGACTCTTATGAGTTATGGACCGCCCTCGAGGATAGGTATAAACATCAAAGAGATGTTATACTTCCCCGAGCGCGATATGAATGGGAGAACCTCCGTCTCCAAGACTTTAAGTCTATTGCCGAGTACAACTCGGCACTCTTCTGCATCACCTCATGTCTGAAGTTGTGTGGTGAAAAGGTGACGGAGGAGCACATGTTAGAGAAGACGTATACATCCTTCCACGAGAAGGATGTTATACTAATGCAGCAGTATCGTGAACGAAAGTTCACGAAATACTCAGAGCTTCTCTCATGCCTTCTGATGGCAGAGCAGAATAGAGATCTCCTTCTGGCCACCCATAACTCACGCCCTACCGGCACTGCTTATGCGCCTGAAGCACATCACAGCTCCTCCCAGAAGAAGAGGAACAACTTCAAATGCAAACCCCAGAAGGGTAAGGCAGTGAAGAAGCAGGCTAGAGGACCTCCTCCAAGAACCAAACATGAGGGAAAGAAGAAAAATGTGTGGAAGAGAAAGGACGACGGCCAGACATCTGCCCCAAGAAAGGACTGGGAAGATAAGTGTCACAGGTGTGGCATGACTGGACACTGGTCCAGGAATTGTTGACTCCACGCCACCTACAGGACTTGTACAAAGCGAGACAAACCTGGTGGAACAAGAAGACCTGGCACCAATCAGGTTCATTGCTGAGGACTTCTCAAACGATGACCTGCTCGACTGAGGCATTATCTACTTTTTCCATGCATTGTAATTTTTGTTTGAAAAACAATTTACTATCTGCTTGTTTTAATTTCTAGCATGTTGCATGAACTTTTCAGACATTGAATAATTATTCGTAGTATATCTTCTCTTGTGCCATATACTGCGATATTTTTCTCTTATAACTAGATGGATTATAAATGCCTAGTGAACAGTGCCTCTACGCACACGATCCTCCAAGACATCTGCTTTTTCCAAAGCATTGATAAATACGATGGAACCGCGAATACAATATCTGGTCCATCAGAAATTATTGAAGGATCAGGGGAAGCACATTTTATGCTCCCCAACAAAACACAACTACTAATAAAAGATGAGCTTTTCTCTCCTAGCTCACATAGAAATCTGTTAATCTTTAAAGATATTCATTTAAATGGATACCACCTTGAGACGGTGAATAAACAAAACAGAGAATCCCTGTATGTAACGTCTTATAAAGACGGTGCTAAAACCACCGTCGAGCATTTTGAGGGACTCCCATCGGGTCTCTACCATACAAGGATAATAGCAATGGAAGCAAACACACTCGAGCACCAGAAGTGCAATAATCAACCAGAATTCCAACTCTGGCACAGTAGACTAGGACACCCTGGAAGGAATATGATGCGTCGCATCATATCCCAATCCCGTGGAATTAACTCGAAAAGCCCGAAGCTACTTCGAAAGGGTGCATCTCCTTGTCCCCCTTATCACAAAGGGAAATTAATTACAAGACCATCCCCCCTGAAGGTGGACTCTGAGTCTTTGAGCTTCCTAGAGAGAATACATGGTGACATTGCGGGCCTATTCACCCTGCAAGTGGACCATTTCGGTACTACATGATACAGATTGACGCATCTTCCACATGGTCGTATGTGTGCCTCCTGTCCACCCACAACGTAGCCTTTACAAAGTTACTGGCCCAAATCATAAAGTTGCGGGCACATTTCCCAGATAACCAGATCAAGAAATTGCGTCTAGACAACACTGGGAAATTCACATCACAAGTCTTCCTAGACTACTGCCAAGCAACCGGCATAGAAGTTGAACGTCATGTAGCTCATATTCACACCCAGAATGGGTTAGCCGAATCTCTTATAAAGAGACTACAATAGATTGCTCGTCCATTGTTGATGCAATTCAAGTTGCCGGTAAATGCATGGGGACATGCCATCCTGCACGCTGCATCGCTAATAAGATTACGACCGCCAGGGAGTCAATCTTATTCTCCGATGTAACTTGCATATGGGAACCCGTCGGATATCTCTCACATGAGGATATTCGGATGTGATGTCTATGTCCCCATAGCACCACCGCAGAGGACCAACATGTGTCCTCAACGACATCTAGGTATCTACATTGGTTTCGACTCACCATCGATCATTAGATACCTAGAACCGCTTACGGGGGACGCCTTCAAGGCACGTCTAGCAGATTGTGAGTTTGATGAAAGCACTTTTCCCAAACTAGGCATTAACACACAGAAGCCAGAAGCTTCAAAGGCCATTTCATGGGATACAAAAACTATATCCCATTTTGATCCGCGTACAAACCAATGTGAAGATGAGATCCTGAAGATCCTTCAAATTCAAAACACAGTTCACATTTTACCGGACAAATTCACTGACAACCAGAAGATTGTCAGATCACACGTCCCTGCTGCAAATACGTCAGGTAGGATTGACATACCCAAAGATGGATGCAATCCACCTGCAGCAGATGCGGCCGTACCTCAACGAAAGAGAGGACGACCCCCAGGCTCCAAAAGATAAGAACCCTCAAAAGAGGAAAAATCCTGGAGCAATAATAACGATACCACCACAGGATGTTGAGCTCAGCCTAGCTACCTCTCCCCTCCTACCAACCCCTGAAGAGGAAAATGTAGGAGAAATATCATTAAATTATGTACGTACTGGGGAGGTACTGAACAGAAAAAGCACAATCATCGATGATAACTTCGCGCTCATTATTGCCACTCACGTCACTGAATACGACGATGAGACCGATCCACGCTCTCTAGCAGAATGTAAACGCAGAGAGGATTGGCCAAAGTGGAACAATGCAATAGGAGTAGAGCTGGACTCACTCTCGAAGCGCAAAGTTTTTGGACCTGTAGTCCTCACACCAAAGGGTGTTAAACCTATGGGATATAAATGGGTATTCGTGAGAAAAAGAAACGAGAATAATGAGATCGTGCACAACAAAGCGCGCCTTATTGCACAAGGCTTTTCCCAACGGCCAGGAATAGACTATGATGATACCTATTCCCCGGTTATGGATGCGATCACCTTCCGTTTTATCATTGGCCTATCTACAAAGGAAGGCCTGGATATGCAGCTCATGAATGTTGTGACTGCATACCTATATGGAAATATAGATAAGGATATCTATATGAAAATCCCAGACGGATATAAACTACCGACAAAAATGACAGAAAGACCTCGGGACGTCTATTCTGTCAAACTCCAAAGATCACTGTATGGTCTAAAACAGTCAGGTAGAATGTGGTATAACAGACTCAGTGAATTCCTAGTGCAACAAGGATTCACATCAAATGAAGTCTGCCCTTGCATCTTTATAAGAGCAAAGGGAACAGGATTCGTAATTATTGCCGTCTACGTAGACGACCTGAACATCATCGGATCTCCTGAAGAGATAGGTGAGATATCCAAAAGTCTCACACAGACTTTTGAGATGAAAGACCTTGGCAAAACGAAGTTCTGCCTTGGCTTACAAACTGAACACTTAAGCAGAGGAATCCTGTTACACCAATCGACATACACAAAGAAAGTGCTGAAAAACTTTCTTTTGGACAAATGTCATCCGCTTAGCACACCAATGGTCGTCAGATCATTGGATGTTGATACAGACCCCTTTCGACCGCTGGAAGAGGGGGAGGAAACACTGGGTCCTGAAGTACCCTACCTAAGTGCAATTGGAGTACTCCTATACCTGGCAAACTGCACGCGTCCTGATATAGCGTTCGCGGTTAACCTACTAGCCAGATACAGTTCAACGCCCTTAAAGCGCCACTGGAATGGACTAAAGCAACTTTTGCGCTACCTCCAAGGGTCTGTGGAGATGGGAATATACTTCAAGAAAGGTGTATCCTCCGACTTAGTCGGTTATGCAGATGCAGGATACAGGTCCGACCCACACACTGCAAAGTCCCAAACCGGTTTCGTGTTCACGTACGGTGGGACGGCCATCTCATGGAGATCCGTGAAGTAGACATCGACAGCGACCTCATCCAACCACTCCGAGCTCATAGCGATCCACGAAGCTAGCAAAGAATACTTTTGGCTTCGATCAGTCATCCACCATATCCTCAAGACCACCGGCCTGAAGACGGGAGATCTTGGACCAACCACCATGTATGACAATGCTGCCTGCATCGCTCAACTACGAGGTGGCTACATCAAAGGTGACAGGACGAATCACATTTCCCCCAAGCTCTTCTGGACACATGAACATCAAGTAGACAACCAGATTGACATCCAGCAGATCCAGTCTTGCAACAACTTGGCAGATCTATTTACTAAAGCTTTACCTGGCAGTACGTTTAGAAAACTTGTACTAGGAATTGGGATGAGGCAGTTGAGAGATTTACAAGCCTGAAGCTTGTACTTTTCAGGGGGATCTAATGTAGTGATGTACTCTTTTTCCTTGGCTATTGGTTTTTCCCGCTGGGTTTTCCATAGCCAAAGGTTTTAACACTGGCATGATCAGATAAGCTCTATGAACCCTGAAGCGTTCACCACGGCTTACAACAATGGATGGATAAGGGGAAGTGTTATAAACGGGCTTTTGGAGGCCCAACCCGTTAGTGGGTATCCACCCATTATGTAACCATATTGCTATAAATACAGGGCTATGGATTCCATAGCCACCACGTTTATAACAAAACGCAAGTTAAGAAAAATGAAGTAAAATTATTTAAACTCAATTCAAACATTATTTACGAAAAAGGAGGAAAAGCAAAGCACTTACCCAGCTGGATGGCTTCATATTCCTTGAATTTCCAATAAAACCTGAGAAAACAAGCAGAACCCATAAAATGGCAGTAAATACAAGAGCCCCAAAGGCCAAAAACTCATCAAAGAACAGACCCATTGAATGAAAACAAAAAACAAAAGTAGAAAATAGAAATGACGAAACAAGCTCTCAGCGACACATGCTTCCAGAAATATATACCAATTCATATTATTCTCAAAAGTTTCTTCTCACCCAACTAATGGCCATTTCATGCTCATCCCATGCTTTCCTGATTCTCAGTTTCTCATGCCACTGAATTACATCGTTTCGAATCTAATCAGTAATCATGTTTGACTTTCCTATCTGTCCCCAAAATCCATAATCATTCTTACTCTTACCGCTCCAAAACATACTTGCACTTAGAACTTATGTAACAAGTAATATATTTTCTTAAATAAATACGCACAGGTTTGTAACTAGTAGTCTGGACTCTGGTTCATAACTACAAAGAGTTTAAACAAAAAAAAGACGAACATGGAAGCAATCTATTAAAAAGAGAGTCCTAGTTACCCCCGTAACAACAAATTGACCCCTTAAAATCGATCGATCAAATCAAATAAACTCTCCACTGAATTGACAGAAATCAAACAAATAGAAGCAATAATAGTCAGATTATAGGAAAAATAATCCATATATGCTTCGAAGGGATAAGATCTAAATTGATTGGATTAAAGACAGATATTCACGAACGGTGATAAGGTTCATGCTGCTAAAGTTTTTTTTTGGATTAACAAATAGAAACTGAACTCTGGTTCATAAATCATAATGTCTAAATTGATTGGATTAAAAATAGATAATCACGAACAGTGATAAGGTTCATGCTGCTAAAGTTCTTAGTAGAATGGCCTGAATGGGATTGGATGATTGCTTCAAAGGGATTATATGCTTTGAGACCTTGAACCCTCATGAGGAGTGAGTACTCATCGCCTTCCAATGAGGCAGGCGCTAACACGGAATGACATAGATATAATCATATAAATCAAAATTCAAATAAAGCCAAATAGAGAAACTTCATACCGAATTAAGCTTTTTTAAAAAGAGCATACATCAAAAGATTCAAAACAACAGGGAGAACCTTTATAATCCAAAAGGTAATTGCGAATTAAAAATTAAAAAAATAATTAAAAAATAATTAAACTTGCAATTCTGATTAGTGATTACCTCAACAATCAACAAGGAACTGAAGGAAGAGCCTGAAGGCGCATGTGCAAAGCTGCAGTACAACTGTACAAGGAAACTTGCAATAGTGAGATAAAAAATAATTTAAAAGCGCATACCTTTATAATCCAAACGGTAAACAGAGAGAAGAGAACTTAAACAAACTTTATTAATTTAATAATAGGGCCAGAGGGGTATGTGAAGAGTCTTCATTAAAAAATTTAATAATTTATAATTTGCTTGATTGCTTCTTCTGTTATTGTGCGGAGTAGGTGGAAGACAGGTTGAAGGCCTTGACTCTTGAGGCGTCGGTTACTGTGAGAACGTGGAGATAGTTTATGGTTTGGTTTGGTTTTTAATAAGTATAAATATAAAATGTCCCAATTTAAAAAAATTGTGCCCCTGGACCTTGGGGCCCCTGGGCGGCTGCACTGGCTGCCCTGGGTCAGGGCCGGCCATGTGAGTCATCATCGCAGTTATCTGCAGCACAGACAATCGGATCTGGGTTCCGACCCAAATCCCCTCCAATGCTTAAGTTAGCTGGGAACTTAAGGAGACTCGGGGCAGCGGGATCGACATAAAGGGAGATCGTCTATGGTGCTGTCTCGCCGAGTAAGGGTGGAAGAAATATTCTGTAGAAAGTAAAGAGTAAATGTTGTGAGTACATAGTACTTATTATCAATGGAGTGTCCCCCTGTCTTGTTGTCGTTTAGTCCTTTTATAAATGGATGCGTCCCCTTAGTGACATTGGTAAATAACGACCTTGCAATAATAGTGGCACGTTCATCCCTTGAGAATAGGCATAACGGATGTCCGCCCACTCCACCATTATGGAGCCCATTATTAACCGTTCCCTTAAGACTTGGGAGCTTAACTGGCATAACATGGGCTGTATTTGACTGAGTACACAGCCAGACATCTATGTGGGCTTCATGGGCTTGATGGGCTGCCTTGACGTTCTTTGTAGGCTTCGCTACTCAGGTATGAATACTCTTCCTGCCTTTGGGGGTCGGCCGAATGCGGTAACAATGGCTCCCATCACTTGGACTCAGATGATGTGTCAGTTAAGGTCGAGTGATGCAATACCTCATTAATTAGGTACGACAATCGAAGCAGGAACACTCAATTATAAGCGCCAAAACTCCCCTTCCTCTGATTTGACCGTTACATCGGCATCAGGCTCAGAATACGAATAGCCATAGATTGACGACATGTGTTCTCAGACTAAAGGGTCATCTTTGATCATGATTAGATATCTCACGTATAAATAGGGAAATGTGGAAGATGAGGCAAACTTTACCGCCTGACCTTTCGAAAAAGAACCCATGTGTTTCCTCTTTCCTTTTGCTCAATTTTTGCCATGGCTACTTCCTTGGCATCGGGAACTGCTGAATAATGGGAATAAATGGAGAGAGCTCAAATCGCTTCGTCTCAGATGGAAAGTCATTCAGTCGCGGCTGAGATACTAACATATATTGATCCTACAGCGCCATCTGCGGAAAGGGGGAACTTGGCCCTAATTCTGGTCATTACTGAGGCCCCACCGCTTTGCAAAGGCAAAGAGAATTAGGAGGTGCTTGACGTGGTTGCCAGCCTAGCCTCCAAAGTACCGAATACCCAACTTCAGTTCATCAAGAAGCATTACGTCTGATACCCTTATTTGGTTCCGATTCCTCTACCCACTGAAAGAGTTTACTGGCCTAAAGAGTGCGAGGTAGGCGTGTACACCAAAGACTTTGAACGCGGGCTTCACTTTTCGATGCACCCTTTTATTCTTGAAGTATTGAACATGCTGGGACTTTCTCTTTGTTAATTGATGCCCAACTCTATGGGTAATCTGGTTAGCTCCATCGAGCTGTGTATGACGAATGAGGTGCAACCGATCTTAAGACTGTTCAATGATTTCTTCCAAGTGAATCCTTACACGGGTTCTGTATGGTATTGTATCAACGCCAGGAGGGACATACAATTAATCAAGGACCTCCCTACATCCAATAAGGGATGAAAAGAACAATTCGGGTTTGTGGCATTTCCCGGCATTGCGGTTTTCTTCACCCATTGGGAGAATCCGACCCTCGCGGCTTATGAAGAGTTACTGTAACGACCGGTATTTTCTAGGCGTATTATTGTGTGTACCCGTATTTTTGTTTTTGACCATCCGGATGTTTTCGTGCGGGAGTTCTATGTTTGTACGTCAACGCGAGCGCGAATCCGTTTTTTCGTTCACTGTATCATCATTAATTGACTATCAAGTTTAATGAATTACCTTAACTTAATTATCTTACTAATTACAAATAGCTAATCACTTTTAACTTTTACTAATTACTTTATTTATTTTAATAATTACATTTTAATTAAAAGTTAATTACTAATTAACTTATTACTTGGTTAAAAATCAAATCACTAATTAACTGAATTAACTTAACCCTAATTAAGTTACTAACTAATTACCCTACCCTATTGAATCCCACCGAATGAAACCGGTGAGATCCAACATTTCTCATCACTTCTCTCCCCACATCCAGCTCTTCCCCCCTTCTATTGGTCTCCTCCACTGTTCTTTTAACAGTAACAACAACCATACCAGAGGAACGCGAATTCCTCTTCCCTACAAATCCTCAACCCAAAACACTCACTGATCAAACACAAACCAGCTGAAAATCCTCCATCAGATTCTTTCCCAAACCAGAAACAATCAAACCCAATTCCCCTTGCAAACCAATTCTCCAAGCCAAAATCAACAAATCAAACCAATTTCTTCAAGGTTCAAATTCTAAATCAGCTCACCAAATCAAATCAGCCCCAAACAAATTTCCTCCCAAAAATCCATTTCCAAAATACAAACCGAAAACCGAGATTGAAACAGAGGAATTTCAGATCCAAAAACTAGAATTTCAGATTCAAAAAAAAAACCAAACAAACATTTCAGATCTTCTCCTTCACCTTCCTCCCCCCTCTCCCCTAGTTCGGCCTCATCCTCTCACCCGCAGCCCCCACCCTTGCGGGCCACCGCCCGTGACCCTGCGCCGCCGCGCCAGCACAGCCGCCGCCTGCTGCTGATTGTCGCGTGCCGTCTGCAGTTGTCGAAAGTCGTGCGCACGCCTGTGTCGTCGGAGCAGTCGCCGCAGGCCGCCGGAGATCCGCCCTCGTGTGTCGCCCTCCTCCCGTACGCCGTCCGTGAGTCCCCTCCCCTATGGTTACGTGCGTTCCGAGCTCCCCCATTCATGCCTGAGTTGCTCCCTTGTTTTACTGCAAACTAAAAACGAAAAAAAGGGGGAGAACAAAAAAAATGGAAGAAGCGAAAAAACGAGTGACAGGATGAAGAAGAGGGACATGACAGAGAAAGGGAGTGAGTCAAAGAGAGGGTGTTAGCCTTAAAGAGAGGATAAGAGAGAGAGAGAAAGTGATGAATATGTTTTATTATATTAGAGTAGTAGGTGTAGAGCCTAATAAACGGTAATGTTAACATTATAACCCTTGAAAGGAAATTGTATTAAAATTTGTTAGGATATGTGTGTGGTAGGTGTACTATTAAACGTAGTGATTAACCCTATAATTAACTAATATTAGGTGAGTGTTAATAGGTTGTTAATACTAATTAACTGGTTAGTATTAAATTTTGTTGCTTGTTGTTAGATAATATCAGAATGAAATGAGGCGAATCATGTTAGTGTAACACAATATAAACATCACCCTAGCCAGAGAGCCCAATAAAATTAGACGAACTCACTTAAAGGATTAACTTGATATTTTGACTATCTCGCAATAAATCTAATTCAGTGATTTGTTTAACCAAAACAGAGAACATGATGTACCAACACGTAGTACCCGTCAAGACGAACCCAACGGCACCAAAATCACTGAAATCAGGCAAGTGTACAATTTATAATGAATTATCGAAGTTGGATGCTCATTTGATCTTTTACATTTAAAGTTGTATAACTCAAAACCTGCACGTGAAATGACGCGTGAAATCACTACCATGACAACCGTGACTAAAAATGTGATCCAACGACATATAATTTGATATACCTTGTTTTAGAACATTAGCAAAGAAAATCAGTTTTCATGTCGATTCGTTAAATTCTCATACTCAGCACTTTTGTTAAATTGTTGTAAATATTGCTCGATACTCTTGTAACCATGGAAATTGTTGTGTAAAGATAAATGGTCATATTATTTAATTGCTGCATGTCATAGAATGATTATCAAATGTGTGACATCGTGAAATCGTGTGCCTCAAATGCGAAATCGTGACTTTCGTGATGTCATGTAAGTTGACAAATTCGTGCTTGTAATTCGTGAATTAGGCTGGCTCGTGTTCCAGTACATTCTTGGGGTGGGGTTAGGGTTGAGCGACTACTAGGCGTATGAAAGGGTACTCTCTTCAAGGGCACCACCCGTATGCGGTGGGTTAGCGCCAAACATAGTAAGCCCTCGTGTGAAGAACGACTCACTCATCACGACCTAAAGGCGAGAAGCCTAGGCATGATAGAAAGCATTGCATTGTAATTGTAATCATCGGTGTCACTTGCTCGCACATCAGGAATGCCATGTTTATAGTGCTTGTTTTTAATTCGTTATAACTTCCATGTCATATCTGCTCACCTTACGTGTTAAACTTCTTAGAACTGCATGCTAGGATGTATTTTACTTTATTTCATTATTTTTAACCAGCATGTCTAAACTTTATTGTTATCTCATTTAATTCATTAATTGTCTCATAAATCCAGTATACAATTTGTGTACCTTGCATTAGGGTCTAATCTCTTCTTGCAGACCCTTGCTGACATACATTCATGTTTTGGATGTATGCTAGATCCCGAGCCATAGCACCAGGAGACTTAGTTGAGATAGCCATAGCACCAGGAGGCTTAGTTGAGATAGCTGAACCAGGGAACCAAGACTTGTTGGATCAGCGAACTTTCGTTGCACTTACTTTCATTGTTGTACGGGTCATAAGACCCACTCTTCTTCATTTGTTTCCGTTGGGACGGTTGAGATTGTAATAATGTTTTATTTATCTGTGTTGTTTTGAGCAATGCAAGCAAGAACCTGTGGTTTTCACACAGACGCTTATTGTGTTAAGTCAAGGAGGAAAGAAAAACAAAAGTACCCCCTCCTTACGTGCAAAGCGGGCCCGTTCGCGTCCTCGCTTCCAAGCCTAATGGGAAGCGGGACGTGACATGTTTTAGTGGTGGCCCATGTAGGTCAATGCTCATGCAAAATACTTTAAAACAGCATAGATAATATTACAATCTTGACTCTCAAACAACACCTTCCCTAGAATTTCTACCTCTATCTAGTTCATTAGAAAATTCTAGTCCTAAGTTTCCTGATCCTTAGTCAACCAAATCAGTATATCCTTGATTTTTAATCCCGCTTCATTCTACATTCCACTTTATGACCTTATGAATATATCGTAGTCCATTCACAAATCATCTCCTACACATACTCACATTTGACCAACCTATTCTAATCCTTGCTCTCGACCCACGCGATCTTCCTGACGGCCATCATTATCATTTTTAATCATCCACATTACTATACTGTTCCAAATTTCGCTAATAATCTCCTTCGTCGATAATCCCAGTAATCTTCGATATGAATAAAACCGTACAATTGATAAAGACTTAATAAAAGTCATTAACAAAGCCTAAAATTTTGAATTTTTAGGATTTAACTAGTTAATGGGATTAATTAGTTGTTATATATATTTTTAAAAAACATTTGTTGATGGCACACATATTGACGCACCCGTAACCTACACCTAGGTTCCACCTTGGGTGTCACGATCGCCAGGCGTAATATGGCCACTAGGCTACGTTCCGGGCTCAATCCGCAAGCGGACGGTGTCGAGTTATAGTATAAAAGATAGCCGGATCCCACAGGGACGGTGATAGTGTCATTAGATTCTCAGTCTACTTCTAAGTGTGGAAGTAAGGTAGTTGTCGGGGGAACAGATTTGGGGTTGGTTGTTGTGCTTGTAATATCAATAAAAAGGACTAGGGCTTTAGGGATCGCCACTAGGATCATTGGGGGTTTATGTTGGATAGGATCCTCACATTGCATTAGGGTTATGGAATTAATCCCCCAATTCGTACCACTCTCATGGGTTAGAATTGCGGGGTATTTCGGTGGCTTTCGTTGACGCAATGGCGGTAGCCGTCAACATAGCGGTATAGTTCGTCGATGGATCCCCTCAAGGCACGAGCCGGGCATGGTCACGTGCCTTGATTTGATCCACCGATTTCCCTATTCGAATCCCTAGATACCCCTTAAGCACATCAATTCCACAGACCGTGGGCATGATCTCAATACGGGTTATCTACGGATTCGGTAGGATCTATCGAAATACAACCCTAAATCCCTAATTCAACGTAGGGATCCAGATCTACATTTTCCCCCTAAAATCCTAGGGCTAACCCATCAACCCTAGATTAGATCTACTCAGACATCGCAATAGGAACGCACAAAAACATCAATTTTGCAGAAGAAAACATTTTAGCAATGATAAATTAGTGCAAAAATAAACTTACAGCGAGAATTAACGAAGAACAGATCCAGACAAGAACAAAGGCAATAATCTTCAATATTAAATCCAAAATTCGCTACAAAATCAATCTTCAAAAGTCCTACCAAAAATCGCTCTCAAAAACTCTCCAAAATTCCCTTACAAAAGTCCAGAATGAACTCCCCTCTCAGTTGCTCCCGATCGCGAGCTATCACCCCTCACAGATCGCGCGCATCACGCGCTTCAAAAACATTCCAAAAATGCACCAGGAAGTGCCGACCGAGTAGGCTACTCGGTCCGAGCAGCTGCTGCTCGGTCAATAATCTGGCCCGTGTAGCTTGCTGCTCGGCTGCTCAGAGAACTTGATCCGGACCGAGTGGGACCTACTCGATCAGCTGCTCGGGTGCTGCTTGGGCTGTGAAATCTGGGCTACTTGAGCGAGCTGATGAGCTGCTCGGTCCGTGCCAACCCGTATCCGATCTTAGCTGCAATTGATATGGCTCGGTCCGAGCAGACGAGCTGCTCGGACCGAGCATTTTCTGGGAAATGCTGGGTCTGAGCCTAGAGCTTCTCTCTCTGCTCTCTCTCTCTCTCTCTCTCTCTCTCTCTCTCTCTCCCCCCCTCTTCTCTCCTCCAATGACTCCGGGAACGCGGCGAACTCCTCCAGAGCCCCGCCAACGAACTCATGGGCACGTCGGATGTGTCCATACCCAAGTGGGGGTCCGAATCGCTCCAAAATCCCTAAAAATTCACGAAACACTACGAAACTCGAAAATATCGTCAGAAATGCAGAATCGTAGTAAAAAGTGGGATTTGGGAGCGAAAATGATATGTAATGCGATGTGATAATGATATGAAAAAGATAGAAAATATGGACACATCAAAATCCCCCAAGCTTACCTCTTACTCGTCCTCGAGGAAGACGAATAATCGGTACGCCAGGAGGAAAACAAAACGAAAATAAGAAAATAAAAATAAAGATGAACGAAAAACAAAAAGAGAGAAGTAAGAGAAAAGTGTTAGGGATGATCGGTCAGATCTCATGCCTAAAAAGTCTATCACGATGCTCTGAGTGCTGAACATACATGTTATTCGTAATTTTTAGCTTTATATATCATATGACATGCAATAAAGGCAACGAACAGAGATCTACTAAAATAACACCGTCAAATCATATCAATCTCATGCAATCCCTAGGGTCTAGTATAAAAGAGTTGGCAATGCCCTTTCAATCACAGATACACATGGAGCACAAAAGATTCAGACAACATGCAATAAAGAATAGGAAGGATCATGCCATTCAGATATTCAATTAGATACACGAAAAATCTCCAAAACTAAAGTAATTCTTAAAGTTTGGGTTTATAAAATCTCCCCGATGTGCACCATCTCCACTCTAATGTCAAGCTCACTCATATGATCAGTTGGTTTACCCCCCCAAGCTTAGCTTGAGGCGTCACATCAATGAAAATGATATGGAATTTAATTCGTCTTCCCAGAATAATTGATAGCTTCTAATGAAATGAAATAAAACTGTATTTATTCATTTTATTTCTCTCTTCTTTTTTTCTTTTCAGATATGAATATATACACATATATAATTTTTTCCTTTTTTTCATTTTCATTTAGAAGCTATTCTTTTTCTTTTTATGTTTGGGAAGTGGGATGCGGTAAAGTAGCTATGGGGTGTAACCAACTGATATGTAGAGATAAAAAAGATTTGTGGAGAAGGAAGATAATGGGACTCTCGGTTCACTCATAAGATGGTGCACATCAGCTTGATAAAATAAAACCCTAACTAAACTCATATATAGCATGGATATTTTCACTTTTTTAATTGAATACTGAAAATGGCATGCGGTAATAATCACATCATTAGCAGGCATGTAAACAGAAGTGAATAAGATAAGAACGCATGTGCTCTAAGTGTTCTAGTGATGCGTGCACCTGGGTGCGTTTCCCAACATAAATCATACTAAATACTAGTTCATGCAATTGATTTTCAATTCATTTCAGGTATTGCATCAGACAGATCATCAAAAGAAGAGCATGCATATAGATACTAAAGCTGAAATTAAATAAAAAGAAACAGAGAAAAAGGGAAAATAGATAAAAAAGATATGCATGCATGGGGGAAAACAGAAAATATGATGCAAAATGAGAAAAAATAAAACGAGGCGGGAAAACGGTGAAAAAGTAAAATAAAAACTGAAAATAAGGGAGGAAAATGTGAAAAAAAATAAAGCGGGAGCGCTCATTCCCCAAGCTAAACCTAGCAGTGTCCTCACTGCTAAGGAAACGCTCGTGAGCGAGAGATGATGCTAAAGGGGTGGTGTGGGTGGGGAAAGAAAATAAAAACTATATAATAAAAGAAAAATATAAAAATAAAAATATGATATGATGCAATGCAAAATGAGAGATGATGCATGCGTGGGTCCTCCCCCAAGCTATCTAAAAGTAGGGCCCCTAAAAGACAGATGGGCTTAATAGGTATAGGGGAGGCGAAGGCTGGGATGGACTATATTAAGCAGAGGCACCACCCTCTGGGGGTGGTGATGGGTCCCTCTGCTGTGGACCAGGGGCGATATGTGGAAGGTCAGGCTGGGACGCTAGAGGAGGACTGGTGGTGAGATCTATGGTGGAGGTGGAGGGCTCAGCAGTAAATAATACGAGGTCAGAGAGTGGATCGACTGTGACCGATGACTCACAGGTGGTAGAAACAGGCTCTGCAGAAGCCTGGGGAAGTGAAGCACTATGTGGTGCGGAGGTGGTCACAGTGTCCGGCCTGGTCGGTGGTGCAGGAGCAAGTATGACAGTGGGCAGGCCCCGATGTCGAAGAAGGTCTATGATGGATAATAGATCTGACTCAACTCTCGATCTATGTGTCCTAGTCTCGACGAGAAATTCATCGAAATCCTGCTGTAAGCGGGAAGTCAACTGCTCTAAAGCAGTAAGGTGAGAGTCGGAAGTGCTAAAGTCGGGTGGGGTACGGGTGGATGTCTGTAAGTCGCTACTCGCTGAAAGCGGACCGACGCAACTGAGGTACCATACCGGGCACCGAAGGTAGGCGAGGGTGAGCTCGTAAGTAAATCTGGGGTGGCAGAAAACAGAGCTGTCGTCGACACAGAGGTGTGGACAGACGTCGAGACAGACTCTGTAAAAATGGCCGCGGGCGAGGAGGAGGTGGTGCCAGCAGGAGGAGCAAAAGCAATAAGCTCCGAAAGAGGGGGAGAGTGGGGACATGGTTGTGCGAAGGAGCATCTAAATCTATAACTTCGTCAAAGAAAGGTAGATCGGTGCCCTCTGGCACCGATACAGCGACAGAGGAGATCTGAGTCTCGGGGAAGGAAGAGAGGACAATCCCCGAGGACTCGACGACGGTAGATACGTAAGATACAGTGGTGGAAGGGTCGGCTCCTGAAGATGGGTGAGCTAGAGGAACAGGGAGGCCGGCGACCAGAGCATCGATATCAAGGATCTCGAACTCCGAGGAGAGTGTGTCTGGGTCATCGGCACGTGCCTCAACCGAAGCTCCAGGGGGCTCGAGATCGTGAATGGGAGGGAGTGGGAAAACCGGAGGAAGCATCCAGTCAAGCAAGACTGGAGGGATATGTGTCAGGTGTGGAGCAGGCAGGACCATGTGAGGATCGTGGCCGGTACTGACTAGGTAACGCCAGTGACGAGTACCATAAGGACGGAGGATATGCATGTGCTCGAGCATGCCAATGGTAAGGCGTGTCGGGCCAGGTGGGCAGTGCAAGTCAGCAGGGATGGGGATACCTAGCATCCTAACAAAGATAGAAAAGAAAGCACCGTAACAGATGTCCGTGGAATGGAATGTGGTGGTAGTCTGGTAGAGGTGCTGACATAGCCAGTGGGCTTCGTCAGAGAGCATCAATGGCCTCAAAGAGCCATCCGGGTGGAATCTAAGAGGTCAGGTATACCCCAAAGGTGGGTAAGCTCAGGTAGGGACATAGTCCCAACCTCTGGTCTGCAGAAAAGTGTGCATGCTAGGTGTCTCTGGCCATAGCGAAGGCAGGGGTGCACTATGCATGATGCCTTCACCCGACTAGGGCGGTACTCAGGTAGGCCAGAATGCGCTCCCAAAAGGTGCGCGCAGCAAAATCGGTGAGGTTAAAGGTAGGTGAAAAATCTACCCCAGGATCAGGGACGGCTGGAAAGTGAAAATACTCTCTAATCATAGCAAAAGTGACAGTGTAATCATGATCAAAGAGACAGAATGTGATGTCGTCACCTGCTGCGGTGAAGGCAAGGGAGCTAAGACCCTCGAGTATAAGGCGCGTGTAAGTGGGGGCGTGGACGCTGAGGAATCGGTCGAAACCGATCGCTCGATACAAGCGGTGCACTCCCTGGAGAATGCCTAGGGACTGGAGTGCAGGAACGTCAACGAAGACCGTAGGCACTAAACGGCGCTGGTGGATCCTAGAGTATCACGCTCTGTGAGCGACATCTCGAAAAGTAATGCCGTGTGTGGGAATGTGGGCGATGGGGTCATCGCTGGGTGGGGGTGATAAGGTAGCCGTGGTGGAGACAGAGGATGAGTGGATAGCAGCTGATGGGATGGGTGCGGTGGTGGTAGGGAAGGTAGAGGTAGTGGTGGTGACAGTGGCAGGGGTAATGGCAGTGGCAAAGGGTGTGGTAGTGGAAGTGGTGCGTGCACGGCGTAGTGGACGGGAAGAGGACATGCCAGAAGACGGTCTCTTCCCACGAGCGGGGGTGTGATAGATTCGCGTGTGCGAACCATAGTGTTGCGTGTAGTATAAAGCTACGGTATAAAAAGAGAGCAGTGAACGAGTGTACCGTAGCAGCGAATTATGTGGAAGCGCAAAGTATCCCCCAAGCTAGTCCACGCTACTGCCACTGACGTCAGCTAGAGGACCTGCAATTCGAAATAGGCAAAACGTCAGATAATCGATAAAATGAGTTTAAAGAAGATATACTATGACTCGGGCTGAGCAGAGTGCTGCTCGGTCCAAGTTGTGCACTCAGGAGTAGGGGTGACTCGGGGCGGGCCTTTTGAATGAGCCGTTTGACTCGGAGCGGGCCGCTGAACGAGCGGTGCCCTAGGGCATGACTCGGGGCTGGGTGAGACCGAGTACCTAGGTGCTCGGTCTGTGCCCTAGGGCACAGAGAGGGGGGGTTCTGAACGAGCAGCTGGGCTGCTTGTTCTGTGCCCTAGGGCATGAAGCGGGGTGGTGGGTTCGGTGATCGTCGCGAAGAGGGAGGTGGGGGGGTGGGTATCGGGCGGAGATGGAGGGGGTTTAACGGGGGGTATGATGCGGGTATGCGCCGTCGACGGCGGGTGGCGTCGTCGACGGCGCCGTCGCCTCAGTAGGGCAATGAGGGGGTGAATCGGGGGTGGGTGATGACAAGAGAGGAAGAGTGGGAGGGGGGTCTGTGAGTGGGGGGGGGGGGTCAGACGGCGGTGCCGTCGGCGGCGGTGGCGCTGTCGACGACGGCGCCGTCGACGACGGCGCCGTTGTGTAGTGGGCGAGGGGCGTTGGGGGGAAGAGGGGGAGGGCAGGGGAGATAGAGAGAGAAAAGGGGAGAGAGGGGAGGGTGGCTGACCGGAGTACGGCGACGGAAGTGGGGCCGGTGACTACGGCGGCGGAGCTGGCGGAGACGGCGGGGGGGGGGGGGGGGGGGTGGGGTGAAGAAGTTGAACAAGTAGGGGGGTTAGGAGCTCGATGTGGAAAATTATCGGGGGTAAGAAAATTTTTGGGGTAAAAAAAATTTTAACCGCGTTTATTAATAGTCGGGCATTGGTGTTTTGGATCCAATCTGACTCGGTCCGAGCAGCTAGGCTGCTCGATTGGTTCAACGCAAAGAGAGTTTATATAAAACGACTCGACTCGGTCCGAGCATCTAGGCTGTTTGACCCGGTCAACGTAAAATTTTGAATGAAATACTCCCTCCGAGTCGCATCCTGCTCGGGCCGAGCCAATAATATTCTGTCCGGGTCGACAGATTGACGTTTTCTCCCCAAATTTCAAGCCAGTACGACTCGATCGAGCAGTAAGATGCTCGGTCCATGTCATGTCCAGCTCGGGCCGAGTCAATAATGTTCTGCCTGGGTCGGCAGAGTGACGTTTTTTTCGCTCAAATCTCTTCCCTGTTCGACTCGATCGAGTAGCGTTCTGCTCGGTCCGTGTCAATTTCTACTCGGATTGAGTAGGAACCTACTCGGCCAAGCTTAAATATCTCCCATTTCCGTATCTGCTTGACTCGACCGAGCAGCTGAGCTGCTCGGTCTGGATTTCCTGTGTCTCTTTTTCTCTTCTTTTCCCTTGTTTTCTTTCTCAAATCTTCGATATCCTCTGGCTTCCTTCCGTTTATAATGTCCATATGCATACCCCCATTTGTCCGTCCTACACAAAACACAAACTCGTCAAATTTTTATGATTTTTGCGATTTTACCTAAAAATACGAAATAAAAATAGAAAATAAGAAAATATGAAAGAAATTTCAAAATCTACGGAATTGGGTTGCCTCCCAATAAGCGCTCGTTTTCAGTCATGAGCTCGACTCCCTATGATATATCAATGCTCACTTGACGCGCACGGTGGTCACGCGTCAGTCTTCGGGGTGGTGCAAACTAGCGGCGTTTGATTTTCACTTGCTCCAACATTCTCCTCCATATAAGATATAGCCTCTTGCGCTTGACGATATGATGATTGGCGTAGGGACTCCTCATCCAAGACTGGGATGTATGCGGTGATCGCTTTGTTGTAGGTTGGGTCGTCGTCGTCGTCGATGCTTGCCATTATCGGGTCCTTCATGACCCCTTCAGCAGTGAATTCTTCAATAGCTTCCTCCTCAAGGAGCTCCAGATAATTTGCCCCATCTTCATAAGCTTTCTCCTTCATCGGCCTTTGTAGCCGGAACTCAGCTTCAATTTCCCCCACATTGAGGGAAAGGGTCCCTTCTCGGACGTCTATCAGAACTTTGGCTGTCGCCATGAAGGGGCGGCCGAGGATAAGTTGAGAGCTTCCTCCCTCTGGCATGTCCATGATGACAAAATCGACTGGGACACATAGCCCTGGAGGTATCTGGAGGATGACGTCCCTCGCTATTCTGACTGGGTAAGTGATAGAGTAATCGGCGAGCTGAATAGACATGCTCGTCGATTCCAGCTCGCTTTCCATCTGGAGTCTTCTGAAGATGGATAGGGGCATGAGGCTGATGCGGGCCCCCAAGTCCATTAGCGCTCTGCTGATTGGCATGCCGCCGATAGAACATGGCACGGTGAAGCTCCCCGGATCCTGCAGCTTCCGGGGAGGTGATTTCTGATCACGGAGGTGGAATCATCCAGCAGCTTAATCTCCTCGAGCTTCCTTTTACCCGTAAGAGATCCTTCAGAAATTTTGCATATGTTGGGATCTCGGTAATGGCATCTATAAATGGGATATTCAGTTGTATCCCCTTTAGTAACTCCATAAACTTGGAGTACTTCTTCTCCAGCTTGGCAAGGGTTAGCCTTTGAGGGTACGGAGGAGGAGGTCTGGAGGCTTTGCCCTTGGATGCATCAACGGGTGGCGGCGTCATGGTAAGTAAGACAGGAGGTGCATCCGCCTTCTCTTCAATAATGACAGGCCCTTCTGACGTGTGCCCCGGCTTGCTATCCGCAAATGGCCGGGGGACCCACGTGGGGGTTTAGAAATTTGTAACCGCAAGCACATGGTGTTGTAGTGTGGCTTGGGGGTCGAACACAGGGATGCTAGGATGTGCTTGTGTCAAGGAGGACCAAAATCACCCCGTGGGTGAGCTAGCCCGAATCGGTTGATGGTTGTCACGGAAAGGAATGAAAGGTATGAACAATAAGAAAATAAACTCGGGACTTTGGTTTCCACTCCAACGAGCGACTCTCGCCGATACGGCCTACGGGTGGGATAGCGATCGAAATTAGGGTCTAATGGTGAGACGTTGCCTCTGAAAGTGGTACCGGCATCCCATGGGCCCGATATTCCGGTCGGTGCCCAGGATGATACACCGGACTTCCTGGATTCGATCAGTGGGCACTCCAGTGTCCATTAACACTGATCGATTCCGGGAGCACTAAGCTTGCAACGATAACTCCCAACGTCTCATCCTGCCACTCCCACGTGCTAGGATTCGGCGTCTATGCTAAGGGCGTGAGCTATGGCTAGGGGGTCAACCGCCAAGTTTATTCCCCCTTGGCCCAACGGTCAAAGGCGGTCTTTTTCCCGCCGATGACAATGAAACACCCCGCGTAACCGTTAGAATCCCAATCCCTATCGATTTCCTAACCCTATGGACGCATCGGGAAGAGCCCCCGAAGAGGTTTCCGCCAAAATCCCAGATTTGGGAAATACTCACAAAAATTCATTAAAAAGTGATCTAAATGAAAATGAACCGTTGGAATCATAATCAGACGATTGGAATGCGGAAGTAATAGAGTAATTAAGACAATACTAAAATTTGAGAAAGATCCGAAAACTTACAAAAGAACAGTAATTACAGCCGTCACAATGGGAGAAAACAGTAAAAACTAGCAGCTCCCCGTTTCTGGAACCCTAGGGGTTCTATTTATAGACTCTCGTATCACCCGATCGGTTGACAAGTCAACCGATCGGGTGATCCGTTACAGATAATGAACAGAAAACGGCGAGCTTTCACCCGATCATATGAACCGGTCGGGTGAGTTCTTGGAGTGACCGGTTGGATCTTGACGCCATCGGGTGAAGGGATCGGTTGGGTGCCCGTATCTTCAGCTCTTCAGCATCAGCTACAGATGAACCGATCGGGTGAGAATCACCCGATCGGTTGGAATTTGGCTCGAGAAGACAGAGAGTTGGCCCCAGTTGAACCGGCCTGTGAACGGGTCGGGTGACTTTCACTTGAGCTCCGGCTGAGACCGGGTGGTGCACGCGTGCATCACCCGATCGGTTGGAGATGACCAACCGATCGGGTGAGGGGCTGAAAGATGTATTCTTTGACGTTTGACCCCCTGGATCACGTGTGACTCCTCCCGTTGCTCCGGGGACTTGAGATATCGTCGTTAAACGTCCCTTACGCGGTCAATCTCCTGCAAACATGGAGAAACAAAGAAAAGTGAAAGAAAACGAGAAAATACGAGAAAACGAATAAAAGACGGCGGACAACACGGAGAAACACAAAAGAAAGCGTGCGTGAATATATGAAATATAAACGCACGTCAAAATCCCCCAAGCTGAACTCTTTCTCGTCCTCGAGGAAGACGAGTGAGAGTAGGAGCTCGGAGGGGAAAAATAGAGAGAAAGAGAGAAAAAAGAAAACTTTATATCCTAGATCGTCCGTCAGAGCCAACAAAATAAAAAACGACACACCAAGCAAGCAAACGTCAAGTCACATCACTTAAACCTAGGAAAACGAGTCCCAATAAGTGTCGTGGGCCCACGCGGTGAAGCGCGTGTGAGTACGGTCGTGTGCTAGCAAATGGTGTCGCTTTCTACAATGTGCTATGA
This sequence comes from Scilla litardierei, assembly GCA_030789695.1. Taxonomy (NCBI): domain Eukaryota; kingdom Viridiplantae; phylum Streptophyta; class Magnoliopsida; order Asparagales; family Asparagaceae; genus Scilla; species Scilla litardierei. Next base: position 224,373,700 of record CM061133.1, read on the forward strand.
GCTCATATACGCAATCCAGGAAATGACCCAAATACCGATTCGAATTTGAAATTGCGGTGAATATTAGTTCGAGCATGCATGCGAAGAGTATAAGAAGTGAAACGTATCATGCGTCGGGGACTCCACAACTAGGGTTAAGGAAATCACGCCACTATAGCCTAGATACTAGCTAAAAAGTTCTTAAGCCAAGTGTTTTCGAAAACGGTGGGGGTTGAGATGATGTGGAGTAGAACACTCGGTGCAAATTCTCGCCTTCCCTTTATTCTCGGCAAGTAGGAAAATATTCACACGGGAATTTTTTGGGTTTTGGGTATTTGTATATTTTTTTGGCTTTTTGGCTATACAATTTTTCTTCTTTTCTTTCCTCATCTTTTTGGGTTTTTCTTTTTTTTTCTTTTTTTTTTGGATTTTTGGGTTTTTGGCTATACACATGTGTACTCTCCCAAGTGGGAGAACGGTACACGACGAGGAATTTGCACCAAGTAAAACAAAAAAGAAGTCGAAATCTAAACACTTGGGCAAAGGAAACTATTCTCGCTAAATAGAGCATAGGCTAAATGGGTTATCCTAGTCCTTAATTGTGGAATCCCGACGCATGCGAATTGAAATATACGATATAAATATAGCATGCATATAGTGGAAGAAAGTACCGCATATTCAAATCGAAGCATGATAATCTAGGGGTCATTCCTGGACATGTATATAAAATAAAATCACAAAGTAGAAGCACACCAAATAGCTAGGCACGATGCACGACTCACAAAAAGCTGAGTGGACCCACGATGCGTGAAATGCAAGAGGACTCGAAATCCTAGGGTCAGTGAGTGTGATTATCGATGCCATGCTAGGTGTGCGTGATTTTGTGGCGATTCATCATAGGGTTCATCTCTAGGAGAAAGAGATAAAAAAGAAGAAAAGAGAAAAAAAGAAAAATAAAAAAAACGATGAAAACGACACAAAAACGAAAAAGAACTCAAATGATGCACACAGTGTGACTCCCCCAAGCTGAAGTTTGCATTGCCCTCAATGCAATATGAGTGAGTGCTGGAGGGCAATGAAGATGGGGAGGGAAATACGCACCGACAAGAAGAAATGAAAACGAGGAAAACACAGAGATGAAACTGAAAATAAAGAAAGATCAGAATCAAAATCAAACGACACGAAAATAGAAATAAAACCACACGACACGACACTCAAAAAGTGAAAAACAAGCACACACACAAAAATGAGAAAAACAACAAAACACGACAACACACCAAAATAGACGTCCCCCAAGCTAGTCATGACAGTGCTAGCGAATAAAATGTGATCGTGAAATGCAGAGATATGCAAGGGGGAGTCAAAAACAAATAAGGTGAAATCAGAAAGCAGGAGAAGGTGAGTCCTCGTCCTCCTCGGAAGAGGGTGTGGATGGGTGGTCGGGGGAGGCTGGGGGTGTGCGGAGAAGTGGGGAACGAGGTGGAGGAATAGGGGCAGCGGTGGTGTGAACGATAGAAGGAGTGTCGGTGGAGGTGGGTGGTGGTGGTAGGACAGCGATCAAGGCGGTGGTGAGAGGAATAGAAATGAGGGAAGAAGATGCGGTGGTGACGGTGGTGGGTGTTGGTGGAAGAGATCTGGAGCGCACCTATAATTTCCTCCGACGCACGTATGCAGTGATGGAGGAGGAGGGAGGAGGTAGCGTGGATGCGATGGAAGTGGTCGGGAGGGGTGAAGTGGATACCGGGACGAGAATAGATGAGGGAGGAGAAGAATGTGGTGAGGGAGGTGATGGATGTGGGGATGTGTGTGAGGGTGGATGAGAAGATCGCCGAGGTGGTGAAGGTGGAGGTGGTGAAGGTGGAGGTGGTCGATTCGAAAGTTGGAGGGCGTGAAACCGCGTGAAGGGGATTTTCTGGGGTCGGGTGGCGGTCACCGTGTGATAGGGGTATTTATAGGGGCGAAACTGAACCGATCGGGTGAGTTCTCACCCGATCGGGTAGGCAAATTTCGAAAGTTCCTGTCGGCCAACAGCTACAGGCGAACCGGTCGGTTGACTTGTCAACCGATCGGTTGGCCGCTTCCCAAATTTTTCCCGAGAATTGAGGGCTGCTCACCCGGTCGCCTCAACCGATCGCTCTCAAACTCAACCGATCGGTTGATATTCCCCAAAAATTTCCCGAGAGTTCTCCCCAGCTCACCCGATCTGTCACTCGATCTCTCCATTCTTCAACCGATCGGTTCATTTGGGGACAGTTGCGGCTTGTATCTGATACATCCCAACCGATCGGGTGGGAACTCACCCGATCGGTTGAGGCCTTGTTTTCTGCAAAACCCAAGAATCGCCTGAGTTCCTTCACGGAAGTTGTTTCGGCTGGATTTATTTATAAAAATAGAGAAAAAATAAAGTGGAAAAAATCCTAAAAAACGAAGCATAAGTTTAGAACATGGGTTGCCTCCCATGAAGCGCTTTCGTTTAACGTCGTTTAGCTCGACGCCTCTAGCGGTGGTCAATTAGGATCCGGAGGGTTAGAGGAAGAGTTGTCGCTCGTTGGGGATCCGACCGGAGAGAATTCTGGTTCTCCAACTGCATAGTGCTTCAGACGCTGTCCGTTGACTTTAAACGGCTCATCCCTTCCCATTATCTCGATATGCGGGAAAACCTTGGTGACGCGGAACGGTCCCGACCATCTTGATTTGAGTTTTCCAGGAAAGAGCTTCAGCCTTGAGTTGAATAGGAGAACTAAGTCCCCTTCTTTGAATTCCCTCTTCAAGATTCACTTATCGTGCCACCGCTTCAGCTTCTCCTTGTAGATCTTGGCGTTCTCATAGGCATTGAGCCGGATTTCGTCGAGCTCGTTGAGTTGTAACTGCCGGTGCACTCCTACCTTCTTGGTGTCGAAGTTCAGATTCTTAACTGCCCAATATGCCTTATGCTCCAATTCCACAGGAAGATGGCAAGCTTTCCCATAGACAAGCCGGTAGGGAGTTGTGCCGATAGGAGTTTTAAATGCCGTCCTGTAGGCCCAAAGCGTGTCAGGAAGCTTCGATGACCAGTCCTTTCTAGAATTGGACACCGTCTTTTCTAGTATGCTTTTTAATCTCCCGGTTAGAGACTTCCGCCTGACCGCTGGTCTGCGGGTGGTAGGCACGCCCCACCCGGTGCTGTACCCCGTATTTTTTTAAGAGGGCCTCGAATTTCTTCTCTATAAAGTGGCTCCCTCCGTCACTGATCAGGACACGAGGTACACCGAACCGCGGGAAGATGTTGCTTTTAAAGAACTTGGCCACCACTCTGGAATCGTTGGTTGGACTGGCCACCGCTTCAACCCATTTCGACACGTAGTCTACGTCCACCAAGATATACTGGTTCCCCGAGGAGGAAGGGAACGGTCCCATGAAGTCCACTCCCTATACATCGAAGATTTCTATCTCCAGGATGTAGTGTTGAGGCATCTCATTCCTTTTGGAGATATTCCCAGCTCTTTGGCATTTATCGCAGGCTTGGACATAAACATGTGTGTCCCTGAAGAGTGTAGGCCAGTAGAATCTGCTTTGGAGAATTTTTGCGGTGGTCTTGTAGGTGCTCGCGTGCCCCCCACATTGCTGCCCATGGCAGTGGGAAATGATGGAGGTCGCCTCAGTTTCAGGGATGCATCTTCGTATCACCCAGTCATTGCAGGTTTTGTATAGGTGGGGGTCATCCCAATAAAATTTGCGGACCTCATGGAAAAATTTCTTCTTCTGCTGAAAGCTCACATTGTGGGGGACGATGGCACAAGCCAGATAATTTGCGATGTCGGCGTACCAGGGGGTCCAGGAGGAAGAGACAGAGAAGAGATGCTCGTCGGGGAGTGAATCATCGATCGGTGTAGCATTTAAATCGAGAGTGGGCATCCTGGACAGGTGATCGGCAACAACATTCTCCGCCCCCTTCTTGTCTCTGATTTCCAGGTCGAATTCCTGGAGGAGGAGAATCCATCTAATTAGTCGTGGCTTAGCTTCTTTCTTGTTCAATAGGTATTTAAGAGCCACATGATCCGTGTGCACGATCACCTTGGCGCCAACGAGATATTGTCGGAATTTATCCATGGCGTAGATCACCGCGAGCAATTCTTTTTCCATGGTAGTATAAATTCTTTGGGCGGCATCAAGGGTTTTGCTCGTATAATATATGACATGAAGATTTTTATCCTTCCTCTGCCCCAAGACCGCACCAACCGCATAATCACTAGCGTTACACATCAGCTCAAAGGGTAGATTCCAGTTCAGTGGCTGTATTATGGGCGCGGAAATCAAAGCTTGCTTCAAAGTGCGGAAGGCCTCCATACACTCCTCGCTGAAGACGAAAGGCACGTCCTTCACGAGGAGTTGGGTCAGCAGCCTGGAAATCTTCGAGAAGTCTTTTATGAAGCGGCGATAGAATCCCGCGTGTCCTAAGAAACCACGGACTCCTCGAAGATTGAGCGGTGGTGGAAGCTTTTCAATCACTTCAACTTTAGCCTTGTCAACCTCGATTCCCCTCGAAGAGATGACGTGCCCCAGCACAACTCTCTCTTGGACCATGAAGTGGCACTTCTCCCAGTTTAGGACTAGTCCCTTTTTCTGACATCTCTCCAGGACCTTAGTTAGATTGCTGAGGCACGAGTCAAACTTGGTTCCGTAGACGGAGAAGTCGTCCATGAAAACCTCCATGATGTCTTGGGAGTAGTCGGAGAAGATAGCGGACATGAGTCTTTGGAATGTAGCAGGGGCGTTACAAAGTCCGAATGACATTCTTCTATAGGCATACGTCCCGAATGGGCAAGTGAAAGTCGTCTTCTCCTGGTCATCGTTATGAATAGGGATCTGAAGAAATCCTGAATACATGTCCATGAAACAGAAATAATTATGCTTCGCCAGTCTCTCGAGCATCTGGTCGATAAAGGGGAGAGGGTAATGATCCTTCCTCGTAGCCTTGTTCAGCTTTCTATAGTCAATGCACATCCTGTACCCCGTGACGGTCCTCGTTGGTATTAGCTCGTTCTTCTCATTGCGAACCACCGTCATTCCTCCTTTCTTGGGTACGACGTGCACCGGGCTAACCCAGCGACTATCGGAGATAGGGTATATAATACCGACATGTAGAAGCCTAACAATCTCCTTCTTTACAACTTCCATCATTATGGGGTTCAGCCTCCGCTGTGGTTCAATCGAGGAGGCTTGCTCATCTTCAAGCAGAATTCTGTGTGAGCAGAGGCCTAAGCTAACCCCTTTTAAATCCTCAATTGCATATCCGAAAACTCCTTTAAATCTTTTTAAAACACCAAGAAGTTTGGTCAATTGGTCTTCGGGCAGTGAAGAGTTGACTATGACCGGAAGGGTCAACCCAGCTCCCAAATATTCATATTTAAGCCCCGACGGTAATTCTTTCATCTCAACTTCTTGAGGCCCCGACGCATACTTCTCAAGCTGAGCATCCTCAAGGGAAAGGAGTTCTTCGTGGATTTCTCGGAAGCCAGTATACGGAATCTCACCCTCGGCCTTGGCTCCGCATGGCAAAGTTTCGCAAGGTATAGTGGGAACGATAGAGGGAGGCACCGGGTCTCTTTCAAGCTCATAATAATTGTCCGGGTAGAAGGCTTATAGGTGAAAACAGGTTTCAATCGTCGATGATTCCCCACAACCGTTTCTAGCTTCCTCATTGTCCAAAGACCGGGGACGCTCAATAGAAGTCTGCAAGGGATAGATTGATTCCTGTCCAGCGTAGCCTACGAACCCGGTCGGATGGTTCTCCTGACAAAACTCCGCGGACAACTCTTCTTCACTACATTCGGGACCATGGTTGTCGATATACGCCGCTTCACCATGAGGAAAGAGAGTTGCCATGGCAAGGTGCTCCTGCGCATCTCGATATCTCCTCTAACTTTCCACGGCGGCAGACAGGAGGGATAGTATATTCGAAGTATTCAGTGATTCTGCTAAGCTCTGCGCCAGACAGCGGATATGGTGAGAGTGATCCCAGATGTCTCCTGAAACTGCATGCAACATCCTCGCCGTGGGGCCAGGATCTTATACGAAAGGAGAGAGAGAGAACTGCACAAGTGGCAAACACGTCAAAAGCACAGGTTGCATAAACGGGAACCGCAAGTTGCGATGGAAGCATGGTGATTCAGTCAATTAGCACTATGCAATTACTATCCACAGTATGTCCAAGTGAAATTGAAAAGTGTAGAGTGCGAAAATTATCACGAGGTAGGGATAAGAGCTAGACACTAGGGTTCAAGAGATCCTAAAATAACAAGCACGTTGCCTCCCCGACAACGGCGCCATAAACTTGACGTGTGCCCCGGCTTGCTATCCGCAAATGGCCGGGGGACCCGCGTGGGGGTTTAGAAATTTGTAACCGCAAGCGCATGGTGTTGTAGTGTGGCTTGGGGGTCGAACACAGGGAGGCTAGGATGTGCTTGTGTCAAGGAGGACCAAAATCACCCCGTGGGCGAGCTAGCCCGAATCAGTTGATGGTTGTCACGGAAAGGAATGAAAGGTATGAACAATAAGAAAATAAACCCGGGACTTTGGTTTCCACTCCAACGAGCGACTCTCGCCGATACGGCCTATGGGTGGGATAACGATCGGAATTAGGGTCTAATGGTGAGACGTTGCCTCTGAAAGTGGTACCGGAATCCCATGGGCCCGATATTCCGGTCGGTGCCCAGGATGATACACCGGACTTCCTGGATTCGATCAGTGGGCACTCCCGTGTCCATTAACACTGATCGATTCCGGGAGCACTAAGCTTGCAACGATAACTCCTAACGTCTCATCCTGCCGCTCCCGCGTGCTAGGATTCGATGTCTACGCTAAGGGTGTGAGCTATGGCTAGGGGGTCAACCGCCAAGTTTATTCCCCCTTGGCCCAACGGTCAAAGGCGGTCTTTTTCCCGCCGATGACAATGAAACACCCCGCGTAACCGTTAGAATCCCAATCCCTATCGATTTCCTAACCCTATGGACGCATCAGGAAGAGCCCCCGAAGGGGTTTCCGCCAAAATCCCAGATTTGGGAACTACTCACAAAAATTCATTATAAAGCGATCTAAATGAAAATGAACCGTTGGAATCATAATCAGACAATTGGAATGCGGAAGTAATAGAGTAATTAAGACAATACTAAAATTTGAGAAAGATCCGAAAACTTACAAAAGAACAGTAATTACAGCCGTCACAATGGGAGAAAACAGTAAAAACTAGCAGCTCCCCATTTCTGGAACCCTAGGGGTTCTATTTATAGACTCTCGTATCACCCGATCGGTTGATAAGTCAACCGATCGGGTGATCCGTTACAGATAATGAACAGAAAACGGCAAGCTTTCACCCGATCATATGAACCGGTCGGGTGAGTTCTTGGAGTGACCGGTTGGATCTTGGCACCATCGGGTGAAGGGATCGGTTGGGTGCCCGTGTCTTCAGCTCTTCAGCATCAGCTACAGATGAACCGATCGGGTGAGAATCACCCGATCGGTTGGAATTTGGCTCGAGAAGACAGAGAGTTGGCCCCAGTTGAACCGGCCTGTGAACCGGTCGGGTGACTTTCACTTGAGCTCCGACTGAGACCGGGTGGTGCACGCGTGCATCACCCGATCGGTTGGAGATGACCAACCAACCGGGTGAGGGGCTGAAAGATGTATTCTTTGACGTTTGACTCCCTGGATCACGCGTGACTCCTCCCGTTGCTCCAGGGACTTGAGATATCGTTGTTAAACGTCCCCTACGCGGTCAATCTCCTGCAAACATCTATTATACATTTGACAGTGTTTTTTGAATTTCAGGGCTGACTAGGATAAGATAAAGAATGGCTGAGATTTGATCTTGGTAAATCAATGGTTGAGATTGTATTTTGTAAAAAATTTAGTGGGAAAACTTAAATTTTGGTGGAAAAAGTGTCCTGGGAACCAAAACATTGAAATTAAAAGTATCTTGGGAAAGGGAGAAGTGCCTTGGGAACCTAAACTTTGAAATTAGAAGTGCCTTAGGAAAGATTGTGGAGATTAAATTTGGAGGGAAAATTGCCTTAGAAACATAAATTTTGAAATTAAAAGTGCATTGGGAAAGATTATGGAGAAACATGGGGTTTGTTGTTCCACGCAAAACAATTTAGCAGAACAACAAATTGGCGTAAAAATACCTTGAGATTTGTTGTTCTGCGCCCGGGCCGAAGGCACCCGATAAATTTTTTACGATAATTTATTCTGTGCCGAAAGCGCGGATACCAAATTTGTTGTTTGACGTCAAATTTGTTGTTACGTGTCGAATGCACCTGCACCGAATTTGTTGTTCTGCGTCGAAGACGTCTGCGTCGAAGGTGCCCATGCCATTAAATATTTTTATGCTAATTTATTGTTCTGTAAAATTTTATCTGTGAAAATTTTTTTCTGTGAACAAAGATTTTGCAAGGGAAATCTTAAATGAACCGTGCCTTCGGACACGGGTTATGACTAGTGGAGAAACAAAGAAAAGTGAAAGAAAACGAGAAAATACGAGAAAACGAATAAAAGACGGCGGAAAACACGGAGAAACACAAAAGAAAGCGTGCGTGAATATATGAAATATAAACGCACGTCACCTTCACTGGCCTCAACTCTATCACTGTCTTCATCAGCTTCTTCGGTGGTAGTCTTCTCCTTGCTAAGTACCGGAACCATAACTGGGTCAGTAACCCGTCCTCCTCGTGTGGTCACTGAAACCACGGTGTTTGCTTGAGCTCTGGGGTTGGTCTCCGGCTGGGAGGGTAATCTCCCCTGATTCTTCAGCAACTACGACATCTGCCCCCCACTTCGTCGAGCGAAGAATTGATACTCTTAAATTGGTTCGACATATCCTGATTGAACCGAATCTGGCCACTCATAAAGGTCTCCAGTGTAGATTCAAGATTTGATTTTGGAGGAGCCGGTGCAAAATTCTGCTGAGGTGGCCGGTTGTACTGATATCCCGGTGGCCTATAGGGCCCAGCTGGCCTAAAGCTGCCATGCTGCTGCTGCTGCAGAGGAGGTGGTCTCTGAAACTGCGGAGGTTGCAGCCTCCGCTAGAATTTCCATATGAGAACCCTGGGTGATTCCTGGCAGCCGAATGCTGCCACTGGTTCCGTCCTTCTCCCTGGACATACTAAACAGTCATGGATGTCTCAGCACCCTGATAGTGACCCTCAATAGGAATGTATCCGGGGTCTACATACTCCTCCGTAAGATGATAGGAGGTACTGGGTGCCGTAGGGATAGAGTCCAGGCGCTGCTCGATTCGGGCCACTTGCTTGCACAAGGTCTCAATGTGAGAATCCAAGTGAGTGGCGACCTTGACCTCGGGAGTCCGGGTCACAACTGTTCGCTCATCGCTCCACTGCTGGGTGTTGGCTGCCATGTGCTCCAACAGATCTATGGCTTCCTCGGGGGACTTATCCAATAAGGCGCCTTACGCCGCTACGTCAATAATCATCTTGGTGCTTGGCTGGAGCCTGTTGTAGAAGCTCTGCACCAAATCCTAGGGTTGGATTCCGTGGTGTGGGCACTGGTGTTGGAGGTCCTTGAACCTCTCCCAAGCCTCGTAAAGCGACTCCTGCAGGAGCTGCTTGAAATTGAAAATGGCCCCACGGATCCAGACCGTCTTTGAGGGTGGATAAAATTTATCCACAAAAGCGAGCGCAAGCTTCTCCCATGTGATGAAGTGGTTGGGAGGATGAGCTCGGAGCCAATAGGATGCCTTGTCCCTCAAAGTGAAAGGGAAAAGCCGCAACTTCACCGTATCATCACTGACATTCTTCGCCTTGAATGTATCGCATTTAGCCAAGAAGGAGTCGATGTGATGGTTGAGATTCTCGTGAGGATACCTGTGGAAGGGATCCTGCTGCATCAGGTTTATCAACCCCGTCTTAAGCTCGAACGTTGCCGCTATCAGCTGTGGACTAAGAATCGAGGAGTTGTTCCCAAACATCGGTTTCATGTGGTCCCTGATGGACCCAGTGCAAGGAGGAGGAGGAGGAGGGTTCTCTCCCATCTGAGCAGATGGAAATGAACTTCTGCTGGAGGCTCTTAAAGCCCGGTTTGTCTATTCGATCTTAGGATCGAACAATAACTCTCTAGTAGCCCCCTTGTGACGAGTGTTCATGCACAAACAAATCTCAGAAGAACACCGTCAGTAGCACGGCAATAAAATAAAAAATGAAAAATGATGGTAGGGCGAGAAATGGTAAGATTGCTAGCAAAATTCACAAAGATAAAAACAAACTGAGATAAAAAAACACTATTGCCGTCCCCGGCAATGGCGCCAAAAACTTGACGCACCCGCAACCTACACCTAGGTTCCACCTGGCGGTGTCACGATCGCCAGGCATAATATGGCCCTTAGGCTACGATTCCGGGCTCAATCCGCAAGCGGACGGTGTCAAGTTATTGTATAAAAGATAGTCGGATCCCACAGGGACGGTGATAGTGTCTTTAGATTCTCAGTCTATTTCTAAGTGTGGAAGTAAGGTAGCTGTCGGGGGAACAGATTTGGGGTTGGTTGTTGTGGTTGTAATATCAATAAAAAGGACTAGGGCTTTAGGGATCACCACTAGGATCATTGGGGGTTGATGTTGGATGGGATCCTCACATTGCATTAGGGTTAGGAAATTAATCCCCCAATTCGTACCACTCTCGTGGGTTAGAATTGCGGGGTATTTTGGTGGCTCTCATTGACGCAATGGCGGTAGTCGTCAACGTAGCGGTATAACTCGTCGATGGATTCCCTCAAGGCACGAGCTGGGCATGGTCACGTGCCTTGATTTGATCCACCGATTTCCCTATTCGAATCCCTAGATACCCCTTAAGCACATCAATTCCACAGACCGTGGGCATGATCTCAGTACAGGTTATCTACGGATTCGGTAGGATTTACCGAAATACAACCCTAAATCCCTAATTTAACGTGGGGATCCAGATCTACATTTTCCCTCTAAAATCCTAGGGCTAACCCATCAACCCTAGATTAGATATACTCAGACATCGCAATAGGAACACACAAAAACGTCAATTTAGCAGAAGAAAACATTTTAGCAATAGATAAATTAGGGCTAAAATAAACTTACAGTGAGAATAAACGAAGAACATATCCAGGCGAGAACAAAGGCTATCTTCAATAGTAAATCCAAAATTCGCTACAAAATCAATCTTCAAAGTCCTACCAAAAATCGCTCTAAAAAACTCTCCAAAATTCCCTTACAAAAGTCCAGAATGAACTCCCCTCTCAGCTGCTCCCGATCGCGAGCTATCACCCCTCACAGATCGCGCGCATCGCGCGCTTCAAAAACATTCCAAAATGCCACAGGAAGTGTCGACCGAGTAATCTACTCTGACCGAGCAGCTGCTGCTCGGTCAGTAATCTGGCCCGTGTAGCTTGCTGCTCGGCTGCTCAAAGAACTTGATCCGGACCGAGTGGGACCTACTCGGTCAGCTGCTCGGGTGCTGCTCGGGCTGTGAAATCTGGGGCTACCTGACCGAGCTGATGAGATGCTTGGTCCGCGCCAACCCGTATCTGATCTCAGCTACAATTGATATGGCTCGGTCCGAGCAGACGAGCAGCTCGGACCGAGCATTTTCTGGGAAATGCTGGGTCTGAGCCTGGAGCTTCTCTCTCTCTCTCTCCCTCTTCTCTCCTCCAATGACTCTGGGAAGGCGACGAACTCCTCCAGAGCCCTGCCAACGAGGTCATGGGCACGTCAGATGTGTCCATACCCAAGTGTGGGTCCGAATCGATCCAAGATCCCTGAAAATTCACGAAACACTACGAAACTCGAAAATATCATCAGAAATGCAGAATCGTAGTAAAAAATGGGATTTGGGAGCGAAAATGATATGCAACGCGATGAGATAATGATATGAAAAGGATAGAAAATATGGACACATCACATATAAATAATAAGCTTCCTTCAATGGACCATGATTCGGTCAATGTGCTTGGCTAAGTTTGTTGGATCACCCTAGCTAGACTGGGGGTAAGTGATCCTGGCTTTGTCACTTCCATAGCCATGTCCGCTGGACCGCAAGGACGTGAATCATGATAATGTAACGCCATCGATCTTCTTCACTATCTTGATGACCTTTCGATTGACCTTCTTAGAATCTTTCTATTTCTGGTTTGCTTGAACTCTAGCTATGTCTATTTTAAGGAGGGTAGAATTCGAAATACCCAACCATCCTAAGTTTGAATTCCTCAACTGAAGCCGATCGAAAGGACGCTCAGAAGTATTCGAGTGATGGTACTGGAGAATTTAGGATGAGACAAACGTGACGTGCACGTGTAGGCTATTGCATTTTCATCCTTTTGAGCTCGTATTTCTTTTCTAACCCTAATTTCATCTTGTACCCGATTTTTCTATGGGTTTAAATCTTTTACCCACCTACCACCTCCCCTTCATTATTGCCTTTTTTCGCATCCTCTTCTCGATCCCCGATCCCGCCTAACCAAGCCTACCCTACCCTACCCTATTCCCTACTTTCGGCGCCCCTTTTTCAATCTCACCTCCTCTTTTTTAAACCCCTCCTCTTCTTCCTCACCAAGTCATCCTGTGGCTTCCCCTTCGCCCCGACAATACCCTCTCCTCTACCCCACCTCTCTCCCAGCGAGACCAACCCATCTCACCTCAAGCTCCTTCGGTCTCATCCGAAGCTCCACCCCATCCCGGAGGCACCTGCCACGTCGCGCAGCCGTCGCTGCCATGGATCGACAGCCGTTGATGGCCCACCGACGAGTTTGGGGATTGATGGGCTTAGCAACAACCCTCGCCGCCACCCTTGCTATTTCCGCATGGTTGAGATCTTGGGAATCCGCTGTTCTTGGTGTTCTTTCGAGCTCCTTATCCTGGGTCTTACCCCTTAAGTTGCCCCGCTTCGTTTCCTCATTGGTTCCGCTCCTCCGTGTTTGTTGGTTCGTGAGTTTTTGGTCGTTGAATTGTTTAGGGCTGATGGTGATAACCGTGGATGTCGACGAATGGTGTTGGCGAGGAGTTTCTTTGGGGTTGAGTATTGGCTTGCTATTGGCCTTAGGTGTTGAAGTTGGATGTCAGTCCTGTGCTCGGATTTAGGAGACAGCTTTGATGCTGGCTTATTGTTGGATGTTATAGAGATTGCTGGAAGAAGTGGTAGCAATAATTTTGATCCTTGAAAATTGGCCTTATATTTGCCTCTTAGTGCCGATCTGGATATTGGCTTGCAATTGGGTGTCATGGTAGATGTTGTCTTTTGTGTTCGGCTGGTTAAGGTGTAACAGCGCGGATGCATATGGATTAGTCCTTATGTTTTTGTATGTTATATTGATGATTTACTTGGTTAAGACCCAGTAGTCATTATTGGCATGAGTCAAAATTTAAAACTTTATGTTCTTTCTTTTTATGTGGTTTAAATAGCTTGCTACTGATTTATCACCGCAGGCTCCATGTTTGAACAGATGTCACCATCATAATGTTGGATATGGACGACATGAATACACCCATGAGGGGATGTATGAGGGAAGACGGACCTCGGATGTCACGTGCACGAAAGCGTGCACGAAGGGAACCTTTTCTCGTGTGAAAAGGACCACTCGATAAGTGGAAAAAAGTCACTTTATAAGTGCATAAAGGCACTTGATAAGTGAATGAAGAAGAGGATAAGTAAATGTGCTAATATAGGCTAATAAGCTTATATTTAGTTATTTCCTACAATAACTACCCCTAAAGCCTATAAATAGGACCCAAGGGTAAGGCATTTATACTAATCTTACCATGTCATAAGTTTGCATAAGGCAATTTGTGTTCTTCTTCTCCCTTCTATTAAAATCCTCTTCTAAATAGAGATTTAGGCGGTGAAACGCTGCTTCGATCCTCCGTGACGAAGTACCGACCGTTGTGGCGAATCTGAGGGCTAAGTTCAGAGATTACGGTGCCGCGTACGCAAGCGTAAGTCTCTACTTTATTATTCGATCCTAACGTCCTTGTTTTGACAGGATCCGACATTGATATCGGAGCCATACGGGTTTGCCCCGGTCTAACCGTCACCCCGGTCTCACCGATGAATGCGGCGTTGTCTCTTTCACGAATGAGTCTCCTTCCATTATGGATATGGTAGGAACACGTCGTGACGGAGAGAACGCAATAGTTGTTCTTTTCACGTTAGGGTCTTCTGCCATTACAGATATGGCAGGAACTCTCCGTGACGGGAAGAACTTACCGTTCATCTCGCCAAACTCGCGCTCCTCATGGATGCTGAGTCTCCATTCAATTGAGAATGTGAACTCTCTTCATGTAGAGCGTGAAGTTTGCGCCCTTGAAAACGCGTTCTCTTCATTTTTTGGCACACGGCCATTGAAGCAAAAACGTTTTCTCGACGAACGGGTGCTTCATCGGAGAAGATGATGGTGGTTATTCTCAACGAAGAAGATGACATTTTTGGTGCATGATCACCATGGTCATATGGGCTATGGAGGGTATGCATTCCCCCTCCCCATGCGAAGGGGGGTTGGCTACGGCCAATAACAACCACGGCCACCCCTCCGACGGGGGTGTGCGGCCAACCCCATGCAAGGGGGTGGCCGGCCATGGCAATGTGGGCCATGGCCGGCCCTTTCCGGCAAGGGCCAGGGGGCCCTGGCCGGCCAAGGCCAAAGGGCCATGGCCGGCCAGGGCCTGGCCGACCCTTTCCGGCTAGGGCCAGGGGGCCCTGGCCGGCCAGGGCCGGCCCTGGCTGGCCTCGGCCAGGTCCAGGGGGCCCTAGCTGCGGCCAGGCCAGGGCCTGGTCGGCCCTGGCCGGGAGCCAGGGCCAGGCCAAGGCCCTGCCGGCCCTGGCAGAGGCCAGGGCCGTCGCCCTGGCCTCAGGCCAGGGCTGGCCGGGGGCCAGGGCCCGACGCCCTGGCCTCAGGCCAGCAGCCTGGCCGGCCCTGGCAGAGGCCAGGGCCGGCGGCCTGGCCTCAGGCCAGGGCCTGGCCTCAGGCCAGGGCCTGGCCGGCCCTGGCCAGCGGCCTGGCCGGCCCTGGCCAGCGGCCTGGCCTCAGGCCAGGGCAGAGGCCAGGGCCGACGCCCTGGCCTCAGGCCAGGGCCTGGCCTCAGGCCAGGGGCCTGGTCGGCCCTTGCAGTGGCCAGGGCCGGCGCCCTGGCCGGCCATGGCCTCTGCCAGGGCCACGACCGGCCCTTGCAGTGGCCAGGGCCAGGCCGAGGCCTGCCGTCTCTGGCCGAGGCCAGTGCCCGGCCACTGCCGGCCCCGGCCTCGGCCAGTGCCAAGCCCCTGTTGTCCCTGTATTTTGATGGGTAAAGACAGGGGCTTGCATGACCGGAGGGGATGGCTTGCATGGCCGGTCTCTACGGAGCCAGCGGCAGTTGTCTGCGTCAAACTTCTCATGTAGGGGGGAAGCGATTGGATACATACGGGAGCCGACGGCAGTTATTTGCAGAGAACTCCCCTCAAGAAGAAGAATTTGGCCTTGGCACGGCTGCGACATGACCCCGGCAATGGCCGGGGAATTGTCGAAATATTTCGGCTATGTCACCCTGTAATGGGGTGTAGACCCTGCAAAATACGTTTGCAAAATACGTTTGAAAAATACGTTTTCAAAATACTGCAAAATACGTTTGCAAAATACGTTTGAAAATACGTTTTCAAAATACGTTTTTGAAAAATGCTTTTCCGCTGCAAAGTAATATAATAGTACTATCGTTTGATAAGTGAGGGGGAAATATTGAAAGTTGTTCTAGATGGTGATTGGAATCGTAGAGACCTTTCCGATTCTAGAGCAACATCTTCAATATTTTTCGAAAGTAACTTATCAAATATAATAAGATCATTTCAAGTGGGATTTTTTTCCAAGTGGGAGTGATATCTATGTATAAGAAATTTTATGCAATGATTTTGATCGAACCTTCAGTTTTTGTGTCTTTTGCAGCATTTTAAAGCTAAAATGTCTTCTGTCGCTAAGAACATCGTCGCTGAGTTAAACATATGTGAAAAACTCAACGGCGATAATTACAAACTATGGTCCATCAAGATACAATATGTTCTAGAGGAGCAAGACGTGGTCGAAACTCTGAAGAACATAATGATTGAACCAGAGTTGGGCACTACGGCCCAACATAGACGAGGCAAGGAAGCTTTTGATGCTTGGTCTCGGAAGAACACGATAGCTCGCATTACGTTATTGTCCAGTATGGCCGATGACATAATGCGCATCTTCCGAGAGCATGACCTAGCCATGGACATATGGTCCAAGCTAGAAGAGAAGTTTGGTGGCACCTCGGTGTCCAAACTTCGTTCTTTAACTATAAGATTTGATTCATACAAGAAACGTCCAGATCATTCCATGGGGAAACATCTGCGACATATGGCGAATCTAATCTCGGAGTTAAAGGATGCAGGTCATGTGCTCACTGATGAGCAACAAATCCAAGCAGTCATACGTTCCCTACCAAATGGGTGGGACCAACTGAAGATGCATCTCACTCATAATGAGAGCATCAAGAACTTCAGCGATGTTTCTAAGCACCTCGAGTTAGAGGAAGAGCGGCTTGCGGCTGCCAAGCCAAGTGCAGAAGTGCATATGGTTGCTAGTTCCTCACACGGGGGAAAGAAATGGAAAGATCGTTCGAAGTTTACTAATGAACGTAATAAGCAACCGGAGTCTACCAAGAAACCCAAACATAAGGGTGGACACAAGAAATGGTACAAGAAGAAAGACTTGAAGAGGATCAAGTGCTTCAAGTGCAACAAGTTAGGTCACTATGCCCGTTCTTGTACGGATGGAGGTGACAAGGTAACTTGTAATGCTAGTTACATATGTGTTTCTAGTTCAATATTTCTTGTAGAATCTAATCCATTTTGGATATTTGATTCAGGTGCCACCGACCACATAGCAAGGGACAGACGGTCCTTCGTGGAGTATCACCGGATACCCCAAGGAACGAAGTGGATCTATGTAGGAAACAACACACGTGTTGAAGTGAAAGGCGTTGGGACTTGCAAGCTCGTCTTGGACAACGGCCGCACTATCCTACTTCATGATGTTCTCTTCGCTCCGGATATTCGAAGGAATATTATTTCTGTGGTCGTTTTAATGGGTCTTGGTTATAGTTGGTTTTTTCATGATTGTAAAGTGGACTTGTTTTGTAATAATTATTTAATTGGTACTGGGTATGTTTTCAAAGGATTTATTGTATTAAATACAATGTATGACTCCTCATTTTGTAATGAAAATTTCCTTGTTACAAATTCTTCGACTTATGAGTCAGATATAATTTGTTGGCACGCAAGGCTTGGTCACATTGGACCAACGCGTATGGATAGACTTGCCAAACGTGGCCTTCTATCCAATGTTTCAAAGGTCAATATGTCGACCTGCGAACATTGCCTTGTAGGAAAATCTTGTCGCAAGCCATTTGGAACCGGCACAAGGGCCGAGGTTCCATTACAGCTTATCCATTCAGACATATGTGGTCCGATGAATGTCAAGACAAGACGCGGGAAGTCCTATTTCATCACTTTTATTGATGACTTCACCCGATTCGGGCACATCTATTTGATATCCCACAAAAGTGAAGCATTAACCTGCTTTAAAAACTATATGAGTTTGGTGGAAAATCAATTAGATCGCAAGATTAAGGTCTTGCGAACCGATAGAGGCAGTGAATATCAATCCGTAAGTTTTAAGGAACTTTGTGATGAAAAGGGCATAGTTCATCAGGTGACTATGCCTTATACTCCTCAACAAAATGGTGTTGCAGAAAGGAGGAATAGGACTTTAATGGATATGGTTCGTTCAATGATGACGCAAGCTAACTTGCCAATCACCTTTTGGGGTGATGCATTATTGACAGCCACTTTCATCTTGAACCGCGTACCCTCGAAATCAGTTAGCTCCACTCCTTACGAGTTGTGGAACCAAAGGTCTCCTGACTTAAACATTTTGAAACCTTGGGGGTGTGCATCCTACGCACATATTTCCTCCCATAAGTATGGCAAACTTGGGCCACGGGGAAGGAAATGTATCTTTATACGATACGCAGAAAACTCCAAAGGTTATGTTTTCATTGGTCAGGAAGACAATGGAGGTCTAATTGAATTTGAGTCGAGGGATGTCACTTTCTTGGAAAACGAGTTTCCAAGACAGGGCGAGATAAGTCAGGACTTATCTCTATTTGAGATTAATGATCAAGAAGGATTACCTCATTCGAGTGGGAGAATTCTTGGTGAAGAAGAAAATACGTTTCAAACTTCACCAATGGATGATACGAATGACACGAATCCTATTCCATACGGGAATAATGATCCAAGTGGGAGCATTTCTAACAACATTCCAAGTGGGAGTGATATTAGAATTGATCTAAATTCGAGTCAACAAGGACTTGAAAAATCTCAAATACGACGTAGTAATCGTACAAGGTTGGCTTCTCTAAGATTTGAGGATGAATTTCCGCAAACCTTTATGACTTTACTACAAGATGATGACGAGCCTGCTACTTTCAAACATGCTGTATCATGCCCTGTAAAAGACAAATGGATGGAAGCGATGAAAGAGGAGTTGGAATCCATGAAAGTTAACCAAGTCTGGGACTTAGTTGACTTACCCAGAGGACGTAGAGCTATTGGGAACAAATGGGTTCTCAAGATCAAGCATAAGGCTGATGGCTCTATAGACAGATATAAAGCTCGCCTTGTCGTGAAAGGTTTTACGCAACAGGAAGGGATAGACTACGAAGAGACCTTCTCATCTGTTGTTCGTTTTACCTCGATTCGCCTGATTCTGGCTATGGTAGCTTGCTTAGACCTCGAATTACATCAGATGGATGTAAAGACTTCTTTTCTCAATGGAGAATTGGACGAGGAGATCTATATGGAACAACCAACAGGGTTTGTAAAAGAAGAAAACAAACATAAGGTTTGTAAACTTCGTAAGTCCATATATGGTCTTAAACAATCCTCGAGGCAATGGTATATACGATTTCAAGAAGTTGTCTTATCAAATGGTTTTACCATGCTTGATGAAGATAACTGTGTATATATCAAGAGGATTAAAAGCAAGTATGTTATTATGTCTCTATACGTAGATGACATTTTAATAGCCGGAAATGACAAGGGCTTTGTGATGGATATCAAGGCTTGGCTTTCATCAGTTTTTGAGATGAAAGACATGGGAGAAGCCGCATATATTCTTGGAGTTAAGTTTCAAGGAATCGTTCGAAGAAACTTCTTTCTCTTTCACAAGAGACTTATATAAAGAAGGTTCTAGAACGTTTTAATATGCAGGACTGCAAGTCCATTGATACTCCTACAAGCAAATGCGATAATTTATGTCTGAAATCGTGTCCAAAGAACCAAAAGGAAAAGGAAATTATGGAAAAAGTTCCATATTCCAGTGCAGTTGGTAGTCTTATGTACGCTATGATGTGTACAAGACCGGACATCTGTTTTGCTGTTGGAATGGTAAGTCGTTACTAATTCAATCCAGGGCAAGTACACTGGAAAGCGGTTAAGAGGATAATGCGGCATCTTAAAGGAACTGTGGACTATGCTTTATGCTATCAAGGAGATGCCTTGAGGCTCGAAGGCTACACTGATGCTGATTGGGCGGGTGATCTCGATGAGCGACGATCGACCTCAGGATGTTTTTCTACTCGGATCTGGTGCAATATCCTGGAGTAGCAAGAAACAATCCTGCATCGCACTTTCAACCATGGAAGCCGAGTTTGTAGCATTTAGCATGGCAGTCCAAGAGGCTGTTTGGCTTAGGAAGTTCTTAGACAGGCTAATTGATGCAAGTGACTCAGGTGCTGTACCAATACACAGTGACAGTCAAGCATCTATAGCCTATGTCAAAGATCCAAAATTCCATTGTAAGACCAAACACATAGATATCCGCTACAAATTTGCAAAAGACTATGATAAGACCAAGAAGGTAGACATAAGGTACATATCTACGCATGAGATGATAGCGGATCCGCTTACGAAGGCGATCCCCAGAGATGTGTTTTACAAACACTTATCATCTCAAGGATTGCGTAAGAGCTGAGTTGTACCAATGTAAATTCCCATGTCTGAAAAAGATCAAATTTAATAAAAGAATAAGTTCTTTTTCAACATCGCCTATGAGTTTCTAGAAAATGTTTGTGTACATTTTAAAATCTCAGCTATATTTTCTAGTATGTCGGACAGATTGAGGTTGGCTCTCTCACATGAGCAACCGCCTTTATTATATCAGACGGATAAAATAAAGATGAGACCTGTTTAAATTCAAAATCGTCAGACGGATGATTTAGAGTCATGACTTAAACAAAAATGGTCGTATGAAAGATCTGCATCATATGGATGCTTACAAAAGATCTAAGAGGATTCTTAAATCCTATCTGTCTTATGCGGGATGTGGGTCCAGAAGATTATTTGAGTAGTAAAAGGGACTCAAAGTCAGACATTGTGGTGTCTGATCATCATCCTTACAACATCATTAAAGACATACGCTCACTGGAAAAGGAGTGATGTTGTAATACGTATTCATACTACGTATGCATTTTGACCATTGGGTTAGAATAGTAATTGTGTTTACTATTATGTGAGACCCAAAGACCACATGGGTCTTAACTCATTACCCTTATGGACTCTAATTGGTTCCTTTAGATTTGACTGGGTGATTGCTATCTTAGCATGTTGCTTATGGACTATGGTCAATTCGGTCCGGCGGGGCATGTTAGAAATGCAAGTCAAGTCAAGATCGAAAGGATCGCAAGAAGAGGAAGATTAATTTCATATTCACATTTGGACTTTAAAGATTCAAAGCTGGCCAGCCAATTGTAATCCAGATGGGATTCAATTGTTGAATATAAAGTATAAGAAATGTGAAGAAATAATCTAGGGTAAAGCATGCATTGATCTACTCAACTTTGCACCTCGAGGAGTGTTGTGTATCTCTAACAAGTGCACAAACAGCGGACTCTATGCGCATGATGGTCACACGTCATAATTCTCTGTATGATAAACAGAAGAGTTAAAGGAAAAATGTTTCCTTACAATCCCCTCAAGTGTGAGTGGGAGATGTTGGATATGGACGACATGAATACACCCATGAGGGGATGTATGAGGGAATACTGACCTCAGATGTCGTGTGCACGAAAGCGTGCACGAAGGGAACCTTTTCTCGTGTGAAAAGGACCACTCGATAAGTGGAAAAAAGTCACTTTATAAGTGCATAAAGGCAATTGATAAGTGAATGAAGAAGATGATAAGTAAATGTGCTAATATAGGCTAATAAGCTTATATTTAGTTATTTCCTACAATAACTACCCCTAAAGCCTATAAATAGGACCCAAGGGTAAGGCATTTATACTAATCTTACCATGCCATAAGTTTGCATAAGGCAACTTGTGTTCTTCTTCTCCCTTCTATTAAAATCCTCTTCTAAATAGAGATTTAGGCGGTGAAACGCTGCTTCGATCCTCCGTGACGAAGTATCGACTGTTGTGGCGAATCCGATGGCTAAGTTCAGAGATTACGGTGCCGCGTACGCAAGCATAAGTCTCTACTTTATTATTTGATCCTAGCGTCCTTGTTTTGACAGGATCCGACACATAATAGCCCTTACTTTCATATAATGCCATTATCTCATATTTTGGTTACTTAATAGATCGGAAGTAACTATGGTAATGAAGATACTAGAAATGATGTTTTATGTTGATGGATAGTTATGTGGATTGATTGAAATTGTTTAGAACAAGATACAATGGAAAACGGCAAGATGTGATGTAGTAGTTTGTTAAGTATGGTGAATAAATTTATGAGTTGTCACGAGGAAGGATGTGTTGGGAGCATGACAATTATTGATTGCAAATGGTGATGTATACTAGGTGTATTTGTACTTGTCGTCTTATGTTAGTAATTGGTATAGCACCGTTATATCAATGGATTAATATAAGAATAAGATTGGAAATTGCGATTTGTGGATGTCACAATTTTAGTGCTATAGGTTAGGTCAGATGATGATCAATGTGAGGACATGTTATGGATAAGGCGGCTTGTGGGAAGAAATATTTTCGGAAAAATTGGCTACAAAGAAACTTTACATTGGAGATTTCGCAGAGACGTTACTGCCCTATCAACAGATGATAAGTGAAGAATGAGGAAATTGAAGGATGTTATTGATTGATGATATTTAGTAAGATTGTCTTGTATAAAATATTGGTTATTTTGAAGTGAGGACCTTGAGTTAGAAATTCGAACGATAAGGTTGGATCTGTAGTTAAGTGCTAGGATGTGATTATGGCTATAGAGTTGTTCGATGATAAGACAAGCAGTGATGATTGATTTGAAAAACATTTGTTTGAGGTTACAGGTTAGGCGGTTATTATGTTAGGACATTGGAGTTGTATTCTCACACACACACACACATAAAGTGGTTTGGTTTGGTTTAAGAATCATATTCCAAAAATAAAGTGGTTTGGTTTAAGAATCATATTCCAAAAATGGCTTTAACTCTTCTGCGAGCATTCCATGGGAAGCTATTAACAAGGGATATGCTACATAAATGGGGAATGAATTCGGAAACTAGCTGTGTGTTGTGTGATACGATGGTTGAGGAGACTGTCATCCATCTATACTTTGAATGCCCATACACAAGCTACATCCTGAAAAGAAGCCTCCTCAAATTGGGTGTATCAGACCCCATGACCCATTGCTTAGTAAAGTTGGAGACTATTATCTATCTCACTTTGCTAATAAGAAATCAATAAACAATCTTGCCAAAACTGTACTCGCCACAATGGTCTGGCACATCTGGAGAGAGAGGAATAAGAGGGTCTTTGAAGGCCTTTCAAAGTCAAAAACCTCCTTATTTGAAGACATCGCTGCAGACATCAGGATCGCTTTCAGGGACCAAGATGTAGATGATTATGAAGCGATTACTGTGATGTCTAATTGGGATTTTAGAGACAATGGTTGATTTAACATGTACATTTACTCTTTAGGTACTGACAGGGAAGGAAGGGGAAAGTTAGTAGTGAGTGACGACGCTAGTGCCCTCTCCTCTCTCTAACTTTCCCCTCCTGGCCCTATCAGTCACACGTATGATGTACATTTTGCTATTTCAATAAAGATACATACTATTTTTTCATATATGTGTGTGTGTGTGTGTGTGTGTGTGTGTGTGTGTGTGTGTGTGTTGACTAGGATCCATTCGGATGGATCAAACATGTGGATCCATCCAAGTGGAATTTAAAGCTAGACAATGTAAATAGAAAATCCGACCGTTGGATATCTTCTAACATGTCTAAACTAGCTCCAAACAAAATTTCAACTAATTTGGACATGTTTTGCCCATGCATCAAGTGGTTGCAAAATCGATGTTTTTGAATAGTAATAAAATCGGCTAATTTTGCAACCACTTGATGCATGGGCAAACATGTCCAAATTAGTTGAAATTTTGTTTGGAGCTAGTTTAGACATGTTAGAAGACATCCAACGGTCGGATTTTCTATTTACATTGTGTAACTTTAAATTCCACTTGGATGGATCAGCATGTTTGATCCATCCGAATGGATCCTAGTCAACATATATATATATATATATATATATATATATATATTTGCAAGGTAAGTTAGAATCTCTATTAAGTAATGTACAAAATTAGAATGTGGTTTGTCCAAGAGTACCGGGTTAAATGACTATGGGAGCGGACACAAGCGTCGTCACCATAGATCATTTAGCCCAGTATCTTGGCCAAGACCACGGTTCATTCAGGTCCAGAGACCAAATTGAGACCAAAATAAATTAACAATACAAAGAGAAAACAAAAATCTCATGCTGAAAGACACCCGCACAGCAGCAAATGAATCCACGGCCGGCCTCATACTGTGAAGTAATAGCAACCAGCGGCCACAACAGGCGGCCATCAGCCATAATCAAAAATTCCCCAGTTGTCAAAAGCATCTACGGCTTCAGCTTCAATGTCCTTTAGATGGCGCAATGATACGCGGACATCAGCACAAATTCCTTCAAAAACTTACAGCTTATTTTTCCGGGTACTAGTGAATATCCTGTTGCAACGCTCACGCCAAATGTGCCATACAGCCGCTGCCAGAGTTGTTTTTACGAGCTGGCCGAGGGCCCCCTTCCTTGCAAATTTCGACAGAAAGTATCTCCCCACAACCTGTAGTGATAGCTTAGTTGGACCTACATCACCGAGCTTTAGAAGAGATCGCTTGATGATGTATTTTGAGAAGGGGCAGCTGAAAAAAATGTGTGCAACGGTTTCAGGACAATCTTCAGCACAAAGGACACAATTGTTAGAAGCTTGAGGGCACCATTTTTCCAGACGGTCCATAGTGAGTAGTTTATTCTTAAAAGCGCGTAGTAGTGTTAATGAAAACTTCAGGATGTATTTACTATACCAGACCAGATTGTAAAATGGGAACGGAGCATCTTTATTCCGCACAACATCCCACGCATCTCTGAACTTGAAGGCCGAACCTTGCTTCCACTCCCATGTATCAGCACCTGGAGTAGGTTTAATGTTTTGTAGCAGAGGATGAATATTAAGGATTTCCGCATCACTACTCCATGAAGACCCATCCCAATAATCGCTTACTCGCTTTGTACTGGCGCCACTGGGAATATTGTAAAGCAGTTTGAGGGGACCACAGGGTAGCCAATTATCGTGCCAGAATAGGGTATCTTTCCCATCCCGAATCTTCCTCTTAATAATCTTCTGCGAGTGGCTTCTGCAATGGAGAAGGAACTTCCACGTTCCAGATTGGGTGGCTGCAACAGTCGCTTCATAAAAGGTTGCCGCATCCTTGTATTTGCCTTTCATGTACTCCACCCAGAGACCTCTGGACTTGAGGAATCACCATGTAAGCTTAATTCCCGCTGCAATGTTTAGATCTGAAAGAAGTCTCAAACCAACTCCCCCTTCCTCTTTAGGCCTGCAAGAGTCTTTCCAAGCCCAGGACTTGGTAGTGCCCCAAATTAAGTTCCTGCACATGGATGTTAGAGATCTCAGCACGGAGGTGGGAAGTCTGTAAACATGCAACCAGTAAGCAATCATGCCATAGATCACAGTTTTGACAAGCTCAATACGTCCAGCTATGGATAAAGAGGTGGAACTCCACCCACTAAGCCGTTTCCTGCATTTATCAATGAGGTGGTTATACATATGAGCTTTGGGATATCTGGAAGACAAGGGAAGGCCCAAGTATGTAGTGATAGTATGCGCATGCTTAGCTCCCAAAAAATCCGCAAGATCTCTCGGATTTTTGACTCCTTTGCTGAACATAGAAATGCTCTTATCCCAGTTAATCTCAAGACCTGTAAAATTTGTGAACTCCACAAGCAAGTTTTTAAGGCCTCTTAGGGATTTTAGATTGGCTCTGCAAAATACGAGGAGGTCATCTGCAAATAAGAGATGGGAGATAGCTCCAGTGCGTCTCATAGGTTGAATGGTACCTTTAGTTAGGGCTTTGGCGAGCAGTAGAGAGAAGGATTCCATAACGATCACAAAAAGGAATGGGGAGAGCGGATCGCCTTGCCTGAGCCCCCTGTTTCCTCCAAAAAATCCCACAGGAGAGCCATTAACCATAACAGAATAAGAGGCCGTAGAAATGCACTCCCTGATCCAACCGATGAATTTGTGGCCAAACCCCATCTGGTGGAGAATAAAATACACAAACCCTCTATTCACGCTGTCAAAAGCCTTTCTGAGATCAAGTTTCAGGCACGCTCTGGATCCCATCGGGTTGCTGAAATCCCTGAGTTGCTCATGGGCAAGTAGGGCACAGTTAGAGATTAGTCTGCCCTGAATGAAAGCTGATTGGTTCGGCGAGACCAATTCATGAATTATTCTCTGCAGCCTATTACAAATAATCTTGCTAATAACCTTGTAAATGACATTACAACAGGCAATGGGCCTGTAGTCTCCAAGGGAAGAAGCATTGGTACTTTTAGGGACCAAGGTGAGGAAGGTGTGATTGATTTGTTTGAGTAAGGTACTCGATCTAAAAAAAGATTGGACAGCTCCGATAACATCAGCACCAATAAGATTCCAACTGTGCTGAAAGAAGAAACCATTAAATCCATCAGGCCCAGGTGACTTGGAGGGGCCAATCTGGAAAACCGCCTCTTTAATTTCTTCTGCAGTGACACTCCTTTCAAGCCACCTAGAAGTTTCCAGTTTGATCTTTTTCTTAGGCACAATCTGCGGGAAAACATTCCAATAATTGTCTTGATTATATAAGCACTTGTAGTAGTTTGCAGCTTCTGATTTAATTTCCTCATAAGACTTACTCTGGGCCCCGTTAACATCAACCAGGTGTCTAAGGTTATTTCGGCAATGTCTAGATTTCATTGCGTTGTAGAAGAATCTAGTATTTCTGTCTCCCAAGTCCAGCCAATCCTGTCTACTCCTTTGACGAAACATCTCTTCCTCCCCATCTAACAAGTTGGCAAGCTCACTTGCAAGTTTATGTTCTGTTCTCTGAAGCTCGGCATCTGAGTGAAGAGTATTATGTTTCCTCACAGCTTCTAGTTGTATGCGACAGACACAGATAGTATTTGTAGACTGATTGTATCTTTCCCACTTCTTTAGTGCCAATTTAGTATTCCGCATTTTATTAATCAATCGATACATATGGGTACCACTAATGTTATGTTTCCAGCTCGAATCAACAATATCATGATAACCAGGCAAGTTTATCCAAGGATTGAAATATTTGAAAGGTTTGGGGTCAGTATGTACCTGGGGTTGTAGATTGACAACCATGGGGGAATGATCACTGGTATTTGGATCCAAATATTCATAGAAGGAATCTGGGAGCTTGTTAGTCCATTCAACATTGCAAAAAACCCGATCCAATTAAGCTACGATGCGACGCGTTCCCAAACGTTTATTGTACCAGCTTAAACGTTCCCCCGTACTTTTGAGAGTATGCAAACCACAATCAGTAATGCAATTGTTGAAATCAAGAAGCTTGCTAGCATCCACCTTACGACCTCCCACTTTATCCTTGGAGTACAGAATACAATTAAAGTCACCACCTACTAGCCAAGCCTCATTGTTCAAATTAGCAGCATCAACCTTCAGATCATCCCATAGGAGCTTCCTCTCTGTATTTCTGTTGCTTCCATAAACCGCAGTAAGGAAGAACACAAATCCACCAACATTAGTACATCTCACAGTGACATGTTGTATTGAAGAAGAAATGACATTGAGTTGCCATATTTGGGGATCATAGCCAATTAGAATACGCCCTCCTACATGTAGCTGAAAATTGTCCACTTTATTCCATCCCTTGGGGATGCAGGATTTAGTGCTGATAGACTCCACCTTTAATTTGGTCTCCAGAAGTACAACAAGAGATGTGGTTAGGCTTTTGATCCTATCTCTGAGGTCCCTGCGCCTCACAGCGTTATTCAATCCACGGGTATTCCAAAAAAACATGGACATAGTTGATTTGTGAAGAATACATGAGAACATGCCCTCTTACTTAATCCTACTGCTACGTCGAGTAGCAGTGCCCGAATTAGTCACCTCTGTTTTCTTCCGCCTAGAGGAGTCGAGGCCCTTTAATATTTCCAGTCGCTCTTCATCCCACTCCGGGTTGTCGTACAAAGGAACCAGAGGAAGGGTAACGCAATCACCCTCCTGCGTGGATGACTAGTTACTCACGCCAGCTCCCGCAAGCAAAGCAGAAGAGATAGATCCATGCCGAACATCAGGGGAAGGATGGTTGTGATGATCATGGACTGCCGCTGCAGCACAAGTAGTTTCAGGTTCCACTATAGCACAAGTAGATTCAAGTTCCGCTACAGCACAAGTAGGTTCAGCTTCTGAGGCAACATGCTTCGGCTTAATTAGGTGCAGAAATTTCTTCAAGTGTACCAAGTAGAGAAGTCCAGTACGAGCAGAACTGATCTTCACTGATGAAGAGCATTGAACGGCCTTCTGTAACCCCAGTATAGCATGACCATTGTTTGGAGTGGCCTGAATACTTCCAGCCCTAGTATCTGGGATTTTATGTGGCCCAATGTTTGATTCACCATGACCGGAGGATTGCCCATTCTCAAGGGTATACAAGGTACGTTTCCCCTTATCAGGCGGTGGAGAGATTGTTTGATTTGGGCATTGTAGATCCGAATGACCAAAGCTTACACATTTACTGCATCGAGGGGGCTCCACCTCATACTTAGCTTCGAAAGTGAGTATAGTCCCACCATCAAGTTCAACGTCAACCTTGTGGGGCGACGCCTTTGAGGCATCAACTTCAACCAATCACCTAGCATATGAAATTCTCTCTAATTTTTCCGTAGCTCGATCCAAACAAAGAGGGTTTCCAACTACAGAGGCAAGAATATTGAGGATTTCCATATTCCACATGTTGACAGGGACCCCATGCATTTGCATCCAAACAGGTACAGATGTGAGGATATCACGGCCATGACGAAGGGCAGAGCTCCACAACTTGAGGACTACCAAACGCCCTTCAAAGAGCCAAGGGCCGCCGTAGAGAATCCTCTCGCAATCATCCCAGGATATATATATATATATATATATATATATATATATATATATATATATATATATATATATATATATATATATATATATATATATATATATGAGGAGGGATCAAATGACCCCCAAAAATAACCCCCTAAAATGACCCCCTATCAAAAATCCTATGCCCCCCATTTTTTCCGAAGATCCGAACCGTTCATCTTGATCTCCACCCTCTAAATACCTTACCCACCAATTTTCAACCCGATCCTATGTGTTTTGCCCGTTCATCAACCATTCGCAAAAGTTCTATTCATGCGAAACCGTTAAATTTGGGTCGGATGGATGAACGGGCAAAACACATGGGATCGGGTTGAAAATTGGTGGGTAAGGAATTTAGAGGGTGGAGATCAAGATGAACGGTTCGGATCTTCCGAAAAAATGGGGGGCATAGGATTTTTAATAGGGGGTCATTTTAGGGGGTTATTTTTGGGGGTCATTTGATATATATATATATATATATATATATATATATATATATATATATAATGTATATACTGTTTATACGATGTCCGTGATTAACGGAGCGAAATTCCCTAGCGATCCCGGTGATCGGGATTGGGAAGGTGAAAACCTAAAGGGTCGTGATCGGGAAGGGGATAAGGTTGCGAGGGATTCAATCGGGGGGAACAAGGTATCTTCTGGTAACGATGGGCACCCTGGTGATCGGGATCGAAGCGGTGGAAACCTAAGGGGTCGTGATCCGGAAGGGGATAATGTGGCGAGGGGTACAATCGAGGAGAACAAGGGTCGCAGCACTGTTCGCGTCCTTCCCAATCAAAGATGGATGCTCGACGGCGGGGTAGGAGATAAAGGCACTGGAGGCTCCGGTCCCAAGGAGCCTCTTTCTTCGACCACGGCTGAAGGTACCCAAGGTCTTGTTGATGATAATATCGGGAAGTGGGTAGAGGTAAAGAGGAAGAAGAAAGTCCAATTTCAAGACCATCATGGAATTCTCATAGGCAAAAATGCAAAAGGGGCGCCTTATAGCAAGGATCTACATCAACGCCGGAGTGTTAATGGGCAAAAAGTCAGCGGAATGCATCCGCGTCAAGGGATTTCAAAGTCAGAAGGAGTCGCCAGTAAGGTGTATGCTAAAATACCTGTTAGACCCAACATCCCAATTCGAATTGACACCAATGTTGCTAAACAATCCTGGTTGGATGTTTGCACTAACAGAAGATCTTAGGAGGCCTCTATGTCTATGAAACTTGTGCCGCCAAAAATTAGGGAAGATGGAACGATTTGTGCTCGGATGCCGACGGCGGTGGTGGAACGGGGGGCTGAAAAGTGGAAACACACTCTAGTAGGGTATGTGCTGGGAGACGTGCCTTACTACGGCCAGATTGTGGCGTGGATGGAAAGATTATGGAAGCTTAAGAGGAGGGTCCAAGTTTATAGCAAGGATAATGGATTTTTCTACTTTAGATTCGAATCTCCTGAGGAGTGTGAGCGGATTCTACAGGGTGGTCCCTGGTTATTTGATGGCAGATTGGTGGTTTTGAAGCGATGGAGCCTTTATTTGAGTCACGATCGTGATATTCTAACATCTGTCCCAGTCTGGGTCCAATTGCATGGAGTTCCGTTATACATGTGGAATCTGGAGGCCTTGAATATTATAGCATCTGTATTGGGCAGCCCCTTGTGCCTGGATAGGGCTACTGCTTATCATGAGAGGATTACTTATGCTCGTTGTCTTATGGAGGTATCGGCTAGTAAACCTCTCCCCAAAACGATAGGAGTTGAGTTGGATGATGGGAAAATAATCACTATAGAAACAAAGTATAAGGGGGAGCCCCCCCGGTGTAATCATTGTGTTTTTTTCGGACACTCTAATATCCAATGCCCTGCTGTGCCCCAGCTCCCTTCAATCCATGTAGCGCAGAATGAGATTCCAAATGTGGCGATGAAAGTCCCAGTTGAGCATGTAGCTTCTACTGGTAATGAGGAAGGCATTCTCAAACACTTGATTCTGGCCAATTAGCTACTGTGATTGGAATTTCCACAGAAGAAGAGGAGATAATACAAAATGGAGACTTTTCAACCCCTCAGAAGGACGCTGAGAAGCACGTAGCTTTGAATACTGAAAAGGACGCCTCACTTGTAGGCATGGCTTTGAGTGCTGAGAATCACGGAGCGGACTCAAAGCATGGAATGGAATCGGCAAACTTGGTTGTTGGGGAAATTCACAGTGGTCTGGACAAAAACAATGTTGTTGCGGGAATTCACAGTGGTTTGGACAAAAACAATTCCATTGGTGATCTTGTTGCCCCTGAAATGGTTGATGCGGGTCTTTCAAATGGCTGCCTGTCCAATGTCTTCACTGGAGTTGGATTGGATATTCCAGTTGAGGCTTCGGATGAGGCTACTTTGCAATCTACACCATGTGTTATTACACAACAGGCGACAGGGCAAAGACCGTTACCCACTTTACTCAATGACAGCGAGGACAATGAAATTGATTTCATCCCTGCTGATATTGCCCTGGACAATCCGGAGTGGGATGTAGAAGAAGGCATTTATATAGGTCAGGCGGATGAGATTCATCAACAACGGAAGAAGAGTGAGGCCCAGGCTTGGTCACTAGGAGGAGTAGCAGGTTACAAGGAAGCTCCCTAGTGCAGAAACACCAAAAGTCCATCCAATGACTGTGCTTTTTTGGAATGCCCGGGGTTTGAATAATGAGGTTCGTAGACGCGACCTCCGTGATATTATAAAGCAAATAAGGCCTTCTGCCATTATTCTTGTTGAGACTAAACTAAAGTCTCATATTCTTGATAATAAATCTGTGATTCCAAAAAATTGGATATCAGTAGATAATTTTGACCTTGCTTCTGGGGGCGGATTATTATGGGATTTAATCCTTGCATTTGGAAACCGAGTTTGTCTTCCAAATCTGAACAACATATCACTGCCATGTGCATCAACGAAGGAGGGTTCTCTTGTACTATTACTGGAGTATATGGCAGGAATTCCATGGTGGAGAGGAAAGATTTATGGAAGAATTTGAAGCTGGATGCACAGTCTGCGAACAGGGGGGCTTGGCTAGTCGGGGGTGATTTTAACAGTGTTCTCTTCTCCAAGGATAAAATAGGCGGGCGCAAATTAGAGGAGAGTATGGTCAGGGATTTCAATGATTGCATTCGATTTTGCCAGCTCCAGGAGCTCAAAAGTGCGGGGAATCAAATGAGTTGGTGTAATAATCGTTCTGGGAACGGTCGGGTGGCGGCTCAGCTGGACCGTGTGTTTTGCAATGCGGATTGGATCAACAAGCTGCCGGAATCATACTTTATTTATCTGGACCCGCGGACCAGTGATCATGCTCCAATGATTGTACATCTTCACTCTCAGGTACCTTCCGAACCAAAGCCATTTAAATTCTTTAATTACTGGACAAAGTGCCCAGGATATTGCGAAGTTGTCAAAACTAGTTGGGCTGGAAGTGTTTCGGGCACACCAATGTACTGTTTTTCAAAAAAATTAATGAGGCTCAAGCTTCATCTCAAAACCTGGGCGGCTTCTCACAATGCTGGGCAAAAGGTATTAATGCTGAGAAATGAGCTTGCGTCAGTAAGGAACCGGCCCAATTTGCATGCGGATGTTGATTTGCAAAATACTGAGATGGAATTAATTAAGAAGTTGGCTTCTGCTATGACCTTAGAGGAGGATATGCTACGCCAAAAGAGCAGCCAAAATTGGTTATCCCTTGGTGACAGAAACACTAAGTTTTTTTACAATGCTATGAAATCTAGGCATTGTCATAATAACTTGGGCCATTTAGTTGATTCGGCTGGCAATCAAAATAAATCTTATGAATACCTGAAATCAGAAGCTCCGGTTTTCTTCTCTAATTTATATAATCAGGATTATTACAAACAGCAATTTCGGAAGCTGGTGCCAAAGCGTTTACTGACTAGAGATGCATCTGCCTGGCTTGATAGAAGGATTTCTGATGAAGAGATTAGAATTGCTGTTTTCCAGATCGGTCCAGATAAAGCGCCTGGCCCTGATGGATTTAATGGGTATTTTTTCCAACATCATTGGAATCTCCTTGGGAAAGAACTAACTGCTGCTATTAAATACTTTTTTAGCTCTGGCCGTTTGTTACGCCAAATAAACCATACTTTTTTGACCCTAGTGCCTAAAAGCTCTAATGCCTCAAGTCTGGGAGATTATAGGCCAATAGCATGCTGTAATGTGGTGTATAAGATCATCAGCAAAATTTTATGTAACAGGCTAAAAGTTGTGATCCATGACTTGATCTCGCCTAATCAGGCGGCATTCCTTAAAGGAAGATTGCTATCTGACTGCTGCCTCCTTGCACATGAACAAATTAGGGACTTCAGCAATCCCATGGGGGGAAGGCCTGTCTTAAACTGGATCTGCGCAAAGCTTTCGACAGTGTTAATAGGGAACTGATCTATTATTTTCTATGTCAGATGGGATTCTCTGAAATATTCATTGGTTGGCTCCGAGAGTGTATATCATCTGCTACCTTCTCTGTAATGGTTAACGGTACTCCGGTGGGACATTTTGGTGGCAACAGAGGCATTCGTCAAGGTGATCCTCTTTCTCCGTATTTATTCGTTATCATTATGGAGGTTTTTTCCATCCTCATTGAGAAAGCGATTAATAGGCGCACTATTGAGCCTATGCGGCGTTCGGGCAGTGTTTCGCATCTTCTATTCGTCGATGATCTCCTTGTGTTCTGCCGTGCAAGCAAGAAAACGTTTACTGGCATCTTAGCTCTCCTTAATGAATTTTCTGATTACACGGGTCTTCAAGTAAATTGGGAAAAGAGTGCCGCTATCTTTAGTAAGGGAGTCAAGGCAAAAAATGAGCTTGCTGATCTCTTGGGCATTAGATTGGCTACCACAATTACCACCTATTTGGGGTTACCTCTTTCTTCTAAATATCCTAAATCCCATATGTACGGCAGATTAGTTGATAAATGCAAGAAGAGGTTAATGGGTTGGTCTTCTTCTGTATTATCTATTGCGGGGCGTATTGAGCTGGTTAGAACTGTTATCTATGGAATGGTCGCATTTTGGATGCAAGCGTTTCATGTCCCCCTCACAATCTTGCGCACTATTACTGCAGCTTGTAGGAGGTTCATTTGGGGCAATTCAAGAGCTTGGGCATGGAAAGATATGTGCACACCTAAATCTGAAGGTGGAATTGGCATCAGATTATTGGAAGATCTAAATGTGGCGGCTGGTATTAGACTAACATGGAGATATCTAACCTCAGGTAGCATATGGGCGGAAAATATGAGGAAAAGATATGATGATTCTGGTGGGTTTTATGCTGCGCAGGGGTTGGTTACCCATTCAGGTACCTGGAAGCACATGTTAAACTGTAGAAATTTATCTCAAAAGCTTATTCGGCGGAAGGTACGAGACAGCAGATCTACTCTCTTTTGGCATGATAACTGGCTGGAGTGTGGCCCCCTCAAAGATATATATGAAGTCCCCGCGAATTTTTCTATGAAGAAAGTTTATGAATACTGGGAAACTGATAAATGGATGGAAGATCCTACTATTGCAGAATTTCGGCCACTCCTAAATAAGGTCAAATTACATTTTGGAGCTGATCGATGGGAGTGGGCGCCTGGTAATGAATTCCAGTTTAGACAGGCTTGGGAAGGGGTGAGACATCGAAGTACTCCTTTTCCATATCATAAATTGATTTGGTTTTCTAATCACATCCCAAAGATGTCCCTTACTCTGCTTAGGGCCTTTAAAGATAAACTGTTAACCAGATCAAAGATAAGTAGTTGGGGGCTTGATACACCAACAAATTGCACCTTATGCGATGGCACTGCTGAAGAAACCGTGAAGCATCTTTTTTTAGTGCCCCTACTCTTGCTACATACTGATGCGTGCTCTACTTATGCTCGACATTAATGCCCAGCTGGCGCCCAGACTTGATGATGTAGCTAAATACTACATTGCGCACTACGGGGGGAAAAATGCGGTAGGTATCCTATGCAAATCTGTTCTTTCCGCTTCTGTGTGGCATATTTGGCGTGAAAGGAACCGGAGACTTTTTGACAGGGAATATCGTGTTAAGACAATTCTTTTTGAGGATATTGCGGCATATATCAGGGTTGCACTTAGAGACCTAGAGCCTTCTGGGGAGGATGAAGCAAAAGTTCTGGCAAACTGGATTTTCAGAGACAATGGATAGAAGATCAAGCTGGGATTGATTATGTATTGATATTTTTTATTTTATTTTGATCCTGTATGGTTCTGGTATTGTTTTTGGTATAGATTTTGATAGGATGAGGGATCAAGGGTAGAGAGTGACGACGCTTGTGTCCTCTCCTCTCTCCCTTGAAACCTAGTTCTATTAATCTCTATAGTGTAATTATTATGTATATCACTTCAATAAAGATCAACGCTTACCTTTCAATATATATATATACTAGTCATAACCCGTGCCCGTAGGGCACGGGTCATTTAATATATCCCCCTCTTAAATTCTTAGTTCCCCAAAATTAAAGCACAATAATTGTTATTTAGTTCCCACATAAATTTTAGTTTCCCCAAAGTTTACTTCTCCTAGAGAATTTAGATCCCCTAAAATTTTAGATCCCCCAAAATTTAGTTCCCCAAAAAATTTAGTTCCCCCAAAAGTTTTATCAAATTCATGACCTTAAGTCATGTTGCATTCAAAATAATTTGCCAAGAAAATTATTTAAAATATCATCCCAAAAATTTATAGCCTCTTAAAAATCAGTCCTTAAAAAATTACAGCCACCTTCAAAATATTCCCCCTAACAAAAATTTTTAACCACATTCAAACCAGTATTTAGTTCTCTCCAAAGTTTATTTTCTTTCATATTTAATTTTCCCAAAACTTTAAAATTTTAGTTTGCTTTAAATTTAGTCCCTCAAAATTTTATAATAAAATAAGTTACACCAAAAATTATAGTTCTCCCAAAATTTTGTTCACTCCAAAAAACTATAGTTCCTCCAAAATTCTGCTTGGTCCCTGTAACAGATTCTTTTTAGGTGTGTTCAAACAACCTAAACCTTTCCTTTGTTGGTTTCAGCCCAAATGTGATCTAAAAAGAAATGTAGTTAATGTCTGAGTTACAATCATTTAAGGAACGTGACTTTGTTATTGAAAATTATATATATGTAAAATGTTATACGACTAAAAATACATGCGGTTATCCCAGTGACATAGAGCTGCCCTTCCCTTGAATGTTGCCACGCATTTTCAGTCCCTGATGAGCACATGCCAATCAAATGTTTGGTGTTTAATTAGCTTCACTCTTGATACATATAACTGTATTCCAGAATAAATTAGCATCTATTCCCATTTTTATGCATGTAGATTCTGATGGTTGTAAGTGATCACATTTTATTTACCAATTCATTATTTTGGTTCTATTATTTTCAACACAATGATCACACTAAGATATGTTATTTTGTGCTTTCAAATCCAGAAAGTAGTGAAGCTAAACAAAAAATTTTCAAATGTAAAATCAATTTCATTCGCCCAATTTTTCGGTGATCAGATGAAGCCTGTGAGTATGGAGGCCCAAATCTCATTGTAAAAGTATTCACTATGTCCTTTCTTATGAGATATCTTTGTTGGAATCAAAACAGCTCATATATTGGACCATCGATTCTTGTTAGCTTTTAGGTTATTTCATATGTATGCATGCTCGAGTTAAGATGTTATTTGTGTTCATTCCAATATTATGTTAATATTAGGACAGCTTACAGGTGGAACTTTAAAGTCGGATTATATTTTAAAACTTTTTTGACAACTTAATATTTACTTGCTTTGGGCTCATCATCCATTTCAAGTGCTGATTTGTTTGGTCATGAATGAATGATTTTCATCTTGATGTAACTGCAATTCACCTTATCAACAGAATCTCATTCCAAGTATTTGCCATAATATTAGATATTTTGCCTTTACGCAGTGAAAGAAAGTGAAAAATTATAGGGATTATTTAATTTTTAAATTGGCCATCTCCCTTGGTACCAAACAATTTCCCTGAAATGCCAAGCAATACTGGAATATAAATCTAATGTAATATTACCTCATTTGCTTGTTTTTTCTGTAGGCATTACAGGATATATCATCCCTCAAGAACATCATTGGCGAGATTGGGAGGAAACTGATTTCTATAGCTTCCAGCCCATCAATGATTTGCAAGATTGAATTCATTGAGAGCTCTAGTTCTTATAGACCGATGTTCAAGACCAGCTACTCTGTTTTGTTATAGGAGAGTACGCCATACTGGGATGTTGTTGTTTACTATGTTAAGTTTATCATTGGCAAGTTTTCTCAAAAAGTACATAAATATGAAATTTTCTCAAATGCCGGTTCATGATCCACATTTGTTACAGTATGATGCATAATGAATAACAGAACATGTTACATAATTGATGTGTATGTTCTCTATAAATACTATTTGTATGTCTCTTTTTATTATCAATGTTAAACTTGTATTGAACGAATATGGAAAGCCTACAGATAGTATGTGTCGTGTATAGCGTTGGAGTTGTTAAATTGTCAAGAAACTTGGAAGTAAATTGGTAATAATCTGATGAACTAAATGTTCAACCTGTTTGTGTCATCCATATCGTCTCCAACTCAATAAAACCATTAAAACCCTACAAAAATCTAACTTTTCCAAGAAAAATTCTGGAAATGCAAGATAGCTTAGCTACCAACCAATATTCCTTCAGTGCCTCAATCGAGCCAACTTCCACACGAACATCATGACAATAAAGATTCCTAGAAATTTTCTTAGATGGACCAAATTAAATATTATAATATTTTAAGGAATCTAATGCATGAGAATCATATTTATGTGAATATGATTATAAATGTTAATATTGCATTCTACGTACCAAAACATCCTTGGTGTCTCACCCTTTAATACATGAACACACCTATTAGCAATCTAACTCAATCACATAAACAGTTCACGAAACCCTTTTAATTTCAATCATCTAAACAATAAACTCGATCGGCCACCAGTTACAATTTACAATGAGAGATAAGCATTTAGAATCATTAACACACAGTTACATCCATCCATCCATCCATCCATATTTAACATCAGCAGCAATAGAAAGTAGTGATACGATCAGCCTATCTACATAGCATTTATACACAAAACACCTACGCTAGATCAGAAAGATATGGACTCAATGCTAACTTCAAAACGCAAGATCACGCACTTCTGTTTGAATCAGTCAGTTTTCCCGTCTAAGCGAATGTAGCCATACATAACCGCTTGCGAAGGGCTTGTTGTACTTCTTGCTTGCGTTAGAAAGATAACATTCTCGCCTTCGAGGAGCCATGCATTCTGCACATCTATGTTGTACAGCCATTACAGGCCATGGATTCCATGTCTTGAAACCATATGTGTCCCTACCAATTAGCCCCGTTAAAAGGTGAGGAGGGTTCACATTCAAGTCAATGAAACGAACCTATATGAAGAGAAGCATACCTTACTACTTTGAATTGAGATTTAGAGTTTTGAAAAAAATGTAACTGGAAGTACACAAAGAAATTAATACTTGCAAATCTAAAAGTGTAGCTGATGCAAGTGCCATCCATAGTTTTGTACTTTCCAGTTTGGTTAACTAAGTCGAGCTGGAATTTAATCTGCCAAGTCGTTGGTAAATATGTGTTCTGATCACTTTTCCTGTAGCAAAAGGATAATTTAACTTGATTATAAATCCTATCAAAATTTATAATGGCATACACACAACATGAATTTGAATCCCATTTCACTTGATTATAACCATCAAAGTGAATACAATGGCATTTTCTACACATCATGAATGCCTACATGGGCTTTTGCATATATGGAAGAGTATACAATGACATTTTCTACAATTCTGTGCATATGGCAGGATAACTTGATCACAGAATTAAGATGAAAATTTTTCACTATTTAAATGCCATTGTGCATTTGACAGGATTCAAATCCCATTGCAATTTCCTGACATATCCTTCCATATATGCAAAAATGGAATTGTATAAACAATCTTATTAACAATTCTGTGACGTATCACAGAATTTATACAATTTTTATTAACAATATCATGTGCCATATCCTGCCATATCTTAATAACTTGATCACAAAAATATTGATGATAGGATTGTTTCATATCAGAATTGTTTGATATGGCAGGATAACTTGATATGGCAGGATAATAAAATTGTTTGATATAAGAATTATTATGGCAGGCTATACAGAATTGATATAACAATTCTTATATGGCAGGAAGTGTTTAGGCACAACTATTATTGCAAGAATTTTTATGTCAGGATATGCAGGTCAACTTGATCGAAGACATCAAAAATGTTTCGGCACAATTTTTTAGTAAAAATAAACTTTTCATTTTGTGAATCACCTGGATCAAAATGAAATGAAAAATTGTTTATTTTTACTGCATGCATCAAAATGCATGATTCAAAAACATCCTGATAAATCCCAGATATATTGTCGATATCCAATTACATGGTCATTTCGCACAATATTAGGGCTATGATTTAAAGTAACCTCCAAGAAACAGTTTTAAAAAGCAAGAATCAAAATATAGAGGACGTTTTAATATTTTTGATAGTAAGATGGTTAACCCAATATTTATACCATAGGTGTGTGATTTGTATCACATGCTAATGCTTACACCTGAGCTTGATGTTCAACGTTGCACCGCCTTCCTGCAAGAGTTCACATGTCGAAAGAGGTGAAAGAATCAGCAAAATCAAAAATTGTAATTGAGATTTTGTTTGTTGTTTTGCGTAATGGCTGAGTGAGAGAGAGTTCAGTTATGTATGTGTTCAAAAACAAATGGAACCTTTGATTCATAACATCCACTTGATATGTGAAAAAATTCTAGTTTTAAGTTTTCAGTTATGTTGTTTGAGGATGTAATTGGGTTTATTAATATGTAATGATGTCAAGAAACACATGAAATTTTGTAGAACGAAGTTTTTGAGAGTGGTAGACACGCATTGAATCTTCTCAAGAGGTTGGTATAATGCAGCACTCTTCCAAAAAAATTGTTCCTCAAACTTTAACCAATGGAAGATTGATATTGAATCGTCACCAATAATATTTCATCCAATCACGTATGAAGGAGAAGGAAAACTCTAATTCTATCAGACCTGAAAGTCCTAGAATCACCAGTACCTGTCTGTCTTCAACTAAAATCCAACCAAATATTGATGAAATAATATGCTGCCTGAAACCAAATCTTTAATCACTGCATATATCAGGTTGTGCATTCTTCCTGCAACCATTATTCTGAGTTTATTACAATAAATGTTCTGTATATGAAAAATTAAAGAGTAGATAAATCCTGACATATGCAGTACCTATCAAATCAATGTCTTTAAATGTCAGAAAAAATTGTCTGTAAAGTGTCTAAAAAGTTGCAAAAATTAGATTAAAGCATATTGTAAAACTTAAGGCATTTCAGGCAGTGTTCAGCAAGCATTTCAAGAAAACATAAGAAATATCATGTCTAGTATAACCATAATTTCCCAAAGGAACTCCATGCTACATTGTCCCCTAAGTTGGTAGCTAATATGAGATAGGTTATTTTTTGTCCTTTTTAAAGTCTCAAATCTCAGTTGAGCCTTATTCTGATCAAAATCATTGTTCTACTCTTCCTAAAGCATAAATCCCAATGGTAATCTAGCAAATTGAGGGCCAGATCTCTCAAAATTCCTATACACAGAATAAAGGAGCAAGAAAAACAGAATGTTAATTTGGAAGAAAGGCAAACAAATATTTTTTGTTTTACACATATTTTGTTTGAACCCTAAATTCTGCACAAAATACAATCTACACCAGAAGTGATAAGATGATAATGGTTCCTAAGGGGTACAGAACGAATGTGAGTTTGAGAGGTTGAGGGGCAGAATTGATCAAGCAAGAGTCTTTGCATGAAGGTGAGATATAACATATTAACTATTAAGTATGTTCCAATGAAGTAAGCAATTTGGTGAAGTGGATAGGTGGTTAGGGGAAGTCATGCCATTGTGAATAAACAAAATCATTATTGAAAGAAAGATTTAAAACCCTCAAAAAGATGAGCAGGACCATATGTGATTAATGGAATTGAATCTGCTTCTAACTGTGATGTTTATTTTTATGCTTTTAACTGATGGCGTTGAGCACGAAATAATGACATGACTATCTATCACGGAAGTGTATGTTTACAAATTCGTAACATTCCAACATACCAGTTGAACTGCACTTTAGCACATCCACATGTAAGCACAAAGTAAATACAAACAGAAAACAAATTTTATATTAAACTAATTATTTTTGGAGACTGATCAACAAAATCTAGTATCGAAACAGAAAAAGCATTACTTGTTAACAAAATGCACTGCTTTACAACTAATACAGTTTTTGATTTGTTGAAATCAAATCACAAACAATGCATTGTGACTTAGCCAAATGTGACATGTCAGGCTATCAAGCTCAGAATACAATAGAGAAACATCTGTCATTTGCATGTTTTGTACTTACTGCCTGAGGGTACCAGAGGTGAACAAAAACATCATGGGCATCAAAATTGATGTTCCTCTTTGAGATGTTTATGTGCTTTAAGGTCTTTAGGAGATGGATCTCACAATAGAGGCTCTGAAGAAACTTATAGACATTCACTTGGTTCAGCAGGGCTGCAGGAGCACGCTCCTCAGCGTTGACCGCATTCTGGTTTTGTTCAGCAGCAGAAGCAGGATGCCAGATGCCAGATGATGCTGCTAGGCTCAGGCTCTTATCTACAAACAACAATGAATATTACATGGGACCAACATTAATGACTACTCTACCTCTTTAGAAAAAAGCAATCAAGAT
This sequence comes from Scilla litardierei, assembly GCA_030789695.1. NCBI lineage: Eukaryota > Viridiplantae > Streptophyta > Magnoliopsida > Asparagales > Asparagaceae > Scilla > Scilla litardierei. The sequence continues at coordinate 224,415,096 of CM061133.1, forward strand.
GCTACTAAAAACTAACCCATACTAAAATTAATGCACACATCTACTGCCATACTAACCTTCAACTGCTATTGCTTCATCCTAGCTCCCACTGCCGTTGTTGCTTCTTCCTCACCAATTTGAAATCAGTAGAAATCTGTTAACATGTATTTATAAACAAATTAATCAATACAATTTGAATTAATCCCTTGCTGTAACCCCATCTATATGTAATTCTGGGTCATTGTGACCAAATTATTACATCTCCTTTTAATTTCCTCGCCAAAAAAAAATAAAAAAAATAAACGTCAACCAAATCTCATGTGATTTGGCTAGAAGAGCTCGAACCTTATCAGCAAGTTGGGCAAGAACTTGCCCGAGAACAGGAAGCAGATGGTGGTGAGGTGGCCGTTGTACGTGCAGTTGGTCCCCTCCCTCATCCACCGGAGGATCTCCAGCGTGACCTGGTTTCGGTAGTACGCCGTCAAAAGGGTTGACGAAATCCCACGCCAGCGACGGGAGCATTGGGGGCATGGCAGAAAAGAGAGGAGGACATGGAGGAGGGAAGGAGGAAAGCGGTGGTGGAGGTGGCGGTGGGGAGGGCGGGTGGAGATTTTTTCGGGTGGAAGGGGCTAGGTCGAGGGTTTGTGGGGGAGGTGCGCATACGGTTTGGTGAGAGGGGAGCTAAGGTGATTTTTGAGTTCTATTAATCTCTATAGTGTAATTATTATGTATATCACTTCAATAAAGATCAACGCTTACCTTTCAATATATATATATATATATATATATATATATATATATATATATATATATATATATATATATATATATATATATATATATATAATGTAGAAAAGGTGCCACCTGATCAAATAGATCAGGTGGCAAGACACATAAAGTTGGAAAGTACAAGTCCCACATTGACATGTACTTTCAATGTGGCCCTCCTTTTTGTGTCTTGCACCTGATCTATTAGATCAGGTGGCACCTGATCTACATGATTCACACACACACACACACACACACACACACACACACACACACACACACACACACACACACACACACACACATTCTCTTACCATGCCTTTGGCATTTTTGTGCAAATTCATGGGCAGTCGTAGCTAGCCTTTTCACTTGTCCACTAACGTTTAAGGCCATCGGTGGTGCTTAGTCGTCCGAACCTCTTTTTGAAACTCAATCTTAACCTCATCACTTGTGTCTTTTCCTAATCAATTTCATTTCTTCATCTCGAAGTATTTCAGTTATAATTTACCTCATAGCAATACGAGAGCGTTATCCATCTTTGTTTCCTGATCCTTAGTTGTTAGGAAATTCTGAGGGCGGAAATTTTCTTAAGGTGTGTAGAATGTAACGACCGGTATTTTCTAGGCGTATTATTGTGGGTGCCCGTATTTTTGTTTTTGACCTTCCAGATGTTTTCGTGCGCGAGTTCTATGTTTCTGTGTCAACGCGAGCGCGTATCCGTTTTTTCGTTCACCGTATCATCATTAATAGACTATCAAGTTTAACGAATTACCTTAACTTAATTATCTTACTAATTACAAATTGCTAATCACTTTTAACTTTCACTAATTACTTTATTTATTTTAATAATTACATTTTAATTAAAAGTTAATTACTAATTAATTTATTACTTGGCTGAAAATCAAATCACTAATTAACTGAATTAACTTTAACCCTAATTAAGTTATTAACTAATTACCCTACCCTATTGAATCCCACCGAATGAAACCGGTGAGATCCAACATTTCTCATCACTTCTCTTCCCACATCTAGCTCTTTCCCCCTTCAATTGGTCTCCTTCACTGTTCTTTTAACAGTAACAACAACCACAGCAGAGGAACGTGAATTCCTCTTCCCTGCAAATCCTCAACCCAAAACACTCACTAATCAAATACAAACCAGCTCAAACTCCTCCATCAGATTCTTTCCCAAACCAGAAACAATCAAACCCAATTCCCCCTGCAAACCAATTCTCCAAGCCAAAATCAACAAATCAAACCAATTTCTTCAAGGCTCAAATTCTAAATCAGCTCACCAAATCAAATCAGCCCCAAACAAGTTTCCTCCCAAAAATCCATTTCCAAAATACAAACCCAAACCGAGATTGAAACAGAGGAATTTCAGATCCAAAAACTAAAATTTCTTATTCAAAAAAAACCAAACGAACATTTCATATCTTCTCCTTCTCCTTCCTCCTCCCTCTCCCCTAGGCCGGCCTCATCCTCTCACCCGTAGCCCCCACCCTTGCGCGCCATCGCCCGTGACCCTGCGCCGCCGCGCCAGTACAGCCGTCACCTGCTGCTGATCGTCGCGCGCTGCCTGCAGTCGTTGAAAGCCGCGTGTGCGCCTGTGTGGTTGGAGCAGCCGTCGCAGGCCGCCAGAGATTCGCCCCCGTGCGTCGCCCTCCTCCCGCGTGCCGTCCGTGAGTCCCCTCCCCCATGGTTGCGTGCGGTCTGAGCTCCCCCATTCATACCTGAGTTGCTCCCTTGTTTTGCTGCAAACTGAAAACGAAAAAAAGGGGAGAACAAGAAAGATGAAAGAAGAGAAAAACGAGTGACAGGATGAAGAAGAGGGACATGACAGAGAAAGGGTGTGAGTCAAAAGGAGGGTGTTAGCCTTAAAGAGAGAATGAGAGAGAGAGAGAGAGAGAGAGAGAGAGAGAGAGAGAGAGAGAGAGAGAGAGAGTGTGTGTGTGTGTGTGATGAATATGTTTTATTATATTAGAGTAGTAGGTGTAGAGCCTAATAAATGGTAATGTTAACATTATAACCCTTGAAAGGAAATTGTATTAAAATTTGTTAGGATAGGTGTGTAGTAGGTGTACTATTAAACGTAGTGATTAACCCTATAATTAACTAATATTAGGTTAGTGTTAATATGTTGTTAATACTAATTAACTGGTTAATATTAAATTTTTGGTAGCTTGTTGTTAGATAATATCAGAATGAAATGAGGCGAATCATGTTAGTGTAACACAATATAAACATCACCCTAGCCAGAGAGCCCAATAAAATCAGACGAACCCACTTTAAGGATTAACTTGATATTGATAATCTCGCAATATATCTAATTCAGTGATTTGTTTAACCAAAACAGAGAACCGGATGTACCAACACGTAGTACCCGTCAAAACGAACCCAACAGCACCAAAATCGCTGAAATCAGGCAAGTGTACAATTTATAATGAATTATCGAAGTTGGATGCTCATTTGATCTTTTACATTTAAAGTTGTATAACTCAAAACCTGCACATGAAATGACGCGTGAAATCACTACCATGACAACTGTGACTAAAAATGTGATCCAACGACATATAATTTGATATACCTTGTTTTAGAACATTAGCAAAGAAAATCAGTTTCCATGTCGTATTCGTTAAATTCTCATACTCAGCACTTTTGTTAAATTGTTGTAAATATTGCTCGATACTCTTGTAACCATGGAAATTGTTGTGTAAAGATAAATGGTCAAATTATTTAATTGCTGCATGTCTTAGAATGATTATCAAATGTGTGACATCGTGAAATCGTTGACCAGCGTCCCGCTCGCGTCGCGGCGGCGCGGTGTCGTTTACCGCAAGTTTCACGGTTAGTGTAGGGTGCGGGAATATCGAACTCAGGGAGGCGAGGTTGTGCTTGGGTCAGGTAGGACCTAAATCACCCCGAGGGGGCGAGCTAGCCTGAATCGGTGAATGGTTGTCACGAAAGGAAATAAAAGGGTATGAACAACAAGAAAGAAAACCCGGGACTTTGGTTTCCAACCCGACGAGAGACTCTCGCCGATACGGCCTACGGGTATGGATAGCGCTCGGGATTAGGGTCCAATGGTGAGACGTTGCCTCTGAAAGTGGTACCGGCGTCCCATGGGCCCGATATTCCGGTCGGTGCCCAGGATGATACACCGGACTTCCCGGATTCGATCAGTGGGCACTCCCGTGTCCATTAACACTGATCGATCCCGGGAGCACTAAGCCCGCAACGATATCTCCCAACGTCTCATCCTGCCGCTCCCGCGTGCTAGGATTCGACGTCTACGCTAAGGGCGTGAGCTATGGCTAGGGAGTCAACCGCCAAGTTTATTCCCCCTTGGCCCAACGGTCAAAGGCGGTCTTTTTCCCGCCGATGACAATGAAACACCCCGTGTAACCGTTAGATTCCTACTCCCTATCGATTTCCTAACCCTATGGACGCATCGGGAAGAGCCCCCGAAGGGGTTTCCACCAAAATCCCAGATTTGGGAACTACTCACAAAAATTCATGAAAAAGCGATCTAAATGAAATTTAATCGTTGAAATCATAATCGGACAATTGCAATGCGGAAGTAATGGAGTAATAAAGACAATACTAAAATTTTAGAAAGATCTGAAAACTTACAAAAGAGTAACAATTACAGCCGTCACAAGGAAATAAAACAGTAGAAAAAAGAACAGCCCTCGTTTCTGGAACCCTAGGGGTTCTATTTATAGACCGTCGCATCAACCGATCGGTTGACAAGTCAACCGATCGGTTGATCCGTTACAAATTAATAACAGAAAACGGCGAGCTTTCACCCGATCACATGAACCGGTCGGGTGAGTTCTTGAGTGACCGGTTGGATCTTTGAAGCAGTCGGGTGAATCGATCGGTTCGACGTCCGTGTCTTCAGCTCTTCTTCTTCAGCTACAGATGAACCGATCGGGTGAGAGTCACCCGATCGGTTGGCGCTTTGCTTTGAGAAGACAGAGAACAGCCCCCGCTGAACCGGTCTGCGAACCAGTCGGGTGACTTCTTTGTGAGCTGCGGCAGAGACCGGGTGGTGCACGCGTGCATCACCCGATCGGTTGGAGTGGCCAACTGACCGGGTGAGGGGCTGAAAGATGAATTCTTTGGCGTTTGACCCCCTGGATCACGCGTGACTTCTCCCGTTGCTCCGGGGACTTGAGATATCATCGTTAAACGTCCCCTACGTGGTCGATCCCCTGCAATCATGGATAAACAAAGAAAAGTGAAAGAAAACGGGAAAATACACGAAAACGAATAAGAGACGGCGGAAAAACACGGAGAAACACAAAAGAAAACGTGCGTGAATATATGAAATATAAACGCACGTCAAAATCCCCCAAGCTGAACTCTTCATCGTCCTCGAGGAAGACGAGTGAGAGTAGGAGCTCGGAAGGGAAAAATAGAGAGGAAGAAAGAAAAAGAAAACTCTAAACCCTAGATCGTCCATCAGAGCCACCAAAATCGAAAACGACACACCAAGCAAGCAAACGCCAAATCACACCACTAAACCTAGGAAAGCGAGTCCAAATAAGTGTCGTGGGTCCACGCAGTGAAGCGCGAGTGAGCGTGGTCGTGTGCTAGCAAATGGTGATGCTTTCTGCGATGTGCTATGAGGCTCGATATACACAAATCCAAGATATGACCCAAAATATCGATCCGAATTGAATTAAGCGGCGAATATAAGTTCAAGCATGCATGAGAAGAGTTAGAATAGAAGCGTATCATGCATCGGGGACTCCACAACTAGGGTTAAGGAAATCACGCCACTATAGCCTAGATACTAGCTAAAAAGTTCCTAAGCCAAGTGTTTTCGATAACAACGGGGGTTGAGATGATGTGGAGAAGAACACTCGGTGCAAATTCTCGCCTTCCCTTTATTCTTGGCAAGTATGAAAAAATATTCACACAGAAATTTTTTTGGGTTTTGGGCATTTGTATTTTTTTTGGATTTTTGGGCTATACACAATTTTTCTTTTCTTTTCTTTTTGGGTTTTTCTTTTCTTTTCTCCTTTTTTTGGATTTTTGGCTATACACATGTGTACTCTCCCAAGTGGGAGAACGGTACACGACGAGGGGATTTGCACCAAGTAAAACAAAAATAGAAGTCGAAATCTAAACACTCGGGCAAAGGAAACTATTTTCGCTAAATAGAGCATAGGCTAAATGGGTTATCCTAGTCCTTAGTTGTGGAATCCCGACGCATGCGAATTGAAGTATACGATACAAATATAGCATGCATATAGTGGAAACAAATACCGCATATTCGAATCGGAGCATGACAATCTAGGGGTCATTCCTGGACAGGTATATAAAGTAAAATCACAAGGCAGAAGCACACCAAATGCTAGTCACGACACACGACTCACAAAAAGCTAAGTGGACCCGCGATGCGTGAAATGCAAGAGGACTCGAAATCCTAGGGTTAGTGAGTGTGATTATCGATGCAATGCTAGGTGTGTGTGACTTTGTGGCGATTCATCATAGGATTCATCTCTAGGAGAAAGAGCTAAAAAAGAAGAAAAGAAAAAATAAAAACACGATGAAAACGACACAAAAAACGAAAAAGAAGGACTCAAACGACGCACACAGTGCGACTCCCCCAAGCTGAAGTTTGCATTGCCCTCAATGCAATATGAGTGAGTACGGGAGGGCAATGAAAATGGGGGGGAATACGCACTGACACAAAAAGAAATGAAAACGAGGAAAACACATAGATGAAACTGAAAAAGAAAGAAAGATCAAAATCAAAATCAAACAATGCGAAAATAAAAATAAAAGCACACGACACGACACTCAAAAATGAAAAACAAGCACACACACAAAAAATGAGAAAAACAAACAAAACACGACAGCACACCAAAATAGACGTCCCCCAAGCTAGACCAGAAAGTGCTAGCGAAATGATGTGATCAATGAAATGCAGAGATGTGCAAGGGGGAGTCAATCGGAATCGCTGGTACTGGAATGGTAGGGGGAGGGGGAGGAGGGAGGGGAATAGTGAATGAAAGAATCCTCAGAGGAAGAGGAGGGTGTGCCTATGGGTGAAGGAGGGGCGACAGGCTGGAGCACGGGAGGATCGATGTGTAGCGGGGGGCTGTGGTGGAAGAAGATCGTACTAGGTGGGCCGACAGTTGGGTGCCAATCGGGAGGATCCAAGGGTGGCAGATGTACTAATGGAGAATACCAAGGATCGGGGTAAAATTCCCAAGGAAGGCGAGACGGGGTATAGGGTACCCGCAAAGGGGCCAAAGGTGGCAGGATCGCGAAAGGTTCGCAGGCGGGGCTGTAGAGGTAGACAGCACGGTCATCACCGAAGGGAGTGAGCATATTGATGTCGATCAAGTAATCGTGATCAATACGGCTACGCCCAGGCAAAATAGGGAGGTCGGGAGGTACCCTCAGAACACAACTGACAATAAGAGTGATCATCCCACCACAACAGATGGAACCATAAGTGGCGCGGCTAACAGCGAAAATTTCGTGGATGATCCAATGAGCGGCGTTTATGTGCATAGGGACGTGCCCAAGGATCCTGTCATCGGACATGGCATAGAGAAAGAAGAGCTCATCCCTAGATACAGTGGACACATCCACGCGGGCGAAAACAGTGTTGGCGAGGATGCAATGGGCGAGGCGGTAACATGGGTGAATAATGTAGGAGGCAGGAGCCTCGAGTGGAAAGGTGGTGTACCGGGTAAATCGTTGCCAAACACCATCAGCCCGAAATTGAGAGTAGATGTCAGTTCGATCGGGGGTGGAATGTTCAGTATTAAGATCGGGGTGACGGAGATTAAGGATATTGTTCAGCTCGATGAAACCCAGAGAAAAGTCATAATTGAAAGCGCGGAAGGAGAAACCTCCATCAAACAACTCGAGGGAACTGAGGAATTCAAGCGTGAGATTTCTGGGTGTGTGAGCATGGATGTGAGAGAGGGTATGGCACCCGATACAGTTGAAAATTCTGGCGACGCCGTTCGAAAGCCCTAGAGCTTCGAGTGTGGGGCGATCGACGAAGAGTGTAGGTCTCATCGGACGATGAAGCAGTGCTCGCAAACGGTCAGATTGCTCTTCCGTAGAAGGGTTTATGCCAAGGAAAGAGGGGGAAAAGGGGCCGTGGAGCGGATCACGGCGCGAAGATGATGCAATCTCTTTCCCTTTCTTAGACATGGCGGCTATGTGGGTGGCGAACTTGAGATGAATATAGGGCAAGTGAAGCAGATACCACACCAATTTAGGATATTACAGAAAAAGTTGAAGATGCGCAGAGTGGAAGAATGTTACCCATCGATGTAGCAAGATCGAGCGCCCGGGGGTCTCGCGTAGTAGGAGGAAACAATCCGGGAAGCCGCCGCTCGTCGATCCGACAAGAATAGAATTTTGAAAATTTTGGGGCTAGGGTTAGGGTTTGGGGGTTTTGATGATGGAATGTCGACGATGGCGAGGTGGCGGAGGTGGGGAAGTATGGGAGCGAGTGGGGATGAGGGTTTAGGGATGGTATGTGGGGTCGAGGAAGTCGATTCCACAGCTGGAGGGTGCGAAATCACGTGAAGGGGGTTTTCTGAGGTCGGGCGGCGGTCGCCGTGTGTCAGTGTTATTTATAGGGGCGAAAGTGAACCGATCGGGTGGGAACCCACCCGATCGGGTGGCCAAATTTCGAAAGTTCTAGTCGGTCAACAGCGACAGGCGAACCGATCGGTTGAAATGTCAACCGATCGGTTGGCCGCTTACCAAGTTTTTCCCGAGAATTTAGGGCTGTTCACCCGGTTGCTTCAACCGATCGCGTTCGAACTCAACCGATCGGGTGGGTTTCCCCGAAAATTTCCCGAGAGTTCTCCCCAGCTCACCCGGTCTGTCACCAGGTCTCCTCATTTTTCAACCGATCAGTTCATTAGGGGACAGTTCTTGGTTTGTATCTGACACATCCCAACCGATCGTGTGGGAACCCACCCGGTCGGTTGAGGCCTTGTTTTTCTGCAAAACCCAAGAAATGCCTGAGTTCCTTCATAGAAGTTGATTCGGCTGGATTTATTTATAAAAATAGAGAAAAATAAAGTGGAAAAAATACTACAAAACGAAGCATAAGTTTAGAACATGGGTTGCCTCCCATGAAGCGCACTTGTTTAACGTCGTTGGCTCGACGCCCGCAGCAGTGGTCAATTAGGATCCGGAGGGTTAGAGGAAGAGTTGTCGCTCGTGGGGGATCCGACCGGAGAGAATTCTGGTTCTCCTATTGCATAGTGTTTCTGACGCTGCCCGTTTACTTTAAATGGCTCATCCCTTCCCATTATCTCGATAGCCCCATGCGGGAAAACCTTGGTGACGCGGAACGGTCCCGACCATCTTGACTTGAGTTTCCCAGGAAAGAGCTTCAGCCGTGAGTTGAACATGAGAACTAAGTCCCCTTCTTTGAATTCCCTCCTTAAGATTCGCTTATCGTGCCACCGCTTCAGCTTCTCCTTGTAGATCTTGGCGTTCTCATAGGCATTGAGCCAGATTTCATCGAGTTCGTTGAGTTGTAGCTGCCGGTGCACTCCTACCTTCTTGGTGTCGAAGTTCAGATTCTTAACCGCCCAATATGCCTTATGTTCCAATTCCACATGAAGATGGCAAGCTTTCCCATAGACGAGCCGGTAGGGAGTAGTGCCGATAGGAGTTTTAAATGCCGTCCTGTAAGCCCAAAGCGCGTCAGGGAGCTTTGATGACCAGTCCTTCCTGGAATTGGCCACTGTCTTTTCTAGTATGCTTTTAATCTCCCGGTTAGAGACTTCCGCCTGACCGCTGGTCTGCGGGTGGTAGGCACGCCCCACCCGGTGTTGTACCCCGTATTTTTTTAAGAGGGCCTCAAATTTCTTCTCTATAAAGTGGCTTCCTCCGTCACTGATCAGGACACGAGGCACACCGAACCGCGGGAAGATGTTGCTTTTAAAGAACTTGGCCACCACTCTGGAGTCGTTGGTTGGACTGGCCACCACTTCAACCCATTTCGACACGTAGTCTACGACCACCAAGATATACTGGTTCCCCGAGGAAGAAGGGAACGGTCCCATGAAGTCCACTCCCCATACGTCGAAGATTTCTATCTCCAGGATGTAGTGTTGAGGCATCTCATTTCTTTTGGAGATATTCCCAGCTCTTTGGCATCTATCGCAGGCTTGGACATAAACATGTGTGTCCTTGAAGAGTGTAGGCCAGTAAAATCCGCTTTGGAGAATTTTCACAGTGGTCTTGTAGGTGCTCGCGTGCCCTCCACATTGCTGCCCGTGGCAGTGAGAAATGATGGAAGTCGCCTCAGTTTCAGGGATGCATCTTCGCATCACCCCATCATTACAGGTTTTGTATAGGTGGGGGTCATCCCAATAGAATTTGCGGACCTCATGGAAAAATTCCTTCTTCTGCTGAAAGCTCACATTGTGGGGAACGATGGCGCAAGCCAGATAATTTACGATGTCGGCGTACCAGGGAGTCCAGGAGGAAGAGACAGAGAAGAGATGCTCGTCAGGGAGTGAATCATCAATCGGTGTAGCATTTAAATCGAGAGTGGGCATCCTGGACAGGTGATTGGCAACAACATTCTCCGCCCCCTTCTTGTCTCTGATTTCCAGGTCAAACTCCTGGAGGAGGAGAATCCATCTAATGAGTCGTGGCTTGGCTTCTTTCTTGTTCAATAGGTATTTAAGAGCCGCGTGATCCGTGTGTACGATCACCTTGGCGCCAACGAGATATTGTTGGAACTTATCCATGGCGTAGATCACCGCGAGCAATTCCTTTTCCGTGGTAGTATAATTTCTTTGGGCGGCATCAAGGGTTTTGCTCGTATAATATATGACATGAAGATCTTTATCTTTTCTCTGCCCTAGGACGGCACCAACCGCATAATCACTAGCGTCACACATCAACTCAAAGGGGAGTTTCCAGTTTGGTGGCTGTATTATGGGTGCGGAAATCAATGCTTGCTTCAAAGTGCGGAAGGCCTCCATACACTCCTCGCTGAAGACGAAAGGTGCGTCCTTCACGAGGAGCTGGGTCAGAGGCCTGGAAATCTTCGAGAAGTCTTTTATGAAGCGGCGATAAAATCCCGTGTGTCCTAAGAAACCACGGACTCCTCGAAGATTGTGCGGTGGTGGAAGTTTTTCAATCACTTCGATTTTAGCCTTATCAACCTCGATTCCCCTCGAAGAGATGATGTGTCCCAGCACAACTCCCTCTTGGACCATGAAGTGACACTTTTCCTAGTTTAGGACTAGTCCCTTTTCCTGACATCTCTCCAGGACCTTAGTGAGATTACTGAGGCACGAGTCAAATTTAGTTCCGTAGACTGAGAAGTCGTCCATGAAAACCTCCATGATGTCTTGGGAGTAGTCGGAGAAGATAGCGGACATGAGTCTTTGGAATGTAGCAGGGGCGTTACAAAGTCCGAACGGCATTCTTCTATAGGCATACGTCCCGAACGGGCAAGTGAAAGTCGTCTTCTCCTGGTCATCGTTATGAATAGGGATTTGAAGAAATCCTGAATACTCGTCCATGAAACAGAAATAATTATGCTTCGCCAGCCTCTCGAGCATCTGGTCAATAAAGGGGAGGGGGTAATGATCCTTCCTTGTAGCCTTGTTCAGCCTTCTATAGTCAATGCACATCATGTACCCCGTGACGGTCCTCGTTAGTACAAGCTCGTTCATTTCATTGCGAACCATCGTCATCCCCCCTTTCTTGGGTACAACATGCACCGGGCTAACCCAGCGACTATCGGAGATAGGGTATATAATACCGGCATGTAGAAGCCTAACAATCTCTTTCTTCACAACTTCCATCATTATGGGATTTAACCTCCGAAAACTCCTTTAAACCTTTTTAGAACTCCAAGAAGTTTGGTCATTTGGTCTTCGGGTAGTGAAGAATTGACTATAACTGGAAGGGTTGAGCCTGATCCCAAATATTCATATTTAAGCCCCGGCGGTAATTCCTTCATCTCAACTTCTTGGGGCCCTGACGCATACTTTTCAAGCTGAGCATCCTCGAGGGAAAAGAGTTCTTCGTGGATTTCACTGAAGCCAGCATCTGGAATCTCATCCTCGGCCGTGGCTCCGCAGGGCGAAATTTCGCAGGGTATAGTGGGAACGATCGAGGGATGCACCGGGTCTCTTCCGAGCTCATCATAATTATCCGGGAAGAAGGCTTGTAGGTGAAAACAGGTTTCAGTCATCGACGATTCTCCGCAACCGTTTCCAGCTTCTCCATTGTCCAAAGACCGGGGACGCTCAATAGAAGTCTGCAAGGGATAGATTGATTCCTGTTCAACGTCGCCTCCAAACCTGGCCGGGTGGCTCTCCTGACACAACTCTGCGGTTAACTCTCCTTCTTCACATTCGAGACCATGGTTGTCGATATACGCCATTTCTCCGTGGGGAGAGGGAGTTGCCATGGCAAGGTGCTCCTGCGCATCTCGATATCTCTGGCCTTCCACGGCGGCAGACAGGAGGGATAGTATATTCGAAGTATTCAGTGATTCTGCTAAGCTCTGCGCCAAACAGCGGATATGGTGAGAGTGATCCCAGATGTCTCCTGAAACTGCATGCAACATCTTTTCCATGGGCCCGGGATCTTATACGAAAGGAAAGAGAGAGAACTGCACAAGTGGCAAACACGTCAAAAGCATTGGTTGCATAAACGGGAACCGCAAGTTGCGATGGAAGCACGGCGATCCAGTCAGTTAGCTTTATACAATTACTATCCACAGTATATCCAAGTGAAATCTAAAAGTGTAGAGAGTGCGAAAATTATCGCGAGGTAGGGATGTGAGCTAGACACGAGGGTTCAAGAGATCCTAAAATAACAAGCACGTTGCCTCCCCGGCAACGGCGCCATAAACTTGACCGGCGCCCCGCTCGCGTCGCGTCGGCGCGGTGTCGTTTACCGCAAGTTTCACAGTTAGTGTAGGGTGCGGGAATATCGAACTCAGGGAGGCGAGGTTGTGCTTGGGTCAGGTAGGACCTAAATCACCCCGAGGGGGTGAGCTAGCCCGAATCGGTGAATGGTTGTCACGAAAGGAAATAAAAGGGTATGAACAACAAGAAAGAAAACCCGGGAATTTGGTTTCCAACCCGACGAGAGACTCTCGCCGATACGGCCTACGGGTATGGATAGCGATCGGGATTAGGGTCCAATGGTGAGACGTTGCCTCTGAAAGTGGTACCGGTGTCCCATGGGCCCGATATTCCGGTCGGTGCCCAGGATGATACACCGAACTTCCCGGATTCGATCAGTGGGCACTCCCGTGTCCATTAACACTGATCGATCCCGGGAGCACTAAGCCCGCAACGATATCTCCCAACGTCTCATCCTGCCGCTCCCGCGTGCTAGGATTCGGCGTCTACGCTAAGGGTGTGAGCTATGGCTAGGGAGTCAACCGCCAAGTTTATTCCCCCTTGGCCCAACGGTCAAAGGCGGTCTTTTTCCCGCCGATGACAATGAAACACCCAGTGTAACCGTTAGATTCCTACTCCCTATCGATTTCCTAACCCTATGGACGCATCGGGAAGAGCCCCCGAAGGGGTTTCCACCAAAATCCCAGATTTGGGAACTACTCACAAAAATTCATGAAAAAGCGATCTAAATGAAATTTAACCGTTGAAATCATAATCGGACAATTGCAATGCGGAAGTAATGGAGTAATAAAGACAATACTAAAATTTTAGAAAGATCTGAAAACTTACAAAAGAGTAACAATTACAGCCGTCACAAGGAAATAAAACAGTAGAAAAAAGAACATCCCTCGTTTCTGGAACCCTAGGGGTTCTATTTATAGACCGTCGCATCAACCGATCGGTTGACAAGTCAACCGATCGGTTGATCCGTTACAAATTAATAACAGAAAACGGCGAGCTTTCACCCGATCACATGAACCGGTCGGGTGAGTTCTTGAGTGACCGGTTGGATCTTTGAAGCAGTCGGGTGAATCGATCGGTTCGACGTCCGTGTCTTCAGCTCTTCTTCTTCAGCTACAGATGAACCGATCGGGTGAGAGTCACCCGATCGGTTGGCGCTTTGCTTTGAGAAGACAGAGAACAGCCCCCGCTGAACCGGTCTGCGAACCGGTCGGGTGACTTCTTTGTGAGCTGCGGCAGAGACCGGGTGGTACACGCGTGCATCACCCGATCGGTTGGAGTGGCCAACCGACCGGGTGAGGGGCTGAAAGATGAATTCTTTGGCGTTTGACCCCCTGGATCACGCGTGACTTCTCCCGTTGCTCCGGTGACTTGGGATATCATCGTTAAACGTCCCCTACGTGGTCGATCCCCTGCAATCATGGATAAACAAAGAAAAGTGAAAGAAAATGGGAAAATACACAAAAACGAATAAGATACGGCGGAAAAACACGGAGAAACACAAAAGAAAACGTGCGTGAATATATGAAATATTAACGCACGTCAATCGTGTGCCTCAAAAGGCGAATCGTGACTTTCGTGATGTCATGTGAGCTGACAAATTCGTGCTTGTAATTCGTGAATTAGGCTGGCTCGTGTTCCAGCACATTATTGGGGTGGGGTTAGGGTTGAGCGGCTACTAGGCGTATGAAAGGGTACTCTCTTCAAGGGCACCACCCGTATGCGGTGGGTTAGCGCCAAACACGGTATGCCCCCGTGTGAAGAACGACTCACTCATCACGACCTAAAGGCAAGAACCCTATGCATGATAGAAAGCATTGCATTGTAATTGTAATCATCGTTGTCACTTGCTCGCACATCAGGAATTCCATGTTTATATTGCTTGTTTTTAATTCGTTATAACTGCCATGTCATAACTGCTCACCTTACGTGTTAAACTTCTTAGAACTGCATGCTAGGATGTATTTTACTTTATTTTATTATTTTTAACCAGCATGTCTAAACTTTATTGTTGTCTCGTTTAATTCATTATTGTCTCTTAAATCCAGTATAAAATTTGTGTACTTTTCCTTGGGTTCTAATCTCTTCTTGCAGACCCTTGCTGACATACATTCATATTTTTGGATGTATGTCAGATCCCGAGCCATAGCACCAGGAGGCTTAGTTGAGATAGCTGAACCAACGAACCAAGACTTGTTGGATCAGCGAACTTTCATTGCACTTCCTTTCATTGTTGTACGGGTCATAAGACCCACTCTTCTTCATTTGTTGTAATTCCGTTGGGACAGTTGAGATTGTAATAATGGTTTATTTATCTGTGTTGTTTTGAGTAATGCAAGCAAGAACCTGCGGTTTTCACACAGATGCTTATTGTGTTAAGTCAAGGAGGAAAGAAAAGCAAAAGTACCCCCTCCTTACTTGCACAAGCGAGCCCGTTCGTGTCCTCGCTCCCAAGCCTAATGGGAAGCGGGGCGTGACAGTTACCCCTCTCTAAAGGCGAGTTGAAAACTGTTGATGAGTTTCTCAAACTGCCCGAGGACCTTAGTGTATGATCTGAAACTATATGAAGAAAACACTAGAGGGGTGTGAATAGTGTTTTATAACAGTAATAAGAAAATTATGCCAAATTATAGTTCCATTATGCAACCTTAGTACGTGTAGCGGCCGCTTTCCGGCCGTTCGTTTTTTCTGCGCATACGACTCTTTTCGTATGCATATTTTATTTGACTTCTTCTTGGAACCGGATTATACGATGTGATATATCATTGTGACCGTAAGGAAGAGTAGTTAATTGAGGGATTTTTAGTGAACGTCATTTCACGTGTCGTTCTCCCACAAATCAGGTTTGATTGCAAAGTCGTCGTAGCTTTTGACTCAGTTGCCGGATCTTTTTATTTTTAGTTCATTTTTCGTGGACCAAACATGCGATTGACCACCGTACCCCCGAGCCTCTCTTCGTCACAGTCGTCTTGATATTTTTTTCCATAATTTTTGGACACCCCTAGCCCAACCAACTCACTAATCAAAATCAAGCCCAATTAGGCTTAATCAATTTCAAAATTCAAACCCATAATCAAATCTCTAAGTGGATCTTACGTATCATGAATTGATTTGCTGCCTCTACCCTCACCCAACTTTTCCTCACTTTGTACACCCCCTCACTCACCCTCTCTCCTAGTCACCCCTCAACTTATACCCCCTTTCAAGTACATTTAGCAACAAACTCATCTTTTAAAAACCAACCAGCCCCCCAACCCTAGAGTTCACGCACAAACTCATCTTGGCCGCCGTTCTTCTTCTCTTGCGCCTCCCTCCCACCGCCAGCGGCCACCATCAGCACCCCTAACTCCGGCAACACCCTCTCCTCCTCCATATCCTCCATCTCCTCCTCCTCCTCCTCCCCTCTCAAGCCCTCAAAAATCGTAACCCAGGAGCCCTAACCGCCAGCTTTCACTACCCAGGCCGCCGTCAGAAAAACAGGTGTCACCGCCGCTCCGGCTGCCCCCTCCGGCCGCCACCCCCTCCACTTGACTCCCCTTTGAGCCCTCTATCATTTGCAATTCCCCTTTCCCTCTTCCCTCATCTAGCTCCCTCGAAACACATCTCGAACTCATCTTAACGGTAATTTTTGACAGTCTGCGCCATCGCCGGGAAAACCCTACGCCCAGCCACCTCCGGCCACCTACGGCAACCACTCTACCACCATCGGACTTCCATCGAACCCCCTATCAACTACAACTCCCCTTCCTCACTTCTCTCATCTCTATCTCCTCAAAATCCCCTCGAAACCAAGCCCTAACGGCAGTTTTGGCAGATCTGCACCCTGCATTCAACGCCGCCACCCGGCCCCTTCCGGCCACTTCCAGAAACCACTCCACCACCATTAGATCTTCATCGAACCCCTTTATCTATTGCAAGTCACCTTTGACCCCTCTAGTCGCCGCTTTTCCACTGCGATGCGCAACAACAACCGTTGCGCAAATCTGTCTTCTTCGTCTTCTCACGGCCGCCCACCACCGTGCGTTGACACCGTCGGCCACCCACCGGGCCAAACAACCCCCCCCAATGACCTCTTTCAATCACCGACAGCCCCCTTTGATCATAGAAGTACATGCGCATCGCCGAACTCATGTGTTTTTTCCCGACGTTATCACCGCTGTGTAGATCTGTTGCGCTACCCGCAACGGAAAAGAGATCGATGTTTCCTCGCTATTTCATGCATCTACCTCACTGTCTGGAAGTGTCTCGCTATGCTACCCACGGCCGAGATGTTGCAGACGATGCCGATTCATCGCCGTTCAGACCCGCCATCCGCTTTTCGATCAACATCAAAAGGTTAGTCCTCTAACGCGTAGTAAGAACACCACTATAGCAAATCGGAAACCTAATCTAAAAATCGTCAACAATAATTAAATTTCATTTCTACTCCTTTAAAACATTGCTAAATCTTAGACATCGACGAAGGACTTGAATACATGTGCATATAGGATAGATCGTCGATTAGGCAGAACGAACATTTTGACATGTGACTGTTAGGGTAGCCACGTTTAACCTAGAAATGAACCTTAATATGATCAATGATGAGCGTGACCTGACACCGTCGCTTGACTCGTTTCAGACGACCCATTACCGACGCTCTGACTTGACAAGATGCTCCCGACGGACGTACCGCTCGCCACCGCAGGCAAGTGTTTTCACTTACGTAGTTTCGTCCACGTTTAGGCCATTGTTTCCCTTAAACGGTAAAAAGTAATAACAAGAGAACCAGACGTGAAATGATAGCGTCTGGGACACCCCACGACAACCTGGACTTGACAACGAAGTCCGGGCACAACAACAACAACTGACATCATAGGTTTTATCTGTGTGTGTGTGGACCCCCTAGAATCAACAACAACTGCTACCGTAGATTTTATCTGTGTGTGCATGTGTGTGGACCCCCTAGAAAGGACAACTCTCATCCATTCTCGTCTTGTCATGCCATATCATGTATTGCATAAGCCTGTGAGCGAATAGGACACTCTCCAAGCTAGAGAGGGTGATCCCTTGTCACGATAGGAAATGGATAAGCCTACGGGTGAATAGGGCACTCTCCAAGCTAGAGAGGGTGATCCCTAGTCATAATTGGAAATGAATAAGCTGCAGGTGAATAGGGCACTCTCCAAGCTAGAGAGGGTGATCCCTTGTCACAATTGGAAATGGATAAGCATGCGGGCGAATAGGGCACTCTCCAAGTTAGAGAGGGTGATCCCTTGTCACGATTGGTAATGGATAAGCCTGCGGGTGAATAGAGAACTCACCGAGTGAGTGGGTGATCCCTTGTCATGTCTAGTCTTGTGCACTTGGGCTGGGGTAGGGTTCAGCGGTCGCACGGGGAGAGGGTTTGATCCCCCTCAAAACGTAAGGCGTGAACCCTTCGTGACACACACTTGTCTTGGCGTGTCTTGTCTTGTCTTGTCTTGTCTTGTAGCTAGTAGCACACGCTATGGCTATTGCCTGTCACGTTTACCTTTCAGCGTTGTCTTTTACTTTCTTGCACATATACATATCTGCCATGCTGTTGCATCATCATCATGTAAACAACCTTTAAAATGTCAACCTTAAAATGTTATACACCTTGCAGTGGAGTCTTCTCACGTTTACTTGTAGACTTTGCCTGACGTACAACCACTTTCTCTTGGTGTTTGTACATCAGGTACCGAGACATGGTTAGTAGATTCGGAGCCGGTACCAGAGGACTTGGAGCAGGAGTACGTTGCTGATCAGGAGTACGACCTGAGTAAGGACCAGTCTGAGAGGTTTCTCTGTTGCTGACTATGGAGATTTAGTCGCTTTCTAGTTTGGGTGCGTAGCACCAATTTGCTTTCTGTTTTAGGTTGGGTGTGTAGCACCATTAGTTTCCTTTTCTGCGTTGTAGCCATGCTTAGGCTCCTTTGTTCGACTTTTGTACTCGCTGGATATATTCTTATTATTAATGAATGCAGTTTCCATATTGTACTCTTATTTCTTTATTCAGAACTTTTATACGCAAGAACCTGTAACATTATGGTATCCCTACAGACACTTATTGGGTCTGGGCTCCTCAGCCCCGGCCCATGCGAACCTTAATCATGTCTCGCTCCCGTCGTTTTGGGAAGCGGGGCGTGACAGTACAGAATAGAAAGTGTCACACCCCGCTTCCCAAGTATGGAAGGCGAGACGTGAAGAGGTCCGCTCAGACTTGGAGCTGTGAAGCTTCTGATAATTTAATCAAATTATCAGGATCTTTGCATTACGACGAAACAACAATAATAATAATGAGGGATAGACAAATAAAATTATCCAACATTCAACATCCATAGATTTTTATTCCAAACATTACAGGGTTATAGTCATAAAAGGAGTACAGAGTCTGAAAAGAAGGCCTAAGCATGGCCGAAACTACAACAAGAAATGGTGCTACGCACCGAACAACCTAACAACTATTAAGAAAGTAAACAACAACTAAAAGAAAGTCACCAGCTGAGACTAAGGGTAGAACTCCAGTGTCCTCGAACTGGACGTCAGCAAGCTGTCGTCCTCTGCAACTAACTCAGGCTCAAACCTGACATGTGACACCCAAAGAGAAAAGGGCATATGTCAAGTCTCCAAAGAGGGAAGGGAGACTTTTGTGCAAGGAAACGTAAAGCACAGCAGTTATAAGATAAATGCAGCTTAACAGTTCTAAAATAATGATGACAAGACATGATATTTTAATGAATACAGTAGTTAAATGAACATGATGATAAAACGCAAGCACGTCGTAGAAAAAAAACTACGAATCACTATTTCACGAATTCACGAATCACTAACTTATCACATTGTGCACACGTTTTTCGTCTTTTGGATGAAATGGCTGTACGGTCTCACTTCTATGCTCAAGCGACCATTTAACCCTACCCATCCACGTGTATCGAGCGTTGGTTTTTCACTAACAACACTGAGCTCGCTTCTGGATCACGAGCCAGGAAGTGTTTTTGGTTTGGCATAGGGTTGTGCCTGCAAAGCAGGTGCCTAGCCTCAATCAATATGTAGGAGTCAAGATCCTACTTGCCGCAGCTTACATTTCAATAGTAGCATGTGCTACACAATCACGACAAACATTCAATGCATGAAATGACATGACAATTTGCAACATGATAGTATAAAAACAGTTAATGCACGCGTACCATTTATCAAAATTAAACATGGCACGTGAGATGCATGAATCATGACAAGGGTGTCGGATCTAGCTTCGTTGTTAAACTAGATCAAGTATGGGTGTCGGATCTAGCTTCGTTGTCAAGCTAGATCTAGTAAGGGCATCTAGGCGACTATCATTTCATCGCCTAGTCTCTTTTACGCTAGTACACAAATTGGCCTAAATATGGCCTAAACAAGTTACTGTGTAAGTTTCACTTGCCTGAAAGAGACGTGCTGCAATCACAGATCGGAGAGGTCCAGAACTTCCTATGTGCTCAATCAACGCCCAGCCTACAGTCCCATATTATTAATCTTCAATTAGTGAGTAACCAAAGCAATGAAAATGCAGTTTTTATGGGTTTGTGTTCCTACGGTTCAGGTATACCTTAACACAACGCGAGAGCTACACTGATGTCGGGTAGCGACGTCAGGGGTTGAATTAACAGAAGCGAGCGACGATCCACTGCACGGCAGAGATCAGCGACAACGGCGGACGACAGCGACAATGAACGACGATCAGCCGGGTAGTGGCACGATCACTGAACAGCGACACGGAGGGGGAGGACAACAACACAGCATCCTACGACATCGGGAAGGCGCGGACAGCGGCACAAGAAGCACAAGAGATGGCAGACAGATCTGTCCGTGGGTTCGAGTAGCGCAGATCTGAAGTTACGTGTGAATCTGAAGTTTGTACGTGCAAGGGAAGAGCTCCATGGGTTGAAGCGGCTAGGGAAGGACTTGCATGGCTAGAGGGGGACCTGAGGGAACGGACATCGACAGGGGGACGATCGGTGGCGGCCAGGAAGGTGGTGGCCGCAAGTTTTTGATGGAGGAGGACAGTTTTGGTGTATACGGGCGTTTGCGTAATGTTTGCGGAAGGAGGAGGAAGGATCGACGAGGGGGAAGGCCACTAGTGTGTAGGGGACATCGAGGGGAGTGATCGACGGCCGATGGGGGTCACCGACAGTGGCGACGGTGGTCGGGCACGAGGTTTGAAGAGGCGGGTGTTTGACAGTTTTTGCAAGGGAGTTTTGGTTGTTTGCACGGGTTTTAAAGCGAGGAGAAGGGGATGTTGTCAAGGGGGAGGGCTGTCGGAGGTGGAGGACAGCGAGGGGAAGCTAGGCCGCTGGTTCGGTGGCCAGTGGTGGCCGAGAAGTGGTCGGGCGCGGCTAATGTGGA
Source organism: Scilla litardierei (assembly GCA_030789695.1). NCBI lineage: Eukaryota > Viridiplantae > Streptophyta > Magnoliopsida > Asparagales > Asparagaceae > Scilla > Scilla litardierei. Next base: position 224,436,127 of record CM061133.1, read on the forward strand.
GGAGGGCGGCGATTTAGGGGTGGTCGGACTGGTGTTTTGTGGCCAAGGGAAGTGCAGACCAGATATTGAGGGGGAGAGAGCAGTTTTGTTTTATAGTGAAGGGTTGTGCTGTTTTATAAAGGAGATCGTGGAGGAGTTGGCCAGCGAGATATGTGTGGCGGCTGAAAATTGGGTTCGAAAAACCCTAGGCTTACGGCAGATTGAAAAGAGAGTGGGTTAGTTGCCAAATAGATTTGAGAATGTGTATAGTTAGTGTGATTGGGCAGAGATTGGGTGGGTGAGGGAGGGTAGAATTTAGTTTGATATAGGATGATGAATAGCCAAATTTGGTGAAAATAAGAAAGTTGTTTTGATAAATAGTTTTGAAAGTGGGTACACTTAGGTGATTGGAGAGAGAAGTTGTGAGAGGGAGGGGTATAGTTTAGTGTGATATATGGTCCAATAGCTAGGAAAACAAACCAACATTTGATACGTTTGATGACTTAGGGATTTAATTTAATTAGGTTGATTAAGATCGAATTAGGGATAAGATTGGGTTAAATACAGATTGAAAGTGATTAGTGCGAAAGGCCAACTAAACGATGTCCGAAAAATATAATAAAAATATCGGGACGACCGTGTCGACGAGAGAATTGAGGCTAAGATGATCAGTCACGGGCTGGGTCAACAGAAAATGGAACTAAAAATAAAAAGATCAAATGACGAAGTCTAAAGTTAAGACACCCCTTCATTAAAAGATGTTTTGTGGGAGAACGACCCGTGAAATGACGTTCACGAAAAAATCCCACAAATAAGTACTCTCTCAGAAGGTCACAACGATATATCACATCGCACGTTTGGGATACCAGAAGAGGCAACTAAAAATACACGTACGAAAGGAAGTTACGCGCACGCAAAACGTACGATCGAAAAGCGACCGTGACAGAAAGAGAGAGCAACAAACACAGAAAAGCAAACACAAACAAAGGATATACACTGGTTCTGATTCACCGAGTATCCCCGACTCTGAGTCTCCCTGACTCTGAGACTCCCCGACTCCTTTGAATCCTACTCCAGCAGCCCACTAACAAACCTGCTAGTGATTAGTGTTCCACTAATACACACTTGCCTCCAGCTTCAAGCGTGGGCCTGGGCCGTTCGTTCTTGGGCCGTCTCCAAATGGTTGTATCAATTGCCCCCATCGCTTGTGCCGTTTGGATTCTGTCGATTCGGTTCGGGTGATGTGACCTGTGTGGATTTTGACAGGCGCATCAGTCGAGGAAATGCCATTGAATGGAAGCCATCATGATGCTATCCGGTTGAACTTCTCCCGGTCTTGGGTGCGGAATTTGAAGCACCGTCGGTCGTCAGATGTCGCCACACGCCCTCTTTTGGACGGCCCCGATCTGGGATTGCTCCTTATATAAAGACGTCGCCCTTCCGAGTTTGATCTTTTGCGCTTTTCGATCACACCCTGTTCTTGCGACTACCTGCGAATTCCCCTTCGTCTTCCTCCCTTCAGATTCGCTTTAAGGTAACCTCCTTCTCCTTCCTTTGCACTATTCGATCAGTCCTATGGCCGCGCTTAGAATAGGTGGTTCTACGTCGGGGTTCAAGGCCCCTCCGGTTCCAGAGTCTGGTAACCCTCCGTATTCAAGGCCCGACGACCCCCCAGCAACACGTCCAGTCTCGAACAAAGGGAAAGGCTTGCTCTTTGAGGATCCGGCCCGTATGGATGAGGTTCAAGCGACGGAGCGGTTCGAAGTTCCCTCATTGATCCTCATGTCATCGTCTACCAACCCTTTCTCAACAGCCATGAGAGGTACTTGTGTCACCCGTATGGCATCCGGATCCCGTTTAGCGATGAAAGGATCTGTTTCCCGAGGAACAGTGAGGCCGGTGTTTATGTCAAGATGCTCCGCATGGGGCTCCGCTCCCCCCTCCATCCCTTCATCATATGGGTCATGGAGTTCTTGATGGTGGACATGTGCCAACTTACCCTGTATTCAATGGTGGCGCTGGTCGGGTTTGTTATGATCTGCCGTTTACACCTCTTGGAGCCAACCCTGCCCCTCTACTTCTACTATTTCTAGGTTCAAACGGTTGGTCGAGGATCGTGGCAGCACATCCGTACCCGAGTGGGAAGATAATGCTTGCTCGGACTGCCCCGTTGGGTGGGAGATTGGAGTTTGAACTATGTCTTTGTCATTTTCCCTGGGGATGCTATGATCCTAACAGGTTGGGGGCCTTGGTTGACACGGAAGGATGCGCAAGTGCACGCCTTCCACTCCCAAGTGTAGGAGTGTCAATGCAATATATTTATAACCGGTGAGTACCTGGTCGGATCACAGGGACAAGTCGTTCTATATTCACAAATTTGATCGATAAAGAAAAATAAAGCGTGAAACAACCACCTCAATTACGGTGGAAAAGTGTGGGAAAAACGTGGTGAAATCAAAAATCTATCCTAAGTGGGTAGGGTTAGAGAGCCAAATGGGGATTTAGGATAGCAAGGCGAGAGAGCATGGGTTGTGGGTTCACAAATATTGGTGTTAATTAAGCTCTAATTACCCGCATATAACTCAATTGATTATCCCGCTAAGGACACTCAATTGGAAAATTTAGCATTAAAGAATACCACAATTAGCAATAGGCATGGATGCATCACATAGCACTAATCAATATATGAACATGGATTTTTCTCAAATTGCCCTCTCGGGACTTTTCCAATAAAATTGTGCCCTAATTACACATCCAAGATTAACAATATAATAGGCAAGAGGAAATTAGAGCTAAAATTAACACCCAACATCAATGAATCACAACCCAAGCCATTCAATACTACTCTATCATCCAGAAACAAACGATAGAATTTTCATTCACAAATCCGTCCAAATTCATTACAATAAAGAGATATCAAAATACAAAGGCGGAGAGGATAGATTTCACCAAGATCTCCCAAGTGAGCCCTAGCCTCTTCCAATTTGATCCTCCTCCAAGCTTCTCCAAACTCCAGTGGCCTCCAAGCCCTAGCATTGGCTTTGGTGAGGAAGAAAACACCCCCAAGCCCTAAAAAACAGAAAAACAGCAAGAAAAACACAAACAGCCGAGAACTCCAAAAAAAATCGAAGCTCTCACGCACAGGCCATTCTAAACAAAAAAAACGGGGCTGCGGGTCGGGCGCACAGTGCGCCCGACCCGTGAAAATACGGGGCGCCGCGATCACAAGAGGGCACGCGCAAAGCACGTGCCCCCACCCTCCGATGTTTCAAAATTTAAAAGGCAGCGGGCCGGCCCATGGCCGTCCCGCAAGGTATTTAAAAAAAACTTTTTTTTCATAAACCGGCGCAGCGGGCCGGCCCGCAAAAGTGGGGTTTTATTTATTTTTTTAATTTTCTTTTTATAAATCCAGAAATCCATTTTTTCCTCCAAAATTCCCAATAAATAGCTCCGAGCTCCCAAAAATTCTGGAAAAATTCCAGAAAATCCAGAAAAATACCAGGAATACCTGAAAAATAAGGAATGCAAAATTTAGTCCATAAAAATCATATTTTATGTATAAACTAGAGATAGGCTTTAATAATTCACAATATTACAAATACGCCCGTATTAAGCCAAAATTAACATGATATACACATAAAATGCCCAGAAATGGGGGGAAATATGCAATTTATATCCCGAATCACACCCCCAACTAGATATTTGCTAGTCCCTAGCAAAATATGCGGTAAATTCGGATTAAATGGGAAAACATGCACCAACATCACAATAACCTCATGGCATACCCCAAATGATATTTCCAAATGATTTCAAAGCCAATATACCAAATATATGAAAGTAAATAACAAGTGACATTCTCCGTAATCCAATTCAAAGAAAAGTAGCGTAATAAGCACCGTATCACATAGGTTGGAAAATATAACAATGTCATGGTTTTCAATCTTCAAGGAAATGGCCAATACAAAAGAAATTTCTTCTAAGTTGTGGAGGAATGAGATTGCAATATTCATGTTGGTTATTCACTCAATTATTCATACTCTTTTTCTATTTTTTTTCTTTTCTTTTCTACTTTTTTTATGTTTTTGTGCACTCCCCTAAATCTTCTCTTTCGTGTCCTCTCCAATGTTTCATGGGGCACCGACTACATGACAAGACTAGAGGAACGATGCACCTTTTCTTTTCTATTTTTTTTTGTTTTTTTGTTTTTTTTTTGTTTTTTGTTTTTTTGCATACACGCAATAATGCAATATATGCAAAAGGATGGAATGATTTCTAAATCTCATCTTTGACGTCCTCCCCAATGTTTCGTGGGGCACCGGCTACTCAATTTGATTAGAAAGACTATTCACTTATATAATAGCTCTCTTTCTCTCATTCCAACACAAACAAGCAATTCATCCACTCATTCCTTAAAAGAGAGACAAAGCATAACAAATTGGCCATCCCTTATCCAATCAAAAACTACATCATTCATCCCAACATGAAATCGCTTACACCAAACTTTTCCCAAATTGTTTCAAAGAGAGCATCATGACATATGAAATAGTCTCATACATGGCAAATTAGCATTTGAATCCAAATTGGAAAAGAAATTAAAACACGCCAATCAAATATCCATAAGTTTGATGCCAAACTAATAATCCGATAAAATTGCATAGCATTAAGCATGTATGGGCTAAGCACAAAGCAAACGACGTATGGATAAGGAGGCCAAAATATGATATGCAATGAAAATCAATGGAAGAGGGCAAAATGGAGGTATCTCAAAAAAAATTAAGCTAACGTGAAAATCCTAACAATCTAAAGATTCTAACACTCTCCCCCCAACTTAAAATAAACATTGTCCTCAATGTTGGGAGAGTATTAGATCTCGGTAAAAGATCCTAGAAAAGAAAAGAAAAGCATACGAAAACACTAAAATAAAACATTTATTTATTTACAATACGTAAAGGAAAGAATACACCTTAGCAAAAGGCGGATCTCATATGTATAATGGCGGTGGCAACTGCTCGATCATATCCTTACGCTCCTCCGCGAGCGTATTTGGAGCTAGGCCTCCACCGGCCTCCTTGGATTCCAGCAATGCAACTCCCAACGTCCCCATGGGATAATATATGTCATGTGGGAGACGAGCTGCATCAATCCAAGTCATGTCCTCATGCCCTGCAAAAGCATTCCAAAACGGGTCGTCAAAACAAATAAAAGTATGTAAATGTAATGGACGACAATCTGAAGCAAAAATATGCGGAAGTGCAAATTGGGCTTCAGAAATGCAAGGCATGAGATGGTGGGAACTTCCCTGAAAAATGTCGCTAGGTGTGGCATGATACTCTGCCTCAGGAGGAGGGGAAAGCGGCTGCAGAAAGGAATCTGGAGGACACGATGGCTCGGGCTCAATGTAGACCATCTCTCAATCGTCCTCGCTATCAGAAAGTGTAGGTTCTGCAGACCTCCCCAGACTATGAAGTGTATCCTAAAATCTCCATGAATGATGGTCTGGTGCGTATCCTGAGGTGAAGGGTATATGACCTATTGCACTGAAGTAGGAGGAAGGTCTGGCTCGGGCTCCATCATGGTCTGTAAACTCACTCCCTCGCCCAAATCATCCTCATCATCGTCAAAGAAAACTCTCTCAGCAGTCCGTCCCATGCACTCGTACACCTCAAATTGGGTGGATATAATAGGTGGAAAACATAACTCAGGCTCTCCAAAATCATCCATATCGCTCGTGCCTTCACATGCATCCACCACAACATCACCACCAACATAAAAATGCATCGTGTCATCAACATGGTCGACACGCACTCCATCATCCATCTCCTCCGACTCCTCAAAATGTATATGCTCAAATTCCTCTACTTGGCCCCAATGCACCCTCTTCACTGGTTTTTCTTGATATTCCATAGGGTCGCATTGGAATGAGCCCTCAGCTGGCTCCTCAGGCTGGTCCTGGACCTGCTGAACTGTCTCCTTATACTCTGCAAGGTCCCTCAGGTAACACCATGAATCCTCGGTCGAATAATCAAAGAATTCTCCACCGCAGCTCATATGCACGAAGTCACACCCAGATGGCAATAATCCAGTATAAAATATCTGCAGGAGATGATCCTCGTGGAAACTCTGTTGTGGGCATGCAAGCACCAAATCAGCGAACCTCTGCCAAGCTTGATGGTAGGCCTCCCATTCAGCTTGGGCAAAGCTCGCTATATGCTGCTCAATGGCCTGCTGCCCCTGTACCTGCTCCAAGAAAATAGGCAAAAATACCCGGAGAAATTCAGCCTGATATGACAACCAAGTAAAATGTGAGTCGAGAGACAATGAATCAAACCACAATCTAGAATTATCTTGCAATGAATAGGGGAAGAATCTAAAATATATGCAATCATCAACGATATTCCCACCAAGACTTGAATACATCCATTCATCAAATTTTTTAATATGTAAATGAGGGTTCTCCCACTCCAAACCATGAAAATATGGCGGGAGTGGGATACCCTCCAAATCAATGTCCGAAAAATCTGAAGATGATGCCATGATTTAAAAAAAATTCCAAGAAAATGAAAATAAACAACCAAAAGACTCAATAAGTGGAAAATAAATAAATGGAAAGACACACACTAAGAGATAGAAGTATCATACTAAAACTTTCGAAACCAATCAAAAAAATGCAAATAATAGAAACCGTTGTCCCCGGCAACGGTGCCAATTGGTTGTGACGACGGAAGGACGCGCAAGTGCATGCCTTCCACTCCCACGCATAGGAGTGTCAATGCAATATATTTATAACCGGTGAGTACCGGGTCGGATCACAGTGACAAGTCGTTCTATTTTCACAAATTTGATCGATAAAGAAAAATAAAGCGTGAAACAACCACCTCAATTACGGTGGAAAATTGTGGGAAAAACGTGGTGAAATTAAAAATCTATCCTTAGTGGGTAGGGTTAGAGAGCCAAATGGGGATTTAGGATAGCAAAGCGAGAGAGCATGGGTTGTGGGTTCACTAAAATTGGTGTTAATTAAGCTCTAGTTATCTGCATATAACTCAATTGATTATCCGGCTAAGGACACTCAATCGGAAAATTTAGCATTAAAGAACACCACAATTAGCAATAGGCATGGATGCATCACATAGCACTAATCAATATATGAACATGGATTTTTCTCAAATTGCTCTCTCGGGACTTAGCCAATAAAATTGTGCCCTAATGACACATCCAAGATTAACAATATAATAGGCAAGAGGAAATTAGAGCTAAAATTAACACCCAACACCAATGAATCACAACTCAAGCCATTCAATACTACTCTATCATCATGAAACAAACGATGGAATTTTCATTCACAAATTCGTCCAAATTCATTACAATAAAGCGATATCAAAATACAAAGGGGTAGAGGATAGATTTCAACAAGATCTCCCAAGTGAGCCCTAGCCTCTTCCAATTTGATCCTCCTCCAAGCTTCTCCAAACTCCAATGGCCTACAAGCCCTAGCTTTGGCTTTGGGGAGGAAGAAAACACCCCCAAGCCCTAAAAACAGAAAAACAGTAAGAAAAAGCCAAACAGCCAAGAATTCCTAAAAAAATCGAAGCTGCCCCTAAAAAAACTCACGCACATGCCATTTTAAACAAAAAAAACGGGGCTGCGGGTCGGGCGCGTAGTGCGCCCGACCTGCGAAAATGCGGGGCACCCGCGATCACATGGGGGCACGCGAAAAGCACGTGCCCCCGCCCTCCGCTGTTTCGAAATTTAAAAGACAGCGGGCCGGCCAGCTGGGTATTAAAAAAAACTTTTTTTTCTTAAAACTGCTCAACGGCCCTGTTAAAAATAGCGGGCCGTCCAGCGGGCCGTCCCGCAAAAGTGGGGTTTTATTTATTTTTTTAATTTTCTTTTTATAAATCCAGAAATCCATTTTTTGCTCCAAAAATTCCCAATAAATAGCTCCGAGCTCCCAAAAATTTGGAAAAATTCCAGAAAATCCAGAAAAATACCAGGAGTACCTCAAAAATAAGGAATGCAAAAATTAGTCCATAAAAACCACATTTTATGTATAAACTAGAGATAGGCTTTAATAATTTACAATATTACAAATACGCCCGTATTAAGCCAAAATTAACATGATATACACATAAAATGCCCAGAAATGGGGGGAAAATATGCAATTTATATCCCAGATCACACCCCCCAACTAGCTATTTGCTAGTCCCTAGAAAAATATGCGATAAATTCGGATTAAATGGGTAAACATGCACCAACATCACAATAACCTCATGGCATACACCAAATGATATTTCCAAATGATTTCAAAGCCAATATACCAAATATATGAAAGTAAATGACAAGTGACATTCTCCGTAATCCAATTCAAAGAAAAGTAGGGTAATAAGCACCGTATCATATAGGTTGGAAAATATCACAATGTCATGGTTTTCAATCTTTAAGGACATGGCCAATACAAAAGAAATTTCTTCTAAGTTGTGGAGGAATGAGATTGCAATATTCATGTTGGTTATTCACTCAATTATTCATACCCTTTTTCTTTTTTTCTTTTCTTTTCTACTTTTTTATGTTTTTGTGCACTCCCCTAAATCTTCTCTTTCGTGTCCTCCCCAATGTTTCGTGGGGCACCGACTACTTGACAAGACTAGAGGAACGATGCACCTTTTCTTTTCTGTTTTTTTTGTTTTTTTTTGTTTTTTGTTTTTTTTGCAAACACGCGATAATGCAATATAGGCAAAAGGATGGAATGATTTCTAAATCTCATCTTTGACATCCTCCCCAATGTTTCGTGGGGCACCAGCTACTCAATTTGATTAGAAAGACTATTCACTTATATAATAGCTCTCTTTCTCTCATTCCAACATAAACAAGCAATTCATCCACCTATTCCTTAGAAGAAAGACAAAGCATAACAAATTGGCCATCCCCTATCCAACAAAAACTACATCATTCATCCCAACATGAAATCGCTTACACCAAACTTTTCCCAAATTGTTTCAAAGAGAGCATCACGACATATGAAATAGTCTCATACATGGCAAATTAGCATTTGAATCCAAATTGGAAAAGAAATTAAAACACGCCAATCAAATATCCATAAGTTTGATGCCAAACTAATAATCCGATAAAATTGCATAGCATTAAGCATGTATGGGCTAAGCACAAAGCAAACGGCGTATGGATAAGGAGGCCAAAATATGATATGCAATGAAAATCAATGGAAGAGGGCAAAATGGAGGTATCTCAAAAAAAATTAAGCTAACATGAAAATCCTACCAATCTAAAGATTCTAACACTCTCCCCCCAACTTAAAATAAACATTGTCCTCACTGTTGGGAGAGTATTAGATCTCGGCAAAAGATCCTAGAAAAGAAAAGAAAAGCATACGAAAACACTAAAATAAAACATTTATTTATTTACAATACATAAAGGAAAGAATACACCTTAGCAAAAGACGGATCTCATATGTATAATGGCGGTGGCAACTGCTCGATCATATCCTTACGCTCCTCCGCGAGCGTATTTGGAGCTAGGCCTCCACCGACCTCCTTGGATTCCAGCAATGCAACTCCCAGCGTCCCCTTGGGATAATAAATGTCATGTGGGAGACGATCTACATCAATCCAAGTCATGTCCTCATGCCCTGCAAAAGCATTCCAAAACGGGTCGTCAAAACAAATAAAAGTATGTAAATGTAATGAACGACAATCTGAAGTAAAAATATGCGGAAGTGCAAATTGGGCTTCAGAAATGCAAGGCATGAGATGGTGGGAACTTCCCTGAAAAATGTCGCTAGGTGTGGCATGATACTCTGCCTCAGGAGGAGGGGAAAGCGGCTGCAGAAAGGAATCTGGAGGAGACGACGGCTCAGGCTCAATGTAGACCATCTCTCAATCGTCCTCGCTATCAGAAAGTGTAGGTTCTATAGACCTCCCAGACTATGAAGTGTATCCCGAAAATCTCCATGAATGATGGTCTGGTGCGTATCCTGAGGTGAAGGGTATATGACCTGCTGCACTGAAGTAGGAGGAAGGTCTGGCTCGGGCTCCATCATGGTCTGTAAACTCACTCCCTCGCACAAATCATCCTCATCATCGTCAAAGAAAACTCTCTCAGCAGTCCGTCCCATGCACTCGTACACCTCAAAATGGGCGGATGTAGTAGGTGGAAAACATAACGCATGCTCTCCAATATCATCCATATCGCTCGTGCCTTTACATGCATCCACCACAACTTCACCACCAACATAAAAATGCATCGTGTCATCAACATGGTCGACACACACTCTATAATCCATCTCCTCCGACTCCTCAAAATGTATATGCTCAAATTCCTCTACTTGGCCCCAATACACCCTCTTCACTGGTTTTTCTTGATATTCCATAGGGTCGCATTGGAATGAGCCCTCAGCTGGCTCCTCAGGCTGGTCCTGGACCTGTTGAACTGTCTCCTCATACTCTGCAAGGTCCCTCAGGTAACACCATGAATCCTCGGTCGAATAATCAAAGAATTCTCCACCGCAGCTCATCTGCACGAAGTCACGCCCAGATGGCGATAATCCAGTATAAAATATCTCCAGGAGATGATCCTCGTGGAAACTCTGGTGTGGGCACGCAAGCACCAAATCAACGAATCTCTGCAAAGCCTGATGGTAGGCCTCCCATTCAGCTTGGGCAAAGCTCGCTATATGCTGCTCCATGGCCTGCTGCCCCTGTACCTGCTCCAAGAAAATAGGCAAAAATACCCGGAGAAATTCAGCCTGAAATGACAACCAAGTAAAATGTGAGTCGAGAGACAATGAATCAAACCACAATCAAGCATTATCTTGCAACGAATAGGGGAAGAATCTAAAATATATGCAATCATCACCGATATACCCACCAAGACATGTATACATCCATTCTTCAAATTTTTTAATATGTAAATGAGGGTTCTCCCACTCCGAACCATGAAAATATGGCGGAAGTGGGATATCCTCCAAATCAATGTCCGAAAAATCTGAAGATGATGCCATGATTTAAAAAAAATTCGAAGAAACTTAAAATAAACAACCAAAAGACTAAATAAGTGAAAATTCTAATTACCCGCATGGGTTGTGGGTTCACTAAAATTGGTGTTAATTAAGCTCTAATTACCCGCATATAACTCAATTGATTATCCTGCTAAGGACACTCAATTGGAAAATTTAGCATTAAAGAATACCACAATTAGCAATAGGCATGGATGCATCACATAGCACTAATCAATATATGAACATGGATTTTTCTCAAATTGCCCTCTCGGGACTTTTCCAATAAAATTGTGCCCTAATTACACATCCAAGATTAACAATATAATAGGCAAGAGGAAATTAGCGCTAAAATTAACACCCAACATCAATGAATCACAACCCAAGCCATTCAATACTACTCTATCATCATGAAACAAACGATGGAATTTTCATTCACAAATTCGTCCAAATTCATTACAATAAAGAGATATCAAAATACAAAGGGGGAGAGGATAGATTTCACCAAGATCTCCCAAGTGAGCCCTAGCCTCTTCCAATTTGATCCTCCTCCAAGCTTCTCCAAACTCCAATGGCCTCCAAGCCATAGCTTTGGCTTTGGGGAGGAAGAAAACACCCCCAAGCCCTAAAAAACAGAAACACAGCAAGAAAAAGCCAAACAGCCGAGAACTCCTAAAAAAATCGAAGCTGCCCCAAAAAAACTCACGCACAGGCCATTCTAAACAACAAAAGGGGCTGCGGGTCGGGCGCGCAGTGCGCCCGACCCGTGAAAATGCGGGGCGCCCGCGATCACAAGGGGGCACGTGCAAAGCGCGTGCCCCCGCCCTCCGCTGTTTCGAAATTTAAAAGACAGCGGGCCGGCCCGCTGGGTATTAAAAAAACTTTTTTTCTTAAAACTTCGCATCGGCCCTGTTAAAAATAGCGGGCCGGCCCGCAAAAGTGGGTTTTTATTTATTTTTTTAATTTTCTTTTTATAAATCCAGAAATCCATTTTTTGCTCCAAAAATTCCCAATAAATAGCTCCGAGCTCCCAAAAATTCTGAAAAAATTACAGAAAATCCAGAAAAATACCAGAAGTACCTGAAAAATAAGGAAAGCAAACATTAGTCCATAAAAACCACATTTTATGTATAAACTAGAGATAGGCTTTAATAATTCACAATATTACAAATACACCCGTATTATGCCAAAATTAACATGATATACACATAAAATGCCCAGAAATGAGGGGAAAATATGCAATTTATATCCCGAATCACACCCCCCAACTAGCTATTTGCTAGTCCCTAGCAAAATATGCGATAAATTCGGATTAAATGGGAAAACATGCACCAACATCACAATAACCTCATGGCATACCCCAAATGATATTTTCAAATGATTTCAAAGCCAATATACCAAATATATGAAAGTAAATAACAAGTGACATTCTCCGTAATCCAATTCAAAGAAAAGTAGGGTAATAAGCACCGTATCACATAGGTTGGAAAATATCACAATGTCATGGTGTTCAATCTTCAAGGAAATGGCCAATACAAAAGAAATTTCTTCTAAGTTGTGGACGAATGAGATTGCAATATTCATGTTGGTTATTCACTCAATTATTCATACTCTTTTTCTTTTTTCTTTACTTTTCTACATTTTTTATGTTTTTGTGCACTCCCTTAAATCTTCTCTTTCGTGTCATCCCCAATGTTTCGTGGGGCACCGACTACTTGACAAGACTAGAGGAACGATGCACCTTTTCTTTTCTGTTTTTTTTTGTTTTTTTGTTTTTTTTTGTTTTTTGTTTTTTTGGCATACACGCAATAATGCAATATAAGCAAAATGATGGAATTATTTTTAAATCTCATCTTTGACATCCTCCCCAATGTTTCGTGGGGCACCGGCTACTCAATTTGATTAGAAAGACTATTCACTTATGTAATAGCTCTCTTTCTCTCATTCCAACACAAACAAGCAATTCATCCACCCATTCCTTAGAAGAAAGACAAAGCATAACAAATTGGCCATCCCCTATCCAATCAAAAACTACATCATTCATCCCAATATGAAATCGCTTACACCAAACTTTTTCCAAATTGTTTCAAAGATAACATCACGACATATGAAATAGTCTCATACATGGCAAATTAGCATTTGAATCCAAATTGGAAAAGAAATTAAAACACGCCAATCAAATATCCATAAGTTTGATGCCAAACTAATAATCCGAAAAAATTGCATAGCATTAAGCATGTAGGGACTAAGCACAAAGCAAACGGCGTTTGGATAAGGGGGCCAAAATATGATATACAATGAAAATCAATGGAACGGGACAAAATGGAGGTATCTCAAAAAAAATTAAGCTAACATGAAAATCCTAACAATCTAAAGATTCTAACACTCTCCCCCCAACTTAAAATAAACATTGTCCTCAATGTTGGGAGAGTATTAGATCTCGACAAAAGATCCTAGAAAAGAAAAGAAAAGCATACGAAAACACTAAAATAAAACATTTATTTATTTACAATACATAAAGGAAAGAATACACCTTAGCAAAAGGCAGATCTCATATGTATAATGGCGGTGGCAACTGCTCGATAATATCCTTACGCTCCTCCGCGAGCGTATTTGGAGCTAGGCCTACACCAGCCTCCTTGGATTCCAGCAATGCAACTCCCAGCGTCCCCGTTGGATAATATATGTCATATGGGAGATGAGCTGCATCAATCTAAGTCATGTCCTTTTGCCCTGCAAAAGCATTCCAAAACAGGTCGTCTAAACAAATAAAAGTATGTAAATGCAATGGACGACAATCTGAAGCAAAAATATGCGGAAGTGCAAATTGGGCTTCAGAAATGCAAGGCATGAGATGGTGGGAACTTCCCTGAAAAATGTCGCTAGGTGTGGCATGATACTCTGCTTCAGGAGGAGGGGAAAGCGGCTGCAGAAAGGAATCTGGAGGAGACGACGGCTCAGGCTCAATGTAGACCATCTCGCAATCGTCCTCGTTATCAGAAAGTGTAGGTTCTGCAGACCTCCCCAGACTATGAAGTGTATCCTGAAAATCTCCATGTATGATGGTCGGGTGCGTATCCTGAGGTGAAGGGTATATGACCTGCTGCACTGAAGTAGGAGGAAGGTCTGGCTCAGGCTCCATCATGGTCTGTAAACTCACTCCCTCGCCCAAATCATCCTCATCATCGTCAAAGAAAACTCTCTCAGCAGTCCGTCCCATGCACTCGTACACCTCAAAATGGGCGGATGTAGTAGGTGGAAAACATAACTCGGGCTCTCCAATATCATCCATATCGCTCATGCCTTTACATGCATCCACCACAACATCACCACCAACATAAAAATGCATCGTGTCATCAACATGGTCGACACGCACTCCATCATCCATCTCCTCCGACTCTTCAAAATGTATATGCTCAAATTCCTCTACTTGGCCCCAATGCACCCTCTTCACAGGTTTTTCTTGATATTCCATATGGTCGCATTGGAATGAGCCCTCAGCTGGCTCCTCAGGCTGGTCCTGGACCAACTAAACTGTCTCCTCATACTCTGCAAGGTCCCTCAGGTAACACCATGAATCCTTGGTCGAATAATCAAAGAATTCTCCACCGCAGCTCATCTGCACGAAGTCACGCCCAGATTGCGATAATCCAGTATAAAATATCTGCAGGAGATGATCCTCGTGGAAACTCTGGTGTGGGCACGCAAGCACCAAATCAGCGAACCTCTGCCAAGCCTGATGGTAGGCCTCCTATTCAGCTTGTGCAAAGCTCGATATATACTGCTCAATGGCCTGCCGCCCCTGTACCTGCTCCAACAAAATAGGCAAAAATACCCGGAGAAATTCAGCCTGAAATGACAACCAAGTAAAATGTGAGTCGAGAGACAATGAATCAAACCACAATCTAGCATTATCTTGCAATGAATATGGGAAGAATCTAAAATATATGTAATCATCACCGATATTCCCACCAAGACATGAATACATCCATTCTTCAAATTTTTTAATATGTAAATGAGGGTTCTCCCACTCCGAACCATGAAAATATGGCGGGAGTGGGATATCTTCCAAATCAATGTCCGAAAAATCTGAAGATGTTGCCATGATTTAAAAAAATTTCCAAGAAAATTAAAATAAACAACCAAAAGACTTAATAACTGAAAATAAATAAATGGAAAGACACACACTAAGAGATAGAAGTATCACACTAAAACTTTTGAAACCAATCAAAAATGCAAATAATAGAAACCGTTGTCCCTGGCAACGGCGCCAATTGGTTGTGACGATGGAAGGACGCACAAGTGCACGCCTTCCACTCCCACGCGTAGAAGTGTCAATGCAATATATTTATAACCGGTGAGTACCGGGTCGGATCACGGGGACAAGCTGTTCTGTATTCACAAATTTGATCAATAAAGAAAAATAAAGCGTGAAACAACCACTTCAATTACGGTGAAAAAGTGTGGGAAAAACGTGGTGAAATCAAAAAAATATATCCTAAGTTGGTAGGGTTAGAGAGCCAAATGGGGATTTAGGATAGCAAGACGAGAGAGCATGGGTTGTGGGTTCACTAAAATTGGTGTTAATTAAGCTCTAATTACCCGCATATAACTCAAATGATTATCCCGCTAAGGACACTCAATCGGAAAATTTATCATTAAAGAACACCACAATTAGCAATAGGCATGGATGCATCACATAGCACTAATCAATATATGAACATGGATTTTTCTCAAATTGCCCTCTCAGGACTTTGCCAATAAAATTGTGCCCTAATTACACATCCAAGATTAACAATATAATAGGCAAGAGGAAATTAGAGCTAAAATTAACACCCAACATCAATGAATCACAACCCAAGCCATTCAATACTACTCTATCATCATGAAACAAACGATGGAATTTTCATTCACAAATTCGTCCAAATTCATTACAATAAAGAGATATCAAAATACAAAGGGGGAGAGGATAGATTTCACCAAGATCTCCCAAGTGAGCCCTAGCCTCTTCCAATTTGATCCTCCTCCAAGCTTCTCCAAACTCTAATGGCCTCCAAGCCCTAGCTTTGGCTTTAGGGATGAAGAAAACACCGCCAAGCCCTAAAAAACAGAAAAACAGCAAGAAAAGGCCAAATAGCCGAGAACTCCTAAAAAATCGAAGCTACCCCTAAAAAACTCACGCACAGGCCATTCTAAACAAAAAACGGGGCTGCGGGTCGGGCACGACCCGCGAAAACGCGAGGCGCCCGCGATCACATGGGGGTACGCGCAAAGCGCGTGCCCCCGCCCTCCTATGTTTCGAAATTTAAAAGATAGCGGGCCGGCTGGCCCGCTGGGTATTTAAAAAAACTTTTTTTCTTAAAACTGCGAGCGGCCCTGTTAAAAATAGCGGGCCGGCCTTGGGCCGGCCCGCAAAAGTGGGTTTTTATTTAGTTTTTCAATTTTCTTTTTATAAATCCAGAAATCCATTTTTTGCTCCAAAAATTCCCAATAAATAGCTCCGAGCTCCCAAAAAATCTGGAAAAATTCCAGAAAATCCAGAAAAATACCAGGAGTACCAAAAAAATAAGGAAAGCAAAAATTAGTCCATAAAAACCACATGTTACGTATAAACTAAAGATATGCTTTAATAATTCACAGTATTACAAATACGCCCGTATTAAGCCAAAATTAACATGATATATACATAAAATGCCGAGAAATGGGGGGATATGCAATTTATATCCCGAATCATGCCTATGTCAATATGACTTGACGTTGACCCTCTCCCAGGCCGATCAGGCTGCAGTCCAGTCGGTGTCGTCACTGCCCTTAGAGGAGAGGTCGGTCTGGCCCATGTTGGACAACCTACTCCTTAAGACCGTCATGTGGTCCTATGGTAGGTGTTGTATTTTATTTTTTGCTTTGACTCTTGCTTACCATGATCTTCTTTCTTCCTGCAGAAATGACGGGCCAGGAATTCAGCCGCGAGGTCGGTGAACTCATTCGCCGAGGCGTCGGCATCGGGCGAGGAAATCCTTCGGGCCATGCGCCTTGCTGTTCGGTGGAGGATGAGATCCGTCAGGTCGAGCCTACGATTGGGAGGCTGGAGCATGCCGTTGTTGCGGTGCCGCTGGCCCAAGTTGCAGTTGAGTCCCCTGCGGGGGAGACCGTGGCCGTTGGTTCCCCTAGCTCTGCCCGTGCTGAGGGGGGCAATGGGGGTGCCGGCCAGAGGCCTAGATCACCCATAGGTAGCCATGGCAGGGAGTGGAAGCGCCCCCCTCCAGAGTTCAGGGGGGCCCAGGAGAGGAAGAAGAAGAATAAGAAGGCCGTGGAGGTCCACCCTCCTACGGTCCCCGAGATGTCGATCGTCTCGGGCGCGACCCTCCCACTGGCAGAAGTGGCTGCCCCTATCGATCCGGCCGAGCCCTCTCTGGCTGGTGCAGGTGGCGCCCTGCTGGTGCTCGAGGCTGGCCCCGAGGTCGCGCCTGGGGAGTCGGTCTTCGTCGACCGGGGCGTGGCCACTCAATTGGCACGGAGCTCCGTCCTCCCGAGGGACCGTTCTCTCCTGGAGAGGATCCGCTCTGATCGACTGGTAGACTCTCTAGTCTGGCAACTCCAGTAGGTTGGTCTTCCTTCTGCATCTGACTCTGTCTCGTGGTATCCCTGACTTACTTCTGCTTTGTATGCCACCGTGATGGCCGTGGAGGTACAGTGTCGTGCGGCACACGCGACCAGTCTCGAGGAATCCTTGGCGAGGGAGCGCCTGAGGGCTGGGGCAGCCGAGGTGGCGGCCGAAGATTCTCACATGGATGCCTGCCAGCTGTGACGCTAGGTTGATGAGCTCATCTCTGAGGTGATGGACTTGAAGGGCGCCCTGGCCGATGCTCAGAGGTCTGTCCAAGAGGCAGAGGAGGCATCCCGCCGACAGCAGGACGAGCTCTGGGCCGAGTGTATGGCCCTGCGACAAGTGCACCCCACCTTGCTCGTCGAGGAGGTGGAGAGAGGTGACGATGGGGTCCTGAGGCCGAGGATCGTTGATGCCCTCATGGAGGCCTTCGATTCCTATAAGGACCTCTTGGCCCCCCGGATCGTGAGAGCTTTTCGGGACTCTTTCGATAGGTTCGAGGAGCGGGTCCGACAGGCGCTTCCCCGTCCCCTACCAGGTCCCGAGGATCCTCCTCGATCCGAACAGGGCGAGGCTCCAGATGATGTGTCATCCTGGGCCTCAGCACCATAGGCGGCATCTCGTTATCCTTGTGCAGCTACCCCCCCCTTTTTGCCCTGTAAGAAGGAACCATTTTTGAAGGCTGTATATGATTTGTTTTGCGGGGTTTTGTACCTTTCCTTTTGTTGTGGCGTTTTTTATGTCGATGCTCTTTTTTGTTTCAGTTAATCGTTTTCTGGGTTGTCTCCCTTCGTTGCTCTCTCCCCCCTCTATTATCCAGGGTTGGTCACCGATTAGGTCTGCTGTGGGATTTTCTTTCCACCGATTAGGTTGTTTCACGGTGGAGGGAAGGCCCTTGGTGTTGTGGTCATCAGTAGCGTTTGGGCTGACTAGGAGGCTGGCCCTTTATGGCCCGCGCTCCCCAGCCTGCTGTAAAGGACCCTGCGGGGCTACACACACACTAGAGGGGGTGAATAGTGTAATAGCAAGCAAAGTACTTAATTATTAGTTACTGAAATTAAAGCACATTAAGCAGTGGAAAATAAACATAGTGCTCAACAACAACAATCGCAAACACAAGGATTTTACCCTGGTTCCCCAAAACTTGGGTACGTCCAGCCACACCAATATTCACTATAATTCCCACACAGAGAAGTGAATACAGTCTCACACAGAGATACCTCACACAGAGGATTTAGGATTCCCACAAAGAGATATCCGTACTCTCTCATAGAGAGACCTCACACAGAGGATTTAGGATTCCCACAAAGAGATATCCTTACCTCATACAGAGAGACCTCACACAGAGGATTTGTTCTTTCACACAGAAAGAAACAAACTCTCACAAAGAGAGTAACTCCCACCAAGAGAGTATCTAATTCCCACAAAGAGAATTAGGGTTACGAAACAAAAACAAAACGAAACAACACTTACCTATGCCTTGATATGATCTTACCAATACGAAGAAGAAGGCATGCAAGTGAATGACCAAGTGCTTGAGATTAGCTTTGATTGCACTTGTCGATCTTTCTCTCTTCTAGGAATGAATCCTACCACTTCTCACTTGAGTGTATGAAATGAAGAGAATAAAGATGTTCTCCAAGAAAAGGAATGAGACTGAAATCCATTGGAGAAATTCCCTAGAGCGTAGATGCTATAGCATAAGCTTGAAGCTCTAATGAGGTGATGGGAGAGATTAGGAGTGGCTATTGATTCCCAAAGATATTCAATATTAACCAAGAGTTTTAAAAGAACTAAGCCAACTCCTATATATAGGAAGCCCAAAGGAACCCATAAAACAAGACAAAACCCCAAAGGGAAGAAATCTGCAACGGCCAAATTTTGACAGTTTATGGCCCAGACAGTCGACTGATGAACAAGAGACAGTCAACTGTTCAACGGCTAGAAAAATCCCAACGGCTATAATCTGAGCCAAGACAGTCGACTGTAGAAGACTACACAGGCGACTAAAAAACAGACAGTCGACTGTATATCCTTCATCAGGTGATAGTTGCAGGGGATGGAGAAAAACACAGAGTTGCATTCTTACTCCCAGTATGCATACAGGCGACTGATGACCAAAGTACAGTCGACTGTAAAATAGACAGTCGACTGTATATCCTTCATCAGTCGACTGCTGCAGAGGATGGAAGTAAAACAGAGAGAGATGCAATTTTCACACTTACACCTTTCAGACGACTGTTGACCATTTCACAGGCGACTTTAAATACATCATCAGTCGACTGTCTTGCAAATTGGGATGAAGCCCATAAAATGCAAGATGCGCTCAGACGCCTGTTGAGCAATTCACAGGCGACTGTAGGAACACAGACGATTGTAAATTGAACATCAGTCGACTGATGCAAAAAGCTCAAGTAGAGTCAATAAAAAGTTGACTTGAGCAGTGCACCTTTGTCGACTGTAGAAGGCTCGACAAGCGACTGGAAATCACCCAATCGACTGTAAAACCGTCATCAGGCGACTGTTAGAGAGCCAGAGACTCCAAATGAGTCTTTGGTCAAGATGAGCCTATTGGGTTTGGATTCTATGATAATCCTAAGGCTCTTTAAGTTGGTTAAATGCAAATGCATGAGAGTATGACCATCTATCAAGGCATTACAATAATCCTAGACTCAAAAAGAGAAATGCAAGTAATAGAAATTACATGGATTACATATTTCATCTCCTAGAGTCTAAGTCTTCAAGCTCGCGATACCTTGATGCTCCCCATCATCTCCAAGCTTTGGCACCCCTTGATGAGCTTCCCTTCATCAAGCTCTAAGCTTTGGTAATGCTCTTCTAAATGTCCATCCATCATCATGCTCCTAGCTTTGGCTTCATTAGATGATCTTCATGACTTCATCCAAGCTTGAGCACACCATCACTCTTGGAGGTCTTTAAGATAACCCTTGTAAAATCGTCCAAGCATTATGCTTTGTCTCATCAACATATAATCATTAAGAAAAACTGAGACTAAAACATAAGATTGATTAGCACACTAACATAATGTATTGATCATAATCAAAACAACGTTAGTCTTGAACCCAAGAACTAACACCTGCTCCTTTCCCGAAGGCGATCCATTGCTGACCCCTTACTACCGGCTGGATGGGGTAGGTGGCCCCGGGGATGCCACGTCGATTAGCCTAGAGAGCCTATGCCTGGGAGGTGTTTCCAGCTGTCCAGTAGTTAAGTCTACCAAGGGCCTACCACCGTCCTCGATCCTCAGGTCGAGTAAGCGATCGCCTCGCAGGAGGACTCGTCTTCGGTCTTAAGGGCAGTCAGGTGATTGGCTCGCTGGGGGAGTTTCCCCCAGCCTTATGGCCGATCGGTTTGGTTGGTCCGCTAGGGGGGCTGACACACCCGAAACCTACACCTAGATTCCACCTGACGGTGTCACGATCACCAGTCGTGGTATGGCCCCTAGGCTTCAATTCCGGGCTCAATCTACAAGCGGACAGTGTCGAGTTATAGTATAAATGATATCGAATCCCATAGGGATGGTGATAGTGTATATGGATTCTTAGTTTACTTCTAAATCTTGAAGTGAGATAGCTATCTGGTTGAAGTAGTTGGTTGGGGTATTGTTGTTGTTTCACTAATAAAAAGGACTAGGGAATTAGGGATCACCGCTAAGATCGTCGGGGATCGATATTGGAATAGAATCCTTACGTTGCATTAGGGTTAGGGAATTAATCTCCCAATTCGTACCACTCTCGTGGGTTAGAATTGTGAGTTATTTCGGTAGCTCTTGTTGATACAATGGCGATAGCCGTCAACGCAGCAGTATAATTCGTCGATGTGAGTTATCACCTCAAGGCACAAGCCAGGCATGGGCACGTGCCTTGGTTGGATCCACCGATTTTCCTATTTGAATCCCAAAGATACCCCTTAAGCACATCAATTCCACAAACAGTGGGCATGATCTCAGTACGCGTTATCTAGGGATTCGGTATGATCGACCGAAATACTTCTCTAAACCCCTAATTCAACGTAGAGATCCAGATCTACATCTTCCCCCTAGGATCTTAGGGCTAACCCATCAACCCTAGAAAGATCTACTCACACATGGCAATATTCACGAATAAAAACATCATTTTTAGAGACGAAGACATCATAGCAATCGAAAGAATAGAGATAAAAGACTTACAGCGGGAGATAGACAAAAATTGCAGTTTATAGAACCCAGAAAAATTCCAAATTTCCAAGCACAAGAACAATTGAGAACAAGAGTAATAATCTAAAGGTTTCGATCCAAAATTCCTTAACAAAAATTAATCTAAAAATAACTCACTAAAAATCGCTCAGCTCGGCTCTCTAAACTCTTCAAAAAATTCCCAAAATGAATCCCCTATTCGCTGTCGCCAGCTCCCTGCATTCAGTCCCCGAGATCGCGCAACCGACGGCTTCAGTAAATCCTTCCAAAAATAGCCCTGGCACTGCCGACCGAGTAGGCTGCTCGGTCGAGCAGTGCATTACTCGTTCAGTCGCTCGGACCGAGCATCTGTGTTGCTCGACCGAGCCTGACAGAAAATCCAAAGTCTTCAAAATCCTCGCTCTGCCTACACGGGCCGAGTCAGCACAGCTTGGTCCGAGCAGAGGCTGACTAGGTCACTGAAAAGTTACTCGGGCCGTGCGCTGCAATTGCTTCACCTTTGAAATTTGACGCTGCTCGACCGAGCAGATGAACTGCTTGGTCCGAGCCACCTGCGTATCTGCTCTATTCTTTCAATTGAATCTGCTTGGTCCGAGCAACTGTACTGCTCGACCGAGCAGTCTGGGAAATGAATTCCAAGAGCTGCTGAAGGCTTCTTTCTCTCCTCTGCTCTCTCTCTTCTCCTCCAATGGCTCCAAAAGTGTGGCGAACTCCTACATGGCCTCACCAATGAGCTCACGAGCATGTCGAATGTGTCCATACCCAAGTGGGGTTCTAAATCGCCCTAAGATCCCTAAAAACTCATAAAACACTATGAAACTCGAATATATCGTCAGAAATGCAATATCGTAGTAAAATGTGGGATTTGGATGCGAAAATGGAATGGGATGCAATGAAATGATGATATGAAAATAGTGGAAGATATGGACACATCAAAATACCCCAAGCTTACCTCTTACTCGTCCTCGAGAAAGACGAATAATCGGTACGCCGGGAGGAAAACAAAAAGGAAATAAGAAATAAAAATAAAAAGAGAGGAGAACAGAAGTGAGAGGAGGGTGCTAAGGATGTTCGGTCAGATCTCTGGCCTAAATAGTAAATCACGATGCTCTGAATAATAAACATACATGCTACTAGCAATTTCTAGTTTTACAAATCATATGACTAGCATGCAATGCAGGCAAAGGGTATGGATCTACTGAAATAACACCATCAATTCATATCAATCTCATGCAATCCCTAGAGTCAGTATAAAGAAGTTGGCAGTGCCATTTTCAATCACAGATACACAAGGAGCATAAAGAAATCACACAACATGCAATAGAGAATAGAAAAAGTCATGACATTCAGTTATTCATTTCGATTCATGAAAAGTCTCCAAAAACTAAGGCGTTTCGTAAAGTTTAGGTATTATTAAATCTCCCCGTTATGCACCGTCTCCACTCTACTGTCATGCTCACTCATGTGATCAGTTGGTTTACCCCCCAAGCTTAGCTTGAGGCGTCGCATCTAGGAACATGATATGAAATTTTTCTTTTTCTTCTCAGTATAAGTGATAGCTTCTAATGAAAAGATAGAAAATAATATTTATTCATTTTCTTTCTTTTTCTTTTCTTTTTCACATATGAATATATACACATTTTTTTTCTTTTCTTTTCTCTTTTTTTTCATTTAGAAGCTATACTTTTTCTTTTTGGATTTGGGAAGTGAGATGCGGTAAAGATAGCTATAGGTGTGTAACCAACTGATATGTAGAGATATATATAGATATGTTGAGAAGGAAAATAGTATAACTCTCGGTTCACTCATAAGAGGTGCACAACGGTTTGATAGAATAATACCCTAACTAAACTCATAGATAGCATGGATAATTTCATTCCTCTAAATGAAAACTGAGAAGGCATCCAGTAATAAGCACAATAGCAGCAGGCATGCAAACAGAAGTGACTGAGACAAAAACAGATGCTCCAAGTGTTCTAGTGATGCGTGAACATAGGTGCATTACCTAACATAGTGCATACTAGATACTAATTCATGCATTCGATTTTCAATTCATTTCAAGCATTAAATCAGATAGATCAGCAAAAGAAATGCACGCATATAGATAGTAAAACTGAAATTTACCTTAATAGCATGTCGTCGAAAGTGAGCATCGTAAAAGACTAATAAGGCTATGAGAGGTATCATCATGCGGAACATCCTTAGCAAATAAAGAGAAAAAGGCGGAGAAAAAAGGAAAATAAAGAAAAAGGGATGCATGCATTGTGAAAATAGAAAATATGATGCAAAATGAGGAAAAATAAAAGGGCATGGAAAAGTGGTGAAAAAATAAAATAAAAACTGAAATAAGGAAAGAAAATGTAAAACAAAAAACGAAAAATAAAGCGGTAGCGCTCATCCCCTAAGCTAAACCTAGTAGCATCCTCATTGCTAAGAAAACGCTAGTAGGCGGGAGATGAAGCTAAATGGGTAGGGTGGGTGGGAGAATAAAATTAAAACTGTGCAAAAAGAAAAAATAAATACACGGAAGATGCAATGCTGAGTGATATATGAAAAATAAAAACATGGAATGATGCAATTCTGAGTGAAATATGATGCATAGGTGGCTCCTCCCCCTAGCTATGTAAGTGTAAGGCCTCAAATAGACAGATAGGCTCAAAATAAGTAAGGGGAGGTAAGAACGGGTAAGGATGACATCAAGCAGAGGCGCCACCCTCTGAGGGTGGTGATGGGTCCCTCTGCTGTAGATAAGGAGCGGTGGGTGGATCAGACTGGAACTCGTGAGGTGGGTCGGTGGTGAGATCAATTGTGGCAGTGGAGGGCTCAGCTGAAAATAACACCAGGGCAGACAGGGGATCTAATGTGAAGTACAACTCAGAAGTGGTAGAAACAGGCTCTACAGAAGCATGTGAAAGAGAAGCACTGAGTGGTGCAGAGGGGGTCACAGTGTCTGGCCTGGGTGGTGGAGCATGTGCAAGGATCACTGGAGGGGGTCCACGTGTCCTTAGGAAATCTATGATGGATGCCAAGTCTGACTCGACTCTCGAGTGGTGTGTCACCATCGAGCGTATGAAGTCCTCGAAATCTTGCCATAAGCGGGAAGTCGACTCCTCCAACACGGCCAGGTGACCATCTATAGTACGTGAGTCGGGTGGAGGGCGGGAAATGTGACGATGAGTCACCACTCTCGTGAGTTGGTCCCGTGCAGCTGGTGCATGGTGCCTAGCATGGAAAGTAGGAGAGGATGAGCTCGAAGGTAACTCGAAAATGGCTGAAGAAAGAGAGGTCGTCGACACAGAGGTGTGGACAGTCATCAAGATGCTCTCCGTGAAGATGGCTGATGATGAGGAGGAAGTGGTACCGGATAGGGGAATCTGGTGACCTAAAGAGAGAGGAAGTGAAGCTATGAGGTCACTAAGAGGAGGAAGAGTGGGGGCAGGGTCGTGCTCTGTGAAGTCGAGATCTGTGAGGTTAGGAGTAGGGTGTAAGTCTGTGCCCTCCGACACGGAAGTGGTGGAGACAGAAGTCTGAGTCTCGGGGCAAGAGGTGGAGACAGTCCCCGAAGACTCGACTGTGGTGGAGACGATGGATACAATGGTGGTGGAAGAGGCAGCTCCAGAAGATGATGGGTGAGCAGGTGGTACTGGGAGGCCGGCAACTAAGGCAGCAATGTCATGCAACTCGAACTCCAGGGAGCGTGGCACCGGGTCATCGACGGCTGCCTCGATGGGTGCTCCGGGGGGCTCGAGTACGTGTAGGGGAGGGAGTGGCTCGACCCTAGGAATCATCCAATCAAGATGGACAGCTGGGATGTGTGTGAGGTGAGGGGTGGGGAGCACCATATGGGGAGTGTGGTGGGTGCCTACAAGATAAAGCCAGTGACGATCCACGTATGGTCTGATAATATGCATATGCTCGAGCACGCTGATGGTCAAGCGTGTCGGGCCAACATGGCGGTGAAGGTCATCTGGAATGTCGATATCGAGCATCCTAGCAAAGATGGTAAAGAAACCACCGCAACCGACGTCAGTGGCGTAGTCGGTGGTGGCAGTATGTACTAAGCGATAACACAACCAGTGGGCTACGTCAGAGAGCATGAATGGGTGGAGTGAGCAATCTGGGTGGAATCTCAGAAGTCAGGTCATACCCATGAGATGGGTAAGCTCTGGTAGGGACATGGTCCCGACCTCAGGCCTGCAGAAGAGAGTGGTGGCTAAGTGCCTCTGAGCGTAACGAAGGCATGGGTGCACGATGCACGATGCCTTCGCCCGACTAGGGCGATACTGAGGAAGGCCAGAAATACGCTCCCAGAATGCTCGAGCATCAAATGTGTCCACATCATAGTGTGGAGAAAAGGCTGCACTGGGCTCTGGGATGGAAGGGAAGTGAAAGTACTCTTGGATCATGGCATGTGTAATAGTGCAGTCGTGATCCATGAGCCGAAAGGTGATGCCATCATCCGCTGGGGTGCGAGCGAGGGAGCTGAGGGCCTCGAGTGCAATGTGAGTGTAGGTGGGGGCGTGTATACCGAGAAAGCGGTCGAACCCGATAGCTCGGTAGAGGTGATGGACCCCCTGAAGGAGTCCAAGGGATCGCAGGGTAGGCACGTCTATGAACAAAGTAGGTATGAGACGATGCTGAGAGATCCTAACAAAGCGGTCTCAGTGAGTATCGTCTCGAAACGTGATGCCATATGTCTGTAGACATGCAGGCAGGGCATCCCTGGTGGGGGCAGGGTGTGTGGGAGATGAGGCAGAGGTGGTGGTGGCTGTGGAGGGAATGGGGGCAGAGGTGGTAGGGGTAGTGGTGGAAGTGATGGGTGTGGAAGGTGTAGGTATAGGAGCTATGGTAGATGGGGTGATAGTGGTGGTGGTGGTGCTGCTGGTGGTGGTGAGTCGTGCACGACGCTGGGGTCTGGAGGAAGAGGCGCCTGGAGTGGGCCTCTTCCCACGGGTGGGTGGGGTGGAGGCACCTCACATGCGAACCATCGTGGCGATGGTAGTATGATGATACGGTATAAAAATAAATAAAGGAATGAGTGTACCGTATGTGCGAGCAAGGCAAGCGATGCGAGTGCCAAAAGATCCCCCAAGCTAGTCCTGGCAGCTGCTGTTGACGTAATCAGGGAGTACCTGAAAATAGAAACGATCAAAACATCAGAATAAGTGATTTAAATTGGGGGATACACAAAAATTGGGTTGCTCGACCGAGCAGTGGAATTGCTCGGTCCGAGTCGTGCTACTCGGTGAGAATGTCTGACCGAGCACTAGTGTGCTCGGTCCGTGCCCTAGGGCACGGATGATCGGAGGTTTGGGGGGATTTGGGCAGGAGATGAGGAGGGGGGAAAGGGGAGTGATGTTGGGAGGTGGGGTGGGAGGGGTTTCTGGGCGGACGGAGGGGCGGCGCCGTCGGCGTCGTCGTTGTCGTCGTCGTCGTCGTCGTCGATTCGAAGGTGGGACGGCGGGGAAAGAGATGGTCAAAGAGATAGAGAGATAGAGAGAGGGGGGAGGCGACTGACCTGAGGTGGCGGCCGAATGGTGGCACCGGCAGTGGCGTGGGAGGAGGAAGACGGCAAGGGGGGGTTGAACGAGTAGGGAGTGATGGGGAGCTCGGGGGGAATTTTGAGGGTAAAAAATTTTTAGATTAGGTTAAAAATTTTTAACTGTGAAGTAAAAAATCGAAACTGTTGGGTTTAAAAACCCAACTCCTCTGGGGGCACGTGAGAAATGATAGTACGACTCGGTTCGAGCATCGCAGCTGCTCGACCGAGTCAATCAGCTGAAAAATTCAATAAATTGAGCTGAAATATACTCCCTCGCATGCTCGATCGAGCAGTGTACTGCTCGGTCGGACTGTTCACCACCCAGGCCGTGCCGACTCCACTCGGGCCATGTAGGCAGAGTGATGAATTCTCCATTTTTCCAAAAGCCTGTAATGCTCGACCGAGCAGCAGGTTGCTCGGTCGCGTCACCTTCTGCTCAGGCCGTGCCATCACCACTCGGACCGTGTAGGCAGAGTGATGATTTCTCACTTTTTTCAAAAAGCTTGTACAGTCCGATCGAGCATCTGACTACTCAGTCAAGCAGATGTCTGCTCGGGCCGAGCTGGTGGATGCTCGGGCCGTGTAGAGGAAGTGACAATTGGCCTTTTCTCCATCTCTGCACTGCTCGATCGAGCAGTGTAGCTGCTCGGTCGAGTCTTCTGACTCCTTTTTCCTCTATTTTCTCTCCAAATCTCCAAACATGCTGCTCTCCTCCAGCTTCCTTCCGTTTGTAATGTCGATACGCATGCCCCCAAATGTCCAACCTGTACAAAAGATGAACTCATCAAATTTTTGTGATTTTATAATTTTATCTCTAAAATATGAAATGAAAATAAGAAATCGAAAAAGAAAATCCAAAATCTAAGAAATTTGGTTGCCTCCCAATAAGCGCTCGTTTTTAGTCATGAGCTCTACACCCTTAGATATATCAGTTGTCATTTGGTGCGCGTGGGAGACGCGCGTCATTCCTTCCGATGGTGAAATCTGGCGGCACTTGGTATCTGCCTAATTCAAGACTCTCCCTCGACTAGCCTATAGCTTTCAGTTATTGATGACTCAGGGAATGATTCAGAAGTCCTTCATCCAGCACTCGGATGTATGCGGCGACCGCTTTGTAATAGGTTGGATTACCGTCATCGTCGATACCTGTTTTCATTGGGTCCTTCATGACCCCCTCAGAAGTGAAATCCTCAATGGCTTCGTCTTCAAGAAGCTCCAAATAGCTGGCCCCTTCCACATGAGCTCGCTTTCTCATCGGCTTTTGTAGGCAGAACTCAGCTTCGATATTCCCCACGTTGAGAGGGAGGGTCCCTTCTCGAACATCGATCAGAACACCGGCTGTCGCCATGAAGGGGCGGCCGAGTATAAGTTGGGAGCTCCCTCCCTTGGGCATATCCATGATAACGAAGTCAACGGGAACACATAATCCTGGGGGTATCTGAAGAATGACATCCCTTGCTATACCCACCGGGTAGGTGATAGAATGATCTGCAAGCTGGATGGACATGCTTGTCTGCTCTAGCTCACTTCCAGTCTGTTGTCTTTTGAAAATAGAGAGGGGCATCAAACTGATGCTAGCCCCCAAGTCAATCAAAACTCTGTTGATAGGCATCCCTCCAATGGAGCACAGCACGGTAAAGCTCCCCGGATCCGGCAGCTTCCGGGGAAGATGATTTTTGATAACAGAGGTGGAGTCCTCCATGAGCTTGATTTCTTCAGGCTTTCTCTTTCCCGTGATAAGATCCTTCAAAAATTTGGCTTAAATCGGGATCTCCATGATGGCGTCCATGAATGGGATGTTCAGCTAAATTCCCTTCAATAACTCCATGAACTTGGAGTACATATTCTCCATCTTGGCCAGGGCTAGCCTCTGTGGGTATGGAGGGGGGTCAGGAAGCTTTACTCTTTGCTGCATCGACGGGAGGTGGTGTTGTAGTAGGCATGACGGGTGGGGTATCCGCTTTCTCATTAATAATGATAGGCTCTTCAGTAGCCTCTTCTCTATTGCCGTCATCGACAGCTTATTCAACAGTAACTTTCTCCTTATTCAACACAGGGACCATGACGGGGTCAGTCACCCGTCTCCCACGTGTGGTAACTGAAACCACGGCATTAGCTTGGGCCCTTGGGTTTGTCTCCGGCTGTGAGGGCAATCTCCCTTGATTCTTCAAAAGCTGCGACATTTGACCCCTCAGTTCATCAAGTGAAGAATTTATACTTTTGAACTGGGTCGAGGTGTCATGATTAAAACGAGCCTGACCACTCATGAAAGTCTCCAATGTGGCTTCAAGACTGGACTTAGGTGGATTTGGCGCATAATTCTACTGAGGCGGCCAGTTGAACTGATAACCCGGCAGTCGGTAAGGCCCAGCTAGCCTAAATCCTCCATGCTGCTGATTCTGTTGCTGCCCATGCTGCTGCTGAGGAGGGGGTGGCAGCCTCTGAAATTGTGGAGGTTGCAGCCCTCCACTTGGGTTTCCATAAGAAAACCCCGGTGATTCCTATCAGCTGGATGCTGCCACTGATTCTGTCCCTCTCCTTGGACGTATTGTACAGACTCGATGTCTCAGCACCATCGTAGTGGGCCTCACTAGGGATATAGCCCTGATCGGCATACTCTTCTGTAGGATGATACGATGTGCTAGGTAAAGCAGGGATGGAGTCCAGACGCTGCTTAATCTGGGCCACATGTTTGCACAAGGTCTCGATGTGAGAATCCAAGTGGCTAGCGGCCTTGACCTCAGGAGTCTGGGTCACAACAGCCCGTTCATCATTCCATTCTTGATTGTTGGCCGCCATGTGCTCCAACAAGTCTATAACCTCCTCAGGAGACTTATCAAGTAGGGCGCCCTGCACCGCAGCATCTATAATCATTTTGGTGCTAGGCTGCAATCTATTGTAAAAGCTCTGCACCAGATCCTAGGGCTGTATCACGTGGTAAGGACATTGATTTTGAAGGTCCTTAAACCGCTCCCATGCCTCATAAAGTGATTCTTGTGGGAGCTGCTTGAAGTTTGAAATCGCTCCCCTGATTCGCACCGTCTTCGAGGGTGGATAAAACTTATCCACGAAAGCAAGTGCAAGCTTCTCCCAGGTGATGAAATGGTTGGGAGAGTGGGCCCGGAGCCAATATGAGGCTTTATCCCTCAAAGTAAACAGGAATAGCCGCAGCTTCACAACATTGTCGCTCACGTCCTTGGCCTTGAACGTGTCACACTTCGCCAGGAAGGTGTCGATGTGGTGGTGGGGATTTTCATGCGGATGCCCGTGAAAGGGATCCTGCTGCATCAGATTGATCAACCCTGTTTTTATCTCGAAGCTCGCTGCCGCCAGTTGCGGTCTAAGAATGAAGGAGTTGTTCCCAAACGTTGGTTTCATATGGTCCCTGATGGACCCGGTGCGAGGAGGAGGAGGATTGTTGTTGTCCGACATCTGAGCGAAAGGAGATGAACCTACTTGAGGCTCTCAAAGCCCTTGTTGTCTTCTCGATCTCGGGATCGAATAATAATTCTTTAGTAGATCCCTTGAAGCGAGTGTTCATGCACCAACAAAACTCAAATAAATACCGTCAGTAGCACCGAAATAAATAAAAGAATAAAAATGGGTGGAAAGGTGAGAAATGATTAGAGTGATAGCAAACTTCACAAAATAAAAATAAACTGAGATAAACACTATTGCCGTCCCCGGCAACGGCGCCAAAAACTTGACGCACCCGAAACCTACACCTAGATTCCACCTGGCGGTGTCACGATCGCCAGGCATGGTATGGCCCCTAGGCTTCAATTCCGGGCTCAATCCGCAAGCGGACGGTGTCGAGTTATAGTATAAATGGTATCGAATCCCATCGGGACGGTGATAGTGTATTTAGATTCTCAGTTTACTTCTAAATCTCGAAGTGAGATAGCTATCAGGTTGAAGTAGTTGGTTGGGGTGTTATTATAAAAAGGACTAGGGCATTAGGGATCACCGCTAAGATCGTCAGGGATCGACTTTGGAATAGAATCCTTACGTTGCATTAGGGTTAGGGGATTAATCTCCCAATTCGTACCACTCTCGTGGGTTAGAATTGTGAGGTATTTCGATAGCTCTTGTTGATGCAATAGCGGTAGCCGTCAACGTAGCAGTATAATTCGTCGATGGATCCCCTTAAGGCGTGAACCGAGCATGGTCACGTGCCTTGGTTTGATCCACCAATTTCCCTATTCGAATCCCAAAGATACCCCTTAAGCCCATCAATTCCACAGACCGTGTGCATGATATCAGTACGGGTTATCTAGGGATTCGGTATGATCGACCGAAATACTTCCCTAAACCCCTAATTCAACATAGAGATCCCGATCTACGTCTTCCCCCTAGGATCTTAGGGCTAACCCATCAACCCTAGAAAGATCTACTCACACATGGCAATATTCACGAATAAAAACATCATTTTTAGAGACGAAGACATCATAGCAATCGAAAGAATAGAGATAAAAGAATTACAACGGGAGATAGACAAAAATTGCAGTTTATAGAACCCAGAAAAATTCCAGATTTCCAAGCACAAGAACAATCAAGAACAAGAGTAATAATCTGAAGGTTTCGATCCAAAATTCCTCAACAAAAATTAATCTAAAAATAACTCACTAAAAATCTCTCAGCTCCGCTCTCTAACCTCTTAAAAAATTCCCAGAATGAATCCCATATTCACTGTCGCCAGCTCCCTGCATTCAGTCCCCAAGATCGCGCAACCGACGGCTTCAGCAAATCCTTCCAAAAATAGCCATGGCACTGCGGACCGAGTAGGCTGCTCGGTCGAGCAGTGCATTGCTCGTTCGGTCGCTCGGACCGAGCATCTGTGCTGCTCGATCGAGCTTGACAGAAAATCCAAAGTCTTCAAAATCCTCACTCTGCCTTCATGGGCCGAGTCAGCATAGCTTGGTCTGAGCAGAGGCTGACTCGGTCACTTAAAAGTTACTCGGGCCGTGCACTGCAATTGCTTCACCTTTGAAATTTGACGCTGCTTGACCGAGCAGATGAACTGCTCGATTCGGGCCACCCATGTATCTGCTCCATTCTTTCAATTGAATCTGCTCGGTCTGAGCAACTGTACTGCTCAACCGAGCAGTCTGGGAAATGAATTCCAAGAGCTGTTGAAGGCTTCTTTCTCTCCTCTGCTCTCTCTCTTCTCCTCCAATGGCTCCAAAAGTATGGCGAACTCCTACAGGGCCTCACCAATGAGCTCACGGGCATGTCGGATGTGTCCATACCCAAGTGGGGTCCCAAATCGCTCCAAGATCCCTGAAAACTCATAAAACACTACGAAACTCGAATATATCGTAATAAATGCAATATCGTAGTAAAATGTGGGATTTGGATGCAAAAATGGCATGGGATGCAATGAAATGATGATATGAAAATAGTGGAAAATACAGACACATCAGGGGCCAGCCTAAGGCTTGCGTCCAACCGATGTTTCGACCTACTGGGGGAGTGCCCCGGCCTTACGGACGGTCGGGTCAGTCTACTTGCTAGGGGAGCTACCCCCAGGCTTATGGTAGACCGAGGGTTCGGCCCACTGGGGGAGCTGCCCCAGACTTACGATCGATCGGGTGATCGGCCTGCTGGGGGAGTTGCCCCAACCTTACGGTCGATCAGGTGATCGGCCTACTGGAGGGAGTTGCCTGATCGGATGCCCGGATGCACACCCGGGCACGCGACTCGCCAGTCTTATCGCAAGTGCACGGTGTAGCGGCGAGCGGGTATCGAACACGAGGAGGCCAAAATGACAGTGTCTTCTTCAACTCACCTGGCTATAAGAATGGTCTAGAAATATTCGCAATAAAGCGGTCCCAGTTGTTCAATGGTATAAAAGAAATATCAAATTAATAAAGACGCCTAGGGGTAGGGAATCCTCGCTACAAACCGTATCTCGTCATTGTGATTCGTAGTTGTCACAATTGCTAGACTTGAAATTCAGGTGAACTAGTTGCAACTAAATGTGGAACCAAACTCATGCTCTCGCGCTATTGCCGGTCTATGGCAAACCTAGGGTAGGGTCCAATCTCTTGCAAACCCTAACCTAGGCAAGCTAGCGTGAAGAACAACATCATCGTTCAATCACATCTCGAGCCCACTCTCGTGCAAACTCGAGCTACGACCTAGGTTGGGATAGTTCCTACCCGTCCAATCTCTTGCAAACGGGTATTGGTATAGAATTACAATCGAAAACCCTAGTTTCGGTCCAATCTCTTGCAAACCGATTCCGGAGAAATTCAGTTGTAACCCAATTCGAGTTTCTAGGGCTTCCTATCAAGTTGGGATCCAATCTCTTGCAAATCCCAATCGGTATGAATCCCTAGCTAATCGTATTATAGCAATCCCAAACTAACCCTAATCAATTCTAGCAATAATTTCACCAATTCATCACAAATTAGAAATAGGGTTCGTAGGGCTCATCCCTACGCCCTAAGGCAGTAAAACTACTCACAATTCATAATGAAATTCAATAGAAATTCACAAATAAAATCAATAGAATTCATTGCAATATTCAATATATCAATAAAAATGGAGTTTTTGATGGAGAGAGAGATAAACCAATGAAGAACTAATAGCATCCAACAAAATAACACTGTTCCCTCTCCCCTAAAGAACTAAATCTAATCTTCTAAAAGTAATCTAAAAAAGGCTGCAAAAAGTTCTGAAAAAGCTCTCTAAACTAGGTTAAAAACTGGGGTTAAATACCCCCCAAAATCGCCCAAAAAGCTGTGACGAAAATGCCCATGCGCAGCCTCAAAATCGCAGTTTACGCTACAGGCAGCGCGGCTCACTCGGCCGAGTGACAAATGTCATTCGGCCGAGTGACAAACCCTGACAAATTCCAGTAAGTTCGGACTTTTGGGGGTCGGCTCCTTGGGAGTCACTCGGCCGAGTGACTTTCTTTGCTTCGACCGAGGGGACTTCTTCACTCGGCCGAGTCAGAATCTTGGTATTCGACTGACGATTTACAGTAACTCTGGGATTTTTGTTGCCGTCGTCTTGATGCCACTCAGGCGAGTGGTGTCTCCGTGGTTCGGCTGAGTGGGCTGGCGATGCTCGGCCGAGTGCACGCTGGTACTCAGTCTTCTGCGTGTCCGATCTGGTCGGCTGAGTGGGCTTTCGATGGTCGGCCGAGTAACTCCTTCACTCGGCCGAGTGACATGCTGAAAATGCCCATTCTTTGTATTTTTGCTCCCTCGTCGCTCCTACGACGTTCTTTCTTCTTCCACTCCTCTCCAACAGCAAAATTCCCCTCCAAGGAGTCATGGGTGACACTCTGGAGTGGGTGTATCTCAGAATCACTCCAAATCGCTCGAAATCTCCTGAAATTCGACAAAAACAAGAAATCGTGAAAAGCATCGTAATATTGCCGAAAAATCGTGAAAAGCGCGATTCGAGCGATCAAAATGGCATGCAAACATGCAGAAAAAAGGTGTAAAATATGGAGTGATCAAAATCCACCAAACTTACCTCTTACTCGTCCTCGAGGAAGATGAGTAAAAAGCGAACCCGGTGGATAAAGAAAAATAGAAACGGTAGAAAGGCGGAAAATGAAAAATGAAAAGCAAAGTAGAAAACGAAGAGGGAAGTTGCTAGATCATTTTTCTCAGGACGTGGGTTTTGCTTACTCATATAGCACGCATCGAATACCAAACACATGTCAAAGACTTTTATCTCGATATCATAGTATAAATGTGCATTTGAAATAGAAAACCCAAGAATATCAATATAGCATGAAAAATGGAATAATTCTAGAATTAGCATCGTCTGAAGCATCTAAAGCGGTATACAATATCGTAGATCACACACTTTTCAATTGAATGCTTTCTATAAGGAGTATAAGGGATATCACACAATAGAGTAGTAAGAATAGAAAAGTGTGGTTTTCATGAAATGAATGCTAAGCGTAGATTTCTGGATTTCGTAAAACTTTAGCGATCTCACCGAGTATAAAATATTACTTAGCCTAGGTTATCATGCACCGTCAAGTATCCACTCTCTCACACATCATAGGATCCTCTCCCCCAAGCTTATCCATAAGCGTGGTGGCATATACAAAACAATATTTACATCCCCGTTTCTTTTGAAGCTCCAAAAGTCAAAGAGAATAAAAATAAAAATAAAAGCAAAAGATGGAAGAAAGAGAGAAAGGATATGAGATGGGATCGTTTTCGAACTTCTTTTCTCTTTTCTTCTCTTATTCTCAAATCTTTTTTTCTCTTTTTTTTCTCTCTTTTTTTGAATAACATATATACACAAATGATCCCAAATCAAAAGAGAAGGATATACAAGTATTTTTTTTCTTTGGGTTTTGGGGGATATAGAGCATGTGATATAATAACGGGGGGATGCCAATAATAGAATTGCTAAGGGGAGATTCACCAATGAATTTAAAATAGAGAAATTATGTTCAAGATATGTGGAGAAAGAAATAAATGTATCTCTCGGTTCACTCTATAGGACGTGCATGACAACTTCAGCAGGGTAATCTAATCTACTCAGTTTGATCTCAAAAAGTAAACTAATCCAGATTTGTCAATGCTAGCAAACATTCAATCAACCTGAAGTGAAGCGTACAAATCATGCAATAAGAAGTGATGTGAGAAAAGAAAGCAGTACTCCAGATATAAGCATCAATGCATGAATCTTGGTGTGTTTTCTACGATAGCATACATATGAATCATCAGACATCAGCTAATAATAGAATTTCATCCATTTTCATACGGAAAAAGAAGTGGGTTACTATTTCTAAATGCAACACAGGACATAGCATATGGTATCAGAAACAAAAGCTATGACATGACAAAATTAGCATGCATATTGAGAAAATCTAACACCACGTCATCGTCATCACAGAAAAATCATCTCTAGCAAAAGATGAAAGAAATAAAGATAAACGAAAAACAAAGATATTTACAATGCAGCATACAAAGAAAATAAGAAAAATGTGATGCATGGTAAAAGAAATGAAAAAGTGATGGAAAATGGGTGCAAAAGCGGAAAAACGTGAAAAAAACTAAAAATAAAGGTGATAAAAGCAAAAAGTGTGAGGGCTCACTCCCCCAAGCTAAAGTGCACAGTGTCCTCAATGTGCAAAGTGTGGCACACCGAGAGACGTGAAATGGGTGGGGAGGGTGAGGATGCATGAATGATAAAAAATTAAAAAAGGTAAAAATAAAAAGAAAATATGATGATGTGAGTGATGCATGCAAAGATGGGAGTGATGCAGATATGTGTCACCAAAAATACTCTCCCTCTCTCCCAAAAAAGATATATAATGATGTGAGCAAGATAGAGACAAAAATAGTGCGGGGAGGAGGGGGGCCAAAAATCCATCGACAGGACCAGCAGAGAATGGGCAGCATAACGACAAAAAAGATCAATGGCATCAAGGGTGTGCCTAAGCTGGTGGAGCTGCACCATCTCTGTCCTGTGGCGGAGGTGGGGGTGGTGGTGGACGTGTCTGCTGGGTGGATGGTGGACGTATCTGCTGGGTGGGTGGGTGTAGTGGAGGGAGTCGCGCCACTATCTGATTCAGGCAAGCCTGAATATCGGGAAGCATGGCGACGCGGGTCTCCATGGAACTGACCGCGGCAGAGAGAGCCCTAAAATCGCCCCTGAGTCCACTCACCGCCCCCTCAAGAGCACGAATGCTCTGAACTAAGGCGTCAGGGGGTGGTGGAGCAGAGGGACGGACAGGTCTAGGCTGTGAAGGTCGGGGCTGCCTGATACTGGCGGTGTAAGTAATCAGGCCAGCAGGTATGTGCAGGAAAGGTGATGTGCTCACTAGTGGGTGTCCAGCCTCAGTGCGAGCCTGGGACGCAGGCTGGGACGAGGAGGCAGTAGCAGTGGTGGTGGAAGACAAAATCGGCAACGAGGCAGCAAAAGAGGTCGGTGACATAGAAGTAGGGACAGACGTCACGACACTCTCGGATAGGACTGCTGCGGTGGAGACGGAAAGGTCGACCACTGGGGAGGAAGTGTAAGGACGAAAAGGTGACACCCCAGCGGACATCAAACCGGATAGGGTCCCCACGACGGCAGCGAAGGAAGGCTCGCCGCACTCGAGTATGGTGGGTGGACGCTTGGGAAGAAGTGAAGAAATAGGCTCGACCGAGATAGGCATAGCAGTGGTGGGGGTGGTGGTGGACGTGGTGGACGACTCAGCAAAGGTACTCCCGACACTGGCAGAAGTGGGGACAAAAGTGTCGGGAGGTGAAGAAAGTGCAGGCTCGGGCTGAGCGATCACGGGGTCAGCAAGAGGTGTAGGGTGTGCAGGGGGTGCCTGCTCAGCGCCCTCAGCCTCAAGTACGTAGGCAGCTGGGATGAGGAGATCCATCGCTGGGATCCAATCCTCGTGGGCAGGTCCTATATGTGTCCGAGCGAGGCTCGGGAGGATCATGTAATCGGCACTAAAAGGACCGTGCAACCACACCCAGTGCCGCTGGCCGTGGGGACGAAGCATCTTCATCCGGGCCATGACGTCTATCGAGAGTGCAGTGGGGCCGGGGCTCGTCTAAGGTCAGCAGGTAGGTCGACGCCGGTCATCAGGGCTAGCAGAGTAATCAGACCGCCACAGCAAATAGGTGAGCGAGCGCCCACCGAAATGATGATGCGGTCTAAGAACCAGCTAGCAATATCAATCTCAACGGCGGGGACCAGGTCATCACTATCCCTATCGAGAACTCTGGGGAAAGTCATCGCGTAGAGCATGTAGAGCTCAGCTGTAGACATCGTCCCAGGCTCGTACCTCGCCAAGAAGGTGGTCTCCATGAGGCGCTGGGCTATGCGGAGGCAGGGGTGTAGGATGGCCGAGGCCTTGGCCCTACTAGGGTCAAAGCCATGGTGGGAGCCCGTGATACGTGTCCAGAACGTGGAAGTGTCAAATGATGGTGGTGTGATGTGAGTGGGTGCGTAGGCTCGGTCGGGGACGGGGACATCGGGCCACTGGAAGAACGCACGTAGCATGGCGAGAGTGACCTCGCACTCTCGGTCCATGAGGCGAAATGTGCATCCTCCAGGGGTACGGGTGATCGAGCTAAGTACCTCAAGTGTCGGACGGACGTAGGTGTCTACCGACACTGACAAGAAATCATGTCAACCCACGTTATGGTACAATGTGAGCATCCCCTCAAGCACCCATAGGCGGTCCAGGTCTGCTAAGTGTGCAAACCTAGAGGGCACTATAGATCGCTGGGCGATACGCTAAAATCGGACGCGCTGTGCGTCGTCTCTGAACG
Organism: Scilla litardierei; assembly: GCA_030789695.1. Lineage (NCBI taxonomy): Eukaryota > Viridiplantae > Streptophyta > Magnoliopsida > Asparagales > Asparagaceae > Scilla > Scilla litardierei. Next base: position 224,474,716 of record CM061133.1, read on the forward strand.
TGATCCCCAGCGGCCCGAAAACGGGAGCCGGTGGTGGGACAAGATCGGCGGGGATGGGCTGTGCATGTATGGGATCGGCGGGAAGCGGCTGTGTGGGTGGTGGTGGACTAGGTGGAGGGGAGTCCTCCCTAGCGTGAGAGGGACCGGCATCATCGGTCCTCTTCCGCTTGGAAGAGGCTCCCTGTGTGCTTGGCCTAGTGTGGGGCGGCATGTGTGCCACGAGTGCTCGCCCAACTAAAATATAATGCGACGTGCGCAATAAAGGGAACGAGTGTACCTGTACACGCCGCGAGTGCAAGCCAGCAAGTGCGTGCGAAGAGTGCCGCCTCCGCGAAGCTAAAATCGCGTCCTGAAGCTCCCCTAAGCTCCCCCAAGATAGCATGCAAATCAAACAACGATATCAGCAGGTAATATTCAAAATACATGGGGGAGATGGGGTATAATAGATAGATAGACAATTTAATTTGATTTTTGGGCTCAATGGGTCCACGGATCGAGAAAAATAGGAGGAAAACAACGTTTGGGAGCAAACCGAGGTGATAGGGGGGTCAGCCGGCGGCGGGGGGGTGTCGCCGGAGTCGGGGCGTCGGCGGTCGGACGATCGCCGGTGGTGGTCAGGCGAGTGGGCCGGTGGCGAGGCTATTCGGGTGAGGGTAGGTGAGATTGCGGGCGAGGGAAGTCGAAACAGCGGGCTCGGGCGAAAAAATGAAAGGATTTGGGGATTTAGAAAGTCGCGCCCGCGCCTCAGCATATATATAAATTGTTACGACTCGGCCGAGTGAAAACATCACTCGGCCGAGTGCGTAAGCGAAAATAATTTTCAAATATTCTCTTTCCCTACTTACGACTCGGCCGAGTGGCTTCTGTTCACTCGGCCGAAGGGAAAAACTCCTTCGGCCGAGTGGCATAAGCTACTCGGCAATATTCAGGCTAGGAGGGTATCCGTTTCCCTCGGCCAAGTGACTAAATGTACTCGGCCGAGTGACAGTTAATACGAAATGCACAAAAAAGACAGAGAGTTGGGTTCAGTAGACTTCCCTCGTTGGTGCCCCACTCGGCCGAATGGGATCCTTTGCTCGGCCGAGTCACATATGATACTCGGCCGAGTGACGTGATGTTTTCTGCTTCGGGGCTCCGTTTTCGCTCTACTCTCTGTTTTTCTTCCTCCTATTGGTTTCTTCCTCCTCCCAAGGCCTGAGTGCATTCCTGGAGCGCTCTTCCTTGCCTCTATCTTCCTCCACATGAGAGATCTCCTTTTCTCCTCTCCTGTCATAAGAATTAAGACCCGTTGTCACGATTTTTATGGGCAAAAAGACTCAAAACACTAATAAAGTCTAAAAATAAAAATAAAAACCAAAATAAAAAGAATGCAAAAACCATCGGGTTGCCTCCTGATAAGCACTCGTTTAAGGTCTTGAGCTCGACCCCTTTGGATTTTCAATTAACGCTTGATGTTGGGTGCGTATGAGATGCACCCGTCGAACTTACCGGGAAGACCGCTCGGATTTGGATCGTGGTGGTGTGTGGCCTTCCTCAGCGCCCCTTTATCATGAGCAATGTTGGGGGATGGCTCCCCCAAGCTTGAGCTTGTTCCGGTCATCGGCTTCGCTGGTGACACCGATCTTTGAATCGGTGGAGCTTTCTTCAGATTTTTCAATGTCGAGAGCTTGCAAAGCTCTCGTATTCTCGCGACATCAGCGTTGCCATCATCAATCACCGTGGAGATATTAGGAGAATCCTCCATCTTCTCTTCTTCGACCAAATCTTGGCCTTCTTCGAAGCCGTCATCATGGAGCGCACCGATGGAGTAGGGGATAGCCTCTTCAATGACCTCATCAAGGAGGTCCAAATAATCTAGCTCCTCATGATACGACATGTGCTTCATAGCCTTTGGTATATGGAGCTTGACTTCAATGTTGCCGACATTCAAGGTAAGAGTCCCTTCCCGCACATCGAAGATTACACCGGCGGTGGTGAGGAATGGGCGTCCAAGTATGAGTGATGTGTCACCCTCTTCCTTGATGTCCATGATCACAAAATCACAAGGCAAGCATATGCCTCCCAGAACTTGCAGTGGGATATTCTCCGTGATCCCAACCGGCCTTGTAATCCGACGGTCCGCGAGTTGAATCCTCATGTCGGTTGGTTTTAAATCCATGCCGGTGTTCAACTTCCGAAACATGGTGAGAGGCATGAGGCTCACACTAGTGCCCAAATCAACCAATGCTTTTTGTAAGGGGACGCCTCCGAGTGTGCAAGGAATCCGGAAACTCCCGGGATCTTTAAATTTCGCGGGCTCCTTCTCTCTCCTAGTAAACCAAGTCCCTTGTTCCGCGAGCATGATCTTCTCCTTCCTTTTCCTTCCCGAAATCAAGTCCTTTAAGAACTTCGCGTAGGACGGGATTTCCACTAAGGCATCAAGAAAAGGGATATTGAGGCTCACCCCTCTCAAGTATTCGAGGAACTTGGCTAGCCTCTTCTCGATCTTGGCTCTAGCTAGCCGTTGAGGGAAAGGCACCTGTGGCATGAATCGGCGCTCATCAATAGGTTCTTCCACTCTAGATTTTGCTCCTTCTTGCGGCTCCTTTTCTTTTTCCATCTCAATTACCGGCTCGCTCTCTTCTAGATTCTCCACCACTGGTTCTTTGATTTGAGACATGGGGAGAGTGGTATCCTTCCCCCCTCTTGTTGTAACCGCAACAACCGCGTTGATATGGCCGGTGTTGCCCCGTGGATTTGGCTTGGGTTGAGCCGGTAATTGTTGGTTATTTCTATTGAGCAACGCAAGTTGCTCCCCAATTTGAGCGACGACGGTGGCGAGAGAATCTTGTCCCGTCTTCAACGTGGCGTTAACCTTTCTTTGTTCCACCATAAACTCCTCCACCTTATCTTCAAAATCCGTACGTGGTTGAGCTTGCGGAGGGTTGGGATTTCTCCACCCTTGATTATACCCGGGTGGCCTATAAGGTCCCACTTGTTTCCTTTGTGGAAAGTTTTGTTGCGGTGGCCCCCTTGGTTGATAATTCGGTTGTGGTGGTGGTGGAGCCCGAACTTGAGGAGGTTGTTGAGGAGGGGGGTTCAAAGCACCATCATTATTAGCATAAGAAAAACTCGGATGGTTTCTAGCGGCCGGGTTGGCCCAATATCCGAAATTTCCCGCAACATATTGAATTTGCTCCAAACCTCCTTCTCCTTGCTCACCTCCTACATACATGGCTTGGGATTGGTCTTGCCAATCACTCATATGATTTGTCGATGCAGGTGTAGTAGGGGCTCCTTGTGGCTCGGTAATGTATTTTTCCAACCTCTCCACTACCTTGTGGAGAGAGTCAAACTTGCTAGCAAGCTCCGCCACGGCCTTGGCCTCATAAATACTCGTGGGCTTCAAGGAGTATGAAGAATGTCCTCGCTCGTCCCCCCATTGTTGGTTGTTGGAGGCCATCTCCTCTAGCAAGGCCGTAGCTTCATCGGGAGTCTTTGACAAAATGGCTCCATTTGCGGTAGCATCAATAATCTGTTTTGTGCCCGGTTGGAGTCCATTGTAGAAACTGTGGACAAGCTCCCAATCCTCAATGTTGTGATGGGGGCATTGATGTTGCAATTCCTTGAAGCGCTCCCATACTTCATAGAGAGTCTCTTGTGGTCCTTGCTTGAAGGACATGAGAGCACTTCTTATCTTCACCGTCTTGGAGGGTGGGTAAAATTTGTCGACGAAGGTACTCGCCAATTCATCCCAAGTGGTGAAGATTCCTTCAGCTTGCGTCCTCAACCAATATAAGGCCTTGTCCTTGAGTGTGAAGGGGAAGAGGCGCAGTCTGATAGCATCTATGGAGACGCCCGGTATTTGAAAGGTGGCACATTTTGATAGGAAGAGCTGGATGTGGTAGTGGGGGTTTTCATGGGAGTTCCCATGAAAAGGATCTTGTTGCATAAGAACTACCAATCCGGTCTTCAATTCGAAATTTTTGTTGGCCGCCAACTCCGGCATAGCTATGGATGAGGTTGTGGAGGAAGTCTTAGGCCGAAGCCTATCTCTAATGGAAATGATCCTCGCCATTCGCTCCGCCAATTCTTCGGGTGTCTCAGGATGGGTCATAAAATTTCCTTCCGTAACGGGTCTCCTTTCCGCTTGGATCCTCCTTAATGTACGCTCAATCTCCGGATCGTATAGTATTTCTTCGGGGTTCGCCGAGGATCTCGTGTACATGCAAGGGAGAATAGAGTTTCAAAGAAATAGTTAGCACAAAGGAAGGGTAAAATAAAAATAGAAATAATAGAACAAAAAAGAAAAACAGCTAGGTAGGTAGAATCAAACACTATTTCCTCCCCGGCAACGACGCCAAAAACTTGGTCGGATGCCCGGATGCACACCCGGGCATGCGACTCGCTAGTCTTATCGCAAGCGCACGGTGTAGCGGCGAGTGGGTATCGAACACGAGGAGGCCAAATGACAGTGTCTTCTTCAACTCACCTGACTATAAGAATGGCCTAGAAATATTCGCAATAAAGCGGTCACAGTCGTTCAATGGTATAAAAGAAATATCAAATTAATAAAGATGCCTAGGGGTAGGGAATCCCCGCTACAAACCGTATCTCGTCATTGTGATTCGTAGGTGTCACAATTGCTAGACTTGAAATTCAGGTGAACTAGTTGCAACTAAATGTGGAACCAAACTCACGCTCTCGCGCTATTGCCGGTCTATGGCAAACCTAGGGTAGGGTCCAATCTCTTGCAAACCCTAACCTAGGCAAGCTAGCGTGAAGAACAACATCATCGTTCAATCGCATCTCGAGCCCACTATCGTGCAAACTCGAGCTACGACCTAGGTTGGGATAGTTCCTACCCGTCCAATCTCTTGCAAACGGGTATTGGTATAGAATTACAATCGAAAACCCTAGTTTCGGTCCAATCTCTTGCAAACCGATTCCGGAGAAATTCAGTTGTAACCCAATTCGAGTTTCTAGGGCTTCCTATCGAGTTGGGATCCAATCTCTTGCAAATCTCAATCGGTATGAATCCCTAGCTAATCGTATTATAGAAATCCCAAAGTAACCCTATCAATTCTAGCAATAATTTCACCAATTCATCACAAATTAGAATTAGGGTTCGTAGGGCTCATCCCTACGCCCTAAGGCGGTAAAACTACTCACAATTCATAATGAAATTCAATAGAAATTCATAAATAAAATCAATAGAATTCATTGCAATATTCAATATATCAATAAAAATGGAGTTTTTGATGGAGAGAGAGACAAACCAATGAAGAACTAATAGCATCCAACAAAATAACACTTTTCCCTCTCCCCTAAAGAACTAAATCTAATCTCCTAAAAGTAATCTAAAAAAGGGTGCAAAAAGTTCTGAAAAAGCTCTCTAAACTAGGTTAAAAACTGGGGTTAAATATCCCCCAAAATCGCCCAAAAAGCTGTGACGAAAATGCCCCTGCGCAGCCTCAAAATCGCAGTTTACGCTACAGGCAGCGCGGCTCACTCGGTCGAGTGACAAATGTCATTCGGCCGAGTGACAAACCCTGAAAAATTCCAGTAAGTTCGGACTTTTGGGGGTCGGCTCCTCGGGAGTCACTCGGCCGAGTGACTTTCTTTGCTTCGGCCGAAGGGACTTCTTCACTCGGCCGAGTCAGAATCTCGGGATTCGACTGACGATTTACAGTAACTCTGGGATTTTTGTTGCTGTCGTCTTGATGCCACTCGGGCGAGTGGTGTCTCCGTGGTTCGACCGAGTGGGCTGGCGATGCTCGACCGAGTGCACGCTGATACTCAGTCTTCTGCGTGTCCGATCTGGTCGGCCGAGTGGGCTCTCGATGGTCGGCCGAGTGACTCCTTCACTCGGCCGAGTGACATGCTGAAAATGCCCATTCTTTGTATTTTTTCTCCCTCGTCGCTCCTACGACGTTCTTTCTTCTTCCACTTCTCTCCAACAGCAAAATTCCCCTCCAAGGAGTCATGGGTGACACTCCGGAGTGGGTGTATCTCAGAATCACTCCAAATCGCTCAAAATCTCTTGAAATTCGACAAAAACAAGAAATCGTGAAAAGCATCGCAATATTGCCGAAAAATCGTGAAAAGCGCGATTCGAGCGATCAAAATGGCATGCAAACATGCAGAAAAAAGTTGTAGAATATGGAGTGATCATTGCCCCAGCCTTACGGTCGATCGGGTCGATTGGCCAGCTAGGGGAGCTACCCTTAGGCTTATGGTCAACCGATGGACCAGCCTACTGGGGGAGTTGCCCCTAGCCTTACGGATGGTCTGGTCGATCTACATGCTCGGGGAGCTACCCCCAGGCTTACGGTAGATCGATGGTTCGGCCTGCTGGGGAAGTTTCCCCCAGCCTTATGGCCGACCCGTGTGATCGGCCTGCTGGGGGAGTTGACCCCAGCCTTACGGTCGACTCGTGGGATTGGCCTACTTGGAGATTCACCCCCAGCCTTACGGTCGATCCGCGTGATCGACCTGCTGGGGGAGTCGCCCCAGCCTTATGGACGATCACCCTGATAGGTCCGTCGAGGGAATTCCTTCCCCGCTTTGCGGCCGAGCCAGATACGGCGAGAAGGAGTAGAATTGTACTAACACGTATTAACATTTCAGTTTTCGGATCCGGGAGTACATTTGGAGGAAAATAAAATGGAGAAGATAAAGGCAAGCTAGTCTCGCCTGGGGATGAGGCTACGGCTGATTGTCCTGTCCCCTCACTCGATCACGCGCATAGCGGTCTGGACGAAATTTACCTTCTTTCCTTTTTCCATCTGTCTGGACGTCCCTTCTTCGAGGGTTGTTGTCGAATCGTCGACGAAATTTTTTAGGTGGCCGCGGCTGACCAATTTCTCTATATCCTTCTTCAAGTGCCAGTAATCGTACGTGTCATAGCCGCTGTCCTTGTGGTACTTGCAGTATTTCTCCTCGTCCCTTCCGCCTCTCTTCATTTTCGGGGGTGGCCTACCAAAGCGTCCCTCTTTCTGAGCCTGCGTGAGGACGACGTCCGGAGTTGCGTTCAGCCTGGGGGGTCTTACCTCCTCCTTGCACGGCTTCCCCTTAGTCCTCTTCTCCCGCGGGGATTCGTCAGGCTCACAGCATTCGCTTTCGTCTCGCTTGGAGCCACGTCTGACCCCCGTCAGGTGACTCCCGTCTTTCGCGGCCAACGCTTTCTCCGTCAGCATGTAGCGCTTCGCCCGGGCTATCACCTCGATGAGGTCCTTCGGGGGCTCGTTGTGTAGCGACTTCTTTAGGCCCCTGTGACGGAGCCCTTTCTTCAGGGTCGTTTTCACAACAAGCTCGAGGAAGCTTTCCACATTCGGTCTCTCCGCATTAAATCGACGTATGTAGTTTCTCAGGGATTCCCCGGGGCCCTACACCACATTGAACAGAAGTTTTGAGCCTGGTTTTACTTGACCTCCAGCCATAAACTGCTTGCAGAATTTTTGGAAGAGATCCTCGAAGTTGTTGATGGAACAGTTGGGAAGGCTGTGGTACCATCTCCGGGCAGATTTTCGGAGGGTGGTGTGAAACCTCGGCAGAGCAGGACATCGTCAGCTCCTTGGAATGCCATGACTCACTCATAATCCATCACGTAATCCTCCGGGTCCCCTGTACCATCGTACTTTTTTAAAGTCGGCACCTTGAATCTGGAGGGCACCCGTGCTTCGATAATACTCCTGGATAGCTGGCAACGATCATCCTTGGAGCCCCCGAACGTCCTCCCGTGTCGACATGATAGCCGAGCTGCTGAGGCGAGTTAACGGGAACACGCGGGGAGTTTGCTCGGAGCCCATCCGAACCGGGGATGGGCGTTGGTCGACGGGCGTTTCTCCTCTCCAGACGGTAGTCCAGGTTCCTTTGCCTCCTGTGACAAGGGCTCTTACTCCGATTGGGTCGATCCCCGGCGGCTCGACGATCGGGTGACCGTCGGTAAGTTGAGCGTGGTCGCCGAGACGAGGCGTAGCCGACTCATCTCCAGCCCGTTCGGGCCCTCCCTCAGCCTCGTCCCGGAGTGAGGTTGGTGTAAGAGATCGCACCAGGACGAAGTTTGGCAGGGTGAACTGCCACTCGGGGTTGGCACCCTCGCCACCGTGGTCAGTGACCACGGCCGAGCGCAAAGGTCGGCAGACTCATTCCTGACCTGGGGCGGCCACTGATGCCTCTTTCGGGAGGATCAAGCTACCCACGAGCTGTTGAATTGTCGCGACCAGCGTCTGAAGGTGAGCGTTGGTCTCCTGAGCAAAGAGGCAGAGCTGCTCTTGGGTCACCGACCGCGAGTCACTAGTCCCTCCAGTGGTGTGGCTATGCTGGTTCTCAGGCGGGACGTAGTTGCCTTCCTCGTGGATGAGGGGCATGCACCCTGTGCCATTTCAACCTGGTTCCATTTCATTGAAGTGGTGGTTTGGCATGAGTTTTGGTTCGGTTTCCACAGTCGGTACCAGATGTTTACGGGTGTTTTCTCACAGCTGAATCGTTGACTGCTGGGTGATGGGTCGACGTGGTCAAGGGGGCAGGTGGGACCCCTTGGTTCTATCAGGTGTATGATTCGCCCGGCGGAGGAAGCTCGGCTCCTTACATCGGCCCTCCAAAGGGTATCCTTGGCGGTTCGCAGGCGAGCGGGCTCGTTGATGGGAGCGCTCGGCCTCGGTTGATGAGGTGCTGAGGAATAGCCTCGGAACCGCAGGGTTCACTTAACTTGAACGGACGGAGAAGCTCGTCAGGGGGGAGCGACTTTGTTGGGGGCGAGCTGGCTTTCTGGTAGGAGCGCTCGGCCTTGGTTGACGAGGTCCAGAGGGGTAGCCTCGGCACCGTGGGGTATGTTTAACCTGGATGGATGAAGAAGCTCATCAAGGGGGCCGGACCTTGGTTCCAGCCAAGTCCCCTCCGATGCCTAAGTCAGAACAAACCTGAGGTATACTCGGTGGGATCGGAATGGCTCACGGGGAGGCCAATACGCAAGTCCTCGGACTGAGCTACAGGAGGGAATATAGAATGAAAAACAGGGTCTTTGAATAAAATACATCTACCTCTCGGTATCTAGGGCCAGATCCCTTTCTTCGGTTGCCTCCCGAGTCCCTTTATAGGGATCGTCCCACGATCACTCCCCCTCCACGTCCCCCACTCTCCTTCCCCATGATCCGCCTCCTTCAAGGCGCCAGCATGTGCCGTGGAGGTGGGTTAATGGGACCCCTTAATGGTCATTAATGGGGCATGATTTGGGGAGCGGTTATCTTCCACTGATGTGGGCCGATGGGGCACACGTTCAGGTCGTCATCGAACTGATTTTGAGACCTTGTGCGGGCTTCACCGGTCGGACCGAACTCCTTCTATGGGCCTCCAGCTTCAAGCGTGGGCCTGGGCCGTTTTTTCTTTGGCCGTCTCCAAATGGTCGTATCAGGCGATGACGCCAAACCATCCTCCGACCTCCCCAGCCCCCTCCCCCCTCCAACCTCTCTAGACCGACTACCCCCTCCTCCGACCTCCCCAGCCCCCATATTCCTCTTCCCCTTCCTCCTCAACTGCCACTGCCCCCTCCTCCTCCAACCTAGCACCCTCTTCCTCCTCCAACCTCCCAAGCCCCGCCCCCTTCACCGCCCCCTTCTACAACAACACAGTCCCACCTCCCCCCTTTCGACATCCCCAGCTCACATCTCCATCTTTCAAACCGTCCATTACAAACCCTACTAAATCGTCGTCGGCTTGTCGTCGTTGTCGGAGGGGGGCGTGTAGGATCCTGCCAAAACAGAGTTAGGATCAATAAATGAAGTTGAGACTTACGCTTGCGTATGCGGCACGGTACTCACAGAACTTCGCCTTCGGATTCGCCACGACGGATCGAGTCTTCTCACGAACGGAGTAAGGCTACTAAATCCACAATCTAAATCTCTACTTTTAGATTAAGAACTTGGATAAAGGGAGAGGAAGGATTTCGGCAGAGCTTCGCTAGAATGAAAATGCATGCAAGAATGCCATGCAAAAGTGTAAGAAAATGGCTAACCCTTGGGTCTTATTTATAGCCCCCAAGGTAGTTATTTTAGGAGTAATTGTTCCTTTGGAACAATTTAACTAAGGTGTACCATTGTACATGGCACATTATAAGCTTAAGTTGTACCATATGCATGGTACAACATAAGCTTAAGATATTACCCCTTTATTAGCCATATGTCGCATGCACTTATGCACATATAATGTGGCTTTCCCATTAATCTAGAGATCCTCTCCGCAAGTGAACAGATTCCCTTCGCACACGACTTCGTGTACGCGACGTTCGAGGTCTGTATTCCCTCGTACATCCCCCACAAGGGTGTATAAACGTCTTCCATATCCAACATCTCCCACTCACACTTGAGGGGATTGTAAGAGAACGTCTTTCTCTTAGTTCTTTCATCTATCATACCGAGAAATAGACCGTGCGACCGTCATGCGCGTAGAGTCTGTTGTTGTGCACTTGTTAGAGATACACAACGACCTCGAAGGTGCAAAGTTGAGTAGTTCAACGCATGCTTTACCCTAGATTATTTCTTCACATTTCTTATACTTTACATTCAACAATTGAATCCCATCTGTATTACAATTGGCTGGCCAGCTTTGAATCATTAAAGTCCAAATGCGAATATGAAATCAATCTTCCTCTTCTTGCGAACCTTCTGATCTTGACTTGATTCGCTTTTCTAACGTGCCCCGCCGAGCCGAATTATCATAGCCCATTAGCAACACGCTAAGATAGCGATCATCTCGTCAAATCTAAAGGAACCAATTGGAGTCCTTGAGGGTAAGAGTTAAGACCCATATGGCCTTTGAGTCTCACATAATAGCAAACTCTATTGCTACTAACTCAGTGGTCAAAATGCATACGTGGTATGAACATGTATTACAACATCACTCCTTTTCCAGGGAGAGTATGTCTTAATGATGTTGTACGGATGAAAGATCAGACACCACAATGCCTATCTTTTGAGTCCCCTTACTACCCATGAAATATTCCCGGACTCTCATCCTGCATAAGACAGATAGGATTTAAAAAATCCTATGAGATCTCTTTTAAATATCCTTGTGATACAGATCTCAGATCTTTTGTAAGCATTCATATGATGCAGATCTTTCATTCGACTATCTTGTTTAAGTCACGACTCTAAATCATTTGTCTAATGATTTTGACTTTAAACTAGTCTCATCTCTATCTTATCCATCTGATAAGATAAGGCGGTTGCTCATGTGAGAGGGCCAACCTTAATCTGTCCGACATACACACAATAAAATAGCTGAGACTTAAACACAAATGTACAAAATCATTTGTAAGAAACTTGTATGCAAATTAAACTTTGATCTTCTATAGACATGGGAAATATTACATGATACAGCTCAGCACTTACGCATTCCCATAGATGATAAGTGTTTGAAAAACACATCTCTGGGGATCGCCTTAGTAAGGGGATCCGCTATCATCTTATGCGTGGATATGTATCATATGTCTACTTCCTTCCGTTTGTCATAGTTCTTCGCAAACTTGAATCGAATATCAATGTGTTTGGTCTTACACTGAAATTTTAGGATCTTTGACATAGGCAATCGAAGCTTGACTATCACTGTATATAGGAACAGTGCTCGAGTCAGTGGCATCTGTCAGCCTGTCTAAGAATTTCCTAAGCCAAACAGCTTCTTGGACCGCCATGCTGAATGCTACAAATTCGGCTTCCATGGTTGATAGGGCGATGCAGGTTTGCTTCTTGCTGCTTCAGGATATTGCACCATTCCTGAGCAAGAAAACAAAGCCTGAGGTAGATCTTCGCTCGTCAAGATCACCTGCCCAATCAGCATCGGTATAGCCTTCGAGTCTCAAGGTATTGCCTTGATATCATAACGCATAGTCCGCAGTCCCTTTGAGGTACCTTAATATCCTCTTCACCGCTTTCCAGTGTGCATGTCCTGAATTGGATTGGTAACGGCTTACCATACCAACAGCATAGCAAATGTCTGGTCTAGTACACATCATGGCGTACATCAGACTCCCGACAGCACTGGAGTATGGAACCTTTTCCATAGCTTTCTTTTCTTTTGGATCTTTGGGACACATTTCCAAACATAGACCCTCGCCTTTGCTTACTGGAGGTAAAACGCACGACAGGAGAGAAAGTCTCTTCGTAGTCTATTCCTTCCTATTGCGTGAAACCTTTCGCAACAAGGCGAGCTTTATATTTCTCGATGGAGCCATCAGCCTTATGCTTGATTTTGAGAACCCACTTGTTCCCAATGGCTCTACGTCCCTTAGGTAAATCAACCAAGTCCCAGACTTGGTTTGTTTTCATGGATTGAAGTTCTTCTTCCATAGCCGCTATCCATTTATCTTTAGCAGGGCATGTGACAGCCTGTTTGAAATTTGCAGGTTCGTCATCATCTTGTAGTAATGTCATGAATCTTTGAGGAAATTCATCCTCAAATCTCAGAGGTGTTAGCCTCGTTCGATTACTACGTCTTGCTTGAGTTTGATCACTCCCACTTGGAATGACATCACTCCCACTTGGAATAACATCACTCCCACTCGGAATAGGATTGGTATCGTTCGTATCATCCATTGGTGAAGTTTGAAACGTATTTTCTTCTTCACCAAGGATTCTCCCACTCGAACGTTCCGATCCTTCTTGATCCCAAGTCTCAAACAAGGATAAGTCTTGACTTATCTCACCCTGTCTTGGAAACTCGTTTTCCAAGAAGACAACATTCCTCGATTCGAATTCTATTAGACCCCCATTGTCCTCTTGACTGACGAAAACATATCCTTTGGAGTTTTCAACGTATCTGATGAAGATACACTTCCTCCCACGTGGCCCAAGTTTGCCATATTTGTGAGAGGATAAATGTGCGTAAGAGGCACAACCCCAAGGTTTTAGAATGCTTAAGTCTGGAGTTCTATTGTTCCACAACTCATAAGGAGTAGAACTTACCGACTTCGAGGGTACACGGTTTAAGATGAATGCTGCCGTCAATAATGCATCACCCCAAAAGGTGATGGGCAAATTTGCCTGAGACATCATTGATCGGACCATTTCCATCATTGTCCTATTTCTTCTTTCCGCAACACCGTTTTGTTGCGGAGTATAAGGCATAGTTATTTGATGAACTATGCCTTTTTCATCACAGAGTTCCTTAAAACTCGTTGATTGATATTCTCCACCCCGATCGGTTCACAAGACCTTTATCTTGCGATCTAGTTGATTTTCCACTAAACTCATATAGTTTTTGAAGCAAGATAAAGCTTCATGTTTGTGGGAAATCAAATAAATGTGACCGAAACGGGTGAAGTCATCAATGAATGTGATGAAATAGGACTTCCCGCGTCTTGTCTTAACATTCATTGGACCGCAAATGTCTGAATGGATAAGCTGTAATGGAACTTCGGCCCTTGTGCCAGTTCCAAACGGCTTGCGACAAGTTTTCCCTACAAGACAATGTTCGCAAGTTGACATTTCAACTTTTGAAACATTAGATAGCAAGCCACTTTTGGCAAGTCTATCCATTCTAGTTGGTCCAATATGACCAAGTCTTGCATGCCAACAAATGATCTCAGATTCAGAGTTAGAAGCATTTGTCAAATGGAAACTTTCATTAATAGAAGAAGAATCATCATACATTGTGTTTAAAACAATTAATCCATTACAAACATTACCCGATCCAACTAAAGAACTATTACAAACAAGGTCAACATTTTGTTTATAGAACCTCCATTCATAATCTAAAGACATTAACATGACCACGGAAACGATATTCCTTCTAATATCTGGAGCAAAGAGGACGTCGTGCAATAATAGAGTCCGGCCGTTGTCGAGAACTAGCTTGCATGTTCCGACGCCCTTGACTTCAACACGAGTGTTGTTGCCGACGTATATCCACTTTGTTCCTTGAGTTATCCTTCGATACTCTACGAAGAACCTTCTGTCCTTCGCTACGTGGTCTGTGGCCCCTTATCACTTTCATCCGTACACGTACGGGCGAAGTGACCGTACTTGTTGCACTTAAAGCACTTGATCTTCTTCAAGTTTTTCTTCTTTGAGTGCACATTCTTTTGCCACTTTTTAGTCTTCTTTGAGGTTTCCGGTTCTTGCTTTCGTTCGTTCACAAACCTTAAGCGTTTATTCTTCCGCTTATTTCCTCCATGTAAGGAACTAGCGGCCATGTGCACTTCTGCACTAGGTTTTGCGGCTTGAATCCGCTCTTCCTCGAGTTCGAGGTGTTTGGATACATCGCTTAAAGTTTTAATGCACTCATTATGAGTGAGGTGCATTTTCATGTTATCCCAGCTATCTGGGAGTGAACGAATGACTGCTTGGATCTGCTGTTCGTCAGACAGCGTAAGACCCGCATCCTTCAATTCAGCTATGAGATTCGCCATGTGGCGGAGATGCTTTTTCATAGAATGATCTCGCCGCATCTTGTACGAATCAAATTGAATATTTAAGGAGCGGAGTTTGGTAACCGAAGTTCCAGCAAACTTTACTTCTAGCTCAGACCATATGTCTTTGGCTAGGTCGAATTCCCGAAATATACGCATTATGTCATTGTCCATTGCGGACAGTAACGTAATACGTGCTATTTTGTTCTTTCGAGTCCAAGTCTCATAAGCTTACCGGTCCCTCTTGTGTTGGGCCGTATTGCCTAACTCAGGTTCTTCCATTATGTTTTGGAGTGTTTCAAGCACATCTTGCTCCTCCAAAACATATTGGATTTTTATTGACCATAGTTTATAATTGTCGCCGTTGAGCTTCTCACTTTTGTTAAGCTCGGCGACAATGTTCTTAGAAGCGGTAGACATATTCGAATCAAAAAACTGCAAAGAAAATGAAAAACACGATCAAAATTCTATGCATAAAGTTTCGATTCTTTAAACACTTGATAAGTTCCTTGGATAAGCTGAAATGTTACTCTAGAATCGAGAAGTTCACTACGTTCCCAACTACCATCTAGAAGTAACTTTCAAATTATCCCTCTTACTTGTCTCATGTAAAAAGAAATCAGAAATAATACCCGTATGGTACCAGCAGTGGAAAAATACTTTTGAAAAACATATCTTTCAAAATGGAATAGGTGAGAGTTTGCGCAAAGAATTTTAGCGCAACAATTGCCAAGCCACGAGACCTGTTCTACACACCCATGGGTTAGATAACCATGGTCGGATCGTGGTAGGACTTGGAATTCTAAATTGCGCTATCCCGATTAAGGACGGGACATAACCTATTTGAAAACATCTTTTTCAAAAATTTGAAATACATTGGCTAATCTCCGTAGAGTAGAGCACAATGTCATAAGTACATTGGCTAATCTCCGTAGAGTAGAGCACAATGACATGGCTAATCTCGCATGAAGTAGAGCACTATGGCTAATCTTCAAGGAGTAGATCTCAAGGAAAAACTTCATTAAAATGTTAGCCCCGTATGGGCTAGTCGGCACATTCGTGTTTGACCAAGACCTTTTGACACCCCGTATGGGCTAGTCGGCAAGTTCGTGATCGACCAAGACCTTATGTCGGATTGGTCGACCAAAACACCCAAATTGGTCGACCAAAAATTGGTCTTCATCACTCCCGGCTAGGGCCCCTGCCCTGGCCAAGGCTGGCCAAGGGCCTCTGCCCTGGCCGGCCAGGGGTGGCCTACGGCAGCCCTGGCCGGCCAGGGGTGGCCTGCGGCAGCCCTGGCCACTGCCAGGGCTAGCCAGGCCACTGGCCTGGCCAGAGGCAGACCTGGCCTCGGCCAGAGGCCAGCCAGGCCTCTGCCTGGCCTGGCCTAGGCCAGAGGCCTGCCAGGCCTCGGCCTGAGGCCGGCCAGGCCTCTCTGGCCTGGCCTGGCCTCGGCCAGGGCGGCCAGGCCCTGGCCTCGGCCAGGGCGGCCTGGCCCTAGCCGGGGCCAGGGCCCCTACCCTGGCCTCGGCCAGGGCGGCCTGGCCCTGGCCTGGCCGCGGCCAGGGCCTTCTGGCCCTGGCCGCGGCCGGCCCGGCCCGGCCCTGGCCTGCCCTGGCCAGGCCGCGGCCAGGGCTCTCTGGCCCTGGCCGTGGCCGGCCAGGGCCCGCCGGCCAAGGCCGGCCGGCCATGGCTTATTGGCCTTGACCGGCCATGGCCCTTTGGCCATGGCCGGTCTCCCCCCTTTTATGGGGTGGCCGCATATCCCCGTCGGAGGGGGTTGCCGTGGTGGTTATTGGCCGTAGCCAACCCCCTCCGCATGGGGAGGGGGGGTGCATGGCCTTCATAGCCCATTTAGCCATGGTACACATGCACCAAATTTCATCTTCCCCGATGGAAATAACTACCACCTTCTTCTCCGGTGAAGCACCCGTTCGTCGAGGAAGTAGTTGTCCTCCAATGGCCGTGTGCCCAAAAATGACCCTCTTCAAAAATTCGTAAACTACGCGCTCCACATGAAGAGAGCGCCCATTCCCTATGAATAGAGACTCAGCATCCATAAAGAGAGCAAGTTTGACGATATGAACGGTCGGTTCTTCCCGTCACGGAGAGTTCCTGCCATATCCATAATGACAGAAGACCCTAACGTGAAAAGAACAACCGCTGCGTTCTCTCCGTCACGAAGCATTCCTACCATATCCATAATGGTAGGCTACCCATTCGTGAAAAAGACAACGACTCGTTCATAGTTTCGATGGGGCGACGGTTTGACCGGGGCAAACCCGTATGGCTCTGATACCAATGTAGGATCCTGCCAAAACAGAGTTAGGATCAATAAATGAAGTTGAGACTTACGCTTGCGTATGTGGCACGGTAGTCACAGAACTTCGCCTTCGGATTCGCCACGACGGATCGAGTCTTCTCACGAACGGAGTAAGGCTACTAAATCCACAATCTAAATCTCTACTTTTAGATTAAGAACTTGGATAAAGGGAGAGGAAGGATTTCGGCAGAGCTTCGCTAGAATGAAAATGCATGCAAGAATGCCATGCAAAAGTGTAAGAAAATGGCTAACCCTTGGGTCTTATTTATAGCCCCCAAGGTAGTTATTTTAGGAGTAATTGTTCCTTTGGAACAATTTAACTAAGGTGTACCATTGTACATGGCACATTATAAGCTTAAGTTGTACCATATGCATGGTACAACATAAGCTTAAGATATTACCCCTTTATTAGCCATATGTCGCATGCACTTATGCACATATAATGCGACTTTCCCATTAATCTAGAGATCCTCTCCGCAAGGGAACAGATTCCCTTCGCACACGACTTCGTGTACGCGACGTTCGAGGTCCGTATTCCCTCGTACATCCCCCACAAGGGTGTATAAACGTCTTCCATATCCAACAGGGTGGCTGGTGAGGAGGGAGGAGGGGAGCAAATGATGGTAACAGAGGAATAAGTGGATGTGCGCATTAGTGAATTGAATGGCAAATATGTAAAAAAATTGATATGTGCGCTGGGAATGCGCAGGGAAAAACGGTAAGTGCGCAAAGCATTGTTGGAATTCTATAATTCCTTATTCCTATCTCTATATTTTTTTGATGTGACAAACATCTTCTGTTTATAATAACTCTATCTATGCAGGTATACTAACTTGTTATGCAGTATACAACAATGGACAGACAACTCAAAGAATTGAATATATGCGACAAGGACTTTTGGCTAACTGCTCAAGATAAACGTCAAATATCTACGGCTTTTTGTATCAAGTAGAATTGTATACATCATAGATTGTTAAAGCCTTATAATGAGTTATCTTAGCTTCATATGTCATTGGTCTTTTCATTCTTCAATCCCAATTACTTATATCACAAATAATTCCACTTCCAATTTTAGTCGACTAATTCATTTCCTTGACTACTAATTCCAATAATCTTTGATTGAAAGAATTTGTATTCAATTATTACGGTTTGATTCTCAAACGTTCACAAAATCTACTATTTTAGAATTAGCAGCCTAGACAGATTTTTTAGCCTGCTAATTTCTCTTTTGTTCTATTAAAGTAGTTTCTTGTCGTTACTCACAAAAATCAATCATTTCAGAATTAGCAGCCTAATCAGATATTTAGCTTGCCAATTTCACTTTTATTCTACTAAGATGGTTTCTAGCTGTTGCATTGTAAACCGCCTTGAAACCGTTTTCAAACCCTATAAATACAAGGGTACACCCTCACGTTTTCAAAACAACTTTTCTCTTTCTCTCTCTCACATTTTGATTTGTTGAAATTAAGTTCTTAAAGCTTTCTTTGCCATTTGTTGTTCTTTTCTTATTTGCAAAAAGAAATCGATAGATTTCTTTCTTCGTTTAAGAACAGAAGAACTTGGATTTCAACACTTTTGGAAATGTTTTTCAAGTTCTTGTTTGCAAGAAGAAATCAATAGATTTCTCTCTTCATTTAAGAACAGAAGAACTTCAATTGTGTTTCACCATTTCATATCTGGAAACATTAAAGTCTCTCCTCTAAACACCACCCTTTGAATTCATATTACATATTCATTACAAGGCTATAAGTGTTTGTTATTTCATTATTTCGTTACAAAGTTATTTGGATCTCTTGAATAGAGATTGTACAAAGTTTGGGACATGGGGAGTGTCGCCATTTTTGTAAAGTTATTGCTTGCAGTTTTGCAAGTGTTGATAGTGGAAAATCTCTACTGGAGGTAGAGGACTGGACTAGGATCAAGAGGATCCGAATCAGTATACATCTCTCTGTTTACGTTTGATTTACATTATTCTTGTACTTTATTTTCTGTACATCTTAAGAAATTAGAAGTAACTCTCTAATTGCAACAGTTTTTATTATATACACTATTCACCCCCCCCCCCCCCCCCCCGTTAGTGTATTGATTCAGACAGGGTTAAATCTACATTTGGTATCAGAGCAAGTCAAAGATGACAGGAAAATCAAACACAGAAGGATATTCAGGAGTTGCAATACCACACAACTACAACACAAATCAATATCCTGAAGGGCACTCTCAAATACATCCTCCTCTATTTGATGGCTCAAATTACTCATATTGGAAAATTCGAATGGAGATTCATCTCCAAAGTTTGAATTATGAGATTTGGAGCATCGTAGAGATAGGATACACAAAGCCAATAACTCTTGTTGCTGAATGGCCCGCTATCGACAAATCTGCAGCGATAAACAACTCAAAGGCCATGAATGCATTATTCTGTGCCATGGATAAAACTGAGTTTAATCGAGTATCTCAGGCCAAAACTGCAAAAGAGATTTGGCACATACTCGAGGTAACTCATGAAGGAACTAGTAAAGTAAAGGAAACTAAGATTTCCTCTTTGGCTCATAAATATGAGTTGTTCAAGATGCAGGACAAATAGACAATTGGAGAAATGAACACCAGGTTCACTAATATTATTAATTCTCTTAATTCTCTTGGAAAAACTTACACTAATCTTGATCAGGTACGTAAGATTCTTAAAGTACTCTCTCCAGAATGGCGTCCAAAGATTACTGCTATTGAGGAAGCCAATGATCTTTTCATATTAACCATGGAAGATCTTATTGGTAACCTAATGGCCCATGAAATTACATTACAAGGTGAGAAAGAAGAATCGGATCAAAAGAAGAAAGTACTCTCCTTTAACACTACATCAGAAAATGAAGACTCAGATGATGATATAGCATTCCTTGCCAGGAACTTCAGAAAGTTCTTTCAAAAGGGTAAGTATAATAATTTTAAATCTAAGAATACTGATTCTTCTCTTTGTTTCAATTGTAATAGGCCTGGACATATGAAAAAGGATTGTCCACTTCTCAAAGCAAAGTTCAAAACTTACAAGAATAATGAACAATCAAGAAGAGAAAGAAAGTTTGACAAGAGGAAGAAAGCATTTGTGGCTACTTAAGATGATTCTTCAGATGATGAAGATAACAATGATGAAAGTGCTAACGTGTGCTTTATGGCACAAAATGATGAAGATGATGTAAGTTCTTTTAACAACGAAGCATTACTAGATGCTTTAAAAGATCTTTATTCTCGTTTCAAGAAATTAAATGGACAACATAAATCCTTGAAACAGAATAATGATAATCTTCTTCTTAAATATCAAGAATTATCTTCTAAAAGAACTACACCTAATTCTATAGATATTGAGAATACATCTTCTCAAGATTTAGATCTTAGTAAAGAGAATGAACTTCTCAAAACTAAGAATCAAGCATTACATTCACAAATATCTGAAATGGATAAAAGTATCTCATCACTAAAGATGAAATACGATGAGCTGTCTTCCAGTGTTAATAAATTTAACAAAGGAAAGACTAATCTCGATGATTTGCTAAAAATTCAATATCCAGCAAATCATAGACAAGGATTGGGATATTCTCATAAGAATGCACATAAGTTTTGTAACACATCTTTATCTAGTGGAAAAACAACCTTTGTTAAACCACAGAAAAAAAATCATGCATTCATTTACACGAAGAAAGTAAACATTCCTACTTCTTCTTCACAAAGAAATGTTACTAACATTTCAAAATCATCCCTAGGAAACCTACTACAATTAGTATATGGGTTCCTAAGGATTCATGTTTAAGAGATAGGAATGGTTATATCTCTCATTATATACATTCTATTGTTCATTCTAGTGATTATATTAGAAAGCCAAATTCCACTTGGGTTTGGCTTCCAAAATCCTAATTCCAAGGACCCTCAAACAAAGGGTATTAATACTTAATATTTTATTTTTCAGGTACCAAGAAAAGAAAGATGGATTTTGGATAGTGGATGTTCAAAGCATATGACGGGAAATGTCAACTTGCTTTCAACCATTAAATATAAAGATGGAGGCACAGTTACCTTTGGTGACATCAACAAAGGCAAAATTATAGGCACCGGAACAGTTGGAAATGCAAATCAGCCTATCATTAAGAATGTTCTCCTGGTTGACGGTTTGAAACACAATCTACTTTCAATTAGTCAATTATGTGATAAAAGTTATAAAATAGTATTTGAACAAAATGATTGCATCATTTATGATTTTGATATGTCATCTATTTTATTCCGTGGTAAACGTAAGAATAACATTTATATCTTATGCATGTCTGTTACCACTCACAATCATTGTTTAATGATTACATCAGATGATATACTTTTATGGCATAAACGCTTTGGACACACTAATTTCAAAACCCTAGCACATATTTCAAAACAGAAGTTAGTTAATGGAATGCCAAATATTTCTTTCAAACACAAAAAATTTTGTGATGCTTGTCAACAAGGAAAATACACAAATCTTCTTTTAAATCAAAGGATATTATCTCAACAAAGAGACCTTTAGAACTCCTACACTTGGATTTATTTGGTCCTTCAAGAGTAGCTTCTTTGAATAGAAGTAGATATGCATTTGTCATTATTGATGATTATTCAAGATACACTTGGGTTATATTCTTACAAAATAAGAATGATGCCTTTGAAGAATTTTCAATATTTTATAGAAAGATACAAAAGATCAAATCTTCTAACATTGTCACTATTCGTAGTGATCATGGGGAAGAATTTGAGAATGAATCTTTCTCCATGTTTTGTAATGAAAATGGCATTACTCATAATTTCTCCTTTCATCGTGCTCCTCCTCAGAATGGAGTAGTAGAAAGGAAAAATAGAACTTTACAAGAATGTGCAAGAACAATGCTTTGTGATAGTAAATTACCAAAATATTTTTGGGCAGAAGCTGTCGCAACTGCTTGTTACATTATGAATAAAATTCTTATAAGACCATTGCTTAATAAAACTTGTTTTAAATTATTCTTTAATCGCATTCCTCGTGTATCATACTTTAAAGTGTTTGGATGTAAATGTTTCATTCTTAATACTAAAGATTAACTTGACAAATTTGATTCAAAATCCGATGAAGGTATTTTTGTTGGATACTCAACACGTAGCAAAGCCTACAGAGTATATAACAAACGAACCTCAACAATTGAAGAATCTCTACATGTCACCTTTGATGAAAACCCTTCATCTAATTCTCCCATCATTAATGATGAAGAAAATATGTTACTTTTATCTAATTCTTTAGATAAAATTCATCTTGATGATATTGATGCTACTAAACCCTCTGTTGAGTCTATTTCAGATAATGCAGATCTTCCTAAGGCATTTGCACAAGTTCCTAATCATCCACCAGATTTAATTATTGGAGATATTTCAGATGGTGTAAGAACTCGTGCACAAATAGAACAAATGGCACATTGTGCATTCATTTCAAACATTGAACCAAAGAACATCAATGAAGCATGCAAAGACAGTTCTTGGATCATTGCTATGCAGGAAGAACTCAATCAATTTCAGAGAAATAATGTTTTTGAATTAATTCCCAGACCACCAGATCATTCAATTATTGGTACCAAGTGGGTATTCAAAAATAAATTGGATGAATTTGGTCAGGTAACTAGAAACAAGGCACGATTGGTTGCACAAGGTTATAATCAAGAAGAAGGAATTGATTATGATGAAACCTATGCACCAGTTGCACGTCTTAAATCCATTAGAATGCTATTATCTTTTGCTTGTTATAAAGATTTTAAATTATTTCAAATGGATGTCAAAAGTGCTTTTCTAAATGGTTTTCTTAAAGAAGAGGTTTATGTTGAACAACCACCAGGTTTTTGTCATGAAACTCTTAATAATCATGTTTTTAAATTGAAGAAAGATTTATATGGTCTTAAACAAGCACCTCGTGCTTGGTATGAAAGATTAAAATTTATCTTTTAAATTCTGGTTATACAATTGGTAAAATTGATTCAAATTATTTGTCAAAAACATAAAATCTGACATCATTATTATTCAAATATATGTTGACGATATTATATTTGGTTTTACTAATACATCTCTTTGTTTAGATTTTTCTAAGATTATGCAGAAGGAATTTGAAATGAGTCACATGGGTGAACTAAACTACTTCCTTGGACTTGAAATCAAACAATTGAAGGAAGGCATCTTCATCCATCAATCAAAATATTCCAAAGAACTCATCAAGCGTTATGGCTTAGAGAATTCTGCAGATAAACATACTCCAATGAGTACATCTACATCACTAGACAAAGATTTAAATGGTAAGAGTGTTGATCAACGTTTTTATAGAGGTATGATTGGCTCTCTACTCTATCTTACTGCTAGTAGGCCAGATATTATGTTTTCAGTTTGTTTGTGTGCACGTTTTCAAGCAGATCCTAAGATGTCACATCTTACTGCTGTAAAAAGGATAATCAGATATGTTACACATACTTCTGATTTTGGATTGTTTTATCCTAAAACTAGCACATATGATTTATTATCATATAGTGACACAGATTTTGCTGGTTGCAAATCAGACCGAAAAAGTACTAGTGGTACATGTTACTTTCTTGGACATGCTTTGGTCTCGTGGTTTAGCAAAAAGCAAAAATCAGTTTCATTATCTACCACAGAGGCAGAATATATTGCCGCTGGATTAGCATGTGCTCAAATTCTATAGATGAAACAAACTATATCAGATTATGGCATTAAATGTTCCACATGTCCTATAAAGTGTGATAATACTAGTGCAATTAATCTGTCTAAAAATCCAGTTCATCATTCACGCACTAAACATGTTGATGTTCGTCATCATTTTTTAGATGATCGTGTTCAAAAGGGTGATATAGTTTTGAAGTTTATTTCTGATGAACATCATATTGCTGATATTTTAACCAAGCCCTTAAAAGAAGACTCTTTCATTAAACTTAGAAGAGACTTAGGCATTATCAGTGAATCTGAATTTTAATATATATTATATTCAATTTTTTTATTCTTTTTAAACTATTTTCTTTGGCCGAAATTTACACTCCTTGTTTCATTTTTTTTGTTGCTAGATATTACCACAAATTAGTAAGGGATCTTCTATTTTTTAATACATCATTATTCCCTATTAACTAGTATCCACCTAATTACTAATCACATTCATTAATTCGTATTATGTCATGGTAAAATATCTCTTACACACATCAATTCGTGTCACTTCACTCTTACACACATCAATTAGTGTCACTTCTCACTTACACGCACATCACTTCATGTCACCTCTCTTACAGATATGTCACTTCCTCCTTATACCATGACATCACCTAATTATTACCTCTAAAAATATCTATTTTTAGCATGACATGTCTCGAAAATAGTTGCTATCAATCGGTATTTTTCGTTTATTTTTTTATTTCGGATTTCTCTAAAAATATCTATTTTTAGCCGACTAAATTTGCTTTTTAGAAACCTATTTCTAAACCAATTCGAAACTTATCTTTTATAACTGTTTATCTTCTCCGCGTGTTTCTTTTATCAGTTGCTCCACCCGTTTGTTGCAAACGGTGCTTTCACTTTCTTTTCAAATTGTTCGGTTTCTGCAACTTCTCATGGCAACTTCCAAGGCAACCCTTCGGCAACCGTTCCCCCAATTCATTGTGTTTTATTTGTCTATTTAAATCCAACTGATCCACTTCTAGGCTCTTCTTCATCTTCTTCATCACAATCCTCCACCGAAACCCTCTTCTTCTCCATGGATCACACATACCTATATTCCGTCCCTCTCTCTTTTGGCGAACAGTTTCGCACTCCCGAAGCCGAACGCAAGTTTGATCGTTTGTCGGATTTTCAGATCTACCCCGAGCGCTACATTGAATTCAACGATCCGGTCTTCTTGAAGCTCTTCGATTTCCTTGAAGGGGCTGGCCTCGTTCATCTCTGGAATCATGCCACCCGGGTTTCTTCCTACCCGTCCTTGTTCATGAATTTTACGCCAACTTAGATTCGGCCACAATCAACGGCGTCCTCACCCTATCCACTATCGTCAATGGCTATGCCGTTTGTGTTTCCGGTGAGATGCTTGCTACCATCATCAATCTTCCTGCCTGTCACCAACTTCCTCTTCTCGATTCTTTCTTGGACCCCAAAATCCGCGCTTTGTTAGCCCCTGACTTTGATCCGAAACATCAACCCGCGTCCGATCTCTATCCGTCTGCCCGTCTTGTTGTGAAGTTTATCATTTATAATCTCGTTCCCAAAACAGGTTCTCTAAATTATATCAGCACCACTGTCGCACTCTGCTTGTATGCGGTTATGGGAAAGCTTCCCATTCAATGGGGTCATGTATTGCTGGAGACTCTCGTCAAACGCCCTAAAAAGTATCTCTTTCTCCCTTGCCTAATCACTAAAATCCTCCCTGCTTTTCAGATCACCACTGCCAATGCTCTAGAACATTACAATCTGGTTACTTTCAACTCCACCACTCTTCACAATATGCACCTAGAAATCTCTGACGATGATCTCGAAACTGCGGTCGACACCACCCCCATCCCTAACCCTACGGCCAAAACTGCAGCCCATAATGAAACTAGCTAATCCTCCACTCCCAGTTCTACTAGCGGTATTAAACGCGGTCGTTTCAAGTCTGTTAAGCAATGTGTTCATAAGCCCGATTTTTCCTATAGATCCACTGCTCGTCCATCCTTCGCATCTGAGTTTGCTGACTTCAAACATTCGGTTAATCAGTCTCTTGCGGATCTCCAAAAGGAGATGCATGATGGCTTTACTGGGATTCAAACCCATCTCATTGCTTATGATACAACAATGCAGCAGCACAACCGTATGATGGACGCCATGCAAATCTCGCAAGGCCAGATTCTGACTGTTTTTGAATCCTTTCCCTGGCCGTCCCCTCGTGATCGCACTCCGGGCTCAACCTCTTGTCCTTGATACCTATCGCTTGCCGTGGTCTTTGTTGATGGATGCTATCATGTTTTGTTGCAAGCCGTTCGTTTTGATGTTTTCTGGATAATGTTATGATGTCGTTTGTTAGTTTGTTTTGTTGATCATCAGTTTGCATGTGTAGTTTGTAAGTTTGGTCGACTATGTCGCTCTGTTGATATGTCGTTTGGTTGACTCTGTTAGTATGATGACTCAGTTCGTTTGGTTGCCTCTGTTCTTTTTAAGTTGTACTTTAATCATGTAGTTGGTTGGTTGTATCTGATGTTTCATATAACTAATTTTCGATTTCTGTTATATCCCAAAATTAGTCTACTAATATTTTTCTCCTAGTCTGCTAATTTTACAACTCCACTTTTTGTGGATGACAAAGGGGGAGAAAATTACGTATTAGCCTATGGCAACTATTCAGGGGGAGTAACATACATATATCTTAATGTTTGTCATCATCAAAAAGGGGGAGAATGTTGGAATTCTATAATTCCATATTCCTATCTCCATATTGTTTTGATGTGACAAACATTTTCTGTTTATAATAACTCTATCTATGCAGGTATACTAACTTGTTATGCAGTATACAACAATGGACAGACAACTCAAAGAATTGAATATATGCGACAAGAACTTTCTGCTAACTGCTCAAGATAAACGTCAAATATCTACGACTTTTTGTATCAAGAAGAATTGTATACTTCATAGATTGTTAAAGCCTTATAATGAGTTATCTTAGCTTCATAAGTCATTGGTCTTTTCATTCTTCAATCCACATTACTCATATCACAAATAATTCCACTTCCAATTTTAGTCGACTAATTCATTTCTTTGACTACTAATTCCAATTATCTTTGATTGAAAGAATTTTTATTCAAGCATTACGGTTTGATTCTCAAACGTTTACAAAATCTATTATTTCAGAATTAGCAGCCTAGACAGATTTTTTAGCCTGCTAATTTCTCTTTTGTTCTATTAAAGTAGTTTCTTGCCGTTACTCACAAAAATCAATCATTTCAGAATTAGCAGCCTAAACAGATATTTAGCTTGCTAATTTCACTTTTATTCTACTAAGATGGTTTCTAGCCGTTGCATTGTAAACCGCCTTGAAACCGTTTTCAAACCATATAAATACAAGGGTACACCCTCACGTTTTCAAAACAACTTTTCTCTTTCTCTCTCTCACGTTTTGATTTGTTAAAATTAAGTTCTTAAATCTTTCTTTGCCATTAGTTGTTTTTTTCTTATTTGCAAAATGAACTCGATAGATTTCTTTCTTCGTTTAAAAACAGAAGAACTTGGATTTCAACACTTTTGGAAATGTTGTTCAAGTTCTTATTTGCAAGAAGAAATCGATAGATTTCTCTCTTCATTTAAGAACGGAAGAACTTCAATTGTGTTTCACCATTTTATATCTGGAAACATTAAAGTCTCTCCTCTAAACACCGCCCTTTGAATTCATATTACATATTCATTACAAGGCTATAGGTGTTTGTCATTTCATTATTTCTTTACAAAGTTATTTGGATTTCTTGAATAGAGATTGTACAAAGTTTGGGACACTGGGAGTATCACCATTTTTGTAAAGTTATTGCTTGCGGTTTTGCAAGTGTTGATAGTGGAAAATCTCTACTGGAGGTAGAGGACTGGACTAGGATCAAGAGGATCCGAACCAGGATACATCTCTCTGTTTGCATTTGATTTACATTATTCTTGTACTTTATTTTCTGCACATCTTAAGCAATTAGAAGTAACTCTTTAGTTGCAACAGTTTTTATTATATACACTATACAACCCCCCCCCCTCCAAATCTCTACTGGAGGTAGAGGACTGGACTAGGATCAAGAGGATCCGAACCAGGATACATCTCTCTGTTTGCATTTGATTTACATTATTCTTGTACTTTATTTTCTGCACATCTTAAGCAATTAGAAGTAACTCTTTAGTTGCAACAGTTTTTATTATATACACTATTCAACCCCCCCCCCCCCCCCCCCCCCCATTTCCCATGGATTAAACAATGCATGCACATGTATCTCTCTTTTGCCCACTTAAAAATGCATGCACAAAAAACAAATGCTAATTGCTACATCTATTGGTTGTTGGTCAGGGGCATATATATATATATATATATATATATATATATATATATATATATATATATATATATATATATATATATATATATATATATATATATATATATATATATATATATATATATATATATATACATACATACATACATACATCCTCAGAATACAACTCATATACAACCAAAAAAAGTTTTTGGCACCCCCCCCCCCCCCCAATTGGTATCAGAGCCGATATTACCGTTTATGAAAAGTAGAAAGATAGCTAGGGACCGTATCAAAAGAACATATTCTGAAACTACTGATCAAATAGAATATAGATATAAGTTATATCAATTACATAAGTTTGAGAAACATTTAGGAAAAGACGAAAGAAACTTAAGAATAAGAACTAGGTTATTCTTAAAACAGGTATCACTTAGATTTAGATATTACCTTTTAAATCCTTAAAACTGGAAAATCTAGATAACGTTTTAAATAGCATATTAAATAACATAAAAACCAAAAATATAATATAAACAGACGTAACAAAAAACCTAGACTATATAAAAACTAGTCAAACAATTCTACAACAGAACTTAGAAAAATTAGAAAACCAATATAAAAGAATAGAAAACCAATTAGCAATATTAACAAAAGCTCCTTCAACAATATCAACAGACGTAGATAAATTGACAGAGGCATTTAAAAAACTAGATCCGTATAAGTCAAAGTTAGAAACCCCAAAAAAGATAGAAAAATGGAACTTCTGGCAAATAGCAGAAACAAAGAAGTAATAGAATCCTCAACAAATAGTAACACTTTATCATTAAACACAGGAAGTAGTATATTTAATAGAATATTTAGACCCAATATTCAAATAGACAGACAAATAGATGAATATATAAACACAGACAGAGATTATGCGGTTTTTCAGCAGAAGGCTTTACATATATTACAACCGCAAGTATTATATAAAAAGGGACTATTTGAAAATAACAAAGGATTTTTTAGGCATTCAAGAGAAATATCAATAGATTGTTCTAAAAAAGAAACGATAGTTTTAAATTTGATTAATAAAGAAAGTGAATATCAGCTGCAAAAACTTAATCTAGAATTAATTCATTTAGGGCTAATAGTAGTAGGAATAAAAGGATTAATTAGAAAAGGAATAGGAGTTAAAACTTTAGCAGTAATATTTGATGCTCGATGGGGAGACCTTAGAAAAGGCATTTTAGGAATAGGAGAATTAGATTTAAATGAAAATAGGGGATTGTTTTACTGTAGCCCAGATTTCATAATGAGAACTAGGGAATTTGCTAAATACATCAAGATAGGAATACAAACAAAGGGTTTTGAAGAATTTAGCGGAGAAAATCTATTAGTATGCCTGGGATTCATAGGAAGATGCTCTAGTACAAGCACGGTAAATTATAAATTACATGTAGAAGACATAGTTAACCTTATGGGTAGCAATGGCATTAGAACAATAAAACCAATGACCTTTAGTGCAGAAGAACTAGCAGGATTAGAATGGAATCTAAAAGATATAGTCATGCCAAATACTTTGCTACAGCCCACAGATCATGTTATGTATCTAAACACTCAAGGGGATTTAAGTGTAAGATTTACAGACTATCACAGGAAAGTTTCCAATGAAGAAACGCCATCAGATATAGAAACAAGATTTAGAGAAGTAGAAGATTTAGTATTAACAACAATCATAGAAGAAGAAGAAGCTCTAGAACCAGCAAGCGAAAATAGGATTCTCTTCCCCAAAGAATTAGAAATAGACTTAACCAAAAGCGAACTTTTAGAATTGGAAATGACAATGTATAAAGCAGGACAAATATCAGAAGACGAAATGTTATACTATGATGAACACAAAAATATTAGGGTTAAAGTTATAACAGAAGAAGATGATTATATTGGAGACATTCCTCAAACCCCATTAGAACAGTTAGAAGAATCTCTTAGCCCACTGATCATGCCAACTAAAAGCATGTTTGGAGAAGCTATAGGAACAGAGGAAAGCCCAGTTAGCGAGGTAATAAATAGCGACAGCGAAAACGATGAAGTCATAGAAGAAGATGAAAATAGTATAGATGAGACTATACAAAATAATTATAATATAGCCTTAATGGAATCAGGACAACAAAGCAGTACCACTAGCACATCTAGTATAATTAAAGAAACCACTCCAGAAGGATTTCCTATATACAAAGCCGGAAATATACCAAGGCTACCAGGAACGCTAGATGAAAGAAATACAACGAAATATAGAGATTCGAAACCAAGAGGAAAACATAAAAAACATGAACAACCAATTCAGTTTCAAAGTTTCGAAAAGGAAAAATACTCAATTTAGCAGCCCATGATCCACAAGAATGAAGTAGCATATTGGACATATGGAAAAATTTGGTAGTAAACGCCTGGATTAAGAATCCAGAAGGAGAAGATGACCCAGAAGTTATGTATAGATACTTAGAAACATTTTTAGGAGAAAGTACAAAGGCATTATGGGAAGCCTACAAAAGAAAGTATCCAGAAGATTTTAAGGAGATGTGTGACATGGGGTGTAACCCTTATAATTTTGTTAATAAGATAACTCATTTAGTTACAGGAAAAGACCCTAATTCAGGTAAACTAGATATACAAATTCGGGCATTAAAAAGCTTAGAACAACTTAGTATTAGAAGCTGGAATTACATTAGAGAATATATACAAGATTATTACTACTGGATGACAATTTCGGGAAATGCGTTCGACAAAGACTTAGGTGATAAATTTCTAAGAAAATTACCAGGAGCATTAGGAGATGAGATAGTCAACAGATGGAATAACATGGTAAAATCCACAGAAGATAAACAACAAGGCCATTATAGTATTGGATGGAGAATCCAATTTGTACTAGACATTTTAAAAGAAAAATGCACTGAGATTAATATACAAAAAACGGCTAAAGAAAGACGATTATAGTTTTTGCAAGTATATTTATACACCTCAAGTATATGAAAAGAAAACTCCTAGAGTAATAAAGAAACAAAAGCCCAAATATCAAAAAGATAAAAGAAAGAAAAAATATTTCCTGAGAAAGTCAAATGCTAAAAAACCATATTTAGATAAAGAAAAACATGTTAGAAAATTTGAACCTAAAAGAACTTATAAAAATAAACTAACATGTTATGCATGCGGACAAGACGATCATTTAAGTACTACATGTCCTTCGAGAATAAATAAACATGACAAAAATAGTACATTAGTTGAATGTACGAGAGAAGATATACTTATGGTAGACGAATATATGTCAGATACAGAATCCATCTATAGTATCGTAAGTATAGAGGATAAAGATAGCAATAACTCAGATACTGATAGTGAAGACGAAGACAGTATAATTGCCCAATTTTCAGGACAATTAGATCTATTAGATGCTTTAGTCGAAATAGCACTGGTAGACATAGTTTGTGAGCATGTATGGATACCGAATAAAGGATCAGACAATATTCCATGTATGCAGTGTAATAAATTTCCTAGTATAAGAAATAGATACCAATGTAAAACATGTTACAAAGAAATATGTATAAAATGCATAGCCCAATATGGAATAATACCTCAACCACAGCAACAGGATGTCACAAACAAAATAGATAAAAACAGATTATCTATTGTAGAAAAAAGGTTAGAGGCAACAGAATTAAGGCTACAAAATCTAGAACTACACTTAAGTCAGCTACAAATCAAAGAAACGCCAGTCCAACCAAATATAGATCCATCAATAGAACTCTTTAATGAGATCACAACGGTTACTCCTATTCAATGTAATAAAGGAAAAGAACTGAGAAGTATTAAGGTTCTAGTCAGAATTACGTGTAGGAAATTTGAAATCATATGCACCGCCTTAATCGATACTGGCTGCACGGCCAATTATTTAAAAGCTTCCCTAGTACCGCCCGAAGTAATAATACCCTCTAAAACAGTCTTAATAGCCCAACAAATGGATGGCACGTGGAGTAAATGTAATACAGTTCTCCTTCCCGGAGAAACTCGAATTAGTTTTAAAGACAATTGCCTCGACTTTTCACCACAATATAAGATTGATCCGATTTATGTTAGACCACTAAACCTAGATTACGACTGTATCCTTGGATTAGACTTCTTTTTAGCCGCTAAAGGCGTTCTAATGATCTCATCTGAATTCATTCAGATTTTCAAACAAACAGTTCATTCTCCAGTACAAACTTTCCTTACTGAACCTCTTTTCCCTCCATCAGAGTTTCCCCGACATCGTGGTGGCCCCTTCGATGAATTAGATTTTGATGCACCACCCAATACGGTTCTCCCAAAACCACCCAATACTGTTCTCCCAAAACCAAAACTTACACCTAGACAAAAACCCAACAGTCGTTTACCTGCAGCCCCTACAGACCCTATACCATTACCATTAGAAACACAGAAAAAACGAAAAACAGATAATCCTTCAAACACATGTCAATGCCCAATAAAAGGCGCATGCAAGAATAAAAGTTTAATAGAATTAATAGACGATAATGAATGGATAGAAAATGAACCAGATAACAATGAACTTTATTGCACAGAAAACTTCGAAGACATAGACTTTGAAAATTATTATGAAAATATCAGAATTGTAAACGAATGTATAGAAGAATATCCGATTAGTCTTATTAATATAACAAAGATATACAATTTAATTTCTCAAACTACCCAAGAAGACTTAGATCAATTGATAAGTAAGTTAGAAAAAGAAGAAATAATAGGAGAAAACCCCGTAAAATTTTGGGAAAAAGATAAGATTTATTGTAAATTAGAAATAAAAAACCCTGAATACAGAATAAAAACGGCTCCAATCGAAGCAACAAACAAAGATCTAGAAGACTTTCAGATGCATATCAAAGAGCTTCTAAAATTAGGAGTAATCCAAAAATCAGAATCGCCACATAGATCATCTGCTTTTATAGTAAAAAATCATGCAGAACAAGTAAGAGGTAAAAGTAGAATGGTGATAAACTATAAACGCTTAAATGATAATGCTATAGACGACGCTTATACAATACCAGATAAATCACAGCTAATAAATGGAATACAAAATAGTAAAATATTTAGCAAATTTGATTGCAAATCAGGGTTTTGGCAGGTCAGAATGCATCCAGAAAGTATGCCATGGACGGCTTTTACTTGTCCTTTAGGACATTTTGACTGGTTAGTAATGCCGTTTGGATTAAAAAATGCACCTGCTATCTTTCAAAGAAAAATGGATACTATCTTTTTACAGCATAGAAAATTTGTCCTTGTATATGTAGATGATATCCTCGTATTTTCAAAAAATAAACAAGAACATAGAGGACATCTACTGATAGTTTTATCAGAATTCCTTAGACATGGACTAGTAGTTAGCAAGAAGAAAATCCAATTATTTAAAGAAAAAATAGAATTCTTAGGAGCAATTTTAGGACAAGGAACAATACAATTACAGCCACACATAAGTCAGAAAATATTATAATTCGAAGAAATAAAGGATATAAAGACTTTACAAAGGTTCCTAGGATTACTAAATTATGCAAGACCGTTTATCAAAGATATAGGAAAAATTTTAGGCCCATTATATGCAAAAACAACGCCCACAGGACAACGTACGTTTAATATAGAAGATAAAAAACTAGTAGAAAAGGCTAAAAATCTAGTAAAAAATCTTCCTTCGTTAACTCTACCACTAGATACAGACTATTTAATTATAGAAACAGATGGTAGTGCACTAGGCTGGGGAGCTGTATTACTTAGTAAACCTAATAAATACAGTCCCAATACATCCGAAAAAATATGTAGATATGGGAGTGGAAAATTTAAAGAAAAAGGAAACATTTCCAGCATAGATGTTGAATTATTAGCTATAATATATGCGTTCGATAATTTTAGGTTATTTATTCTAAATAAACCAGAATTCCTTGTAAGAACGGATTGCGAAGCCATAGTTAAATTCTATAATAAAATGCAAGAAAAGAGATCTAGTACTAGAAGATGGTTAAATTTCTTAGATAGGATAGTAGACCAAGGACTTCATGTCACTTTTGAGCATATTAAAGGGAAAGATAATAATATAGCTGATATGTTATCTAGACTTCTAATAAAACCTTCTTAAATGCAGGAAACAATGAGACCAATCAGGCCGCCAGATATCCGACCACCAGAACAAAACCAGAAAAGGCCATACATATCACCAAGTATCTGGTTTGGTAATACAGAACTACAAATACTCAGAGGTAGTAATCTAGCTTTCAAGCTTCTAGAACAATATAATGGAAAATTAAGTTCAGAACAACTTTGTATAATAGACTATCTGTGGTTTGCCGCCAACAAAGAACAAAAAGATAGGAAATATTTCATAGCGTGTCTTAATGCCCTCTGTCATGAATTCACTAAAGGAATGTTCAAAAACTACAAGTTTTACCTAGTTTCTAAAGGCAAAATCCCAGGGATCTACCATACCTGGGGCCAAGTAATAGAACAGATAACAGATTTTCCTACGCCAGTTTTTAAGGGTTTTAATAATCTTCATGAAGCTTTAGACACTGCTAGAGGCCTCTTTGGGCCAAACTTTTTCATAGCCCCGTCTCTTCGAAATTATCAAGAACCCCTGAATTTTTCTGTCCTTCATGACCCGGATCCTTATCATCCTGTTCTTTGTACACACTGCGAGGCCATGACTACAACAGTTCGCAGACAAAATGAGAAAATTCAAAGTCTTGAATATTCTCTTGAAGCTCTAAAAAAGACCAATTTTGAGCTTGAACAGAAGCTTTTCCAGAAAAATCAGAATGTCTCAAATAAAGATAAGAGTCCTGCTCTCTCTTCAGCATCAGAGCAGTTGGTAATTCCGAATACCAAAGATAAAAATTTCGGAACTAACCCGTCGACATAGGCAGACGGTAAAGGCGAGACAAGTCCTGTTATGGGTGAGGCTTTCCCAAAAAGCCTGTTAAGCCAATGTAGAGGCCAGTCTACATCTAGTCCCTCTTTACCGGTAGAGGGTAAAGACTCATCAAATCCGGATACGGCTGTGGCTTTGCCAAAAAGCCAATTGGAACAGACTATGCAGAAAAAGCTAGAAGAGCTGTTTGAAGAAATGGTGAAAAACAGGATTCTTCCTTTAATTGCACCATTCTCAGATATGTCAGAACCAGGTAGCCCCCAAGGACCAGCATCATTAGATTCAGATACATTACAAGGGTTAGAGACAAGAGAATGATGTCGTTCGTACCACAACTTTCTAGCTGTAAAGACCGCTTTCCAGCTGTAAAGACCGCTATCCTCCAAAAAGATTCCAGCTGTCCTCCACTAACAATTTGCCAGGCACTTTCCTTCCAGCTGAAGAAAGGCTACGTTGCAAGAATCCAGCTGTCTTCCACTAAATCAGAAAAAGCCAAGGCTACGTTGCAAGATTCGCCAGAAAGAAATAGCCACTTTACTTCCAGACGAAGCCACGTCTCAGGTCCAAACTTTTCCAGCCGCCTTGATTTTCGGATTTCAGAACGAATTAAGTCCGTGCCTCGACCAAAGGAGGAGCCTATAAATAAGAAGTACCTCAGTAGTGCAGGGTGTGCGAAAAAATTTACGAAGCAAGAACAATATCCTTGTAAATCTGTGAGAAAGAGAGTCCGTCTGTAGTGTTAGTCCTTCAGTCTTGTAATTCAGAAGGTGAAGGCCTCGGCCTCCTTGTAAGTTCCTTCCCCTTTTCAGTTCTTAGTTCTTTGTAAGGGAATTTCTCGAAAGGGAAAAACCCTAGTAGTAGAGATGGCTAATTTTCCAAATAAAAAAGTTCTGTTTTTCAAAAAATCTGTACATCCTTGTCCATTTGCTTCTTGGCTAATTGAATCCTGTGACCGCTCTGCCATTGAAAATTGGGTGCATGACGTTGCCTCGTGATTCAGTTAATCTCCAAGCAAAATCTTGTTCATCAACGTTCTTCTTACTTTGTTCCTAAACCTATGCGCATGCTTTCTTCATACTTAGTGATGCCAAACAGCATTATTTTGAATGCCATGTGAAAAACATATAGGGAATAGGCATAATAAGTCTCCGTTTAGGCGTCGATCAGCCGTTAGGAGCATCTAAAGCCCGGTCCTAATGCCTAAATGGCAGGCAGTCAAAATACACCTGGCACCATCTAAGATGGTAAGCTAGTGGCCTGAAAAGTCTGAAGCGTGTAGGAGTTAGGTTTATAAAAAAAGAGTCTAAAAACGGGAAAATAAGTCTCTCTATGAAAAGGCAAAGTACCTAGTAGGGATCATACATCCTCAGAATACAACTCATATACAACCAAAAAAAGTTTTTGGCACCCCCCATTTATATATATATATATATATATATATACATATGTATATGTATATGTATATATATACATATGTATATGTATATGTATATATATATATATATGTATATATATACACATATATACATATACATATGTATATATATGTATATATATATATGTATATGTGTATATATATATGGGTAAAATGCGCCTGAGGTCGTGCTCAGATTGGATTCCTGCGCTCGACCCCTCCTGACCGTCCGATCCGATCCCACGGCTGTTGTTAAAAGCGGAACATGAGGAACTTTTGGTGCAATTACCAACGGGCCCTTACGCGCCCGGAACGTTTGGGGCAATTACCATCCCGCCCTTATAGCCCCTATGAAGGCAACTTTTTAGAACTATTGGTGCAATTACCATCCCGCCCTTTATATCCTTTTCAAAGAAATAGTTTGCACTATACGGCACCGTTGTGCGCGTCGACCCAGAACGGAGTATATTACTCCCCGCGAACAACGCGCTACAGCCTATGCGTCGTGCGCGGCGTGGGATTAAAACGCACAAGTGTTGAGAAGTTACCAACCGTGCGCACGACGGGCAAAATTACCCCCGTCGTGCGCGAGGGGGAAAACGCAATCTGTAAAGCAATTTCCATCCGCGCGCACGACGGGCAAACTTACCCCCGTCGTGCGCGTGGGTTAAAACGCCTAGTGTGGAGCAATTTACGTCCGAGCGCACGACAGGCAAAATTACCCCCGTCGTGCGCGTCGTCCGCGGGGCTTAAAACGCACAAGTGTCGAGTAATTTCCATCCGCACGCACGATTGGCAAAATAACCCCCGTCGTGCGCGTCGTGTGCGGGCAAACGCACAAGTGTGGAGCAATTTACCGCAGTGCGCACGACGGGCCAAATTACCCCCGTCGTGCGCGTGGGTTAAAACGCCTAGTGTGGAGCAATTTACGTCCGAGCGCACGACAGGCAAAATTACCGCCGTCGTGCGCGTCGTCCGCGGGGCTTAAAACGCACAAGTGTCGAGCAATTTCCATCCGCACGCACGACGGGCAAAATAACCCCCGTCGTGCGCGTCGTGTGCGAGCAAACGCACAAGTGTGGAGCAATTTACCGTCGTGCGCACGACGGGCCAAATTACCCCCGTCGTGCGCGAGGGGGAAAACGCAATCTGTAAAGCAATTTCCATCCGCGCGCACGACGGGCAAACTTACCCCCGTCGTGCGCGTGGGTTAAAACGCCTAGTGTAGAGCAATTTCCATCCGAGCGCACGACGGCAAAATTACCCCCGTCGTGCGCGTCGTCCGCGGGGCTTAAAACGCACAAGTGTCGACCAATTTCCATCAGCACGCACGACGGGCAAAATAACCCCCGTCGTGCGCGTCGTGTGCGGGCAAACGCATAAGTGTGGAGCAATTTACCGCCGTGCGCACAACAGGCCAAATTACCCCCGTCGTGCGCGAGGGGGAAAACGCAATCTGTAAAGCAATTTCCATCCGCAGGCGCACGACGGGCAAACTTACCCCGTCGTGCACGAGGGTTAAAATGCCTAGTGTGGAGCAATTTACGTCCGAGCGCACGACAGGCAAAATTACCCCCATCGTGCGCGTCGTCCGCGGGGCTTAAAACGCACAAGTGTCGAGCAATTTCCATCTGCACGCACGACGGGCAAAATAACCCCCGTCGTGCGCGTCGTGTGCGGGCAAACGCACAAGTGTGGAGCAATTTACCGCCGTGCGCACGACGGGCCAAATTACCCCCGTCGTGCGCGAGGGGGGAAAACGCAATCTGTAAAGCAATTTCCATCCGCGCGCACGACGGTCAAACTTACCCCCGTCGTGCGCGTGGGTTAAAATGCCTAGTGTAGAGCAATTTCCATCCGAGCGCACGACGGCAAAATTACCCCCGTCGTGCGCGTCGTCCGCGGGGCTTAAAACGCACAAGTGTCGAGCAATTTCCATCCGCACGCACGACGGGCAAAATAACCCCCGTCGTGCGCGTCGTGTGCGGGCAAACGCACAAGTGTGGAGCAATTTACCGCCGTGCGCACGACGGGCCAAATTACCCCCGTCGTGCACGAGGGGGAAACGCAATCTGTAAAGCAATTTCCATCCACAGCGCACGACGGGCAAACTTACCCCGTCGTGCGCGAGGGTTAAAACGCCTAGTGTGGAGCAATTTACGTCCGAGCGCACGACAGGCAAAATTACCCCCGTCGTGCGCGTCGTCCGTGGGGCTTAAAAGGCACAAGTGTCGAGCAATTTCCATCCGCACGCACGACGGGCAAAATAACCCCCGTCGTGCGCGTCGTGTGCGGGCAAACGCACAAGTGTGGAGCAATTTACCGCCGTGCGCACGACGGGCCAAATTACCCCCGTCGTGCGCGAGGGGAAAAACGCAATCTGTAAAGCAATTTCCATCCGCGCGCACGACGGTCAAACTTACCCCCTTCGTGCGCGTGGGTTAAAACGCCTAGTGTAGAGCAATTTCCATCCGAGCGCACGACGGCAAAATTACCCCCGTCGTGCGCGTCGTCCGCGGGGCTTAAAACGCACAAGTGTCGAGCAATTTCCATCCGCACGCACGACGGGCAAAATAACCCCCGTCGTGCGCGTCGTGTGCGGGCAAACGCACAAGTGTGGAGCAATTTACCGCCGTGCGCACGACGGGCCAAATTACCCCCGTCGTGCGCGAGGGGGAAACGCAATCTGTAAAGCAATTTCCATCCACGCGCACGACGGGCAAACTTACCCCGTCGTGCGCGAGGGTTAAAACGCCTAGTGTGGAGCAATTTACGTCCGAGCGCACGACAGGCAAAATTACCCCCGTCGTGCGCGTCGTCCGTGGGGCTTAAAACGCACAAGTGTCGAGCAATTTCCATCCGCACGCACGATTGGCAAAATAACCCCCGTCGTGCGCGTCGTGTGCGGGCAACGCACAAGTGTGGAGCAATTTACCGCCGTGCGCACGACGGGCCAAATTACCCCCGTCGTGCGCGAGGGGGAAAACGCAATCTGTAAAGCAATTTCCATCCGCGCGCACGACAGGCAAACATACCCCCGTCGTGCGCGTGGGTTAAAACGCCTAGTGTAGAGCAATTTCCATGCGAGCGCAAGGCGGACAAAATTAACCCCGTCGTCCGCGGGGGTTAAAACGCACAAGTGTGTAGCAATTTCCATCCGCGCGCACGACGGGCAAAATAACCCCCGTCGTGCGCGTCGTGTGCGGGCAAACGCACAAGTGAGGGGCAATTTACAGCCGTGCGCACGACGGGCCAAATTACCCCCGTCGTGCGTGATTGGGAAAACGCAATCTGTAAAGCAATTTCCATCTGCGCGCACCCCGGGCAAACTTACCCCCGTCGTGCGCGTGGGTTAAAATGCACAAGTGTGCAGCAATTTCCATCCGCGCGCACGACGGGCAAAATAACACCCGTCGTGTGCGTCGTCCGCGGGGGTTAAAACGCACAAGTGTCGAGCAATTTCCATCCGCGTGCACGACGGGCAAAATTACCCCCGTCGTGCGCGCGTCGTGTGCCGGCAAACGCACAAGTGGATATTTATATACAGCCGTGCGCACGACGGGCCAAATTACCCCCGTCGTGCGCGAGGAGGAAAACGCAATATGTTAAGCAATTTCCATCCGCGCGCACGACGGGCAAACTTACCCATGTCGTGCGCGTGGGTTAAAACGCCTAGTGTGGAGCAATTCACATCCGCGCGCACGACGGGCAAAATTACCCCCGTCGTGCGCGTCGTGTGCGGGCAAACGCACAAGTGTGGAGCAATTTACCGCCGTGCGCACGACGGGCCAAATTACCCCCGTCGTGCGCGAGGGGGAAAACGCAATCTGTAAAGCAATTTCCTTCCGCGCGCACGACGGGCAAACTTACCCCCGTCGTGCGCGTGGGTTAAAACGCCTAGTGTGGAGAAATTTCCATCCGAGCGCACGATGGGCAAAATTACCCCCGTCGTGCGCGTCGTCCGCGGGGCTTAAAACGCACAAGTGTCGGGCAATTTCCTTCCGCACGCACGACGGGCAAAATAACCCCCTCGTGCACGTCGTGTGCGGGCAAACGCACAAGTGTGGAGCAATTTACCGCCGGTGCGCACGACGGGCCAAATTACCCCCGTCGTGCGCGAGGGGGAAAACGCAATCTGTAAAGCAATTTCCATCCGCGCGCACGACGGGCAAACTTACCCCGTCGTGCGCGTGGGTTAAAACGCCTAGTGTGGAGCAATTTACGTCCGAGCGCACGACAGGCAAAATTACCCCCGTCGTGCGCGTCGTCCGCGGGGCTTAAAACGCACAAGTGTCGAGCAATTTCCATCCGCACGCACGACGAGCAAAATAACCCCCGTCGTGCGCGTCGTGTGCGGGCAAACGCACAAGTGTGGAGCAATTTACCGTCGTGCGCACGACGGGCCAAATTACCCCGTCGTGCGCGAGGGTTAAAACGCCTAGTGTGGAGCAATTTACGTCCGAGCGCACGACAGCCAAAATTACCCCCGTCGTGCGCGTCGTCCGCGGGGCTTAAAACGCACAAGTGTCGAGCAATTTCCATCCGCACGCACGACGGGAAAAATAACCCCCGTCGTGCGCGTCGTGTGCGGGCAAACGCACAAGTGTGGAGCAATTTACCGCCGTGCGCACGACGGGCCAAATTACCCCCGTCGTGCGCAAGGGGGAAAACGCAATCTGTAAAGCAATTTCCATCCGCGCGCATGACGGGCAAACTTACCCCCGTTGTGCGCGTGGGTTAAAACGCCTAGTGTGAAGAAATTCACATCCGCGCGCACGACGGGCAAAATTACCCACGTCGTGCACGTCCTGTGCGGGCAACTCACAGGTGAGGAGCAATTTACAGCAGTGCGCACGACGGGCAAACTTACCCCCATCGTGCGCGTGGGTTAAAACGCCTAGTGTGGAGCAATTTCCATCCGAGCGCACGACGGGCAAAATTACCCCCCGTGCCCGTCGTGCGCGAGGGGGAAAACGCAATATGTTAAGCAATTTCCATCCGCGCGCACGACGAGCAAACTTACCCCCGTCGTGCGCGTGGGTTAAAACGCCTAGTGTGAAGAAATTCACATCCGCGCGCACGACGGGCAAAATTACCCCCGTCGTGCGCGTCCTGTGCGGGCAACGCACAGGTGAGGAGCAATTTACAACCGTGCGCACGACGGACAAACTTACCCCCGTCGTGCGCGTGGGTTAAAACGCCTAGTGTGGAGCAATTTCCATCCGAGCGCACGACGGGCAAAATTACCCCCGTCGTGCGCGTCGTGTGCGGGAAAACGCACAAGTGTGGAAATATTTACAGCCGTGCGCACGACGGGCCAAATTCCCCCGTCGTGCGCGAGGGGGAAAACGCAATCTGTAAAGCAATTTCCATCCGCGCGCACGACGGGCAAACTTACCCCCGTCGTGCGCGTGGGTTAAAACGCCTAGTGTAAAGAAATTCACATCCGCGCGCACGACGGGCAAAATAACCCCCGTCGTGCGCGTCGTCCGCAGGGCTTAAAACGCACAAGTGTCGAGCAATTTCCATCCGCACGCACGACGGGCAAAATAACCCCCGTCGTGCGCGTCGTGTGCGGGCAAACGCACAAGTGTGGAGCAATTTACCGCCGTGCGCACGACGGGCCAAATTACCCCCGTCATGCGCGAGGGGGAAAACGCAATCTGTAAAGCAATGTCCATCCGCGTGCACGACGGGCAAACTTACCCCAGTCGTGCGCGTAGGTTAAAACGCCTAGTGAGGAGCAATTTCCATCCGAGCGCACGGCGGACAAAATTAACCCCGTCGTCCGCGGGGGTTAAAACGCACAAGTGTGCAGCAATTCACATCCGCGCGCACGACGGGCAAAATAACCCCCGTCGTGCGCGTCGTGTCGGGCAAACGCACAAGTGGGAGCAATTTTCAGCCGTGCGCACGACGGGCCAAATTACCCCCGTCGTGCGCGAGGGGGAAACGCAATCTGTAAAGCAATTTCCATCCGCGCGCACGACGGACAAAATTAACCCCGTCGTGCGCGGGGGTTAAAACGCACAAGTGTGCAGCATTTTCCATCCGCGCGCACGACGGTCAAAATAACCCCCGTCGTGCGCGTCGTCCGCGGGACTTAAAACGCACAAGTGTCGGGCAATTTCCATCCGCGCGCACGACGGGCAAAATACCCCCGTCGTGCGCGTCGTGTGCGGGCAAACGCACAAGTGAAATATTAATTTACAGCCGTGCGCACGACGGGCCAAATTACCCCCGTCGTGCGCGAGGGGGAAAACGCAATCTGTAAAGCAATTTTCATCCTCGCGCACGACGGGCAAACTTACCCCGTCGTGCGCGTGGGTTAAAACGCCTAGTGTGAAGAAATTCACATCCGCGCGCACGACGGGCAAAATTACCCCCGTCGTGCGCGTCGTGTGCGGGCAAACGCACAAGTGAGGAGTAGATTACAGCCGTGCGCACGACGGGCCAAATTACCCCCGTCGTGCGTGAGGGGGAAAACGCAATCTTAAAGCAATTTCCATCCGCGCGCACGACGGGCAAACTTACCCCGTCGTGCGCGTGGGTTAAAACGCCTAGTGTGCAGAAGTTTCCATCCGATCGCACGACGGGCAAAATTAACCCCGTCGTCCGCGGGGGTTAAAACGCACAAGTGTGCAGCAATTACCATCCGCGCGCACGACGGGCAAACTTACCCCCGTCGTTCCTCGTGCGCGTCGTCCGCGGGGCTTAAAAAGCACAAGTGACAAGTGTGGTGAAATTTCCATACGAAGGTAGCAATATGGGTAAACATATCTTTTAATTTCTTACAACAAGTGATTATTTTGCACAAAACCTAACATCAATTTTCTACAGAATTTTTTTCAATATCAACATTCTTGTTGTCCCTTTTTACTCGGTGACGTGCATTATAAATTGATTTGCATGGAAGGTTGGACTTTCAAAATCTCAGCCGGCCTCAACGTGCTATTTGCCAAATCTCTCACTGATCCATCTCCATTCCCAGCTACTGCCCTTCATCGGAAAGGCCATCGACATATTTGTTTACTTTGCATGTGAAAGAGGCGGGGTTTACAGGTGACACCGAAAGGAAAAAACGACCGACAGGCCAGTTAAAACCAAGAAGTGTCAATGTCTGTTCTCATTGCGTGGTAATGGTGGGCGTCGGCGTTGGCGGTGAGGAGTGAAGGTTAACAGTCATTGAGGGCAGGCACAACCATCAATCTGCTAAATATGTCGAGGGCCATTCCGATGAAGGGCAGCAGGAATCCTATCGGAAGTTTTACATGCAAAGCGACAACATTCTTGAAGGTGCATTTTGGTTGCGAAGTTAGACTGATTTCATTGGAGTCATCTTCTACCGCCATC
This sequence comes from Scilla litardierei, assembly GCA_030789695.1. Classification (NCBI taxonomy): domain Eukaryota; kingdom Viridiplantae; phylum Streptophyta; class Magnoliopsida; order Asparagales; family Asparagaceae; genus Scilla; species Scilla litardierei. The sequence goes on from CM061133.1 coordinate 224,518,183, forward strand.
CCATTCTCTTTACAGGCATCTACATCATGAAGGAAATGGTCCACGACTCCACATTGAAATAGCAGGAGTAACTTTCAATTTTATCTTCCATTTACCATGGTATATTTCTACATCAAGCAGAACGAAGCAATGGTTAGAATTTGTCCGGTTAAACTGAGAAACAAATATATTGTAAGAAAAATATGTAGAATATCGTGGCTATACGAGGAAGATCCGAGAAGAAGAATACTTGGCAGATGTAATTGAAACCGCTGAGGCGCGACCTCGGTGGTAGTTGCCGGTTGCTCCCAAAGGTTAACACAGCAGCCCCTGGCCGCGTCCACACTTGGCCAGAGACTTTGGATTTTGCAAAGTATAGCTACCCAGGAGAACGGGATGAAGAACAGAAGAATTTTTGGAGGAAGCAGTTTTTCCGTGTATTTTCTTGAGGAAAGCAGTGGGATATAAATAGAATTCAAAAAATAGCTGTTATGAATTCAAACGGTCAAATATTAAACGAGTATTAAAATAGGCTTTGAATGCTGCGTATTAAAGCGAGGCTTTAACTGCGTATTTATTGAGAGGTTTTGAATGCTGCAATCAAATTAGCAGTTACCAACATTTTAGAATGAGACGCCATTTATTATAGACGATTTGGACTGCCCATGGATGAGGATGAGACTACAGTTGATTTACTGTGAGTAATGGAAAGAACCCGTGAGTCTACAGTTGTTGAGCTCGTGAATATACAGTTTATACAGATGTTGCGGTGTGAGTAATTTTTGAGGGTAATGTCAAACACAAAGCGAAATTTTTGAGGGCGTTCACGGTCAATTTATAGTGAAATTGACCATTCAAATTGATGAGTATAAGTCCGTTATCCTACAGCGATCCCTTCATTGCAAACATCTACGTAGACAATCATATGTATCAGTTTGTAAGCGCATAGACTAATGAATCAGTTTGTGTCTGTATCAGTATGTACATCAATATAGTTGAATTCGATTGAATATGCCTTCAGCTTGCATAAGTATCAGATTTAATTTTAAAGTTTGCATGTAGTTTCTGAGTCAGATGGAATAAGTATCCGGTTTAATCTACAATGTTTCCAGATTGAACAAGTATAATAAGACTTAAATCTAAAAGCTTGCATGTAGGCTTGATTAGGATTCAGAATAAGTATGATTAAATATATTCCCGTGGTCGTGTTGAGAAAATTTGTCATCGATGAAACATCAGCTTAACGCGCACAACGAGTAAATTCTGCTGGTTGTGCGCGTTAAACAATTGTCCATAAAATACCTTAGATGCTCAAAGCGAACAGCTGGCTCTGGCTGTGCTTGTTGTGCACTTTGCGCAATTAAAGTAACCATTATAAATATCATCAACGCGCAAAACGGCCATAAATTAGTTGGTTCTGGGCGTTGAGCAATTATGTAAGCGGCTATTAATTTTTCCAGCTCAAGTCCCACCGGCGGTCAAACATTCTTGAGAAATGCACATGTCTGGTATCAATCAGCTGTAGATTTACGAACAGTCTTTTGTATATTCACGAGAACCCCTCAGTTTGTAAGAGCATAGGGCCATAGGCTAATGAATCAGTTTGGATCTGTATCAGTAATTCAGTATGTATATCAATATATTTGAATGGCTGGGTAATTTTCAAAATGTCATCAATTTGAATATGTATGAGATTTAATCTAAAATTTTGCATGCAGTTTATGAAGTCGATTGAATATGCCTTCAGATTGAAAAGGTATCAGATTTATTTTTAAAGTTTGTATGTAGTTTCTGAGTCAGAGTGAATAAGTATCCGGTTTAATCTACAATGTTTTCAGATTGAACAAGTATAATAAGACTTAAATCTAAAAGTTTGGATGTAGGCATGGTTGGGATTCAGAGTAAGTATGATGAAATTTGGAATTTGATTGATTCACTGCGGTGGCGCGCAGTGGGAGTAAACTTATATCATCTCACAAATATGATCAAAGAGCAAAACGGTCAAATTTATTCCCGTGGGGGCGTTGAGCAAATTTGTCATTGACGCAACTATAGAGCTTAACGCGCTAAACGGGCATAATTCTGCATGTTGTGCGCTTTGCGCAATTATGTTAGCCATAACAAATTTGAGAACGCGCACTCCGGCTCAAAGTGAACACCTGGCGATACTTGTTTCTGCATACATTATTAATCTAATACATTGTTTCTGCATGAAAGAAAACTATAAATAATATTATTCTTCAATGTTAATTTTTTTAATTTTTAAGTATTTAGTATTTTTTTAATTTTACTCAGCGCGCACAACGGTTATATTTTAGCACGATTCGAACCGTTTTGCGCGCTGAGTAATATTACATGGATTGTCAGGCATGACATTAGTAACGGTAATCGTTATTAATCGCGACGCTGAGAACGATTTTGACCGCGGTGCGCGCTGAGGAGATCTAAATTTTGTTTTTAATATTTATTCTATTGGAATCCTCATATTCTTATGACGATGTTAACAAAATTATTGATACGTATAAAATAATATAATACCAACGTGATAACTATCATTAGTTGTATTAATGAACACCCTTAAGAAAATCTGGATAGATTGCGTGTGTTATTAAGCATTCAAAATCCAGTATATATCAGTTTGTACCCGTTCACCAAAAAGTTAGTAAGAGGCAAACTTGATTAGTAGGTCTATCGTTGGGCATAACTTATAGATACCATACACCAAAGCACGGCATACAGATGATAACATTTGCACATTTAGGCAGACATGATAAAATTTCATGCTACCAATCTGTCAATATGAAATAAACAATCCACAGTAAAATGATACAACGTTTTATCCTACAATATTTCAATAACGTCAACGGTTGCAATATCGTGCCCAAATACTATTGACTGGAATTGATGCATCCTATCCTCATAAGCAGCCGGCCATCCGGCTGACACATCGGAACGGTATCTTAGCCACATACTTGAAGTCGGAGGGACAGGACCATATGGGGCAAGTTTAACAATAACGAAGTGATTATTGTTCACATGACCCAACGTTATGTGGCGTCTGGATGATAGGGGTACTGGAGGAGTTCTTAAAGGAAAATATGTCACACACTGATGAGGTGCAAGAATATGTACTACACATTCGTAGCATGAGGCAATGACATGTGCCATTTCTGGCATCTGCATCCACCATTTAGCTTTTGGCCGGTCTAACAAATGGCCCAGTGCCACTACATTCTTTTTAAATTCCACGGCACCCATAAGTTGCCGGTACAAGCCGTCGTGGTTCTGCATCTCTTCTCGCAAGTCATATTTCACCTGCCTCCATTCGTCCTCACCCAGTCCCAACTGAGCTGCCACAGCCCTATACCCACAGTTTCCGTCTGCTTTCACATCTACGACATGCACTATAAGGGGTCGTAGACACTCAGGAAAAGCGTTCCAATATGGTATTATTATGTCGGCAGCCAAGTCCTCGTCACTATCATCATGTGAAATTGATTGTTTCGGCTTCTTTATTGTACGTTTCCACAACGGTCTACTTCTTCCCTTACCCGGCTTACACGTCAATGTAGACGTATCTGTTATCTCAGCATGCTGCTTAGCAATCTCCGCTACCAGGGTAGAAATTTGAAGACGTAGAACCTCATGCTCCTTCTCAAAGGCCTTAGCCACTGCATTCTCATCCTCCTCCTCCTCCTCCCCAGCAGTCTGCTCCGCCTCATTACGATCCACCTTATCATCCTCCCCACCCATCTTCCCAGTATGATCCTCCTCCTGCAACTCAGCAGGCACTGCATTCTTCGAAAACGCCTCCCCCACCTTCTGATCCCCCCCTCATTATTCACAGCCTTCACATTCTCAGCACCCACAATTTTATCAGCTGATGCTAACTCCTTCAACTGTTTTACAATACCAACCTTCTTCCCCCGTTGTAACCGGTTTCGTGCATTATAAATTGCTTTGATTGAGGTAGCACTGAAGTTTTTATTTGCCTTCATTACTTTCAAAATTTCAGCTGGCCGAACCTTGCTATTCGCCAAGTCACGCACTGTTTCCATCTCCATTCCCTACAACGTCCCGTCATCGGAATGGCCATCGACATATTTATCTGCTTCATGGTTGTGCCTGCCACAAACGACTGTTACCTTCCACTCCTCAACGCCCACGCCCACCATATAACCACGCAATGAGAAAGGACATGAACACTTCTTGGTTTTAACAGGCTGGTTGGTCTTTTTTAGCTTTCGGTGTCCCCGATACTCACCGCTTCTTTCACACGCAAAGTACACAGCATGATGCCCTTTGGCCGTTTTACTTAATCTCCCCGAACGTGTAACAATCACATGCCCATGACTTAACCCGACGTTTTGTATCCACTGAAACAGCTCTTTTCTATCCTTGAACAGTTGATTGGTGGTAAAGTCGGTTGTAAAATCCATAGTATCCTGTATCAAACAATTCATAACCGGATCCTCAAAGATTTAATGCATTATTGCCGAGAAGATAAATCAATATTACCTTGGATTTTTGTACCGACTTCATCAACCTCAACCGTGGATGAATGCATGTAAAATCAAAATAAGAAAGGCAGATAAACTGTACTTAAAAGTATAGACGTACCAAAGAGTCGATGTTGATAAATTTAGGTCAAAAACCCCTAAATCGATTTCTCTCGATTCAGCTCTTTGTTTGATCTCACCAGTTGACTAAGTGATGTATCCTTCGAGCAATTAAATAAAAATCAAAGCTTTTGGATTTCGGTCTGGGCGACTGGAGCGATCTTTGAAAATACTTGCAGTTTGAAATTCCGTCGTGAGCAATCTGTGTAATTGTCTGTCAATTCGCTGCGAGCAGAAGGTATCACGGGACAATTTCGGGTCCTACCGGGTCATATCGGGTCTACAATAATTTACCCGTTGTGCTGGTTGAGTACACAAGTCTAGTTTGAAATATTACTAGCAAATAACCCGTCCACATGTGCACGTGGACTTGACCAAAACAGTTGTGTGCGGTGAGCAATTACGGGTTTTGAGTGGTTGTGTGCGCTGAGCAATTCCGAGTTTTGCGTGGTTGTGTGCGTTGAGCAATTCCGTGTTTTGAATCTTTTGATTGGCTGTTAGCGGTGAGCAATTCCCAGTTTTGCGTGGTTGTGTGCGCTGAGCAAGTCCGTGTTTTACGCGGTTGTGTGCGGTGGGCAAACTGCTAGACGGTTTACAGAGGAGAGCAATTTACATTTTTGCCCTCCCACTGTTCGCGATGAGTAATTTACACTATGAACCACTATTTCTACGCATCCGTATATACAAATGCAGCGTAACAGCTTCCATATGCGATCAGTTTTGTGACCTAAGGCGGGAAAAGCTAACGAGATAGGGTTTGATCAACAGAAATTATTCTAATTCGCTGAGGTATATAGACTATAAGAGTTCCTGCTTATATCAAACGAAGGTCCTTAAGGCAGTGCAAAAGATTTGTGTCATTGGGTTGGGGTGCCCTAAAATACTCGACTGCGGCCGCACTGCATCGTAAAGTTGGTAAGCCATTAATTGATGCTAATTAATTTGGTATTTTTTAATAATTTCAGAAATTTATTGCTGCAATGTACATTTGGAACATGATTGCGTAGAAATTACGAAGATTGAGATGGGCTCGGTACACATTGAGGGGATCTGGGATGAAGCGGACAAAGAAGCAAAGGTTTGAAATTATTTTGCTTTGTTAACTGACTAATTTACTAGAAAATAAAGCTTAACATTTAGTGACTATATTGGTATCTGGGACTTAATTCAGCGTATTGTTGAAGGCTCAGAGGTTAATGAAGATTATACAAATCAGTTCACAACAAATAAAATTTTCCCCAGCATAGAAGAGCTTGGTAAATGGGTAAAAGGGGTCGGTGTGAAAATCGGGAATTTGGTTGTTACAAAATCATCAAATATGAGTACAAAGGGCAATAGGGTCCCAACTTATTATTTTTGTTGTGAAAGAAGTGGGACATATCGGCCACACAGGCCGGATATATCGGCCAAAAAATCAACTCGAAGCAAGAAGTGTTCATGTCCCTTCTACTTGAGGGCTAATGGTGTGGCAACAGATAAGTGGATTTTGACAGTTGTACGTGGCAATCACAACCATAAACCCGCAATGTACATCGAGCGACATCCAGATGAGAGGAGGTTCGGAGGTGGGGAGATGGCCACGGTGAGAGACTTGTCACATAGACTGCTTAGGCCAAGGGAAATCTTGAAATACCTGAAGGAAAAGGATAATGCAACATCTACCACAATCAACACTATTTATAAAGCCAGACAGAGGATGAAGGCAGGGGAAATGGCCTGGAGAGCAGAAATGCAGCTATTCCTTAATCTACTGACACAGCGTAATTACATTGTGTATCATGAAGTGGACGAAGTGACAACTGCAGTGAGGACTATATTTTGGGCACATCCGTAGTCGGTTGAGTTATTACGAAAATTTCCAGAGATTCTGGTTATGGACTGCGCGTTGAAGACCAACCGCAACAGGCCACCATTGATGGAGATGTATGGGGTGACGTCCACAGATATTCAGTTCGCAGCGGCATTTTGTTACACGGAGGCCGTACGTGAGGAGAACTACTTGTGGGCCTTGGGGAAGTTGAGCTCTTTGCTGCAGGGATACAGGATGCCACGTGTAATTTTGTCAGCACTGGAGCCAGCACTTATGAATGCCATTGGCCATGAATTTCCCCTTGCGGTGCACCAAATATGTAGAATGCACATATCCAAAAATATTGCCAAAAATTGCCAGCCCTCTTTTGAAGATCAAGAAAAATGGTTAGGTTTCATCTCTAGCTGGAATTTATTGGTGGGGGCACGCAAGGAGGAGGAGTATGTTGCTAAACTGAAGGCATTGGAGACCGAGTACAAAGATTACACAAGTGTCGTGAGCTATGTGAAGACATCTTGGTTGGACAAGTACAAGGAGAAGTTTATTTCTGTATGGACAGATGGCAATCTCCACTTTGGAAATGTCAGTACCAACAGAGGGCAGACCAAAAGAGCACAGACTGAACATTCTAAGCTTAAAAGGGCATTGGGTTCATCGGCCTTCAGTTTATCCGCTTCTTGGCCAACCATACATGAATCATTAGAGGGGCAGCATATCGAGATCAAGGCATCATTCGAGAAATCTAAGATCATGTTGCAACATAATGTGCATGGGTTCTTGTTCAAGGAGCTGATAGGATTTACAGCCGCTGCGGCGTTGAAGATAATGTCTGTGGAAGCTGATAAATCTGACCCTATGGGAACGGACCAATGCACAGGTGATTGTCTAGCTAGAATGATTTATGGTGTACCATGTGCCAATGAGATTGGCAAATACACAAGGGAAAATCGCCCCATTCCCTTAGATGCCGTAAATTCTCATTGGAAGCAGCTAGACATGGAGGCTAAGCCGGAATTGATGTCTGCAGAAGATGGGCTTATACATGCTGAATTAGAGCGCATACACATGCTCTATGCTCAACTTGATGGGCCGATGAAGCAGGAGTTGTTAATTAAGTTGAAGGAGCTAGCTACCCCGGCGACAAATCTGATTACAGAGCCGCAAGTTAATGTCGTGTTCAATGGAAGAAGAAAAAGGGATATTAATTTGAAAAATGAAGAAACAGCCACCCCCATTCATCCTGCTCATTTTGATCATGACTTCGGCGATGCGGCTAGTTGCTCTGCTCAAATTCCACCTGAAGTCTCATCGAAACAAGAAAGCGTCGGCCGTGTCCAGCCGAGACGGTCCCAAAGGATCAAAAATACGTCTGCCCCACCCATTCCTCCTCAACTTGCTAGAAAGAAACCAACTGGCAAAGCCGCGACATCTGGCAGTATGACTGGGGTTTCTGCTACAGCTTCATTTGCAGCAGCAAATTATGAAGCAAAGGACGCTAGAGCCGTTCAAGGAGGCATACCTTATCTTGATCAATTCCCCGCTGCAATCGCCAAATATATATCGACCGTCACAGATGTGACGGCAGATGGGAACTGTGGTTACATGGCTATATCTTCACATCTAGGGATGGGAGAGGACCAGTGGAAGGTGGTCAGAAGAGAATTGCTTCAAGAGCTGCGTGACCACTATGATGTGTACTCAAAGGTGATGGGTGAGGAAAGTGCACAAGAACAGGTAGTGTCAATTAACTATATGGGTGACCACCCCCCGATGCAATATTGGATGACCTTCCCTGAAGTTGGACATATTATCTCAAGTCGTTATAACTGTGTAATACATCTGCTGTCAATGCAACAATGTCTTTCATTTTTTCCGTTAAGATCAGGACCACACCAAGGTACGAAACGTGGTCCCTTCACCATAGGTTTTGTAAATAATAATCACTTTGTAAATATTCAACTTAAAGATAGAAGCACGGTCCCACCGGTAATAAGGCAATGGAAGGCTAACCGCCTGCCTGAGGCCGAAGGATGGCTGGAAGGCCTTGAAGAGAGGATGCGACAATTCGAGACATTATTCTGTAAAGATGTAGGCAAATTTCCCACTGTAATTACCGTATCATCAGAGCATTGAATTTATAATTTTGTGCAAATGTAGTGACTGAGTTTATAATGAAAGAATATACTGAATTTTTTGGGATTTTTGTACAAAATCTATGGGATTTCTGCACAATGGGAACTCAACGCGCCATCATGTCTTTGCTTATTGTGCGCTTTGATCATTTATGTTATGGGATACAGTAGCTAAATTCGCACGCCTGGCATAATTTTGCCCGTTGTGAGCTTTGAGCAATTTATGTTACAGCATTAAAAATTTGCTCACCGCGCACAACGGACATAAAGGAGAATGCTAAGAGTTGGACTCATAATTGTGTGCTTTGGTATGTTATTGATGTTGAAGACCGTATACAGCAGTAAATGTGTTATTTATGTTGCATGAAGTGATTTCCACCTCTGCGTATTCTTGAATCTTTCTCTCCTTGACGATGGTCTACTTGAATCTATGGCATAAGTCCAATATCCCAAGTTCGTTTAAAGGAAACCTCTATACGTAACAATCTCGATGCATGTAGAGGCTATGTGAATGCTGGAGAAAATGACTCCAATGAAACACACTGACAAATCAGATTCATCCATACACATCAGGTTAAAGGTGGGACCGGTGTGAGCAATGAGAAAAAAATTGTATATCTGGTTCACTGTGATGCTAAGCTCAATTCCAACGCAGTTCACGTGCACTAAGTATATTCCCGGGAAACTTCGATATTTCACACCATCCTTGACCATTTCTGTGATGGCTGTATGCTAATAGTTTTAATATCCATAAGAAATTAAGCAATCGGTGTACGAAGATCGCTAATGGTTGGCAAACAGATAATTAAACTAACAAGCGGTAAAAGACTGGACCAGACGGTGTTCATTGCCAATTGAATGTTCGGGGTTCATTACTAACGCGTAAACCATCACATGTTCACCTCTCAAAAGATGGCCACGATTCACACAGACGCCTCGCTGGAGGGGGCGTTGGTAGCCAAACCGTCCTACGTTTGGGCCGATCCTCCACCGGACTCCCGACCAGATCGCTGACGCTTCCTCGCCTCAGCCTCATGCCTCACGTCTGCAATCGAGTTTGGAGGAAGCGAGTTTCTCTCCAACTCGGCTATACGAGCCAGGAGACTGCTCTTCTCTACGTACCATCGCTCTTCGGAGCTCTTCCGAACCGCTGACATAGAGGCCGCCCGATCTTTAGCTTTCGCAACCTCCCACTCCGCCTGAGATCTGCGGTCTCTCTCTTTCATCAGCTGCTCCTTCAAATCCTTAAGTTGAGATTCGAAGGAAACCGCCTTTTTCCGCTCGGCAATCAACAATTGCACCACTCGGCGACGCAGTTCCGCCCCGACCAATGATGTCTGCAGGGAATCATGGATAAGTAAGACTGTAAGAGTAAGGCAACAGCACAACGAGACGACATTAGTACTTAACCTGGTAACTGCCATAAACGACTGAGTTAGCGAGCCTTTCAATGTCAATTTGACCCACGACACTTTGGTCAATGGGAAGGATGGAGTTCTCCACCAGCCGACTGGCCACCCCCCTATCCACCAATGCAGACTCGCCGTCCCAGACGGGGAAGAAGGGTCGGTGACGGTTCTCCCTAGTACCTTCCGATGGAACGTCAGTGGGCGGATTCAACAGCAATGCCCCCTCGTACGCCGGGGGGACATAGCCTGCCGGAACGAGACCTCCCCATGGCCACGTATCCCTTAGGGGAGTCTCAGGCAACTGCGGCCGCACATCCCCCCTGTCATGAAGGGAACGGTTATCAGCTACGTCACCGTCTCTTCTTCCCTCTGAAGACTGGCCTTGCAAAGTTTCTTCGTCCCACTGACACGATTTCTCAGCCATATCTGCAGTGAAGGCACACATCATGGCGAATGGTGATATATCCCCAAATTTGGCGGGATAAATATCCTCCACTTGACCGGACGCATGGAGGGGTTTTCTGGGGTCTTCGCGGCGTTTTTTTGCGGTCTGCTACATTAATACTCCGAGTTTGGCGGCAACTCAAATTTTTTGCCGGGTCCTCCATTATGGGTGGCCATCTTGCTTCTTGACTCTCTCGCTCTTCCGTTTGTTATTACAAGTATAAACAAACGGCGGATTAATTACTGAGCTCGCAAAACGCGGCAAAATTTGAACCGATGTTCGCGGTGAGCAAACATAATTTAGTCACGCGCAGTATATGCGTAAATGAGGGATAGTTGTGCGCGGTCGAATATTTGGATTTATTATACGAATTTCCTCATCGCGCACATATGGCATTACTGTATACAGTTGTGTGAGGAGATATATTAAACGACTAAAATGTTTTACTTGTCAGAATGGATACAAATATTCGCTGATATGGCGCTGACGTGAAAAACTTTTCTCAAACAAAGTTCCAGTAAAGTCGGCAGTTGGATGAGTAGATGACCGGTCGAAATCTTGTTTGTGGTCCCACCAACCTCTCACCTCATCCGCAATTTCCATCACTACGTACCATCGCTTTTCGTCTTATTAATAGTGACACATTAAAGTGGAGCCCACAGAGGGAAAACGATAGAATATTTCAACGCAGCACAGCGGAACGACCCAGTTAACAACATTCGAACGCGAAGGTCCGCAGACTGTTTAGCGGGCCCCACAATATATTCTCGAGTCTCGACACCCCACTATCCAACCCCATTGAATCTAGTTGGTAGATGATGTGACATTTAATTAGGTATTTTTTCCCATATTTAGTTTACGTGAATTAAGCTATATTCGACGACTCCATGCAAGTCTAAGCGGAAGTTGGCCGGTTATATCATCTCCAAACCACACTGCAACAACACGCCAAATATGGCGTTTTCCCTCCATCAACCGCCCTGCAAAACTGGAATCAATTTGCCGGTTTGCTACAGGGCCATCCAAATTTGGAGAGTCAATGTAGCAACTTCCGGTGTATTAAAAAACAGTGTAGAAACCTACATCCAATTTTTGTATGTCTGTTTATTAGACCATACATAGAACATTCATTACGATTCTGTTTGTTTATTTCGATCCCCCTATGGCATTATCCAAAAGGCGGCAGTAAAATAACAACAATCGTGCCAAATAAGAATCTAAATATATATAAATATAAAATCCAAAAAATCATAAAACCACATTATAAACTTAGGTGATAAGAGGAACGAAAGTCCAATATCAACATTGAGATACACGAAGGAAACTTAACGTCTCAAATCACAACACATATAGATATAGCATACATGGAGACCATATCACAAAATTCACACATATATATGATATATGATCAACAAATATAGTGCGGAATTAAAATTAAACCCAAATAATAAACAAATGCACACGCAATTATGTTTCAAGTGTTCGGATTACCCAAGTAACTTCCCGCCTTGTTCCCGTTTATCCTACATCCCTTCCACCCGGATACCTCCGGATACTCAAGTTAGAACACTAACTTGAGGTTGCCTTTAAATCCACTTGTAGCAACCGTACAAGTGAAATCGAATACAATCGATGTCCTTCACTCCTACAACTTGTTAGTAAGCAAACCGCTCTCGGAAACCTAGCACAAAAACAAATTAACGAAAGTTATGAAATTATGAAAGCAACACTTACAATCCCATATGCCTTGAAGTAGAACTTGAAGGAGAAGTGTGTTGTGTGTTCAAGACTCTCTTGGAAGAGAGGAGAAAGCCCTTTCTCTTGACTGCACCTATTACCTTGACGATCACGTTCCGTTTGAGTACACATCGCTCCTGCCTTTACACCGGCACCATTATATCAGTTCCCGCCTGTTACTCAGGAATCCATGTCAATAGAGAGGACTACTGCCGTAAAGGTGGAGGCCGAGGTAATAGATCGGGTGCCAAACGGCGGCTCTAGGCTGGAACGATATACGTGCACCTCATGGGCATTCACGTTCCGTTTGAATGCACATCGCTCCTGCCTTTGCACCGGCACCATTATATCAGTTCCCGCCTGTTACTCAGGAATCCCTGTCAATAGAGAGGTCTACTGCCGTAAAGGTGGAGGCCGAGGTAATAGATCGGGTGCCAAACGGCGGCTCTAGGCTGGAACGATATACGTGCACCTCATGGGCATTCACGTTCCGTTTGAATGCACATCGCTCCTGCCTTTGCACCGGCTCCATTATATCAGTTCCCGCCTGTTACTCAGGATTCCCTGTCAATAGAGAGGACTACTGCCGTAAAGGTGGAGGCCGAGGTAATAGATCGGGTGCCAAACGGCGGCTCTAGGCTGGACCGATATACGTGCACCTCATGGGCATTCACGTTCCGTTTGAATGCACATCGCTCCTGCCTTTGCACCGGCACCATTATATCAGTTCCCGCCTGTTACTCAGGATTCCCTGTCAATAGAGAGGACTACTGCCGTAAAGGTGGAGGCCGAGGTAATAGATCGGGTGCCAAACGGCGGCTCTAGGCTGGACCGATATACGTGCACCTCATGGGCATTCACGTTCCGTTTGAATGCACATCGCTCCTGCCTTTGCACCGGCACCATTATATCAGTTCCCGCCTGTTACTCAGGATTCCCTGTCAATAGAGAGGACTACTGCCGTAAAGGTGGAGGCCGAGGTAATAGATCGGGTGCCAAACGGCGGCTCTAGGCTGGACCGATATACGTGCACCTCATGGGCATTCACGTTCCGTTTGAATGCACATCGCTCCTGCCTTTGCACCGGCTCCATTATATCAGTTCCCGCGTGTTACTCAGGATTCCCTGTCAATAGAGAGGACTACTGCCGTAAAGGTGGAGGCCGAGGTAATAGATCGGGTGCCAAACGGTGGCTCTAGGCTGGAACGATATACGTGCACCTCATGGGCATTCACGTTCCGTTTGAATGCACATCGCTCCTGCCTTTGCACCGGCACCATTATATCAGTTCCCGCCTGTTACTCAGGATTCCCTGTCAATAGAGAGGACTACTGCCGTAAAGGTGGAGGCCGAGGGAATAGATCGGGTGCCAAACGGCGGCTCTAGGCTGGACCGATATACGTGCACCTCATGGGCATTCACGTTCCGTTTGAATGCACATCGCTCCTGCCTTTGCACCGGCACCATTATATCAGTTCCCGCGTGTTACTCAGGATTCCCTGTCAATAGAGAGGACTACTGCCGTAAAGGTGGAGGCCGAGGTAATAGATCGGGTGCCAAACGGCGGCTCTAGGCTGGAACGATATACGTGCACCTCATGGGCATTCACGTTCCGTTTGAATGCACATCGCTCCTGCCTTTGCACCGGCTCCATTATATCAGTTCCCGCCTGTTACTCAGGATTCCCTGTCAATAGAGAGGACTACTGCCGTAAAGGTGGAGGCCGAGGTAATAGATCGTGTGCCAAACGGCGGCTCTAGGCTGGACCGATATACGTGCACCTCATGGGCATTCACGTTCCGTTTGAATGCACATCGCTCCTGCCTTTGCACCAGCACCATTATATCAGTTCCCGCCTGTTACTCAGGATTCCCTGTCAATAGAGAGGACTACTGCCGTAAAGGTGGAGGCCGAGGTAATAGATCAGGTGCCAAACGGCGGCTCTAGGCTGGAACGATATACGTGCACCTCATGGGCATTCACGTTCCGTTTGAATGCACATCGCTCCTGCCTTTGCACCGGCTCCATTATATCAGTTCCCGCCTGTTACTCAGGATTCCCTGTCAATAGAGAGGACTACTGCCGTAAAGGTGGAGGCCGAGGTAATAGATCGGGTGCCAAACGGCGGCTCTAGGCTGGACCGATATATGTGCACCTCATGGGCATTCACGTTCCGTTTGAATGCACATCGCTCCTGCCTTTGCACCGGCTCCATTATATCAGTTCCCGCCTGTTACTCAGGATTCTCTGTCAATAGAGAGGACTACTGCCGTAAAGGTGGAGGCCGAGGTAATAGATCGGGTGCCAAACGGCGGCTCTAGGCTGGACCGATATACGTGCACCTCATGGGCATTCACGTTCCGGTTGAATGCACATCGCTCCTGCCTTTGCACCTGCACCATTATATCAGTTCCCGCCTGTTACTCAGGATTCCCTGTCAATAGAGAGGACTACTGCCGTAAAGGTGGAGGCCGAGGTAATAGATCGGGTGCCAAACGGCGGCTCTAGGCTGGACCGATATACGTGCACCTCATGGGCATTCACGTTCCGTTTGAATGCACATCGCTCCTGCCTTTGCACCGGCTCCATTATATCAGTTCCCGCGTGTTACTCAGGATTCCCTGTCAATAGAGAGGACTACTGCCGTAAAGGTGGAGGCCGAGGTAATAGATCGGGTGCCAAACGGTGGCTCTAGGCTGGAACGATATACGTGCACCTCATGGGCATTCACGTTCCGTTTGAATGCACATCGCTCCTGCCTTTGCACCGGCACCATTATATCAGTTCCCGCCTGTTACTCAGGATTCCCTGTCAATAGAGAGGACTACTGCCGTAAAGGTGGAGGCTGAGGGAATAGATCGGGTGCCAAACAGCGGCTCTAGGCTGGACCGATATACGTGCACCTCAGATCGTGTGCCAAACGGCGGCTCTAGGCTGGACCGATATACGTGCACCTCATGGGCATTCACGTTCCGTTTGAATGCACACGTTCCGTTTGAATGCACATCGCTCCTGCCTTTGCACCAGCACCATTATATCAGTTCCCGCCTGTTACTCAGGATTCCCTGTCAATAGAGAGGACTACTGCCGTAAAGGTGGAGGCCGAGGTAATAGATCAGGTGCCAAACGGCGGCTCTAGGCTGGAACGATATACGTGCACCTCATGGGCATTCACGTTCCGTTTGAATGCACATCGCTCCTGCCTTTGCACCGGCTCCATTATATCAGTTCCCGCCTGTTACTCAGGATTCCCTGTCAATAGAGAGGACTACTGCCGTAAAGGTGGAGGCCGAGGTAATAGATCGGGTGCCAAACGGCGGCTCTAGGCTGGACCGATATATGTGCACCTCATGGGCATTCACGTTCCGTTTGAATGCACATCGCTCCTGCCTTTGCACCGGCTCCATTATATCAGTTCCCGCCTGTTACTCAGGATTCTCTGTCAATAGAGAGGACTACTGCCGTAAAGGTGGAGGCCGAGGTAATAGATCGGGTGCCAAACGGCGGCTCTAGGCTGGACCGATATACGTGCACCTCATGGGCATTCACGTTCCGGTTGAATGCACATCGCTCCTGCCTTTGCACCTGCACCATTATATCAGTTCCCGCCTGTTACTCAGGATTCCCTGTCAATAGAGAGGACTACTGCCGTAAAGGTGGAGGCCGAGGTAATAGATCGGGTGCCAAACGGCGGCTCTAGGCTGGACCGATATACGTGCACCTCATGGGCATTCACGTTCCGTTTGAATGCACATCGCTCCTGCCTTTGCACCGGCTCCATTATATCAGTTCCCGCGTGTTACTCAGGATTCCCTGTCAATAGAGAGGACTACTGCCGTAAAGGTGGAGGCCGAGGTAATAGATCGGGTGCCAAACGGCGGCTCTAGGCTGGACCGATATACGTGCACCTCATGGGCATTCACGTTCCGTTTGAATGCACATCGCTCCTGCCTTTGCACCGGCACCATTATATCAGTTCCCGCCTGTTACTCAGGATTCCCTGTCAATAGAGAGGACTACTGCCGTAAAGGTGGAGGCCGAGGTAATAGATCGGGTGCCAAACGGCGGCTCTAGGCTGGACCGATATACGTGCACCTCATGGGCATTCACGTTCCGTTTGAATGCACATCGCTCCTGCCTTTGCACCGGCACCATTATATCAGTTCCCGCCTGTTACTCAGGATTCCCTGTCAATAGAGAGGACTACTGCCGTAAAGGTGGAGGCCGAGGTAATAGATCGGGTGCCAAACGGCGGCTCTAGGCTGGACCGATATACGTGCACCTCATGGGCATTCACGTTCCGTTTGAATGCACATCGCTCCTGCCTTTGCACCGGCTCCATTATATCAGTTCCCGCCTGTTACTCAGGATTCCCTGTCAATAGAGAGGACTACTGCCGTAAAGGTGGAGGCCGAGGTAATAGATCGGGTGCCAAACGGCGGCTCTAGGCTGGACCGATATACGTGCACCTCATGGGCATTCACGTTCCGTTTAAATGCACATCGCTCATGCCTTTGCACCGGCTCCATTATATCAGTTCCCGCCTGTTACTCAGGATTCCCTGTCAATAGAGAGGACTACTGCCGTAAAGGTGGAGGCCGAGGTAATAGATCGGGTGCCAAACGGCGGCTCTAGGCTGGACCGATATACGTGCACCTCATGGGCATTCACGTTCCGTTTGAATGCACATCGCTCCTGCCTTTGCACCGGCACCATTATATCAGTTCCCGCCTGTTACTCAGGATTCCCTGTCAATAGAGAGGACTACTGCCGTAAAGGTGGAGGCCGAGGTAATAGATCGGGTGCCAAACGGCGGCTCTAGGCTGGACCGATATACGTGCACCTCATGGGCATTCACGTTCCGGTTGAATCATGAATGCACATCGCTCCTGCCTTTGCACCGGCTCCATTATATCAGTTGCCGCCTGTTACTCAGGATTCCCTGTCAATAGAGAGGACTACTGCCGTAAAGGTGGAGGCCGAGGTAATAGATCGGGTGCCAAACGGCGGCTCTAGGCTGGACCGATATACGTGCACCTCATGGGCATTCACGTTCTGTTTGAATGCACATCGCTCCTGAACGTGCAGTGGCTACTAAACAATAGATATTTATAGATCGGTTGCGAGACGCAATCGGTATGCCACGTAATGATGAAAGTACAACCGCCATCTCGTACAATCTTATTTCGGAGGTACGTAATGATGACAGTAAACGATTCTGCTTTCTTCTCAACAATGTTCACGTGTGGTAACTGGAGAATGAGTCAAGTAGAACCTCGGTTTCCGTGTAAGCCCTTAATTACGATTTTTTTTGCCAATTCGAACGGATGCTTTACCCCAGTCGTCTGATGAGATCGTTTTAGTCAGTTCCACTTCCATATGTAATCCAGCGGCTGAGATTAAAATAACCAATCATTATATATATGTGGAGTCAGTACAGTAGACGAGGGGTTTCGCGGAAAATTTCATTCCTCTTTCCTTTGATCTGTCGTTCCGTTTTCTTCTTCATCTCAACACTCTCGCATTTCGTACTCGGGTTTCTTCATGCCGCCAAAACGATCTCGTGAGTCGACTTTTTCTGACCCTTGGGGAGTTAGTGATGATGATTCACCGTTACCTGAACACATTGATCCCCTTCCCTCATCGTTCCCGGCCTATAGACCCATTCTGCGTGATTCGCTTTCGCTTGGTCTAACTCAAGGTGAACACAATGGTGCTGTTGCCTCCTCCTGCGTTTCCTCCTTTACATGCAGGTTCATCAGTTCCATCTCCGGCTGAAAATGCCCCACTCGAGGACAACAGTTATAACGGCCTCCTCTCTATGGATGGGATGTCTCGCCGTCAGGACTCTGTTCTGCACAACCTCCGTAGCAAACTCGAGGAGCTTACTACGTTTGTCTCTGTACTTACAGATGAACAACGTCAGCTTAAGGATATACTCATAGGCAATGTAAGCCCCGCATCTGCTGCTTCATCATCCTCCCATCAGCCGGTGAACTTTACTCGTAGATTAGGAGAAATTGAAACCCATCTCTCCAACACCAATCTGGCGATCTCACTTCTGCGTAGCGACTTCGACACTATGATGCTCATAATGTCGAACATACAAGAGAAGATGGAGACTCTGGTGCCCTCTCCTAGAGACATCCGTACTGTTGCGCCACCATCACCACCTCCGCCTCCGCCTCCGCCTCCAGGTTTTTGAGGTGGCCGGTCCTTTGGCGCACAAGCCTTTCTCTTGTCTTATATTGTATTTTTGATCATCGACGGAGAAGAGTGTTTGTGGGTAGATATTCTTTGGTGTTTTATGTCATTATGTACGAAATGTAGTTTCAAATTTGTTGTGGTATGTACAGTGTAACGTATAAATGTTGTAGTATGATAGAATTCAGACCTTAATACACTGTCATTTAATTTGATACAATTGCATGACATTATGAAATTGATATATGTGATATATACATCGATGCTTACTTGAATCAATGTCCGAAATTGAAATTACCTATGTAAAAACTTTTTACCGTTATATGATTTACCCAGCGAGCACAACGGGCATAAATTGTGACCGTCCTTATATACGTTGTGATAAAACATTTACGTTTGCACACAATTACTCAGCGCGCACATCGGTCACATAATGAGTTTGACCGATGTGCGGTCTGTGAGCATACCCGTATCTGATTATCTATAATTACTCAGTTCACACAACTGCACGTATTTGTGACCTTTTTGCGCGAGGAGCCAAACTCGTTTTATGAATTCTAGGGCTGACCAGGACAAGATAAAGAGTGGCTAGGATTTGATCCTGGGAAATCAATGGCTGAGATTGGATTTTATGAAAATTTTAGTTGGAAAACTTATATTTTAGTGGGAAAAGTGTCTTGGAAACCAAAACTTTGAAATTAGAAGGGTCTTTGGATAGATTGTGGAGATTAAATTTGGGGGGGACGTGCCATGGGAACCTAAACTTTGAAATTAGAGGTGCCTTGGGAAAGATTGTGAAGATTAAATTTAGGGGAGAAATGCCTTGGAACCCTAAACTTTGAAATAAAAAGTGCCTTGGGAAAGATTATGTAGAAGCATGATCCATTAACTTAAACAAAATAAAAAATTTAGTGTAAAACAATTTAGCGGAACAACAAATTAAATACTTAAAAGTGCCTTGAGTAATATTGTACAAACATAAATAATTTGCTCATCTTGCATAACAGCCATTATTTTCCCCGTTGTGCGCGTTGAGCAATTTTGTTATTGGCCTTCAAGTTTGCTCAACGAGCACCGTAAAGTCCAAACCTTCTTGGGAACATCATCTGGCTGAAACAGTTTGTTGTAGATTCACTCGTCTTTATGTCCAATACAATATCACGCACAGTGACTCTACTGTAGTCTATCGTCCTCATCAATGGGCCAGTCCAATTCGTCTATAAATAGCCTCTCTTCCCACTAGACCTTGTCAACCACTCCACTTCTTAATGATAGTATTCTAACTAATTCTTTCTGTTTCTACTTCATACACTATTTTTTCTTCACAATGCTAAATATTTCCCGTTGTTCCTCACTGCTTCGTCTTCAACACACAAAGATGAACAATATACTACCGGCAATTGACGTGTACTGGAAGATGTTATTTGCTCCTTCATATGTTCTACTACAGCAGCGGATTCTTCCGAGAAGAAGCAACCGTGATATATTTTTATATCAGTCCCTAAACGTAAAGTTGCATGTCTTTATACCCTATTTTTTTACTTAAATATGCTTTTTATCGTTCATAATTGATGCTTCTTCAACGCATACAGTGGCATGCGCTGAAGAATCCAGATCAGCCAACTTCGTTAAAGGAGTGGCTACTTATACCGTTATGGACGATCTGGATGCTAGTGATGATGGTGCGTGCTATTGGAGCTGATCATAAATGCCATCTTGCTTGAGCTGTTCAGCATGACTCTGTCACTGTGAACAGTTTTGCGTAGTGGGATTCAATGTACCATTAGGATATTCCCGTGATTGAATTTCATACCAGTTCCAAACTGTAAAGTTGCAAAATGTTTAGCTGTAGTTTCAACTTTGTTGTGTAATGTACAGAATAATCCATAAATGTTGTAGTATTTTGGAATTCAGACCCTAATACAAAAATGATATAGGTGATATATATGTCCGACGTTGATATTACTGAGCAAAATTGTTTACCGAACTATAAATAACATTTATGCATTATGTACATTATAATGCATAATGCTGTAGTTTGTTAGAATTCAGACCTTAATACTATGTCATTTAATTTGATACAATTACAGGACAATACAAAATTGATATAAGGTCATATATACATTGATGCTTACTTGAGTCAATGTCCGACATAGATATTCTGATCAAACACTGTTCACCTAACTATAAATTCCCCAGGGCGCTCAACAGGCTCATGCTATATGTTGTGATAAACTATTTACGTGTGCACACAGTTACTAGCATGCACAACGTTCGTATCGATTTGTTTGACCGCTGTGCGCGATGAGCAAAACAGTTTCTTGTTATCAACCATTACCCAAATCACACAACTTTTGCTCGCAGAGCCAAACTGTATGCAATTAAACACAATAAACCATCGCACACAACAGTCAGATGCCATGACCGTTGTGCGTGCTGAGCAAAGCTGTATTACATGCTCTATTACCCACAGTTAATCATCACGCCATATGGGCAACATTAGGTAAGGTGGCGAGCACTGATCAAATTACACGCAAAACTTTCGTAACGAATAATTGCTCTGCGCGCAAAACGGATCAAAATACACCCCGCTGTGCGCGTTGAGAAAAGTGGACGTTACCAATAGTTACTCTGCACCCACAACGTTCAATACAAAATCCCCATAATTAATAACTTCAGCGCGCACAACGTTCAATAAAAAATCCCAATAATAAAGAAGAAAACAAAATTGGGGGAATTAATTAATGTCAGAGTCACTTCAAACTGACAGGCTAGTAAAAAAAATTACCATTGAACTTATCTGATGCGCAATAGTTGATTGATGGACATTTAAGAGATAAGACAACACATATCAGACCTTTTTTCAGAATAAGACAGCAAAAATATCTACATTTCTTTAATTTGTTAAAATTTGATCCTTAGTGCGGGGTATATAAAAAGGTATACATTTATAAAATATAATACAGCGCGCACAACGGATTTAAATACACCCAGCTGTGCGCGTTGAGCTAAACGGTCGTAACGAATAATTCCTCTGCGCGCACAACGTTCAATACATTTAATTCCCATAATTCCCATAATTTATTACATCAGCGCGCACAACGTTCAATACATTTAATTGATAAGACAACACATATTCGACTGTTTGCAGAATAAGACAGCAAAAAGATATACATTTCTTTGATTTGTTTAAATTGTCCCTTAGTGCGAGGTATATAAAAAGGTATACATTTAGAATATATAATACAGCGGGCACAACGGAACAAAATAAACACAGCTGTCCGCGTTCAGCGTAATGGTCGTAATGAATACTTACTCTGCGCGCACAACATTCATTACAAAATCCTCATAATTAATAACTTCAGCGCGCACAACGTTCAATTAAAAATCCCAATAATAAAGAAGAAACACAAAATATTTGTAGATTAATTACTGTTCAAACTGACATGCAAGAAAAAAAATCATAATTGATGCAAATATAATGGCAGCAGTTGATTGATGGGTGTAAGGAAATTTAAGTGATTTGACAACACATATCTGATAGTTTACAGAATAAGACTGCAAAATTATTCACATTTCTTTGATTTGTTAAAATTTTAGTTTTAGTGCGCACCGTGCGGGGTTTTTAAATTGTAAACATTTTGGATATATAATACAGCGCGCACAACGGATCAAAATACACCCAGTTGTGCGCGTTGAGAAAAACGGTCGTACGAATAATTACCAAGCGCGTACCACGTTCAATACTAAATTCCCATAATTAATATCTTCCGCGCGCACAACGTTGAATAAAAAATCCCAATAATAAAGAAAACACAAAATTGGGTGGAGAATTAATTAATGTTGAGACTGACATGCCAGATAAAAAAATCAAAATTGATGCAAATAAAATGCGGAGCAGTTGATTGATGGGTATATAGACATTTACGTGATAAGACAACACATATCCGACAGTTTACAGAATAAGATTGCAAAAATATTCACATTTCTTTGATTTGTTTAAATTTGCGTCTTAGTGCGGATTGTGCGGTTTATTTAAAAAGGTATACATTTATAAAATATAATACAGCGCGCACATCGGATCAAAATACACCCCGCTGTGCGCGTTGAGCAAAACAGTCGTAACGAATAATTACTCTGCGCGCACACCGTTCTATACAAAATTCCCATAATTAATTACCTCAGCGCGCACAACGTTCAATAAAAAATCCCAATAATAAAGAAAACACAAAATTGGGGGAGAATTAAATAATATTCAGACTGATGGGTGTACAGACATTTAAGTGATAAGAAACACATATCTTACTGTTTACAGAATAAGATATAAATGGATGGGTGTACAGAATAAGGTGTACAGACATTTAAGTGTTGATACTCATGGGTCACGCTGTTTGATTTGGGGCGTTCACATCGCTATAAATGGATTTATGAGTAATATTGTATAAACATAAATAATTTGCTCAACTCGCACAACTGCCATATTTTTACCCGTTTTGCGCTTTGAGCAATTTTCTTAGAGGCAATCAATTTTGTTAGCGTCAATTTCTGTAGCCCACAGTAACCCAACTGTAGTCTCAGCCTCATCCATGCGGACCATACCCAGTCCAATTCGTCTATATAAAGTGATTCACTTCCCTCTAGACATCGTCAACCACTACTCCTCTCGATTATAGTGTTCTATATGGTTATACCTATACACTATATTTTCTTTTACATGCTAAATTTTTGTTCTTACTACTGAATGCTTCGTCTCCGACACAAAGAGCCAGCCAATAAACTTGCGGCAATTGACGTGTTGCTGAAATTGAATTCGTCACATTTATATAGGCATCAAAGATGGAGTTTGCTACTTCAGATATCATCAACGATGGTGTTGGCTCCTTCAGAAGAAGCACACGATGTTTTCGAATGCTTCACATTGCCATCAGCCTGAAGGTGCCACCAAGGTATCGGCTCTCAAACTGCGCAATCTTCTCTGAAACTGTGCATCCTCATTTGTTCCCATGCTCAGAAGAATTTCTTACGCGTGCCATTATTGCATTTCATACCAGTGCAAAATGTGAAGAATCTCTATTGGAGCTGCTCATAACTGCAATATCCCCAGGACACACGGTCACGGCATGAGAACTTGTCGTATGAGCAAAACTGTATTCCATTGCTCAAAGTTAATCAGCCCGCCCTGCGTCCAAAAGTAGTGACCTTTGTGTCCACTAAGCAAAAATATTAACTATACTGTGATTTGTCACATTTACTCTCTTCTGATATGATGTTGTATGTTTTTTTTGGAAAAACTTGGACATGCACCGCAAGCGTATCGGTGTATTTAGATTTTTCTCTTTTGGTAATCGAAACCAGATGTTTTTTTTGCCGTTGTGCGCGTTGAGTATAAAAAGGTCTACCTTCAAGCAATTTTTCTCTTCGCGCACCACCGCACTCGGATACTAGTTGGAACAACGTCTGGCTGGTATCCATCTGCCATATATTCACGAGCACGAACTGTTACTCTACGGTGTTTCCATCCTCGTACTTGGTCAGTCCAACTCGTCTGTATATGGTTTCCGTACCCAACAGACCTCATCAACCACTACCCCAGGTGATTATAGTTCCTTTATCTGATTCTCTCTGATTCTTCTAATACATTGTTTTTTCTTCAAATTTGTAATTTTGTTGTTGTTCATGAGTGCGTCGTCTACAGCACACAAAGATGGCCAATATACTAGCGGCAAGTGCCGTGATGCAGAAATTGTATACATCACCTTTATATGGCGGCGAAGATGTTCTTTTGCTCCTCTTCGCATGATCTGTTCTTCTTCATTACAGCTTCATTCTCGTCGCGAAGATGTTCTTTTGCTTCTCTTCGCATGTTCTTGCAATCATTACAGCTTCATTCTCGTCCATGCCAACTTGCAAAAATTCTTTGACCCTTCGTAAGTTCCGTTCAGAATCATTGCATACATAACTGCTTGATGATAACAACTGTTCTATCTTATATCTAAGTCTAATTATATTTACTTTTTTATTCTATCTTTTTCTAGGGGAGTTTGTACTTGCTGGTATCCCTCCTGCTCCCAAGGGTGTTCGAAGTGTCATGGTTTGCCTTGAGATAGATGCCGACGGTATCTTGAATGCCTCTACAGAGGAAAGTATGTGTGCAGAAAATAAGATCACTATCACTAACGATAAGTGCCACGTAGACCCAGGAGGAGATTGAAAGGATGTTCCTTGAGTCAAAGAAGTATAAAGCAGAAGATGCAGCGAACAAGAGAACGGCGGAGATGGAGTGTTATGTTCATTGGAATGCATAAATGTTGTAGTATGTTGGAATTCAGACCTCAATATAATGTCATTTAATGTGATACATTTGCAGCCCATTACACAGACCTTAATACAATGTCATTTAATGTGATACATTTGCAGCCCATTACAAACTTGTGATTGGTGATATATACATTGATGCTTGCTTAAATCAAATTCCAACAATGAATTTTAATGGGAAAAATTAGTGAAAAGTAATATACAAAGATTTACACACCGCGCACAACTGGCAAACGGCGTGAACGTTGTGCGCGTTTATAAATTTTGATCGAGGTTAACGATTATGCTCACATCGCTCCGCACGTCAGTGGATCTTTATTTGGGAACAGCATCTGTGTAATACATACAATAAATACCCGAGGTACAAGATTATTCTGTATATTCACGAGAAATCGTCTGTTGACCTTTATTTAGTAGAAGTGCTACTTATGTTTATACCTGCTTCCTTTTACCCCTGGACACTAATTAATCATCCCACATAATTGCTCAGCGTGCACAACTTGCAACAGAAATGAAAGTTGTTCGCGCTAAGCAACGCTTTCTACAATTACCGAGTTTTGCTCGTCGCGCACAACGGTGTTATTTAACAATCCGTTATGCGCTCGGAGCTAAACTGTATACAATTACACATTACACACAATTACTCATCGCGATCTTAAACGGAAGGTCATTCTCCCGCCAGTCTCGTCCTCGGTGACGGGGCCGTGTCGGCCGTCCAACAGGGTTCCCGGGTGTCGACCTGGAATCAGGGGGAGGAAGTAAACGCTCTCACTCGGCGTCTGTTGCAAAAATCCCCTTCATTAAAATCTGAAAAAATTACATATGACTTAAGTACCAAAAAAAATTACATATGACTCGCTCGCGAGCATCAGTCTTACAAAAGTAACGATTCCCAAAATTTAGGAAGACGACGCACCGTCGACTGTAAAGAGGTCCTTTATCTCTCTCCCCACCCTTTCCATCTTGGCGGTGACCCGAGATTTGAAAGCGTCGACCTCTTGCTCCTTCTCGAGAAGCTTGGCCTGAAGGGCAGCAACCTCCTTCCTCGATGCCTCAAGATCAGCTCGGAGTTGAGAACGCTCTCTACCCCACTGATCTTCCAACTGCTTCTTGGCGCTTGACAAGGCGGCAAGGCTGGATTGCGCGTCCGAGGCCGCCCAATCCGACTTGCCCTTGGCGGCCATTATCTTCCCCAAATCTTCCTCCAGCTTCTTCACCTGAGCTCTGAGCTCAGAAGCCTCGTTCTCGGCATCCGCCACCCGGCGCTGCCCCTCGATCAGTTCGCGAGCCCTGCGGCGTAGACATGCCCCGAAAATGGTCACCTGCAGATGGCGACAATCAGCAAAACCAGAAGGGGAAGCAAAATTCGGAATGCACATTGGCAACGAACCTGAAGGCCACTGCGAACGAAGCAGTTGGCCATCGTCTCAAGGTCGACCCCATTCAGGAAATCGACATCCCTTGGCAGAGTGATATTCTCCGCCAGACGAGCCCCCGTCCCAAAGTCCAGGAGGGCCGACTCGACCGTCCCCACGACGTACGGTGGCCGATAGGTCTCCCCGTGAATCTCCCCATGATGGCCAGACCCAATGCGGTTCGACTGCAGAAGGTGGCCGAACTCTGGAGGTATGGGGCCGACGGAAGGGACCGGAGAATCAATGTCCTCGTATGGCCACCCGTCGTGTGGCGTGCTGGAGGACGATGCGCCCCCAACTCGAGGATCCGAAGGAGCCGCCTTCAAAGACCGCGCAGCTTGACTTGAGGAGCATCCAGCCTCCCCCAACTCCAGCATGCGGTTCCCCGATTCCTCCGATTCCTCCGATTCCTCCCATTCCTCCCATTCCTCCTCTTCCTCCTCTTCCTCCTCTGCCCTCTTCCTCTTACTGCCTTCTTCATTGGCCCGTTCCATCTCTGAAGTAAACTCTCTGTATGCTCCTCCCGCCATTTTTGTTTCTGGAAGAAATAATAAGATGATGAGATTTCCTCGGAGCGCTAAAGCCATTGGCCTCACCTCCAATTTCTTTTATTACGCGAACGAACGGACAAGATGAGCGAAACGTGTCGGAATTTTGGCAAAAACAACGGTTGAGATAGGCGAAAGGTTTTGGCGGCCTTAATCCAAATTCGATGCTTCGAATGCCGTGCCCTATTAAAGGAAATTACCTATCAGTCGGCCTCGATCCGCGTTTATAATCGAGAACGAATCACGGGGGCCAATGTTGAACCCGTGTACGGCACCGAAAAGGTATGGGGTTATTGCTCATCGCACAAAACGACTCAAACCCTATAATTGCTCTCCGCACACGCCCACTAAAAACTCACAATTGCACACAGCACACAAACATTTTTTTTCCCATCCACGTTTACATGTGAAAGGGTAAATTTATTATTCGTATCACCGTTGCATAATTGTTAAGAAATTCCATGTCACAACTAGTCCTTACATAAAGTTTGGAAATGGTGCATGTCAGCAGGCAGAGTGTATGATACATCTACTGTAGTATAGGCAGTAACAACTATACTTATGAACATGTGAAAGCGTGCACGTGCAACAGGCAAGGTGTACAACAATGGATCGACACATGCAACAGGTAGAGTGTAATGCAAGACTGAGGTGCATTCAATCATTGAGATACAAAAACAGTCAATTCAAAGTGTCAAATAATACATCTTATGCATGTAGTCCTCATCTAAGGGTGTTAGTGTTACGATTTGATGTATGATGAGAGACTTGTACTTTTGCCCATCTTTTTTTGAGTGAGTTGTGAATAAGAAGATGTTGGTGTATGTATAAGATGTATCAATGTATCATTAAAATGGAATATTGTGTTATTTTCTCAGTCTTTTTATCTGTGTTGGAGTTTTACTTGTACTTCCCTGCAAGTGCGAATACATGATAAGGATCCGTACTTATCGGATAACCCGGGGACCGGGTCGCATTGAATGAAGGCCAGTCGAACGAATTCTCCCGCCCATGGGGAGTGGTATTCGAAGTGCCGCCTCTGTGAGACTTTGACACGTGTCCCTTACTGACGGCTTGGATTCGAAGGGACCTTCAGTATAAAGCCTTTCTCCTTTTAAATTCTGCTTTACCCGTTGCTCGTTACCCTGATTTTCATCTTTTTTGCTCAGATGGTGGGTCGGGATTTCAGTGAAGACGTTCCTAACGTTCCTCACCATCCGCCCTTGGGCACGGCCGAACCTTCGCCCTTCGTGGCGAATCAGATTGATTCGCCCTCCGGTCTCGACCTCGGAGAGGGGGACGTGGCGGCCGTCGAGCAGGGTTCCCGTGTGTTAACCGGGAATGAGGAGAAGAAGAGACGCTCTCACTCGTGGTCTGAAGGTCCCGAGAGGAAGAAGAAGAGGAGTGAGAGTAGTCCAGCTGTCCTTCCGAGTGACCGCTCCTTCAGGGAGAAACTGGCAGACTCTCTGGTATGGCATATCCAGCATGTCGGACCCTTTTTTCTTCAACGACTGTTTTGTTGATGGCGACATTCATCCCTGCGGTCTTGCAGGTTTACCCGGTTGCTGTAGATGGTCTTGAGGCGGCCTTGGCGCAGGAGCGCCTGAGGGCTGAGGCGGCTGACCAATCAGCCAAGGAGGCCCACCAGTTCAAACTGAGAGTTGCAGAGCTCACCTCGGAGGTGGGATGTTTGACGGAGGCTCTGGCTGTCGCCAAGAGTTCGGCCAAGTATGCTGAGGATGCACTGTCCCTCGCCCGGGAGGAGCATAGAAAGGCGAAAGGCGCTCTTTGGGCCGATATAGGCGACCTGCGGGAAGTGGCCCATGGTCGGATCGTAGCTGAGGTCCAGAGGGACTATGGGGATGTCCTGGCTCCGAAGATCGTGGAGTCTATCCGTGAGGGATTCCGGGAGTTCTCGGCCATTTTTGCTGCTCAGATCGAGAAGTCCTTCTGGGATGGTTTGGCAGCGTTCGAGGCGCGGGGCCGAAGAATGCTTCCCCGACCTCCGGTTGTCCCTGGTCACCCTACTGGTTCGGGAGAAGACGAATCGCCTGGGGACGCCTCTTCTCGAGCTCCTGCATCATAGGTGGATCGAACCCTTTTTTGTTTCTCCTTTTTGTTCGTTGTACTTGGAGTTATTTTTGATCAATGGAAACAATTTCTAGAATGATTTCTTGACAATTGGCGTGACCTGCTGTAACAGATAAATTATAAGATATGAGATCGACAGCAGCATATAGATTTCTCGAATGATAGGCATCATCCTCATACTCTCATAATTAAAACTTTGGGTATTAAGTTTTAGTTTGTACCCGCAGACCTAGGAATTCAAAGCCACACTAGCTGCATTTTGAACTAAAATACCAGATAAATCATTTTTCATAGATACAGCTTTCAAGAGATTCAGTTTTCAGCACATTTAATGATGGGCTTCATTACATAAATGCTTTTCATACCACTGCCACTTTTTCTTTGGTGATGAGCTTGATGACTGAGCCCACAGGCATGGCCAAAAGGCTGAAGAGGAAATTGACAAACTATTTGCCCGCTTCCGCGAACAACACTCTCTTCATCCCCTTGTCTATGAAAAGCTTCAACCTCGTTTGGGTGGCCATCTTCACTGCTGCAGCAAACCGGGTGATGGTTTGTTTAAGCTATGGTCTCTGGTTGTTTGGGAATGGTTAGCTTGATATGGTCAGAGTAATATTTGAGCAAGGTTACTTCTTTCTCATGCCTTTCACAGCACTCGAAGTGTTGTGGTTGAATATAATTTGTGGGTATGGAAGCCATTTATAGACGAATTGGACTGCCCTTGGATGAGGATGAGCCTACAGTCGAGTGTAGCATTACTCCTTCCTCATGACTGATAACCATCACTCGCAGTGTAGAGGTTGAAGAGGGCTTGTGCGTAGGAAAGCCATTTTATAGACGAATTAGACTGGCCTTGGATGAGGATGAGTCTACAGAAGAGACCCCGTGAGTCTACAAAGCATTGATCGTGAATGTACATAAGATTTTATTCATCGCGCACATCTTCCAAAATTATTTGCTCTCCGCGCAAAACGGCCGTATTCTTGCCGGTTGTGCGCGTTGAGCTATTTTGTTTGCTCAACGCGCACCACCACGGTCATACATTATTGGGCACTCAATCTGCTGTAGATTCACGGGCATTCTTCTGTATAATCACAAGCAATTTGCTGTAGACTCACGGGGTCTCTTGTGTTGCCTCCCAGTAACTCTACTGTAGTCTCATCCTCATCCAATGGCATCCAAAGTCGTCTATAAATGGCTTCCCTTCCCACAAGCCCTCGTCAACCACTACACTTCTTGATGATATTATTCTATCTTATTGTATCTTATTCTAGTTATATGATATTTTCTCTACGACATTCTATTTTTTCCTTCATCATTGCTGCGTCCTCAACACTCAAAGATGGACAATATACTAGCGTCTAGTGACGTGATGCAGAAATTGAATACATCACATATATATTGATTCGAAGATGTTCTTTGCTCCTTCATATGTTCTGTTTGTCGTCATTGAAGCTATCACCTTCCATGCACACCCGTTTCTTCACTGCTTGTATATGCTCCTTGATACTTCGTTGCAGACATCACTGCTCGATGATAATAAATGTTCTATCTTATTCTAAGTCTACCCGTACAATATTTTTAGTTAATTATGCTTTGTTATGTGTTCATCACTGATTCTTCTTCAACGCAGACAGGGGGACGGATGGCCAAGATACAATGAAGCAAGTGACGCTGATGCAGCTGCTGGAGCAGCTCATAAATGGCAACAAACTTTAAATTTTTTTCATGGTGGGAATCCCTGTATCCCTCGTATAGTCTAGTGCTTTAATTGCTTAGTCGGGCAAAAACTGTGATGTTGCAAAATGTTTAGATGTAGTTTCTACTTTGTTGTGTTATGTACATTTGAATGCATAAATGTTGTAGCATGTTGGAATACAGATCTTAATACAATGTCATTAAATTTGGTGCAATTGCATCACATTACAAAATTGCGTGATGCTAACTTGAAGTACCCACAATTACTCAGCTCTCACCAACGGCAACAGCATTGAACGTTGTCCGAACTGAGCACAACTGTCTACGATTACCAACATTTACTCATCGATCATAACCGTCAAAGTTATGAACCGTTGTGCGCGTGCGGCTTAACTGCTTACAATTACCCATATTACTCAGCGCGCACATCCGTAACATTATTGAACGTTGTGTGCGCTTATTAGGAAGCCTGTAAAATTACCAAGTTTTGATCAGCGCGCACAACAGGTAAAAGTTGTAAACGTTGTGCGCGCGGAGCTAAACTGTATACAATTACCCACCATTACTCATCGCGGACAGCTACATGCCTGATTCTCTTGAATCTTCATTCTCTTCAGCTCTACTGCTTCTGCTTCTTACTCCTTAATCCCATTAATTTTCTTGACATTTGTCAGGTTCTGCAGCAACAGAGAAATTATAAGATATGATATCCGCAGCATCGGATATAGGTCTCGAATGATAGGCATCATCCTCATAGGCTTATAACCAAGCTGATACAAAATTGTTGCCTTTAGGATACAAAAATGTCATCCTTCATATCACAGCCTTGTTAAGTCATCGGGCGAAGATTTTTCCTACAGAGATTATGGAGCAATGATGTTACAATAATTTATACTAGTATATAAAATAGTAACCAGCTGTGCTCATATATACCTTATTTCTACCAGTTGTGCTCATACGACAAGTTCTCATGTCATGACCCTTTTCTGCACAAACACTGCATGTCCTTGTTCTTGTTTGACTTTGTTCTTGTGAGACTTGTATTCCAGACGGAATCCTTGACGCCACTCGTGGTCGGCCTTTAGTTCTAGCTTTTGCAGGATCATGCATAATGACATCATTTACTCCCACTTCTTGTTTGATAGGTGCACTGGACCCCACCTGTGATCTTGGCTCTCCAGAAGCAGTTTGCGCTTTATTAGTCATATTATGCTGGTCCAAACAACTGTTTGCCCACCCAAAGACGACATCAAACAGAAGGGGATCTCTTGTTACCGCCTCCACGACTTTATCGAATGATGAACGAAGTCTCCAGGCTTGAAGTGGAGTAATTTGGGTTAGACGCACTCCGTGTACTGTGCTAGTCGACGAGGCCCCAAGATTCATGATGCTATGTCTTGCATTTAGAGTCCACCTGGGTAAAATATATCTCTCAGGGATGGCTTGCATATCATACTTTTGCTTCATCATATATAAAATTTGCGTGCATAGCAAACCTTCAGTCACCGCCCTTGCACACGTACACCTGAACATTCCCTTAGATATATTGCATTGAACATTATGCACGTAGCTCTTTCCATCAATCCGCATAGTTACTCTATACGTGCTCGTGTCCCCATCCGTGCTCGTGTCCCCATCCGTGCTCACCCTTTCGTGCCGACAGTATAAAGTATTTTTGAAACGATTTTGAAAAATGGAAAATATGTTTCTAGTATATACCTTTGCGGCATGAACCTCTAACTCATGCATGCCGCTAAATTCTGGTTTGTTCCGCATACAAAAAGTATCTTCTCTCTCCTCTTTGTCTCGCTGAACTTTTACGGCTTTATCATATTGATCAATGAACTCGTATAATGGAGTCATACAGTTTACGTATCCATCAAAATACGCGTTCATGCTTTCACTCCTTTGGCTGGACGCCATGCCTACACACAAAACAAGAAATGAATACCATGTGCTGAGTTTATTTTGATCATATATTTTTACACCGATCTCTATCGTATTAACATTCATACCCGCAAAGAAAGTATCCAGTAGGTACGCCTTAATCCAATGCTGTGCTTTCTCATGCATCGTATGCAACCACTTCCAGGCTTTCATTTCATTTTTTTTGTTTTTCTGTCAATGGCTCCTGAAATTCCGTTTGGTACTTCTCCATTAAGATGCACCAACAATTCTCAGCTTCTTCAACATTTTGACTGTTCTTACACCAGTTTGCATAGTCTTCTTCAAATTCAGGGTTATAAGAAGACCGCAATGAACGTAGATGCTCATCTTCGTGCAGACTGATATGCCATATGCAATACCTGTGTTTTGTATTTGGAAAAACTCTTTTGATTGCATTGCATATTGCCGGGTCTTGATCGGTGATGATAGCTCCTAGTGCTTTATCCCACATACATGTTAACCACTGTCCGAATAACCAAACAAAGGTTTCTTCCTTCTCATCAGCAAGAAGAGCACATCCAAATAAAATAGACTGTTTATGATGATTGACACCTGTAAAAGGTGCAAAAGGCAACATGAATCTATTTGTCTTATAAGTGACATCAAATACAACAACATCTCCAAACTGGCTGTATGATGTCCTCGCCCTTCCATCAGCCCAAAATATACTCCTGCATACATTCTCTTCATCATGCTCAATAGCATAATAGAACTGAGAGTTTGTAGCTTGCCTTTTAATAAATTGTTCTATTACTCTAATGCATTCCTTCCCAATGTTGTTCTTTCTTTCTACTCTCCCATGATCAATGCATTGTTGCGTAGTAATATTGACATTACTACTACTCGTGGCATTTAGAATCCTTGCAATCTTTGCAGGTCCTACTCCACAGCCACGCATCTGATCAACTAAATTCCTACATGTTCCGTCCATCTGCGATCTTTTATGTGACCGTAGCATCTGGATCTTCGCTGGGCTTTTTATCAACTCATGATTATGATCATCATTAAAGGAGTTTATCCGCCATACTCCTCCGGTGATTTTATGAACTGTCATTCGAGCCATACAGCCTTCTCTCTCGTTTTTCCTTCGATTAACGTCCCTCCCTATCTCCCTCTTATCTTTTAAGCTTTTATACCCTTCTTTGTTGCACGTATACTTCCTCCTCGTGGTATTGCCATCTTTTCCCTTTCCCGTAGATCCCTTTCGGGTTGCAAAACCTTTCATTGCTGCATATGTATTATAAAATTGATACGCATCTTCTTATGTTTGAAATGTCATTCCAACATGTGGGCTGCCTTTTTCACTATCACTATGCCTATCCTCTTGATATACGCTGTTTGCACTGTCATTTTCAGCTTCAATCTCATTTGACATCTCCTGATCATGCACATAGGGTTCACTCTCTTCGATTTTCATTTTCTACATTAGAAACAAGTAAAAATATCAGTAATATTACCGCATCATGACTGCTATACATGTCTATCCAAGTATCAGTCGATCATCATCAGCATGTTAGTTGAAACCCCACTACTATTACTAATCATGTTAAAACCTTGCGTATTATATCTATTCTTTTTCAATCTGATCTAATTGTTACCATCATATTTGATGACCGGATCAAATCCATCAAAAAATCAAACATATCAACCGTTTTGCGCGGTGGGCAATATTATGTACGCCATTCGCTCCATGTTGTTGTGCTATATGAGCTGCTTCGGCAAGTTTTGATGGACATCTCATATTGCTCAACGCGCACAACGGGTGCGATGTTTGAAGGGTTGTGCGCGGAGAGTAATTTCCATCGCAACACCTCGCTAGTTTGGAAATTACTCACCGCGCAAAACGAGACAAAAATTTAGTCCGTTGTGCGCGGAGAGGAATTTCCAGGCTAATGGAAATTGCTCCCCGCGCAAAACCCTTCAAAAATTTATCCTGTTGTTTGCGTTGAGCAATATGAGATGTCCAACAAATTAGGGATGGCGATCCTTACCTCGATGGAGGAGAGTAACAGGGGAATCAACGAGAGTGTGATGGCATGGATTTGGGGGCGATCTTAGGCGTGGGCTGTTGAAATCGAAGACCTTGTGCAAAACTGGGGATCTACTCCAGCTTCTGCGTTTTGCGCCGGAGTGAGCAAAAGAATTGGTGGCGATTGCTCCAGCTTCTGCGTTTTGCGCCGGAGTGAGCAAAATAATTGGTGGCGATTGCTCCAGCTTCTGCGTTTTGCGCGGGAATCAGCAAAAGAATTGGTGGCGATTGTATTTTAGTACAAAAGGGGTTAAAGGTAATTTAGTACAGAGGCGCGTTAAAAAGAGCTTAAAGGGCGTTTTGGTAATTGCACAAAAAGGTCAGATATTACCATGATCGCTGATCGGATCGGACGGTCAGGAGGGGTCGAGCGCAGGAATCCCATCTGAGCACGAGCTCAGGCGCATTTTACCCTATATATATACATATATATATACATACATATATATACATATATATACACATATACATGTATATACATATACATATGTATATATATGTATATATATGTATGTATATACATATATATATATATATATACACATATATATACATATATATATACATATATATATATATATATGGGTACAGTGTTCCTAGGGTGACTCCTTAGATCAAATCTAAGGAGTCGCCCCCATTTTCTCTCATCTCCCACAATTTTTTTGGATTTTATTTTTCATAGGATTGTTGGTCACATCATGGATGATCAACATACCAAAAATCAAGTCATTCCAATACTTTAAAAGCCCACATCTACCCCTTGCAACTTCAACGGTCTGAAAACGTGCTGAAAACCCCATAAAGTTGCAAGGGGTAGATGGGGGCTTTTAAAGTATTAGAATGACTTGATTTTTGGTATGTTGAGCATCCATGATGTGACCAACAATCCAATGAAAAATAAAATCCAAAAAATTGTGGGAGATGGGAGAAAATGGGGGCGACTCCTTAGATTTGATCTAAGGAGTCACCCTAGGAACACTTTACCCTCTATATATATATACTAGTCATAACCCGTGCCCGCGGGCACGGTTCATTTAACATTTTCCCCGCGAAATCTTTGTTCCCCGAAAAATTATTTACACAGCCAAAATTTAACAGAACAGTATATTAGCGTAAAAATATTTAAGGTACGGGCACCTTCGACGCAGGCGTCTTCGGCGTGGAACAACAAATTTGGCGTCGAACAACAAATTTGGCGCACGTGCCTTCGACGCAGAACAACAAATCTTTGTAAAAAAATTTAGCGCATCGCGGGCGCCTTCGGCGCAGGCGCATGTTATTTCCCCCGCGAAATCTTTGTTCCCCAAAAATTATTTCCACAGCCAAAATTTAACAGAACAATAAATTAGTGTAAAAATTTTAGCGGCACGGGCACCTTCGGTGCAGAACAACAAATTCGGCGCAGGCGCCTTCTGCGCGGAACAGCAAATTCGACGTCGAACAACAAATTTGGCGCCCGCGCCTTTGGCGCGGGACAACAAATTAGCGTAAAAAATTTAGCTCGGGCGCCGGAACAACAAACATCAGGGTATTTTTACGGTAATTTGTTGTTCTGCTAAATTGTTTTACGCTAAATTTTTTATTTTGTTTAATTTAGTGGATTATTATTCTCCACAATCTTTCCCAATGCATTTTTAATTTCAAAGTTTAGGTTTCCAATGCACTTCTCCCCCCAAATTTAATTTTCACACTCTTTCCCAAGGCACTTCTAATTTCAAAGTTTATGTTCCCAAGGCATTTTCCCCCAAAAAATTTCACAAAATCCAATCTCAACCATTGATTTACCAAGATCAAATCTCAACCACTCTTTATCTTGTCCTAGTCAGCCCTAAGATTCAAAAAACACTGTCAAATGTATAATAGATATATATATATATATATGGGTAAAGGGGTTCTAGGGTGCCTCCCTAGATGAAATCTAAGGAGGCACCCTTGTGGCTTCATCTCATCCCCTCATCCAAAAGGTAGATCAAAGCCAAATCTGAAAATTACTTTTGCAAAAAAAACCCCTCCCGGCTTTCCCCAGAAATTACGCAATACACTTCCCGAAAAATCACGCAGCTACCTTCCCCAAAAAAATTTGGGACGCAGCTTCCTCAGAAAAAACTTGGGACGAAGTTCTCTTGAACAAAAAAAATCAAAATCATTCTTCGTGCGACCTCGGCTTCTCGAATTCCCTTTCTCCCTCCTCGCGCGACCTCGGTTTCCCTCCTCGTGCGATCTCAAGCCACATCCAGCGAACCAAGCCGACGGCCACCCTCTTCGTGCACCCCATCCAGCGAAGCAACCTCGCTGCTTCGTGCGCTAGATCGACCCAAGCCCTACTCGATCCCCATCCAGTGAACCAACCTCCGCGTCTTCCCTCTTCCTCTCATCCCCTCATCCAAAATCCTTCTCAAAATCCTTGCACCCCCTTCGTCAAAAAATAAGTTTCTTCTCCTCCTCCTCAAAACCCGTGCATCCCCTTCCGACGACCTGCACTCCACCCCGTGCCTCCCCACTCCGACACCCTGCCCCCCTCCGATGCCATGCCCACAGCTGCTTCAATCAGAAGCTTCAATCGGTTCAAACCCTATCTTAGCTTCTCGATCCTCAAGGTGAGCTCGAGAAATTTTGCTTTTTTATTTGAGTTTTTCAATCAGTTTTTTAAATTTCTGATTTGGTTTATAATACGAGTTTATAGGGGCTTACTATAATATGAGTTTTATCATCCTGCCTTGCTATTGAGGACCACGACGTCCGTCAACGTCAATCAAGTCTCTAAATTTCTAATCTTTTGCAATGTCGGAGAGAGACGATGATCGTATATTTGTTGGTGGATCATCGTGTGATACTTCAGAACATCAACTTCAAGTTGCTTTGGTTGTTGAAGCTCAGGTATATCGAAATTAGGATATTAAATACTATTAACTGATAGTTAATCACAGTTCTTTAATTTTTGATAAGATTTTTGTTAAGCTCTAAAATTGAATGTACTTATTCATGGAATGTAATAGCTAACTTCAGTTTAAAAAAGAATGTCACTGATTTATGGGTCATGTTTCTATAAGAATGTCACTGATGACATATGGTTGGTTCGTGGAAGAATCAGTTCTTTATTTGGCCCTTCTTTGTTAGAAATTATTCATAGTATGCTTAAATTTGGTGATCTTGAGGAAGCATCTTCACATTGCCTTGAACCAGAAACATGTCCCTTTGGTGTCCCTGAATAAATTCCAGTAGTAAGATGACCATATAACTAACACATCAAATTTATCCAGAAATTTTTTTAAATTGAAAAAATATAGCGTTGTTGAAATTGTTGAAAATTTATTGTTGAAATTGTTGTTTTACTTTTTTCCCTTAATATAGATGCATACTGATACGGAGAATGTTGATGATGGTATCGTTGGACAAAATGTTCAAGATAAAGACAATCCTACCATCGATCCATATATTGGAATGGAATTTTCTACTCATGAGAAAGCTTATGACTTCTATAATGCATATGCCAAGCGTAAAGGTTTTGGCATTCGTAGGGGTCACACGGAATGGTCGAGAAACAAAGATGTATGTTTAACAAGAATGTTTGTGTGTGATAAGGAAGGCTATAAATATATGAAGGATAAACGTGAAGAATGAAAGGATGTGAACCGTCAAGCTGACACAAGAGTGGGATGCAAAGCAAAGATGGTTATTGGACTTGACAAAGAATCTGGAAATTGGATCGTTCGAAAATTTGATGGAGATCACATTGGACATACATTAACCACACCAAGTAAAGTCATGAAACATCATTCACATCAAAAACTTCATCGAGCTCCAGTGTGCAAGAAACTTATTGATAGTCTTGACGGTAAAGGATTACTCCCTTCAACTATTTGTAAGGTTGTAAATGCTACTTATGAAGGTGAAGATGATTATCTTAGTATGCGACAATGCCAAGATCGTCTTAAAATTAAAAGAAAAAGTAATATTGGTCAAGAGTGTGCCTTAATCATACAATATTTTCAAAATAAAATGGCTTCAGATCCACAGTTCTACTTTGCAATGGAATTAGATCTTGATCAATCAATTAGAAGTGTCTTCTGGGCGGATGGAAGAGCCCGAACATCATATTTACAATTTGGGATGTTGTTTCATTTGATTGCACATACAAAACAAATAATTTGAGCTTGCCATTTGCGCCATTCATAGGTGTCAACCATCACAGGCAATCTACACTTTTTGGATGTGCGCTACTAGCGGATGAATCTCAGGAGACATTTACATGGCCATTTAATGAATGGTTGAAATGCATGTCAGGTATAGCACCTTCAACAATCATCACGGATCAAGATAAGGCTATGTGTCCTGCAATTCACAAGTTCTTTTCTCAGACTCGACATCGTTATTGCTCATGGCATCTTCAGAAAAATGCCTTACAAAATATTCAATCGATGCAAAGAATGCATGGTGAGCAAATTTCTGCAGAATACAAAAAATGGTATTGGAGTAGTACCGAAGAGAAGTCTATGGAGCGTTGGGAAGAAATGCAAAGTAAATATGAATTGGATGGAAAAAATTGGTTAACACAGTTGTATAATCATCGAGATCATTGGGTACCGGTATTTCTAAAGAACATCTTTACGGCAGGCATGACATCTACTCAAAGAAGCGAGGGAACCAATGCATATTTTGATGGTTATGTAAATTCGCAAACCAAATTAAATGAATTTATAAACCAATATGAGAATGCAGTAGGAGCACGTCGAGCTGTTGAACTTGAGGCTGATTTTAAAAGTGCCAACTCAATTCCTATATTGAGCACATCACACCTAATTGAAAAGCAAGCTAGAGATTGCTACACAAGGAATATGTTTGATATCTTTCAAGAAGAGTTCAAGGAAAATGGCTCCATGTTTCATAAAAAATTATCAAAGGATGCTTCTATTATCACATATGACGTGTGGCCGATGATTGAAAATGATGAAAGCAAAATACGACATGAGCTTGTTGTCTTTGATACATCGCAAGAAATAACAATTACTTGCACATGTGCCAAGTTCGAGATGGGAGGAATTTTATGTAAACATTGCCTACACATTTTAGTGAAGAAACAAGTTTCAATAATTCCAGAAAAATATATCATGAGACAGTGGACGAAGGATGCTCGACATGTTGGTCGTGGAGTGGTTAGAAGTAGTCATACAAATAGTGAATGCCAACTTTCAATCATAAAACATTGGGCACTTAGAGCAAAATGCAACAAAGCACTAGAAGGGACAACATTGGCCAAAATGTTTCATGATGAGCTTGAGAACATGATCGATGAGTTTAATGAAAAAGTTGAAATTTATAAGGAAAAAAAGGAGAAAGAAGGTGATGGCCGTGTGGATGCTAGCAATAAAATGCCGATATCAACCATATTGGTATCTCCAAAACAAGCAACTCAAATCACTATTCGTGACCCCAACGGCCCGGTGGTCACAAAAGGTCGATCGGGACAAGCTAGTAGAATCAAAACTGGAATCGAGATATCACAAGAAAAATATATTAAGAAACAAAGAACTTGCGGATATTGCAAGCAAAAAGGTCATTATATAACCGGATGTCCGTTAGCTAAGGTATTATTGTGCTACATTCCTCTTTTTTTATTGTATTCATTAAATTTTTGCTATTGATTGGTGATAACAATTTTTGATGTTTTGTAGTTGAACAAAGCCGGTATTCAGGAGGAGCAAGGTGGAAAAATGTGAAATGTCTCTACACTTCCCCTAAAACTACACAAAAGAGAGACAATGGTAAAATGCAAATGCCTCTACACTTTTGCTCAATCAATACACTTTCTGTAGCAAATGCTCTAAATTTTTGTTGCCTCTTGTTTACATCTCTTTGTGGTCCATTGATGCTGATATTTGTAGCCAGTTCAAGCAAGGTAAAGCAAATAGTACTCTTCACCCTTGGGATCTGTTTGTTCCCCATATCAAGATACCATTTTTTATGTGTACTTTGCTGTATCATAACTTAGTATGGATACTGGAATTCCATACTTTAAATCTCCCATGATTTTACAGAAGTTGAAATGTCAATTGCCAAGATGTAGTCTGTTGAAATCCACACATTATACACTTGATGTAGTCCGGTGCTGGTTTTTTTCCTTGTTATTTTTGATATGTATATCTGAATTGTAGCATTTATATTGCTCTTTAAATCTTCTTCTATTTTTTTAGTGATGTCTGTTAATCCTCTTTTGGCTTAATACACAGAATAAGCTGATCACTGTCACACCAGATACCAAAGTGATTGGTTTGGTGACTTCAATCCAGTTTTAAGTCGCCACTGTCCCAACAACATCATCAATGGCCAAACACTAATATTGATTCCACAAAGGCACAACTTCTCAATGATTTTGTGGGGAGAGACAGAGGTCTGTAGATGAATATACAATAAAAGACCATTACATTCAAATTCTCAATGTATTTTAGTTTCTCCTTTGTGCCTTCACATCTAAACTTATCCATTTTACCCTGCAGGATAAAGAGTGAGAAAAATTAATTTGGTCAAAATGATGAAATGAAGGATTTGTTGCTGGATCGATTTGGGAGACGAGAACGAAGATGGATCAAGTTAAAGGTGGCATCAGAGTCTTCAACACCGAGCGCGAAGCCAATGCAGATGAAGAGGGCATCCGAGTCTACAACAGAAGGATTCGAAGAAATCAGAGTGAAAATATCAACATCTGCAGCTGCACGAGAGCATGACCTTCAGTACTGAAAACCGTTCAACTTTGTAAAACCATCGTGAATCTCCATTTCCTTCTCACAACACTGAAATCTGCCCCCGTCTTTTCTTGTAACTATACTTACGGAGCTATAGGATGGTCTGTGGAGCTTTCTTTTGAACATGAACAGAAGCTTTGCTTTGTGTATTGTCATTTTATCTTTTGACTTTTTCTATTTCTTCTGTTTCGTTTGGTGCATGAAAGAGATCATTAGGTTTCTCAGAATAGGCTTCTCTCTTCAAATGAGGCGACTTACAGTCTCTGCCCCTAAAATTTCTGTGTTGTGTTCATAGGATGCATTGAAATTTCTGTGTCGTGTTCATAGGATGCATTCAACTTCAGTTTCATTTTGTGCTTGTGGTTTACGAGTTACAACTGAAGCTGAGCTGAATTGTCCTGAGGTCAATTTACACATGCTTGCCTGCTTGTATTCTGCTACTTGGTGCTGGTGGTGCTTGACATTAATACATCAGCAATGTAAACTGATATGCAAGAACTTAAGATGAGTTAACTTTCTTTGGGTTACATACTAAAATCCATCCCATTTGCACGCATTCACTAGTAGAAATAAGAAAAGCATCTATTTGTTTATGCTCATGGATAAATCTGAGGGGAAATTTACAGAGATATCTGTGGGTAAAATTAAGACAATGCACTTAGAACATGTATAACCCTTGCAACATCTCCATCTCCAAGAAACACCCCATGTTTATCCAGGTGCTTAATTAAACACCCCATATTTATGCTTCTACTCTTCAACTTTTTGCCATTGGCATGAACACGAAGAAGACATATCAATGAATTCTCATTGAAGCATTTTATCAAACAGGTTGTGGATGCCAAGCAAACAAGACATCCCAAAGAATTTCCCATCACAATGAACCAAGTTTGCAATATGCTGAAAGAAGGACAATGATAAAAATCAAAAAATAATCCCCTCTACTCCCCTCAAATTCAAATCACTCCATAAAACTAAAGGTCTAATACATTAGTAAAACTAATTTTTTTGCATCCACCCTCCATCTGATCACAACCAGCATACTAGCTAAGCACGTTCAGTCACAAGCACCGGCCACCATCACACACGCTTGAGGCCAGCGACGTTCAGGCACAAGCACCGGCCACCATGAGAGGAAGAGGGATGACGCGGATGTTGGTTCGCTAGATGGGGATCGAGTAGAGCTTGGGTCGATCTAGCGCACGAATCAGCGAGGTTGCTTCGCTGGATGGGGTGCACGAAGAGGGTGGCTGTCGGCTCGGTTCGCTGGATGGGGCTTGAGATCGCACAAGGAGGGAAGCCGAGGTCGCGCGAGGAGGGTGAAAGGGAATTCGCTGTAAAAGGAGAAAGCCCTGAGTTTTTTTGGCGAAGAAGGAGAATGATCTTTTTGTTCAATAGAGCTCTGTACAAAATATGGAGAAAATAGGTTAAATAACAACGGTCAAAGTTGGGGTTTAATTTATACCATCCTTTTTAAAAACTTTGCCAAACTAACACCCTAACGAAAATTATGACGGAAATACCCCTAATAAAAAGTTAAAAAGTAAAATAACTGAGAAACACTCATATTTCACCGTCGTTTGCACTCCTCCAGTTTGCCGCCCAAACTCGCCCTTCTTCCTCAACTCCGACCAGCCCTCCGGCGATCCCGTCCTGATCCGCAGCTCACGCAACTGCAACGCTCCCAAACAACGAACCATCAAAGCCGTCGCCGCGTCGCCAACTCATACGCCTTAGCCCTCGCAAAGCGAAGACGACCCAGAAATCACAGCACCGCCATAATCAAGCGACTTTTTGTA
Source organism: Scilla litardierei (assembly GCA_030789695.1). Lineage (NCBI taxonomy): Eukaryota > Viridiplantae > Streptophyta > Magnoliopsida > Asparagales > Asparagaceae > Scilla > Scilla litardierei. The sequence goes on from CM061133.1 coordinate 224,561,100, forward strand.
GAACCAGGTAAGGGATTTCGCATATGTAGCTTCGCATGTTGGAATTTTTTTGGCAATTTTTGTAAAAGTTTTTTTGGGGAATTAATTTAGGGTTTTGTGAAGAATACAATTTGAGAAGAATACGAACATGATAAGTTATCACACTAATCAACTTGCATGTTAAGCAAAATAAGTTTGTTTGAAGATGTGAATCAATATGCGGTAAAATACGTTGGAACACGGTAGTATACGCTGGTTTACGTTACAAATAGAAGCGCATATCAGCGCATATCAGCGCATATCAGCGCAAATTGGTGAATGTAAGCGCAAATCAGTTAATTTATGCTAAAAACCTAAATAGAAGCATGTTTATGTACTTTGTTTTGGGGAAATACGATGTTATACGATATAAAACAATGATTTATTAAGAAACTAAGTTGACTTTTTTGTGTTGTATGCTTACTTGGAGTTGTGCATACCAGAAAGTTTACTTAATTGGACATTTGCATCAATACGCTGGTTTACGTTAAATTGAAGCGCATATCAGCGCATCTCAGCGCAAATGGGTGTATATTAGCGTAAATTAGTGTTTAGCAGTTAATGTGACGGGATAAAGATACGTACCTAAGTAGGAAGCACTTATAGTCGAGGAGCGGCAAGTTTTGGTGTTATTCTTTGTAAAATTCATGTTATACGTTGTAAAACACTGATTTAATAGGAAATGATGTTGTCTTATTTGTGTTGTACGCTCAATTCGAGATGTGCATACCCTTATTTGAGCATTTGCATCAATGTGCGCTAAAATACACTTGCATCAATATGCGCTAAAATACACTTGCATCAATATGCGCTAAAATGCACTTGCATCAATATGCGCTAAAATACACTTCAATCGATATGGGTTAAAGATGCTTAATTGGACATTTGCATCAATATGCGCTAAAATACGCTGGTTTCATTAAAATTGAAGCGCATATCAGCGCATCTCAGCGCAAATTGGTGTATATGAGCGTAAATCAGTGTTTTTCAGTTAATTTGACGGGATAAAGATACGTACCTAACTAGGAGCACTTTTAAGCGAGGACTAGCATGTTTGGTATTTTTCTTTGTAAAATACATTGTTATACGTTGTAAAACACTGGTTTAATTGGAAAATATGTTGTCTTATTTATGTTGTACGCTTACTTGTAGTTGTGCATACCAGAAAGTTGCTTAATTGCACATTTGCGTCAATATGCGGTAAAATACGCCGGTTTGCGTTTAAAATTGGAACGCATATCAGCGCAACTCAGCGCAAATTGGTGTATATCAGCGTAAATCAGTGTTTATCAGTTAATTTATGCTACATACCTAAGTAGGAATCACTTTTATGTGTTGAGCAGCATGTTTTTGTATTTTTCTTTGTAAAATACGATGTTATACGCTTACACTGTTATACGGAAAATTAATTATCTAATATCCTGATATGTTTTGCGTTATGTAGATGGGTAAAATCAAAGTTAATAATCGGGCTTCCGTGGAATGCCTACGAGAGGCTAAGGCATACTTGGGCGAAGATGCCTTCCAGACAATGTTGAAGGAGTACAATTTCATATGGTTCTTGTCTAAGCTTGAGAAATTCCCGATACAAAGTCCTACTTTGCATTGGTTATTATGTAGAGGGGAGGTTGAAAGCAGTACCAGCCCAAATAAACGGGCATTAAAGTTTAACATAGCCGGGCATTGGCATACATTTGGGCATGTGGAATTTACGCTTGTGACTGGCTTGCCATTCGGGGAGTTCCCGAATTGTGACGAGGAAGCAGAGACACCGTTCCGGGCTTTCCTTGACACAGCTACCCTTCGATTTTCAGATGTGATGGCAAAGCTCGGCACCGAGGCCGTTGAAAATCCTGGCAGCGTAGAAATTCGCAAGCTTGCTGTGCTTTACATCATCCACAGCATGGTCTTCGTGAAAGACGCTGGTAATATTGTGCATCCAAGGGCAATATGCTTGGCAGATGATCCGGAGCTGTTCAATGCATACCCATGGGGAAGATTGGTGTATGAAGAGTTGGTGAAGGAGTGGGCCCACATGTTGATCAGGGTTAAGAAACCAGGTGTGGCACATCTGAAGGTGGGGACGTTCCCATTTGCTATTCAAGCATGGGTTCTAGAGTGTCTTTTGCCAGATTTCGCTGCTGCCTTGGCTAGGAGGGTGCCTGGGAACCCTCTTCCAAGGATCTTTCGATGGGATACATCAAACGCGTTGGAAGGTGGCTATTCCCTAGCTAGGCAGACTATATTTGAAGTTGAAGATGTAAGAATGGACTTATCTTTCACTATACTTTTGTTTATTCATTATGTAAAATGATATGACACTGTATGCATTCAAATACACTAGTATACGCCCAAATACGCCAATATACACCTGTGTGCGTCGCAGTATACTAGTGTAAATCAACGTATACTAGCGTATACTAGTATACACTAGTATACGCCCAAATACGCTGTTATACACCAGTGTAGGCAAAGTATATTGGCGTATATGAGCGTATACTGATGTATATTGGTGTATGTGAACGGTACACAGATTTTTACATACCACCTAGTTATTATTTCATTATATATAATGATATGACATTGTATGCACTCAAATACACTAGTATACGCCCGAATACGCCATTATACACCAGTGTAAGTCAACGTATACTAGCGTATATTAGCGTATACTGATGTATATTGGTGTATGTGAACGTAACACAGATTTTTACATACCACCTAGTTATTATTTCATTATATATAATGATATGACACTGTATGCGCTCAAATACACTAGTATACGCCCAAATACGCCATTATACAGCAGTGTAAGTCAACGTATACTAGCGTATATTAGCGTATACTGATGTATATTGGTGTATGTGAACGTAATACTGATTTTTACATACCACCTAGTTATGTTTTCATTATATATAATGATATGACACTGTATGCGCTCAAATACACTCGTATACGCTCATATACGCCATTATACACCAGTGATGGTCAACGTATACTAGCGTATATTAGCGTATACTGATGTATATTGGTGTATGTGAACGTAACACAGATTTTTACATACCACCTAGTTATTATTTCATTATATATAATGATATGACACTGTATGCGCTCAAATACACTAGTATACGCCCAAATACGCCATTATACACCAGTGTAAGTCAACGTATACTAGCGTATATTAGCGTATACTGATGTATATTGGTGTATGTGAACGTAATACTGATTTTTACATACCACCTAGTTATGTTTTCATTATATATAATGATATGACACTGTATGCGCTCAAATACACTCGTATACGCTCATATACGCCATTATACACCAGTGATGGTCAACGTATACTAGCGTATATTAGCGTATACTGATGTATATTGGTGTATTTTCGCTTTTTCCACACCATAGACTTATTTATTTATTTTTCTTGCAGTTACCTTTCATGCGATTAACACCAGAAGCCGCAGAATTGGAAATTGATTACTATCAGGGAGTCCGAAATTTCCTTGATTACGGACCGGCTTTTCTCGGATATTCAATGCCTCCTGGTGGAGATGAAGAAGAGAAGGGTCCCGGGCTTCTAAACTTGACGTTGGCTCTGAAGAGTCTAGAAAAGAAGATGGACGAGAGCAACAAGATGATGGAAGATCGCATAACAGTGTTGGAGGGGAGGGTGGCCTCGTTTGAGAAGGATAGGTTGGATGTGAAGAGGGTTGAGATAAATGTTGCGAAGCGAGTGAAGGCCATTTTTTCCTATCAGATAGCCACGGCTATTTTCAAAATGGAGAGGCAACTGAGGGCTGAACTTAACCTCCCACATCCAACAAATGAACCCCCTACAGCGATCGAAATCCATGACGATGAAAAGTGTTTTGATGGTGCTGCGGTTATTGACGAGCCTGGTTTTGACATGCCTGCTGTGTCTGCGGCTATCTCTGCTGAAGTTAGTGCTGCGGTCGAGGAACACAAGAGTCAAATTAACATAGGTGGACGACCTATGAGGACGAAGAGGCCTGCAGCTGCGGTTATTAGCCCATACCAGAAACCTGAGGGCCAAAAAAAACCAAGGAAGAAGAAGGGTGATGATAAAGAAGCTGAGAAGAAGAATCAAGCGCTGATATGCTATGCCGAAAAAGAAGCTGAAAAAGAAGCTGAAAAAGAAGCCCAAGCTGAAAAAGAAAATCTTATTGATTTACCCCTATCCACCCCTACTACAACGGATTTCTCTTATGATACGGCAAGGTTTGAGTTGTTAAGATCATGGATGTCCAGGAATCTATCAAGGGCCGAAGTAGCTGGACTAGTGCCTAGGGTGAAGACATTGGATTCCATATCTTGTAAGAACTTGGAAGTGCTCATTTCTGCAAGAGGTTGGCTTAGTAGTGAGGTATGTACTAATATTGTTTCTTAACGTATAATAGTGTATAGTAGTGTATTTTAACGCAACACATCCTTTTGCATACCACATATTATTTATTTTATGTTCTTGATGAATTCTTGCAATAATCTTAGCATTTTTAATTATATACAATGATATGCGCCTAAATACGCTTGTATACGCCCAAATACACCATCATACACCGGTGTATGTCGACGTATACTAGTGTATATTAACGTATAATAGTGTATAGTAGTGTATTTTAACGCAACACATCTTTTTGCATACCACATACTAATTATGCGTCAATTAAACCATTGTTTATTAACGTATTCCAACGCATTTTACAGCATATTGATGCACACCTCCAGTTACTTAACATGCAAGTTGAGGAGCATCCTGATATGTTCCCATCATCAAAATGGACTTGTTTGGGAGGTCTTTACAGCAGGTCCGTTAAGTATGGGTACAAGATGTTTATGGAAAACCGGCAGATGAATGCCGAGAAAAAGATGGATGGAGCTGTGTTGTCATGGGGTGCCATGGACCTTGATTTGGTAATGTTTGTTTTAGGGATGAATGAAAATTGGGCATGTAAGGCATGGGCCAATTGTGACCACGTCTATGGGATCGAAAACATTGCGGGGTCGCACTGGGCTGCATATGCATATGACTTTGGTAAGAAAGAAGTCAAAGTGTATGACTCCATGTCGAGTGCGTACAAGGAAGAACGCCGCGAGATCTTTAAGATGCATGCCACAATCGCACCGTCCCTTTACAACGAGAGTTTTGCAAGCGCTGAATCCAAATTGGACCCTGACATCCCATTTGCTATGACAATTGTTGATGTTCCACAGCAGCCAAACAGTTGGGACTGTGGGGTTTATGCCATTAAATTTGTTCAGTGCTTGGCAATGAATACTGACCTCCGTGGATTACCGTCTTCGCACTTTATTGATTACAGGAGGCAACTTGCGGTGGATATGGTAAAGTGGTCCAAAACCACTGCTGGGACATTTGTATATGATGAGAAAGATATCAACGCTTGATTTTTATATGATATGTATAGTATGTATAGAAAATTGACACAGTACTAATTTAAATTTTAATCAGTGTACTTCTGTCTTTAATTATAGTGTTCGTACTATTATACACCAATTTGCGCTGAGATGCGCTGCTGTGCGCTGCTTTACGCTTCAAATGTTACGTAAACAAGCGTTTACCACCGTATTACATCGTATTTCAACGCCTATTGATGCACTTCGCCCGTTCATTAACGTCCAAGTTTACGGAGTATTTAGGCACGTTACACTCATCACAATGTACATTTTTGTGTCGTCTTCTTCAGAAGGACTGAGATTTTTGTGTACACGTGATTAGTTTCAATTGACCTGTTTAAGGTTAAATGTGACATTATTCATTCTAAGAATTATTACGTAGTCTTTCAACCATTATACCTTCAAATTAAATGTTATACACCAATTTGCGCTGAGATGCGCTGCTGTGCGCTGCTTTACGCTACAAATGTTACGTAAACAAGCGTTTACCACCGTATTTCATCGTATTTCAACGCCTATTGATGCAATTCGCCCGTTCCCTCACGTCCACGTTTACGGAGTATTTAGGCACGTTCCAGTCATCACAATGTACATTTTTGGGATGACTTTTTCAAAAGGAATGACAGTTTTGGGTTTACGTGATTAGTTTCAATGGACCTGTTTAAGGTGAAATCTGATATTATTCATTCTAAGAATGATTACGTAGTCTTTCAGCCATTATACCGTCAAATTAAATGACATACACCAATTTGCGCTGAGATGCGCTGCTGTGCGCTGCTTTGCGCTACAAATGTTACGTAAACAAGCGTTTACCACCGTATTTCATCGTATTTCAACGCCTATTGATGCAATTCGCCCGTTCCCTCACGTCCACGTTTACGGAGTATTTAGGCACGTTCCAGTCATCACAATGTACATTTTTGGGATGACTTTTTCAAAAGGAATGACAGTTTTGGGTTCACGTGATTAGTTTCAATGGACCTGTTTAAGGTGAAATCTGATATTATTCATTCTAAGAATGATTACGTAGTCTTTCAGCCATTATACCTTCAAATTAAATGACATACAAGCTTTCTTAGTATGTATTCATGATACAAGCATCACAATGGACATGTTTTAGCTGCAATCTGACTTTATTATTAGTTAAACCTTCCACTTACATTGTTGCAAATTATTACAATCTGATGAATGGCTAAACATAAAATTTTGATGCACCATCACATTGGTTGAGTTGGTACATACTCCTTCCCCTTACATGTTTGCCTATTATGGCCCAGCTCTCTGCATCGTCCACACCTCCTTCCTGGGAGATTTCCAGGGGTTTCCTCTCCTTGTGACGGCATCCTTTTCTTCTTTCTCCTTCCTTTTATGTTCGAAACATCTTGGACACTTTGTGGTACGACTCGATACCACTCACTTCGATGCGGTACTGGATTCAATGGTAGGGCGTATGCCAGCCTTAAACATTCAATTGTGTAAAACCTGCATAAGATAAGCATCATATTGTAACACTCGAGTAAAAACTAATATAAACCAGTATGCACTACTCTACGCCATTAGACACTATTATACGCTTTTGAACGCTGATACACGGAAAGTATACAAACGTATACCTATGTATAACGAATTTTACCTTGAACAAAGGGTATAAGAAGATATATTACGCATCCTGGAAGCCCTGATTGCATGTGCGCATGGCAACTGGTTTAGCTGGAATTTATAGCACGTGCAATTGCGCAAATTTAAATCAACCGTTGCATCACGTTGACCATCAAGAATGTAAAACCTGAATTCATCAATTGGATGTACCATGAAGTGGCGTGACTTATCATCTCGCTTACACATCTTTCTCTCAGCATAAGGAGTGAGTATGCTAGTGCATTTGTTGGCGAGTCGTAGGCGATCATGGAACCAAGCCTGTAACTTTGTTCTAATAGTTTCCAACAAAGTGATAATAGGAAATTCCCTAGCCACCTTCAAGAGAGCATTCATTGACTCGGCAATATTGGTCGTCATGATACTGTATCGCCTCGCAGGAAAAAAACACCTAGCCCATTTCTTGGGATCGGCATCCATAAGATAGTCGTATACTTGCCGCTTTGTTGACCGCACATGCTGCAACTTCTCTTCGAAATCTATCTCTGTATAAGCCTTAGCCACACTGTACAAGAATTCCTTCGCCTTCACCTTGTACTTTGCATTCATGTTCAACCCCAGATGGAACATGCAAATTCCATACACTGCTTCAGGAAATTGCTCCTTGCAACATTTCTCAATTGAAGGATGACGGTCAGAAATAAACACTAAATCTTGTCGGGCCCCAATAACATGGCGAAGTTGCTGAAAGAACCATGCCCACGATGCATCGTTTTCCGTTGCTGCGACGCCAAATGCTAATGGATAAATTTGGTTGTTTCCGTCCATACAAGTAGCAATGAATAATTTGCCTCTGTAACGTCCCTTCAAGAAGCATGCATCTACAGCTATAACGGGTCGGATGCAAGATTCAAAACCCACAATTGAGGGCCCAAATGCCAAGAAACATTGCACAAAACAATTGTTCACGTCTAACTGATACGCCGAATACGTTCCGGGATTTACATGCTCCAACAACCACAAGTAAGATGGGAGTACCATAAAAGATTCTTCCGGACTGCCACGTATCAGTTGTGTAGCAATCTCCTTGGCTTTCCAAGCTTTCCAGTAACTTATTTTTATACCATACACCTTTTCTAACATGTTCACGATATCCAACGGATCATTATTATCATCTTTAACCATTTGCGCAATAACTTCGCTTGTTGCACTTCCACGATAACGCTTAAACCTTGCATCAATGGAACAACTGTGACCCTTCACGTATGACCGAATGATCCATGCTCCATGCTTCTTTGACACTGACCCCCTAAGCCTCCACGTGCAAGACTTGTCAACACAGGTAGCAATAAGCCTCTTGCGGTCAGAATGTGTAATGCGAAACTCGCGATTCGCCTTCACGGTTATAATACGCAGTCGGAGCAACAGTTCAACCTTGCTTCTTACAAGTTCACCAACGCTGAAATCCTTCATCACATGAACGTTCACATTGGTCGAATGTGCTTCAGAAGGTCCATCGTTACCACAAGTGATGGTTTGATTGTGATTACCTGCACAATTATCTACTTTATTACAGTATACACCAATATAACATAGTTCCAATTTACTACAGCATACCTTTAAAAACTGGCTCAGTTGGGACTATGGGGAGAGGATGTGAATCTGCATGCTTGTTTGTATGGCCTTCATCATAATTGTCTATATTTTCTGTTGCATGATCACCCTCTACTGGATGTACGGCCAGGCGTGATTCCACAAACACACCAAAATATGGATCAAACATACCGTCACATACACACGCAAATGGATCCGGTCGTTCATACAAATCATCATCACAAACATCATTGAAGGGGTCATCGTTGTCAAATTCGTCATTACAACTATCTTCTTCTTCGTCTTCATCTTCGTGCATCGAATACGCTTCTTCATTACCACCAAAATTATCTATTGGATTGGTCAGTTTAATGTCCTCCAGACCGATAGGAGAACAACCATCATTGTTGTCTTCGATACCAAATGGGACTGTTATGGGCTTGTTCACGCTCTTGCTTACTGGTTGGGCCACGACGGCATTCACCTTTATTTTGTCTACCACAACTGGCGGACTAGGGGCTATCACAACCTTTGGTTTTGGCGATGTACTGATACATAAAGGAACGTTGTAATCTCTCTTGGCACTGAGCTCAATGAATGTTGAAATATCTGAATTCCTCAGCATTATAAAGGGCGGCATCACGGTATTCACCGGGTAACTAATCCATGCCTTCACGTCAATTATGCTCTCATCATTACTAATCCCAGTTTCAGCACAGATCTTATCAATTAGTTCCGGGTAAGTTGTCGACCCGCTAACTCTTACATACCTTGTAAACAATGCATCATAGGTCCAACAACCATCACTACCTTTTTCCACTCTCCCCCATAATTAATTGGAACAAGTATACCTGCAGGAAAGTTAATCATGTATTCTAACGTTTATGCATGCATAACAACGTATACATCTGACGCATGTCAGATCTAACAAAAAATTCATAGTATAACATCGTAAAATTCACCTTTATTCAAATCCATTTGCTCGAAGTTGGATTTTGGCCTCAGAATATGGTTGATTCTTGTTGAAACCCTAAAAATGTAGTGGTGGCATTAGTAATAGCGTATAACATCATCGTATTTTACAAAGAAAAATACAAAACCATTCTGCTCTTCGCATAACATTATTTACTCCAATTAACTGATATGCACTGCTTTACGCTGATATACGCCAATTTGCGCTGACAAGCGCTGCTTTGCGCTTCTACATGTCGCGTAAACCAGCGTTTACTAGCGTATTGCAACGTATTTTGCCGTATATTGATGCTCATTTCCAATTATGCTCGTATAGTTGTATGCACAACTCCAAGTCAGCGTATAACACCAATCAGTGATATTATTTTCCCACTAAGTCAGCATTTAACATCTTATAACTTCGTATTTTACACAACAAATAGAAAAACATGACCCTCATCGCATTATAATTCTTCCTAGATATGTATGTACTATTATCCCCTCAAATTAACTGATATGCACTTATATACGCCAATTTGCGCTGAAATGCGCTGCTTTGCGCTTCTAAATGTCGCGTAAACTAGCGTTTACTAGTGTATTCCAACTTATTTTAACGTATATTGATGCTAATGTCCAATTATGCATGTTTAGTGTTATGAGCATCAATATCCTTTACATTTGCGAAGAATTTGAGTAGGATAAAGCCTTAAAATGATACCCAAAATTAAAAAAATTCCAAAAAAATTCGCTACTCACTTACCTCGTTCGATAATCAAAGAGGAGCTGTAGTCTTGGTACGGCTGTGCTGTGAGTTCTGCTTGCGAGGGCTATGCCGAATGAGTTGGAGAAGCGGCGATTGGTTTGTGCGTTCGGTGGTTCGGATCATTGCAGCTTCGACATATGCGTTTGTAGCCGGGAAAAGAGGTGGATGGATGGTCGGCGAGGACGACGATGAGATGATTTATGGGTTTCGCGGGAAAGGTTGACGATTTAGGCGGCAAAATGGCGGAGAAAGACCACCGACCGCTTCGTTTTTCAAGGGGTTTTATATTATTTTGACTGGGGGTATTTTCGTCCTTATTTTCGTTAGGGTGTTATTCTATCAAATTTTTAAAAAATGGTGGTAAAATTTAAAACCCAACTTTGACCGGTGGCATTTAGCCTATTTTCACCAAAATATGTGGGGAAGCTGCGTCCCAAAATTTTTTGGGAAAGGTAGCTGTGTGATTTTTCGGGAAGTGTATTGCGTAATTTCTGGGCAAAGCAGGGAGGGAGGGGTTTTTTGCAAAAGTAATTTTCAGATTTGGCTTTGATCTACTTTTTGGATAAGGGGATGGGATGAAGCCATATGGGTGTCTCCTTAGATTTCATCTAGGGAGGCACCCTAGAACCCATTTACCTTATATATATACTAGTCATTACACGTGCCCATAGGGCACAGTTTATTTAATGGCTGAGTTTTTCTCCCCCACAAATTTCAAGTTCCCCCAAATTTCAAGTTTTCCCACGAAATTTTAAGTTTCCCCCCAAATTTAAGTTTTCCCCCAAAATTTAAGTCCCCCAAAATTTAAGTTACTACATAGGACAAACTTTCCACGTAGGACAAAGCTTTGTCCTAGTATGATAAGATTCAAAATCTTCATAGAACTGGAAAAAAATGGTCGGAAGGGGTGAGAATAAAAAGTGTGGGTGGGTGTGTGGGGAGGGTCCATGGGCAAAAATACAAAAACCGGGGTTGTATGTGCAAAGTTCTCCACCTCCTCTTTTATCCCTCAAAATCTCATCTCTTATATTTTCTCTTATCCAATTTCCCTGTTTTATATAATAGATATCCAAATTCTCTTATCCAATTTTCCATGTCCAAATTCTCTTATCAATTTCTCTTGATAACATCCGTCTTTTATATAATAGATATCTCTTATCAAATTTCTCTTGTCCAATATCTCTTATCCAATTTCTCTTGATAACATCTCTCGTTTGTAATATAGATATCTCTTATCCAATTTCACTTGATAACATCACTCTTATCCAATTTCTATTGTCCAATATCTCTTATCCAATTTCTCTTGATAACATCCCTCTTTTATAATATAGATATCTCTTATCCAATTTCTCATGTCCAATATCTCTTATCCAATTTCTCTTGATAACATCCCTCTTTTATTATATATATATATATATATATATATATATATATATATATATATATATATATATATATATATATATAGGAAAATTTTCAAATGAGAACATTTCGCACCGTGCGAAAATGTTTTTAGTTTTTTTTTGAAATTTTTTTTTTCAAAAATTCTTTTTTCCACCCTCATTATATGTTGTTATACCCCCCTCAAAAAATAATCAATGAGAAATAATGTCATTTGGCCTTCGATCAAGGCATTTCATCAAATTCGCACGTTTTGAGACCGTTAAATTTGTAACGGGTGGATGGGTGCTCTAATGCCCAACGGGTTCACCCATTATTTTCCCTGGGGTATATATTTGTATGGATTAAACATCAAAAAAAGAATTTTTGAAAAAAAAAATTTCAAAAAAATAAAAAAAATGTTTTCGCACCGTGCGAAAACCCCTTTTTTTTTCGCAACCGAAGATCACTCTACATATATATATATATATATATATATATATATATATATATATATGAGAATAATGGGTATCATCCGCCATATGAGAGGGTGTCTCATATGCCCTCTCACATAAAAGGAGTAAGTACAAGCCCATGTGGGCTTGTACTTGTTGTACTTGACCCCCTTTATGTGAGAGGGCATATGAGACACCCTCTCATATTTTCAGACCCCATCTACCCCTTGCAAATTCGTGGGTTTTTCAGCACGTTTTCAGACCGTTGAAGTTGTAATGGGTAGATGAAGGCTCAAAAAGTATTGGAATCCCTTGAAATTTGGTATGTTGATCATCCATGATGTGAACAACAATTCCATAAAAAACATTTCCAAAAAAATTGTAGGAGATGAGGGGAAATGAGGGCGCCTCCTTAGATTTCCATCTAAGGAGGCACATTAGATCCCTTTTTTCCTATATATATATATATATATATATATATATATATATATATATATATATATATATATATATGGCAATCTTCCATTGCGAAAAAGTGGTGCGAAATGCCGTGCGAAAACATTTTTTTTATCTTTTTGAAATTTTTTTTTTCAAAAATTCTTTTTTTGATGTTTAATCCATACAATTATATACCCCAGGGAAAATAATGGGTGAACCCGTTGGGCATTAGAGCACCCATCCACCCGTTACAAATTTAACGGTCTCAAAACGTGCGAATTTGTTGAAATGCCCTGATCGAAGGCCAAATGACATTATTTCTCAACCATTATTTTTTGAGGGGGGTATAACAACATATAATGAGGGTGGAAAAAAGAATGTTTGAAAAAAAAAATTTCAAAAAAAAGATAAAAACATTTTCGCACGGTGCGAAATGTTCTCATTTGAAGATTTACCTATATATATATATATATATATATATATATATATATATATATATATATATATATATATATATATATCTGAGGATGTATTTCCAGGTACCGGAGTCAGTTGGTTTAGGCTTGGTAGTAAACAGATTGCTATCCATGGAATGATAGTGCTTTCTCATATATTGCGCCCACAGACCCCTATAAGAAAGGGCTCTCCAGGTGAGACGTATTCCAGAGGCTATATTCAAATCAGCTAAGTGTCTCAAACCCACTCCTCCTTCCTTTTTTGGCATACAAATATCCCTCCAGGACCAATTTTTTAACTTACCCCAAATGAATTTCCTGCAAACTGCATTAATAGCTCTTATAACTGAAGGCGGGAAATAGTAAGCTTGCATCCAAAAAGCCACCATACCGTAAATTACTGAACGAACCAATTCAATTTTCCCTGATATGGAGAGTAAAGTGGAGGACCATCCCAACAATCTTTTTTTGCATTTTTCAACAAGACGTGCAAATAAAGAAGCTCTGGGGTAATGAGATGATAGCGGGAGCCCCAAATAAGTGGCGAAAGTCCCAAAGGGTTATCAAACGTTCTGTAAAGGATGGTACGTCAACCTCTTTCTGGTTTGACAATTGGCATCCTTTAGGTCCTCTACATCATCTACATGCGCCAACCCCAGGTACCGAGAATGCCCGAGTTTGTGATTTTTGGAATGAGACTGGATGGAGAAATGATCCGGCAACTAATTGGATTATGCCGAAACTGCAGCAAATCAAGCTAACTATTGGTTGTGACAAGTGGGAATGGGATTCGGGTACAGCATGCACATTTCGCAGTTGTTGGAATGCTGCTCGGATGAGTGGACCGGCTTTCCCATTCTACAGTATAGTGTGGTTTGATCGTCACATTCCTAAAATGTCTATGACTTTGTTGCGAGCAATTCGAGGTAAATTGCCTACTAAGGATTATCTTTTTAAACTTGGTATCATTGGTAACCAGTATTGCGGGCTCTGTAAGGGAGATGAAATTGAGAGCATTGGCCATCTTTTCTTTGAATGTGACTTCACTCGATACATTTTGATCAGAAGTTTGCTAAAATTGGGGGTCACGGGAGTTATCCCCTACTCTATCACTGGCGTTTGTGATCTTATTCTTGATCGATATAATAAGAAGGATCCGTTGGGCGTTTTGGCGAGACTAGTATTATCGGCTATGGTATGGCACATTTGGAAAGAGCGTAATAAACGCATCTTTGAAGGGAAAGAAACTCAGAAAACTATAATATTTGATGAGGTTGCTTCGGTGGTCAAAATAAATCTTCATCAGCTGGACCTTGCTGAGGTATCGGATGTCACCCCTTTTGCTAACTGGGGACTTATTGAGATTTGATCGCAATCTGTATTTGGACTTCAAAATTGTATATTATGTAATTTATTTTCCCTTTTGCTTTCTTTTAGTACGGGTAGTTTGCTAGTGGTAGAGGGTGACGGCGCTTGTGCCCTCTCCCCCCTCCACTTGTATTTACCCATACTATTTGAATGCTTCTTTGTAAAGTACGGATTTTCCTTATCTTAATAAAGACTAACTCTTACTCGTCAAAATATATATATATATATATATATATATATATATATATATATATATATATATATATATATATATATATATATATATATAATAATGGCTATCATACGCCATATGATATGAGATAGGCTCTCATACGCCCTCTCACATAAAGCAACCCAGTACAAGCCCACATGGGCTTGTACTTAGTTGTACTTGGTTGCTTTATGTGAGAGGGCGTATGAGAGCCTATCTCATATGACGTATGATACCCATTAATCCCATATATATATAGTGAAAAATGGAGAAGAGCTGACAGCGCTGGAAATTTTTCCAGCGCTGTCCGCATTTTGGGCGCCCTAAAATTATTTTTTTTTGAAAATTTTTTTTGCAGTAGTTAGATATACTTGTTGGGAAGCTCCCCACAAAATTTCAGCTCGATCCGATACCGTTTGAGCCTCCTTTCATCGATTTCAAAAACGTTGCGCAAATCTGTCCACAGTTTTGCGCAACGTTTTTGAAATCGATGAACGGAGGCTCAAACGGTGTCGGATCGAGCTGAAATTTTGTGGGGAGCTTCCCAACAAGTATATCTAACTACTGCAAAACAAAATTTCAAAAAAAATAATTTTAGGGCGCCCAAAATGCGGACAGCGCTGGAAAAATTTCCAGCGCTGTCAGCATTGGCCCATTAACCTCATATATATATATATATATATATATATATATATATATATATATATATATATATATATATATATATATACACTAGTCATAACTCGTGCCCGCGGGCACAGTTCATTTAAGATTTTCCTGCAAAATCTTTGTTCTCCCCAAAAATTATTTCTCCCTCCCAAATTCAAACGAACAAAAATGTAGCTTCGGCACGGGCGCCCTCGGGCGCGATTCATTTAAGATATCCCATCAAAATCTTTGTTCTCCCCAAGAATTATTCCCCCTGTCAAAATTTAAACGAACAAAAATTTAGCGGGCGCCTTCGGCGCGGGCGCCTTCGGCCGCTAGTCATCGCACACATTTTAATAACCAAAGTGCATTAGCGTTGATCAACAAATTCGGTGCCAGCTGCTAGTCACCGCACACATTATGCTAATCAAAGTGCATTAGCGTAGAACAACAAATCCGGCACGAAACAACAAATTAGCGCAAAAAATCGGTGCCCGTGGGCACGGTTCATTTAAGATATGCCCCACGAAATCTTTGTTTCCCAAAAAATAATTAAAATTTAAAAGAGCAACAAATTAGAGTAAAAATACTTAACGGCACCGGTGCCTTTTGCGCGGAACAACAAATTCGGTGCAGGCCCCTTCGTCACGGAATTCGGCGCGGAACAACAAATTAGCGTAGAACAACAAATTCGGCTCGAAACAACAAATCAGCGTAAGAAAATTTAGCGGACGCCTCATCTTGAAACATGTTCACTGGCTGCTTTCAAAGGTGGACCAAATTTCAAAGGTGGACCAAGTTTCAAAGCTCACATTCATGATTTCAAAGCTCTCATCATTTCAAAGCTGGACCAAATTTCAAAGTTGGACCAAATTTCAAGGCTGGACCAAATTTCAAGGCTCCCATTCATAGTTTCAAAGCTTCATCTCAACCTTCCATTTCATAAGATCAAATCCCAGCCACTCTTTATCTTGTCCTAGTCAGCCCTAGAATTCAAAAAACGTTGTCAAATGTATAATATACTAGTCATAACCCGTGCCCGCGGGCACGGTTCATTTAAGATTTACTTCGCGAAACCTTTGTTCCCCGGAAAATTATTTTCACGGTCAAAATTTAACAGAACAATAAATTAGCGTAAAAATATTTAGCGCCACGGGCATTTTCGGTGCGGAACAACAAATTCGGCGCAAACGACTTTGGCGCGAAACAACAAATTCGGCACAGGCGCCTTTGGCACGAAACAACAAATTCGACGTCGAACAATAAATTTGGCGCCCGCGCCTTCGGCGCGGATCAACAAATTAGTGTAAAAAAATTTAGCCGACGCCGAAGGCCCCCGGGCCGAAACAACAAACCTCAGCATATTTTTACGCTAATTTGTTGTTCCGCTAATTGTTTTACGCTAATTTTTTATTTTGTTTAATTTAATGGATCATGCTTCTCCATAATTTTTCCCAAGGCACTTTTAATTTCAAAGTTATGTTCCCAATACACTTTTTCCCCCAAATTTAATCTCCACAATCTTGCCCAAGACACTTCTAATTTCAAAATTTAGGTTCCCAAGGCACTTCCCCCCAAATTTAATCTCCACAATCTTTCCCAAAACACTTCTAATTTCAAAGTTTTAGTTCCCAAGATACTTTTATTATCAAAATTTAAGTTTTACCAATAAATTTTTCACAAAATCCAATCTTAACCATTGATTTACCAAGATGAAATCTTAGCCACTCTTTATCTTGTCCTAGTCAGCCCTAAAATTCAAAAAACACTGTCAAATGTATAATAGATATATATGTATATATGTATATATATATGTATATATATATTTATATACATATATATATATACATATATACATATATACATATATATATGGGTAAAGTGTTCCTAGGGTGACTCCTTAGATTTCATCTAAGGAGTCGCCCCCATTTTCCCACATATCCCACATTTTTTTTCGAATTTTTTTTCTTGGGATTGTTGTTCACCTCATGGATTATCAATATACCAAAAATCAAGTCATTCCAAGACTTTTAGAGCCCTCATTTACACCTTGCAACTTCATGGGATTTAAGCACGTTTTTAGACTGTTGAAGTTGTGAGGGATAGATGGGGGCTCTAAAAGTATTGGAATTCCTTGATTTTTTGTAAGTTGATAATCCATGATGTGAACAACAGCCTCATGAAAAACAAAATCTAAAAAAGTGTGGGAAATTGGGGAAAATGGGGGCGACTCCTTAGATTTAATCTAAGGAGTCACCCTAGGAACACTTTACCATATATATATATATATATATATATATATATATATATATATATATATGTTGACTAGGATCCATTCGGATGGATCAAACATGTGGATCCATCCAAGTGGAATTTAAAGCTAGACAATGTAAATAGAAAATCCGACCGTTGGATATCATCTAACATGTCTAAACTAGCTCCAAGCAAAATTTCAACTAATTTGGACATGTTTTGCCCATGCATCAAGTGGTTGCAAAATTAGCCGATTTTATAACTATTCAAAAACATCGATTTTGCAACCACTGGATGCATGGGCAAAACATGTCCAAATTAGTTGAAATTTTGTTTGGAGCTAGTTTAGACATGTTAGATGACATCCAACGGTCGGATTTTCTATTTACATTGTCTAGCTTTAAATTCCACTTGGATAGATCTGCATGTTTAATCCATCCGAATGGATCCTAGTCAACATATATCTATATATATATATATATATATATATATATATATATATATATATATATATATTAAAACAGGGATGTTATCATGGGTTTTGGATAAGAGTTTTTGGATAAGAGAAATTGGATAAGGGTTTGAATTGTATTTGGGTTATAAAAATGAGGGATGTTATGATGAGTTTTTAGATAAGAGAAATTGGATAAGGGGTTGAATAGTAGGGTATAAAATTGAGGGATGTTATATGAGTTTTTGGATAAGAGATATTGGATAAGAGAAATTGGGATGATGTTTGAATTTTGGGGGGAAACCATTAATTAGGTTCTTTGAAATTATTTTGGGGGGACTTTTCAAAAATTCGGCCCTCTCATCACGTACTCCCAGTCACGGGCCCCTCTTCAGCCCCAATCTCGCGTTCCTTCCTCTCCCTCTTCATCCCCAACTCGAGAAACCCTCCAACCTCACAACGCTCCCAGCGCTCCGTTGATCACGCGCCTCCCTCTCCAATCTCATCATCGTCCTTAGCCTCTGTCTCCATTCTCTCACGAACCCATAAAAACCCTAGATCGCAACAGCCCATCATCGCCCCCAGCCTCCGTCTCCATTCTCTCACGAACCGATTTTCTCGCGACAGCCCACACTCCCCCTTGCACTCCCCTCCCCTCTCCTCTCAAACTTTCCGATCAACTCCTTAGATCGCGGCAACCTTTCCGATCAACGGCCTTCGATTTACCAACAAATAGGGTTTCGAAGCAAGGTGAGATCTTGGGTTTGTGTTACGTAATTTTGTTTCAATATTGCTTAATTTAGTGGTTTAGTGGTTTTTTTGAAATGGGCTTTTGTTAGGATGATGATTTCTTGCAGAAATTTTGCTCATTTTTATCGATGTTGAAAATTTTAGGGTTGGTATTTGAAGATGGGTATCTCAGAAGAGGATGATGAAGACGATGATCTTGAATCTTATAGGCAGAGCTTTCAGCCATTGGTTAAGTTCATTAGTTCATTTCTCTGCTCAATCAATCTCAACCTAATCACTTGGGATTCCAACGTTAACTCGGTGTTGATCGCAGTAGCAGTAGCATCATCATCATGGCTCTCCAACATCAACGTGGCTTTCAATTTTTCCTGCGTGGATGCTTGTGTCGAGGTTGGTGGATGAGCTGGTAGGGTTCTTTAGTTTTTTTTATTTTGCATATTATCTGTTTGATTTTTTGACTCAATAATTTGATTGGAATCACACTAACCGAATTCGAAGGGTGAGATCCAATATCTTATTATCCAATGTGCAACAATAATCTTGGAAAAAAAACCTGTGAATCTTTTTGCTTACATTCGAAATTTAGATTTTAAAAAGTACTTTCTTAATGCAGGTTATATACATAAGCCTTTTTTCAAAGCATTTCATTAGATGAAGACTTCATTATGCTTATTTAATTAATTTATTTACTTATTCGCATCTATCTTGAACTGGGGTGCTTGGGTAATTTTCCGATGATCCAAAGCTAAAATCGAATGTTTATGTTGATTGTTGAGGAAAGTTATGAAGACATAAGACACAAGGACCATTAGGGAATTCAAGGGCATTAATATCTTCCACATGGATATGAAACCTATTGGAGGATGGTGGCTAACCTGGTCAGATGATAATAAATTTTCTAAGACAATTCAGAAGGGTCCTCACTCACTGTGTCAATTTATCCATAAGCAATGTTTAATAATAGCTGATGTAGCTTGTATTAGATAATATATATGAGGCGTAAACATTAAAATTTAAGACATATCCGGATGTGAAGGTAGTTCAGAGATGTTCCAATTAATTTACATGTTCAGATATGAAAGTAACTCTATTATGATTAACCATTTCATAAGTCTCTCCCAGGATGGGATTAAAAGGCTTACATGTACGCTGATAGGCATAGTAGACGGATATCGCCCATGAAGCTACAAACAAGAACCATATTGTTCTTTTGACACGTTATTCCATGACAACTTTACACAAGAAGAAGTACCCAATTGATTTACTTACAGGTATAGACCAATCGCATGTAAGGGTCTTCACATTCATCTGCCAGATTTAATAGGTGCGAAAACTCCACCAACTGTGGTATAGAATAGTATTAGAGACCAAAACATTTTGTGCTGACAACAGCATCAAAAGCAGTGTATAAATGAAACACCCTTTTTGGAGCCAAAATACTTTTCATCCTAGCATAATTTGGAGAAGTCAGTTTGCCTAACTATTGAATTGATTGAGCACTGCACAAACAATCTCCTCCCAACTATAGGGTAAACAAAAGCATCCAGCTAAGCAGTTCCTATGCTTTGTTAATAACGCATTAAATAATGTCAACATTTGATTGGTAATTAAACACAAGTAGGAAACAGTCTGATATGCCAAACACGTAAAGGCCTTTCAGGAAACTTCTTTTTTAAAAAAGCATCGAAAGAAATATGACAAGATAATCATTGTATAAATATCTAGATTAATATACAGAAAATATACATCTGCCATTTTTTGAAGCATTGTCATTGGCTCAAGAATTATGACTGGAAATGTCATCATGGAGGTAACATCAGATCCAATAAACTTTTGCATCATCTTCCAGTAGATATCCCTATCATACAGACATACAAAATGAGGGTGGGGAATCCAAATCAGCATGAATGAGCACATGCTTAGATACATATAGTGTTGTATTACATAAATAAAATTAGTATAATAGAATGCTACCAAATTCAGTAACATTTGACATATTCTATTTATAAAAGCGTTTGGTTGATATGACCTACTCAACTACATTGTTAATCTTATAGTTTTTCAAGATTCTCATATATTGTGTGATAGAATGGAACTGGTACTGTGAACTCTAGGTTACAAGTAGGTTTCATGAAATGGTAACATATTTGCCGCCTGTTATTGATGGATTCCAAGGGACTTTGATTTTTACCAAAGAATGACATGGATGTGTTTATTAATAGGTTTAAGAATTATTTTATTGAACATGGTAGTTTCATCCTAAATACAACTTTATTTATTATACAAAATTCATGTGCTTGGGAGGTTTCCGAAATGTTGAAAACTAGATTTTTTTGTCAAAAAAGTAACGGCTGTATGACACACAAGGATCATTATATATATAAGATTAAAAATGAAAATTATTATTTATGTTGATAGGAAGCTTCAGCAGACAGGTTTTGCTATATAGAAGTTTATGGCTGAAAGAAAGTCATCAGAGAAATTGATAGCTTTAAAATAAATAAGGATAAATGAAGCTGATAGACTGTGCTATTGACATTCTGCTCTCTTTGTTTGTTGATATTGATAGCTTTACATGTTCCTTCGTTGCAAGGAAAGATTTGGTGTGATTGACAATACTGCTACATGGTTTTGTAGGATGATTCAGAGATCGTTGCCATGATCAAAGAACTTTTAGAAACTCAGATTCGACATGTGGTTCAAGTTGATGGTGGTGATATTGAATATTGTGGATTCGACGAGTACCTCACTTACTCTTTTCTCATGGATACGATTGCATCCAAAATTTGTTCATATTGAATACTAAATTTGCTTGGACCGTCTTCACTATCAAACTGTCGTTCTAACGCTTTTACAGTTTTATGACATTTTGTTCATTGCAGCAAGAAAATCACATTATAATATACATCTTCACTTTTCGCCGCATGTCTATTTATCAGTTATAACGGGAAAAATGAAGGACTATAAGTAAGGTATATTTGCGCCATCTACCTTTCCCCAAATTTTTGCTCCTTTTTACCTGGTCATTAGTGTCATTGGGGGTTTTTATGAAATGAAATGCTTACTTTCTGTCTTAATTGTTGTTATTTGAAACCTATTCATAGATTAGGAGAAGGTATGACCATTAGAAGAATCGTCTCGGAGAAGGGGATGGTATGTGTCGAAAGCAACGATTTGGAGGGACTTTAGTAAGAAAAGTTGATGCTTATTGTTTACTTACTTTTTCCTCTGTTGCTTTCTTTCGATTTTCTTTGGATGTAATTGGAGGTAATTGTAATTGGGATTAATCGACTATAATATCACAACAACAATTTCAGAGCAACGGAATAAAACATATTGCTTGCTTTTGATTTTCTTCGGCTGGATTCGGTTTTACTATCATAAACTGAATTTGGGTTTTTTTGTTAGTAATTGAAGGGGGATTGCTTGATAATCCTGTTGTGATCATTGCAATTTCCACTTCCTCTATGGTTCATGCCACCTCTGGTTTTCAAGTTAGTAATTCAAAAGATCCCAAGTTCTCTTTGACTGAGTTTTTTCAGCACGTCTGTTGATATTTGAAATTGCAGTTTTTCATTTTCAAGGTGTACCCCTTTACTCATTTACATTTGCATGAATGTATAGAATTTTCATGTGTTATGTTATGTTTTGCTTAGGAAATTTTATGCACACATATGGTATGTTTTACACATTACCAGCAGTCTGTGTTGCTTAGGATATTTTTAACTGATGACGTGTAATTATTGAATAAACTGTTGTTCTTGGGGTTTATGTTTGCAGAATTCGTTGGTTTACTGGGATGTCGTCTTGCCCTTTGGTTTTGGGAACAATAATAAAGGTGCTATGTTAATATATTGCTCGGATCGATTAATGTATGTAGTTACTGTTGTAGATTTTGTTTAATTTCATTCTTCGTATTGATTGATTGTTTAATTGATATATGCAGGACTCGAAGACGATGGTGGAGGAGCTTAATTCTTTGGAAGCTGATTTAAAAAGGAGAGAACATGTTTTAGTTAATTTTCACAACAAAATGAAGAGTAGAATAACTTTTAATAAATTATATTGTGAAAATGACAAATGCAATATGTTATTTTACCCTTCTTTTTGGTTTTTTAATTCTAATTTGGAAAAAATGTCTTTTTTGGATAGATGACTTATGAAGAGTTTAATGTTTTATACTGTCATATTTTGTTATGAAAATTTTGCAATGATTTTCATCATCTTGCGGGAAGTGCATGTGTGTTTTCTTTCTAATCGTGAATGCTATCGTGTATTTTTGTTGCACAGTGTATATGAATCTTTATTATGTTTTAATTTACATCTTTTGTTATTTTTTAATTGCATGTTTGAATCTATTAAACTGGTAGTTATTGTAGAAACTAAAGATCTAGATTAATCATTAAGCAAGACCATGCAAATAATAATCTAGATGTATATAACATGCGGAATCTTAAATCATTGACCTACTCGGATTTAGCGGAAGCGTACCTGAGTCCATCGCTATAATAATCTGAAAGATCCTGACGATACCGCAACGGACGATCTTCCAGAATAGCACGAATCAACCGTTTGGAGAATCCCTTTAGCTTTCTCCCGGTTTCTCTCCTAGCGACGGGACGTAGAAAAGACGGCTCAACTTTGTTCGTGTTATTCCGGGGATCATGACCGCTAATATTTATAGGCTAGCCTCCATAGCCCTAGGGTTTCCAACTCGGCCCATCAACGAGTTGAAGCCCAATAGTCTCTACACATAAAGGCCCCACAACCTGTTTAACTCATTTAGCCCATTTAATTAATTAAAACCAAATCACTAATATATTGGGCTTAATACGACAGCGTAGCACTTATATAATTATTCACCGCATATTAGCCCAATGTTGGATTAAGATCCAACCTAGTTGGATAAGTTCCAACAATCTCCCACTTGGGCTATATGCTTAAACTTTATAATTATATTTCATAGTGCATACAACCAAATAAGATCTTAACCTGCTGTCATTTCTTTAATGAGTCAAAAAACAATCTGGTCCATCAATTATATTGGCAAGGGATCAAAGAGATCTTCGCCTCAGCAATTGCAGCTCGACCCATCAGTGGTCACCGTGCTAATACAAAAGAATGACATGGATTATGAAGTGGATGTGTAGCGTGGAAATTACATGTAATGTGATCTAACATGTCTATTTCCAACTGATCCTCCTTAACCTTAGTGAGATCATAAACAAACCAAAATCGGAGTGAAGCCGAACTGAAACCAAAAACTTTATTTCTGATCAGAAAATATCCTCAAGCTTAAGCTGGAGACTTAATTTTGTCTATCATATGAGCACCCAAAAGAACAAACTCCCACAAAACTGAATGTTCTTAATGAAATGACATCCATATGAGTAGCTAGCTCATAAAACCTTTTGGATGACATTTCCTTATTATAACGGATCCGTAATTACATGGTTTGTTCCGATGTACTCATTAGACAATTATACACTCCTATTAATCAACAATCTAGGAACTTGATCTCTGAATATCTAAACTTTGTCGAGTTCCTGTTGTTGCTTAAATATAAAACTGCAGACTTCATTGTCACTAAATAAACTGTGTGGTGTCTCAACACCATCCCTAATTTGCAGCATAGTGACAAAATATGCAGATATATTTCATGATTTGGATGTCACATAATATGATATGAAATCTAAAGCCATGTTAGAAGAGACTATATAAAAGGGACCATTTAGATCTCTTCTAGTAGATGGCGCCTAACATAGATTTTCATACATTCTTTGCATCCAATAAATGATCAGAGTCAGTATACCAAAATGATCTCAAACTCTTTTGACTACTGATCCTTGAACATGTAACCCTTTTGTTCTCCATAAATACCGTATGACACATTTGGCTGCTGTCAAATGGTCAACTCCTAAACTTAACAATCTGCCCAACACACCTGTAATATATGCAATAACCAAATGCATATAAAACTGAGCATACTTTAGACTCCCTATTGGTGAGATATAGGAAATCTACTGAAGATTATTCTCAGGGCAATTATTGAGACTAAACTTGTCTCCCACAGAACTTAGCATTCATTACCACATAGATATTATATAAATTACATGCTCCCACAGAACTTAGATAACATCAATAAATATCATCTCAAAACCGAACGAGGTGATCACTTAATGAAATTTAATATATCAGTAACGATATTGAAATGCTCTACTAATGCCATTATAAACCTTGAATAAAAGTCTCTTTACAACTGATGCATTCTTTTCCGTATAAAGTCTTTGAGTGATCCGCTTTAAATCTTTTCTTAATACCCTTTTGAATTCCTTTTGATTATAAAAAAAGCTATTTACAATCAATAGGTTTCAAACCTTATGGCAATGAGAGAAAGATTTTAAGTATCATTTAAAGACTTTCTTAATTAATGCAATAATCCATTTTAGAGATGTAGAATTTTTATGACTTGATGTAAGTCGAACTTTCATCATCCTAATGTCATCAGTAAACTTGTCATCTCTTTAATGGATTTCCTGAATGGCAGTTAGTGCTTTGAGTGTGCTATAGTTTGTCCTTATGAATAATTTCCCAAATATGAGGAATTACAACATTATCTTGAATTTAATGTGTCTTGAACAATGTCAGGAATACCATCCTGAACAATGCCAACAACACCTGTGAGATTAATCTTCTTCAAGAATAATGTCATTAACCAAACTTTCCCCCTCAAACTCAGCACCCTCAAATAGGTGTGCATTTCCTAATTCGTAAACTAACTTAATAGTGGGATTATGTAAAATCATAAAAATAATATCAACTTTAAAACTATTCAACAAAACCAAATAATCATTAGCATTATGTCCTATTACTTTATTAGGCTTATAAAGCCGTACCTTAGTTGGACATATCCAAACATGCAATTGATTCATTTGTTGAAACTTTAATAATGATATAAGCTGCAATCAATAACCAACTGAATTCTAAACTGTTAATTCTTTCATTACAACACATGTACTTAAACTGCAGGAATCTTAGAAATAAAGCAACATTTCCAAATAAATGAAGATTATAATGATCTTTTTAAAGAGCTAGAATAAACTAATTTTGAATTAAGAGACAACCAAATTTTCCATTCAAAATTGAACACTTATAACCAAATTTGTTCAAAATGGAAATGGAAATCTAAATTCCGTTTAAAAACGGTACATAATAGTCTCATAAAATTCAAATACGTTCTAGCATTTAAAAGAAATAATCTAAATTTAATGTGCCTCTACTTGAACCAACTTGCCATTGCCCATATCGATGTATCTTTCACCATCATTTGGCTCTTGGCATCTTAGGCAATCCTGCATAGACACAATGATGTGAATGGTTATACCAAATCTTTCCATCACGTGCCTATAAGTACCAAAGGTTGCATGAAAAGAAATTAACTTAGAATTAAACCGAATTAAAGAAACATACCCTTTTTAGCACGCCAAGCGTGATAATTTGAGCAATTCTTCTTTACATGCCCTTCAGCTCCACAAAAGAAACAACCATGACCTTCTGAACTTTTCAGTTCCCTTCGTTGTTTCTTTTGAGAAGCTGTATCTGCAGCTTCAGTATCCTTCTTCCTTTTGTTGAAGGTGGATGTCAGTGGAGAGCTTTCTGTCATTTCTTGCTCAAGCCTTTCATCTTCCTTTATACAGTTTGAGATGAGCTCATCCAGAGACCAAGTCTCATCCTTCAGATTGTAGCTCATCTTAAACTGGTCAAACTGATATGGAAGAGATATCAAAACAAAATGCACTAGCAGAGCCTCAGAGAGGTCTAGCTCAAGTGATTTCAACCTTGAAGCAATATTAGACATCTTCAATATATGCTCCCTGATGTTTCCTTTACCTTCATATTTCATTGAAGATAGGTTTGTCAAGAGTGTAGTAATCTCACTCTTCTCATTCTTGACAAACTTCTTTTCAAGCTCAATAAGGAACCATTTAGCTGTGGAAATTTTCTCTGAAAGAGAACCCTTGAGATATTCTGGAATGGCATTCTTCACAAGCATTAGGCACATGCGATTTGATCTCTTCCACTCTTCCATCTCCCTCTGTTCATCAGAGGTACTCTCATCAGTGAGTGGTGGAGGACAATGAGTCCTTAATGCCAGATCAAGATCCATGACTCCGAGGATTATCAAAAGACTCTCCTTCCATGCCTTGAAGTCAGTACCATTAAATATTGGAATAGATTTGAGGTTGGCAGAAAAATTTTCAGGAATAATAGCTGAAAAAGAGAACAAGAAAAAACAATTTAACATGTTCATATGAGTATTAAACAAAACAACATCAAATTCAAATTAATGCTATTTTCCCATCTCAAGACATCCCCCAGTAGCCCAATATTTATCTTTGGATAATCTATTGACTAGTTACTGACATCTTGTTGTAGCAATCAGACAATGACAATAATAACATGCCAAAAATAAAACTTCCTTTGGGCCGAATTAAATTTGCACGCATTGAACTCACTAATCATCACCTTGTCTATTGCCACAGGTGCGCATGAAATGGTATAGAATGGTAATCTTCCTTTGGGCCGATTTAGCATTCTTACGCAAATCACGGGCACATTTGATTCCTTTTACATTTATGAAATGAAATAATGCAAATCAACAGAGCCCACTTTGGCGAGATGATGATTGCACGAAGTCATTTCAAAAATATATACCTTTGCAAAATTTGAATTTATGTCGCAATTTAACACATGAATTTATACTTTAAGTGGAGATATTCAAGCCCACTTTTATTCAAAATCAAATTTAAGGCAACCAAAATTTTCATACAAAAGTATGTATTTAACGTGTTATATTTCGAGATTAGAACCGATCTTCACAAGAAAACCCACTTTGGTGAGTTGATGATCCAATCATTCTATATTCGAAATATATAATTAATTGTGCCAAAATTTGAAATTAAAACTAAACAGAATTTAACACAAAATGATTACATTAAGTGGAAATATAAATAAGAACCTTTTATTCCACCCTTCTAATCATTTATATTGAGTTAAATAAAATCCATAACTTCAACACAAATTTTCTTCTTAAAATGGGGTATATAGGTATACTAATGTGTATATGAACATACATATAAAGTTATATATTTAAATATACACCCTATCCCATTTTATATATAACTTTAAAATGTGTCAAATTTCCTTAAGGCCATTTGCTTGATGGTCAGTGCACAAAAAAAAATTCTTTAAGGCCTTTTAAACTGATTCTTGAGGAGAAATATGTGTTAAACCCTTTATTTTCTCCTGAAGAAAACACTTGAATTTTGTGTTTTAATTTAAATCTAATTTTAGGCAAACTGAATTTTCATACCAATGTATGAAGTCAACTTGTTATATACCGAAGTATATATATATTGTTTTATGCCATAAACTTCGAATTTAAACTTATTTTGCACAATTAACACAAAAATTTTATTTGAGGAGGAATATACATAAAAACATCTTATTTCCTCCTTCAACCCAAATTAAATTCAATATTGGGCAACCAATCATACAAAAAGTATGTATTTAACCGTTTATGTTACGAAAAAATAATAATTTAACAGTAAAGCCCACTTTGGTGGGAACCCGTAATAATTAAAATTATTTTGAAACATATAAAATAATTTGCCCAAAAATTGAATTCAAATTAAACTGAACTTAAATGTAAATATACAGGAAAGCCTTTTATTTACTCTTTCGATCCGTTTAGAATTCATCCAGGCAGCTGATCATACTAAGTATGTATTTTTTTTTAAAATCCGTTTACATTCCGAAATAATAACAATTTTAATAGTGGAATCCACTTTGGTGGAATTTCACAAAAATTAGAGTTATTTCGAAATGTATATGTAACTGAAACTTTGCTTAAAGAATTAAAAATCGGAATGAACTTAATTTAACACACAAAATTTGGCCTAAAGGAAATATATATACACAACCATTTATTTCCCATTTCACGAATTTAAATTCAAAACTTTAGGCGATAAATTTTTCATGCCAAGCATGTACGTAGCCTTTTATACATATCGAAATAAAATTAATTGCCACGATGGAGCCCACTTTGGTGGGTTGTCCTTTTAAATAAAATTATTTCGAGATATATATATAATTAATTACGCCTAAAATTGAATTAAAATGTGAATTTTAACACAAAAAGTACACTTAATGGAAATATACAAATTGCCCTTTTATTTCCTCCCTAACTTTGTGTTAAAAACATCCCAAGATAGGCCCAAATTTGTGTCCAAGTGACCCAAAAATTGGGTCCAAAATTAGCTATGTGGGTGCCTAAAACTGTTTTTGCAATAAGCCTAAAAAGGCTAAAAACTGGTTTGCAATAATAGGCCCAAAAAACAACCAAATAACCCAAACAGGCCCAAAATAACAGCCCAGTACTGAAAATTAAAGAATTATTATTAAAAAAAATAATCTGAATGGGCCCAATTTGGCCCAAAATCTGCTAGGGTTAGGAAACCCTAGCAGAATTTTAGGCCCAACCAGGGGCGGCCGCCGCCGGCACCCTCTCTTCAGATCCGGCGCCGGCGGGGGGGGGGGGGGGGGGCCGGGGCCGGGCTCAACCAACGGGGGTGGGGGCTGCCCCTTCTCTGCGACACGCAGGCGAGTCTGACGCCTGCCGTCGTCGTTCAGGGGCGGCGATCGCCGCCCCTTGTCTGCGCGACGAGCAGGCGCCAGAGGCGCCTGCCGTCATCGATCAGGGGCGGCGACCGCCGCCCCTTGTCCACGCGACGACCAGGCGCCGGTGGCGCCTGCCGTCATCCGATCAGGGGCGGCGACCGCCGCCCCTTGTCCGCGCGACGCGCAGGCGCCGGTGGCTCCTGCCGTCGTCCAATCAGGGGCGGCGACCGCCGCCCCTTTATCCCCAAAAAAAATTTTTTTTTAAAATAAAATTTAAAAAAAATTAAACTTTCAGGGGCGGCTACGCCGCCCCTTTTAGGGTCTGTGTCGACTCCGGCATGGCCGGTGCCGATCTGCCGTCGGGGGCGGCGGAGCCGCCCCTCTTTTGCTGTGTCGGGCGGCGGCCGGCGGGCCGTCCCCGATCTAGGGTTTGCAAAAAAACATATTTTTTTTTGGAAAAATTAATCAAAAATCCAAATTT
Organism: Scilla litardierei; assembly: GCA_030789695.1. Lineage (NCBI taxonomy): Eukaryota > Viridiplantae > Streptophyta > Magnoliopsida > Asparagales > Asparagaceae > Scilla > Scilla litardierei. The sequence continues at coordinate 224,591,024 of CM061133.1, forward strand.
TTGCACAGATCCGAATATTATATCTGATAAAAATGAATTTTTAACAGATCCGAAACTTAAAACAGATTAAAAATCTGATTTTTATCAGATCTACTACGAGCAGACAAAAAATTTAAGATCCACAGCATGTGGGCTCTGATACCACTTGAAGAAACTAAAGATCTAGATTAATCATTAAGCAAGACCATGCAAATAATAATCTAGATGTATATAACATGCGGAATCTTAAATCATTGACCTACTCGGATTTAGCGGAAGCGTACCTGAGTCCATCGCTATAATAATCTGAAAGATCCTGACGATACCGCAACGGACGATCTTCCAGAATAGCACGAATCAACCGTTTGGAGAATCCCTTTAGCTTTCTCCCGGTTTCTCTCCTAGCGACGGGACGTAGAAAAGACGGCTCAACTTTGTTCGTGTTATTCCGGGGATCATGACCGCTAATATTTATAGGCTAGCCTCCATAGCCCTAGGGTTTCCAACTCGGCCCATCAACGAGTTGAAGCCCAATAGTCTCTACACATAAAGGCCCCACAACCTGTTTAACTCATTTAGCCCATTTAATTAATTAAAACCAGATCACTAATATATTGGGCGTAATACGACAGCGTAGCATTTATATAATTATTCACCGTATATTAGCCCAATGTTGGATTAAGATCCAACCTAGTTGGATAAGTTCCAACAGTTATTAGTATCATATCATAAGGGAAATGTGGAAATATGACTGATTTGTTTGCCTAATGTGCAAATTGAGTTGATTTGAGGATATTATGAGTAAATTCCCTATAAATTGTTTTGGAAAGAGGCACTTGCTGACATCATGACTCATAAACTAACAAGATTTTTCTTTTTCTTTTTTCCTGTGAGAAAGCATACACTTTAATAATTTGGTCCTATTATGAAAAAAAATCTTTATTAATTTTAATTTACAGACTTAAGGAGACTAAAGGTTCTTGCACTTTATTTTCTGTCGGTCGAAAGTGATCACTTTGAGGAGTTTTTTGCTCCATAACTGGATAAGCGTAGATATCAGAAAACACCAGAGGTATAATTTAGATGCTTCCTTCTTTTGTGTTATTCGAGTACTTCCACCTTTAGAACATGATTTAGTGTGTGCTTTGGTTGCTCAGGTTTTTTAATGGAAATTTTCAGGGGATATTTTCAGGGGATATGTCCTTCACCCATATAGATGAAAGTAGATGCGAAATCTGATAGTCGCTTAGTCTAAGGGCAACAGAGTCCTGCATTTATTGCAAGGTAAAAGGTCAAGCTGTAGAACTACAAGGTAAGATCTTCTTCCGAACCATGTGCATCATAATTTAGAACTAGATAATGCTTTAGTGTATGTACCACTTCTACCAGATCTGTGGGTTTCAAGTTTTAATTTCCATTGGGTAGTTATGTGTTTGTACTATCAAGTTATGTGTTTGTAATTGTGATCTGATCTTAGGAGTGTGTTTATGCAGTAATAATCTGTTGTCTACTTCCTTTTGTTTCATTTATAGAGGCGAGTCCAGTCCTCCATGCCACAGTCTCTCTGCATCATCTGCAGGCCACGGCCCATGTTTCATCACCCCTCTCTCTGTTGTCATGGTTAAGTTGAGTTTCTGTTTTAAAAAAATTAATAGGACTGCATTTTTCTCCCAATAATTGCATTTTCCTGACCAAAAGATTCATTTCAGGTCTCATGCTAACACAAATTTCATTTCAGGTCAGTTTGTGTTTTATAAAAGTTATAGCAAAGCATTTTTCTCACAAAGAAGCATTTTGCCCACACACAAAAACATTTTCTGACACATTGTATTTTGTCTACCAATTGTATTTGTATTCATTGTGTTGTTAATGTTTTGTGTAAGCATATGTAACAATAATGAAGTATGTTTGGCAGAGATATATGTAACAATACTCATATTTCTTCTTAGTTCATTTTGCTAAAGGATCTATGTTTGTGTAATTTTTGTTGCCATGTTCTGTATAATCAATTTTCTGTATTCATTTTTTGTGTGTTTCATGCCATGGCAAAAACCCATTTTGTGATCTGGTTATTTTTGTAAATGAGAATTTCGTAAATAAACCTGTTATTTCTACAACACTACTTTTGTGTATTTCATGCCATGTTTTGTGTGGAGTGAATGAATGTGTGGAGTGAATGCAACAAATCAAGAAAGAGTTAATGGTAATGCAATACTTACACAGCTAATTAAGGATACACAATAACAATAGGATGTGTTGGATCAAGAAAGCCAAGATCATAGAAACCTTCAGAAAATCCGGGGTCACTTTTGCTCCAAATTTTTTGGTAACCTGAATTCGGAGAACTGGGGTTCATTTAGTCACCATTTGGATGTCCACTTCTTGCGGAGGCATGGATGAAGCACTCACTTGACTGCCATTGTTAAGGTAAGTCTGACTGTTGTTGTTAGTGTTAACAAAATTGTACATGCTTACACGATGAGGCTTTGCGGTTTCAGGGATGGTGGTGATGTCAAGGATGCTATGCCGAAGCATCTGTCGCTGGTCACGCGTTTATAGTACTTCTGGGCATGGCTAGCGACTTGGGTTGGTGTCCTGGTGTGTATAAATTTTTTGGCTATACTCCTCTATGCTCCTCTCCTATGAATGTACAAGCCCATCAAAAATAACCTGGATAGAGAAAAATCATGTCATTGGGACCATGAAGAAATCTAAAATTAGTTGAATTGAATACCATTGTGAGGGTCATTATAGAGAATGAGAAAATGGTTTGACATAAAATAACGACGACGATGACAACAACAATAATAAAAACAAAGAAATTTTTTAGGAAAACGGTTACACATGGATTATTACACATGGATTATGAAATTACCAATATAGTCTATGACAGTATATATAAGTATAAAATGTTTCTTTTACTTTATATTTTTGCCATCTCATTCTCCATTTTCTCCCTCCCATATAATATGACGTTATCTTCAAAGTAAAATCTAGATGTTGATGAATGTACTAGGAATAACATTTGAGTATGTACTCTATTTTTCATCTGTACCCACACATCCACACCCATGTTCCCTCACACATGCAAGGCACACATTCACATGCAAGGTACACATGCACATGCATGTGAGAGCACGCTCGCACACATATATTTGGACAAATAGGGGAAATAAATAAAAGAAAAAAACAGAATGGAAGAAAAATACAAAAAGAAACCATAAATTGGTACACATGCACATCAACTTATTTTTTAATTGATTTACTAAAAATATAAAACATGTGGCACACATTGTTGATTTATGTTCTCAGGACAAAGAGCCAGTATAAATTTATACTGTTATGCGCGACTTGAGTTATCAATACTATTATAATTGTTAATGACCAACCTGAAATTTTATGAAGCTGCATTTCTTTGTTCTTTGTCTTTAATGGCTTGAGTAGTTTCCGCCGAAGGGATTTATTTTATTCTACATCATCTCAATATGTTTAAGGAGTTTCAATTTATGATTCATTTTGGTCATCATTCCCGAATTGTAAATCTGTAAAGGATATATCGTTGTAGGTAGATGTAATGAAAATGCTAACGACTAGCTTGATATGTGGTCTGTGTGAAGTCCTGTCAAGGCAAAAGTTAAAAGAAGAAACAGACATGAGAATGGACTTAGAAGATGAAACAATTGTCTACATCCAGTTTTTATGTGCATGTTCTTACTTCCCAGAGATATTTTGATGATATTTTCTGTTACAAATTATCAAAGAATATTTATGATAGACTGTCTCTGATATATGTTTTCAAATATATGTTTTCATGCTAACATATGGTGTCGATGAAATTTAACTAAATGCAAAGCATGATAAATTTTATGCTAACACTACATAAGCTTTCTATTTTTTGCCTCTTTGTTCCAGTCCGTTCAATAGACAAGCCAAAACAAGATCAACGTTTGTAGCACAGTGCCCATTATGCCAACCCAAATACCCTGGAATCACAAATTAACAAACTAAATGAACCAGCAAAGCAATGAAATTTCTTCTTATCCATTGCAACTATGTAATTAAACAAGAAACCCATGAATAAGAGATAATTTTAATTGCACTCCAAAGTCGAGAACATTGCCCAAGATAAGGCCCAAGGGCACGCCAAATATGTAGTAACAAGTGGCGTTCACATATGCGACCAATGCTTGCCATCCAGATCCAATTGTCACGTCTGTGATCGACAATATCAACAATTTTTTCACTACCACACAAAAACTCCATAAATTCCATAAATTTCATAGAGTGATGTATTCGCACCAGAAAGAATATGATGCACATTGTCCACAGTTATGCATTTAGTTTAATTTCATGTGCAGGCAGGGCCGGTTCAAGCATAAATGAGGCCTAAAGCGAATTAAAAATATAAGGCCTAAGTATTAAAGCAAAATTTTTTAAGAGCATTAATATAACTGAATTTAAACGGACATCATCCACTCCCAAACAAGCATAATGGGTTCATAAATTGTGATTGTGACTCTGAATGGGATAAGGAAGCAAGCATATCTTCATTCCCTTTGCGCTAGTGATTCTCCGGCATCCACACCTCGACAATAATGGCTTCCATAGATTTTTTTATGTGTGTGTAGGGATATGAAGATTCTTTAATAGGTGAAGTTTGATAGCCTGTAAAATTTAGGGGGTAAAAAACTTAATTTACTCTAAAATTGATGTCTGCTTGTCAATGCCACAATATGTTGCAAACTGTACTGTGCCCTAGCTTTTCATCTTTTCTAGGGTTTCTAAAGATTGAGCATCTTTCCTTTCTTACATAGTCACTAGATATCAAACAGAACTAATATCAAATCTTGTGGTATTAACAATTAAAAATTAACACTTAAAATTAAAATCTAATCTTTTGTTTCCATTCAATTACCCAGATTAAAATAAAAGCAAAAAATCATACCATTGATGAAAAACCCCCCCCAAAATTGATCGAAGTTTGAGGGAGAGGCGGAGAGAGGCGCCGGCACTGCAGCACACTTCGGCCGCGATGGGCTCGGTCGGAGAGAGAGGCAAAGGCCGCAGAGCGCCGAGTCGGAGAGGGCCGAGAGGCACAGGCAGCCGCAGTCCGAGAGAGAGAGAGAGAGAGAGAGAGAGAGAGAGAGAGAGAGAGACATGAACGGGTGCAAATTGTAATCGGTGGAGGCTCTTAGGGGTTTTCCTCTCAAATTAAATGCTTGATTGACTAAATCGGTGGAGGCCCCAGCATAAATTGTAATTGGTGGAGGCCCAAGCATGTACAATTTGCTTGATGACTGAATCTGTGAAAGGGCGCACTGCAATAAATGTTTTCAAGACTGAGGCCTCCCAAGCTGGGCCCACATGCTGGGATGGGATGTTAAATTTGAATCGGGCCTTCTAAATTGGGCTTCATTGGGAAATTTTAGGCCGGTGAAAAAAAAAATTTGAGGCCTCTCAAATTTAGAGGCCTAAAGCACATGCTTGAGTGGCCTTATGCTAAAACCGGCCCTGTGTGCAGGTTCTTTTTGTTTCAAATATATGTTTTTTCTCTTGATTCGTGTATAAATTATTTCTTCCTGAGAAACTGATATGATAGTTTGCTATTTTGGGGATGCACTTTTAGGTTTGTTTGAAAATTTTAACTAAGAAAAATATGATGTTTTTGAATGTGTTTGCTTATTATACAATTGAATATGTTTTGCAGAGTAGCAATGGTGGTGGTGTTAGTGGGATCTCCTCATCTTGCTCTTCTTCTTCCTCTAAGAGCTCCACAAATCAGTCACCAAGGTATCAAGTTGAGGGGGCAGTGTGGATCTGAGTGGAGAAAAAGCTTACTATGGTAGGCACAAGGTCCGTCGGATGAACTCAAAGTCACCGATGGTCATTGTGGCTGGCCTTGAGCAGAGTTTCTATCAGCAGTGCAACAGGTCAGAAATCATGGTTTAATTGACCAAATATTGGCATCTTTACTTTTCTAAATTTTTTAATTCTCCTAATTTGTTACTTGAATCAACTTGGTGGTATTTTTTAAGTTTGTAATAGATATTGAGTTGGGTGAAATTTTTTAATCTATGTTGAGTATGTTGTTTGATTGTTGTTATCGCTTATTGCACTCTTTATTTGCGTTAATTGTGAGCATATTTCAATGAGGACTGGTCTTTGGGTTCCACTTTTCTCTTCTTTTTGGTTCAAATATTTGTTTTCTGTTCTTGATTAATGTATAAATAATTTCTTCCTGAGAAATTCATGTTCATGTTTTTTACTGTATGCCTTGCTAGATCTCATGTTCATGTTTTTGCACAATCTTTCAAACAGAATATCCAAGTATTTAAGAGGAACACAAAAAGAATGCACAAAAAATTCAAGCATCAATGTTGCAGTAGCTTTAAGAGGAACACAAAAAAATTTGAAAATTTGATCTGAAGAAAAATTGTATCCAATATCAATTCCAAAAAAACTGACAAGAAGAACAATTGCACAAAAATGACCCATCATCAGTTCCAAAAAAATCATACATGAATATTATCTGGAAGAAATACAAGTTTTACGTGTAGCTTACCTGGCAGCATCATACATGAGTTTTTTATTTGAAGAACAAAAGAATTGTTGAGGGGCAGAGCCCCAGTCACAAAGGGTCAACATTTAGAAATTACATGTATATATCCGAATATAAGAGAGCTGAAAAAAAGAGAATAAACATATAAACAAAATACTTTGACAATCACGCAACAAAATTGTTAGCATATTAACCACAAAAACACTTAATTCATATATGAACAAATTCCCAAGAAGTCATGACATCATATTCCTACCTCTAGCTCATCAATTGATATGAAGAATAATTACTCACACAAAACACAATATCGGCCCCCAAAAAAATTATACACATATCTTACCTGTAATGCCCGTATGTGTGAAATACTGTCTGCGTGTGTGTGTATAGTAATTTTGGTGTGTGTATAGTGATTTCCTATATGTATGGCTCTAAGGTGACTATGATATGCTTTGGATATATGGGTGAATGTGAAATGGGAATGGGAATTATGTATATGGAAATGGGAATTATGCGAATGAATTTATAGGAAGTGTTGAATTTAATAGATTTATTTTGCCTCAAGTATCAACATATTGACTTGATTCATTGTTAAGTAGAAGTTACTTGCTTGCTACTTTGGAGTTGCTGGGAATTTGGGCAGAAGTACATGCTTAAAGTGTTGGTGATTTCTCCTAATTTAGAATTACGAATGTCTTGGAAATTTTACGGCATAAACTTGGGACTATTATCTCCAACTTTCATGTTGAACACTTTTTCAAATTCAGATTAGAAATTGGGATAGGAATTTCGTGAAATCAGCATGTCAGTTTTTTCTCAGCTTTGACACATGTTACGAGAACGACGACCAGTCCTTCAATTCTTAACGAAATGGTGTGTTCGTGGTCTCGTTGGAAAGTTAACTTCAAGCCCTACAACTTTGTAACTTTCCATTTTTCCTGAATCTGTCCGCATTTAGGAGAAATCTGGTCCTCAAGACATGACATGTTTTGTTTTACTTTCCAACACAGTTTCAGCACGTATACCCTTCGCCGTAAATTCTGTATTAAATTGAATACTTCGTGAAACATCATGAAAATTGATATGTGAATGCATAACACCTATATCTACAACTCATAAGAGGAGTAAATCTTAAGTGTAGGTCAAAAATATTGAGTTAGTTGCCCATGTTTGGAACTGTCCTGCAAATTTCAGAAATGAATGTGATTGGGAATGGCAAACTTGTAAATACTAGAACCCTTATTTCCTTTTCCTCTCCCCACTTCTTCTTCCCCAAGCTTCAGCTGAACCCAGGCCGAAATTGGGAGGTATTGTTGCCGAATTTGAGGGGGAAAGGGAGGAGAAAAAGAAGAAGAAAAGAAGAGGATGAAGAGAATCAAAAGCCCTAACCCATCCCCACATTCTACCCTTCATCTTCTCCAATTTCACTCCACCCCATGGCCGAAATCCACCATGCTTGGCCGAATTCTGGTGGTGGCCGAAAGTTTCCAGGCCAAGAAAAATAGGAAGAAGGGGCTTGGAGGAAGAAGGAAGAAGAGAAGAAGCCCTAAGCCCACCCTCTCTATCTATTCTTTCATCTTCACCAAATCTTCTCAACCCCCATGGCCGAAACTCCCTTGACTGGCCGAATTTCTTGTTGCTGCCGAAATTAAAGGGAAGATGGAGATTAGGGTTGGGGGTTGAAGCTGGGAGATTTGAGGATTATTGGGTTTTCATGAAAGTAGAGAAGGATTTCATCCAAATTGGAGGAGGGTTTTGGGGAATTCGAAATTAGGGCTTGAGCTTGAGATCAATGAGGAACTCCATCTAATTGGAAGAGGATTTGAGTCTCTACAAGAGGTAGGAGTCCAATCCTTACTCATATGGTTGAATTCATTGCATTTTAGTACAAAGCTTGCATTTATAGGGGTTTTAGTGAAATTGCTTGACAAGGAGTATTTAATTTGATTTCATATGTTGGGTAGAGTAATTCGAAGCCATGAATATGTTGAAGATGTATATGAATGAATTATTTCACCAATTGCGTGAAATTGCTCTCACAGTGAAAGTTGTCCTCCTTGGGATGTTGGCAAATTCTCTTCAAATTATTCATTTAGAAATGTTGGGATGTTTATATTAGTAGGGAATTACTAAATTGCCTCACTTGGAATATTGGAATTGTCTTGATTAATTATGGAATCATTAATTAATTATGTCGAATTGCCTTGATGGCCAACTTGAATTAATTACTCATTAATTAATTAATTATTGGTTGTCAACACGAAATTGCCTCATTTTGAAATGTCACTTAAGTAAGAAGAGAGTAGGGATCTTAAGTTTGCATTTCATAAATAATAGATTGCCCCATCTCCTTTCATAAATTATGTTGAATGGTTCATATAAAGAAGTTGCTCTTATTTTGGTGATATTGCTCTCAATTTATGAAGTAGCTTTCATTATACGAGATGGTGAGTTCTTGTATGCTTGATTTTGGGTTGTTACATCAAATTTTGTGAAATTAATTATTCATGATGCAATTGTAGGCCTTGTGCATTACTTTGTCAAATTTTGTAAAATTGCTTTCATTTGGGTTGGTTGGAGGCTTTAGTAATCAATTTTCATGTGGTGGTGGAATCTATATAATGCTTTGAAATCACTTGATGCGATGATTTGATTCATGTTGCCTTGATGGACTCATTTCAAAAATTATGCGGAATCACCCTCATTTACAATGTTGGAAGTTCTATGCTTCATTCTTCCTTGCATGAAGTGTGTGAGATAAGTTGTGAAAATTGGGTGAAGATGTCTTTAATGCTTGTTTCTAAATGCGTATAAAACATTGCTCTTAAATGGAAAGTGGAAATTTATTTATCATTAAATTTCTTTTGTATGAAAATGAGGTTCATATGAAAATGAAATTTTAGAAGCATGGGGATAAAAATGAAAATGTAACATGTTGGAAGCCTCATTAGTAATTTTAAGCTCTCATTTGAAATGTTGGAAGTTAATTCTCTTTGTGTAGAAAGTATGAATTTGTGACTTTGAATTGAGATGTGCCATCGGATATGAGTTTATATGTTGTGTGGAGTGATATCTTGCCTTGACATTGATCCATGGTGTTTGATGGCCTTATTTTATTAAATATGTTGATTTGCTCTCTTTAGGCATGTCGAAAGCCTAGTTAATCAAATTCATTGTTTACGAAGAAATGTGAATTAAGTTACAATGAATTGAATTGCGCAAAGTGATGCCATCAATTAGATATATGATGCAATGGGAAGCTTGTTGCATTAATTATATGGAATTGCTTTCTTTCGGTTATAGTGACTAAATGAAATTGTTCTCATCTTGGACGACTTATTGTGAGTTAATTATTCACTATAACTCGCATATAACTTGCATAAAAAGTGAAACATGTGCACGATGAAATGTGATGGGAAAATTGGCGGTGTGGTGTTGGATACACGTGGAATATGAAATGTGTGACATGGTCACGTTAGGACACGAGGTGGAGTGCACGGGCATGGACAAAGTTGCCACGGTAGGAGGCGGGTGATGTCGCCGTGGGCAACCTCTTGATACCATTAGGTGGCTCCACGTGATAACGGAGTAGAATCATTTGCACGTACACGCCGGCTCATTCATGGGATCCCCTTGCATTGCATTGCATCGCATCGCCTTACTTGTGCATCATATGCATCATGGCATCAGTTAGCATTTTTTTGGGGTGATTTGTGGTTGTGTGAGTGTGATGGTTAATTTGTAAGAATGGATGTTGCCATGGATGTGTTTGGTGCTTGAATGATGGTGTGTTGGAAAGCGTGGATTGTTAGTTTGTTATTGCTAATAGTGAAATTCATGATATTGGCGTTCGTATTGGTGATATCATTAATGTATTATGTAATGTTGGGTTATTGGAAGTATTATGGAAAATTGGAATTTTTAACATCCAAGTTACCATGGTGCATGCATGGTTGAATTGGTATGCTAAATTGAATTATTTGATGCAATAGTTATGTTTCATGTTGCTTGAGTGATTTGTTCCAATATTCGTGCCAATTGGGATGCTAAGTTGAAATTGCCCTCTTTATGAAATTACTCTCACTTTGGTTTCTTAGTAATTGGAATAGATTTCATTTCTTACATGAATATCATGTTGTTAGAAGGGGAGGTTGGTGGTGTTGGTGGTGTTGGTGGAGTTGTTGGTGATGTGGGGATGTTATGCTTATACCATTCTCTTTGAAATACCACTTATGTTCTCATTTAGGGATATTATTTATGTTGTACTTGGAAAACTTTGAGAAATACAAAGGAGACTCTGCCGAAATTTTTGCGAGCATTTTGTAAGCTTACACATAACATCCTAAATAGTAGATACTATGTAGGAATGCTACATTAGGATTCTATGTCTAGAAGAAATCCCATTGGAAAATGAGTATAAAACAAAAATTAGTAAGGTGGGGTTCTTGGTTAACTTTCAACTAATTGCATGCTAACCTTTTAGGGTTCATGTTGCATATTGACTGGTTCATTTTGCATCAAGAATGGGTTATGCTTCTACTCTTTGTTGTACTCACGTTGTTTTGCAGGTTCTCCCTTGCGGCAGGTATGTGTTCAGTTAGTTGATATCATTTACTTGCATTGTCCCTATTATGTTATGCTTGGGTTAGTTACGAATTATTGCATAGAGCATGTCATTCCTTGCACATGTGAGTTGGGTTTGGACATCCTACTGGGTCACGCTGTGACGTGTCCCGTTGTTATTTTTCAGGTACTGGATCATGGTGTCAGAGGCCCGCGAGCCAGTTGGTTGGATTTGAGTGTAGGGGTGAGTGTCAGATAGTTTTGGGTGTGATAATGTACTTGGGTGAGTTGGGTTATATGTTGTATCTGTAATTGAAGTTGTAATTGAACAGTATATATATGTTATACTGATGTGTGAGTTGGTGGCTCCTTATGTATTTCTGTGATGTCTGGAATGCTACATGTACTCTCCCAGCAGTGCGCAGTGGGCCTGCCTGTGCTATGAAAATTTTGTACTCTTCTTCGTAGCACCCGTCTCTTCGGAGGTACCTGATACGGATTCGTACTTATCGGGTATCCCGGGGTGCGGGGCGTTACATTACCTAGCAGAAATTCAAGTTTTGCATGTATCTTACCTGGCAGCGTCATACCTGAATGTTTTTTATTTGAAGAACAAAATAATTTACCAATGATCAACCAAAATTGAAATTCACAAGATGAAATCGAGCAACATAGGAACTCAGAACAATGTCATGAATGGTAATTGCACCGATCAAAAAAATATTCATGAAAATTTTTCTTTTTGATTCAAATATTTGTTTTCTGTTCTTGATTCATGTATAAATTATTTCTTCCTAAGAAACTGATATGAGGGTTTGTTATTTTGGGGAATGCACCTGAAAATTTTAACTAAGAAAAATATGATTGTTTTGAATGGGTTTGCTTATTATACAATTGACTGTGTTTGCAGAGTATCAATGGTGGTGGTGTTAGTTGGATCTCCTCATCTTGCTCTTCTTCTTCATCTAAGATCTCCACAAATTAGCCACCAAGGTGTCAAGTTGAGGGGTAAAGTGTGGACTTGAGTGGAGTAAAAGCTTACAATAGCAGGCACAAGGTCTGTGAGATGCACTCAAAGTCACTCATGGTCATTGTGGCTGTGCTTGAGTAGAGGTTCTGTCAGTAGTGCAGCATGTCAGAAATCATAGTCTGATTGCCCAAATTTTGTCATCTTTTCTTTTCTAAACTTTTTAATGCTCCTAATTTGTTGGCTGAATAAACTTGGGGGTATGTTTTTTTGTTTGGAATAGACATTGAGTTGGGCGAAATTTTTTAATCTTTGTTGAGTTTTTTGTTTGATTGCTGCTCCTGCTTAGGTGCACTCTTTATTTGCCTTAATTGTGAGCCTACTTAAATTGTGAGCCTATTTCAATGAGGATTGGACTTTGGGTTCCAAATTTCTTTTCTTTTTGTTCAATATCTGTTTTCTGTTTTTGATTTATATTTAAATTTTTTCTTCCTGAGAAACTGATATGATAGTTTGTTATTTTGGGGGATGCATATGTTGGTTTGAAAATATTAACTAAGAAATATATGATGTTCTTGAATCTTGAGGGATGTACTTCTAGGTCTATTTTGGGGGATGGGATGCACTTCTGGGTCTATTTTAGGGGATGCACTTTTGGGTTTGCTTATTATACAATTAAGGGAAGTTTTTGAATGCGTTTGTTGATTACGACAAAAGGGTGTGTAAAAATGACTATTTTTCCCTCAGTACTAATGATGTGCACAGTATTGAGAATTTGAGGGAAAAAAATTACATTAAAATTCTAATGGTAACAATTTACATACTAAAATATAAGAAGTTGGCTGATAAGAAAATTGTGAATTAGGATTAGGATTGAAAATTGTGAATAAGTTTATTTAATTTGTTGAGGATTAGGATTCCATTTCTTTATAGATGACAGTTGCATACAAAGCTCATATTTGGGTTATTCCATTTCTTTATTTCTGATGAAGTAACATCCTTAAGTAATCTCTTTTTCCATATTGATTTAATTTCTGATAATTGCTGAAGCTATATCAGGTTAATTTACATGTATTTTGGTATTCTATTCCACTATCAGACATGAAAGTAGATATCATCTAAATTTGCAAAAGTACTAAATTTCAGGTTAATTTATGGAATTTTTTTGCTATAAAACTGACTTTCATGCTGATGCAATAACATCCTTTTGTGATTTAGATTGTTTTTTTACTGCGGATATGACAGTTGCTCTGTTGAGATGCCCATTAAAACTAAAATTCAACATAATTGGTTTATTTTATTTGTTGAGAATTTAAAAACTAACTGGGAGTCAAGAAATCTCTGTTAAAAACGCCTATCTGTTAAAAACGCCTTAAAAATACTAAGGCATTGGTTAAAACAACCAATGCATTAACATTTATTAAGACATTTAAAAATAATAGTATATATGTTCTTAAGTGCATGTTAGTGTTGTGAAAAGGATTGTGTAAAGTTAGATTACGTAATTGTTTTTGCTTCGGCGCAGGCGCCTTTAATTTTGGCATGTAGCTTTTTGATGTAGGGCACTTCATGTAAAATCTGCATGTCCTTGGCCTGCCGCCTGCTACCAAAAAACATTGACATTAGAACCTGCTACAAAAAAACAGTTGTTCTTTTTGGACTCTTCGAGCCTTCCTCTTAATAGGATTCATATGTAGTTCAAAAACTACACTTTTAAATAAAGAAATGCAAAACATAATCATTAACCTCTTGATTTTAGCCACGAACAACCACAACCGCAACATATTATATAGCTCCTCAGAATTTTACACTTTTACCCAAAATATTAATCGATCCATATACCTTTAGATATACCCAACCTTTGACTTGAACCGCTTTTGATCAAAGCTCGGCGACGACATCATCTACCATCTGTCGGCGGCGACGTCATCTACCACCTGGCGGCGACGACGTCATCTACCACTTGGCGGTGACTACCAGTGACAACAACTGTGACGCCATGCAAGCCAAACTGGATTGAGATCTCGATCCAAATATTTTCCCCCTTTTACACACATACACATCTCTCCCCTTTGGCACTGCAAACGGTCCTTGCATCATGTGTGTGGAGTTTTTTGGTTTCCCGTTCAATATATACACAAATTTCTTCTGATTTTTTCCAACTTTGTCTGGTACATGGTTGTTGAAATGGCTATCTTCCATACATATTTGTTTAATATTATTGGGGTTATTGGGATTAATATTTTTAACATTTATTTTAAATGATTTAGTTGTAGGTCGAGCTTACATCTTTTAGCACTCTCATTTGCTTCACATCAACATGCAACCGATATGGAATTTGCTACTAGAACCAAATTTATAATAGATACTTGATTTACCATCATCAATCAAACTTATACTGCACACTCAATTTAGGACTCTGTTGATAGTGACTTATCACGAAGAATATCAGTATCACGGAAGAGACAAGCCCAACATAAAACTCTTACTGAACCTACGTTTGGCTCTTCACCACCGAATCATCGTCGCCTTACAGCATTGCGACGATGGCAAAATGAAAGGACTCACACTGATACGATTTCTGAACATGAAGCTGAACCATCTACCAGGTTATTATCTATATGACTGTACACAATATCTAATCTAAGTAATGTAATTTAATTTTATTTAGTTTTGGATTTAATTTTGTATAGGTCCTTAGCTCAATGTAGAAGAAGATAACGAGAAAAAGAACAAAGAAACATATCTCAACAACATATGACTCCCAATAGTATACTTGATATACCTCAATTAACAACCTCTCCAACTAAACAAGAAGTTGGGGGCTCAGGCTCACGCAATGATGCAATTTGTGAACAAGATATTGAACCAGTTGACAGGTTATTATCCACTTAGTTATCCACGCCATGATGCCTAAATGTATTTAATTGTATTCGCGTGAAGGCGCCAACGCCAAAGATGCCCACACCAAAGGCGCCAGCTAAATTGTTTTACGCTAATTTATTGTTCTGCGCCAAATGCGCCCACGCCGAATTTGTTGTTCCGCACCGAATGCGCTTGCGTGTTGTTCCACGCTAACAAATGGCACCCGCGCAATTTTTTTACACTAATTTGTTGTTCCGCGCCAAATGCGCACGCTCCGAATTTGATGTTCCGCGCCGAATGCGCTCGCGCATTGTTCCGCGCCGATTTTGTTCTGCCCCGAAGGCGCCCCCTAAATTTTTTACGCTAATTTGTTGTTTCGCGCCAAATACGTCTGCGCTGAATTTGTTGTTCCGCATCGAATGCGTTCGCTCTTAGTTTCGCTAAAAAAAATTTCGCGCCGAATGTGCCCGCTAAATTTTTTACGCTAATTTGTTGTTCCGCGCCAAAGACGCCCACGCCGAATTTGTTGTTCCGCACCCAAGGCACGCCTGCACCTAAGGCACGCCGATGCCCCGCTAAATTTTTTATGCTAATTTGTTGTTCAGCGCCAAAGACACCCGTGCCGAATTTGTCGTTCCGCATCGAATGCATTCGCGCTTTGTTTCGCTAATTTTTTTACGCTAATTTGTTATTCCGCGCCAAAGGCGCCCGCGTCGAATTTGTTGTTCCGCACCGAATGCGCTCGCGCGGTGTTCCGCGCCAACAAACGGCACCCGCACAATTTTTTTACGCTAATTTGTTGTTCTGCGCCAAAGGCACCCGCTCCGAATTTATTGTTCCATGCTGAATGCGCTCGCGCGTTGTTCTGCGCCGAATTTGTTGTTCCGCGTCGAAGACGCCCACGCCGAATTTATTGTTCCGCACCGAAAGCGCTCGCATGTTGTTCCACACCGAAGGCACCCGCGCCAAATTTGTTGTTTCGCGCTGAAGACGTCCACGCGAAGGTGCCCACGCCGAAGGCGCCAGCTAAATTTTTTTACGCTAATTTGTTGTTCCGCGTCAAATGCACCCATGCCGAATTTGTTGTTCCGCACTGAATCCGCTTGCGCGTTGTTCCACGCTAACAAATGTCACCCACGCAATTTTTTACGCTAATTTGTTGTTCCACGCCAAAGGCGCACGCTCCAAATTTGATGTTCCGCGCCGAATGCGCTCGCGCGTTGTTCCACGACTAATTTGTTGTTCTGCGTCGAAGGCGCCCTCGCCGAATTTGTTGTTTCGCGTCGCATTTGTTGTTTCGCACCGAAAGCGCTCGCGCATTGTTTCGCACCGAAGGCGCCCACGCCGAATATGTTGTTTCACGCTGAAGGCGCCTGCGCCGAATTTGTTGTTCCGCACAGAAGGTGCATATGCCACTAAATACGTTTTCACTAATTTGTTCTTTTAAATTTTGGCTGGGAAAATAACTTTTTGGGGAACAAATATTTTGCGGGGGAAAATCTTAAGTGAACCGTGTCCGCGGGCACGGGTTATGACTAGTACATATATATATGTATATATACATGTACATATATATATATATGTACATGTATATATACATATATATATGTACTAGTCATAACCCGCGGGCACGGGTTATGACTAGTACATATATATATATACATATATATATATATATATATACATATATATATATATATATATACATATATATATATATATATACATATATATATATATATATATATATATACTAGTCATAACCTGTGTCCTGCGGGCACGGTTCATTTAAGATTTTCCCTCAAAATCATTTCCATCAAAATCATTGTTCTCCCCAAAAATTATTTCTCTCTCCAAAATTTAAACGAACAAAATTGTAGCTTGGGCGCGGGCGACCTCGGGCACGGTTTATTTAAGATATCTTCTCAAAATCTTTGTTCTCCCCAAGAATTATTTCCCCCTCGGGCGCAGGCGCGGGCACGGATCATTTAAAATTTCCCCCGCGAAATCTTTGTTCCCCGAAAAATTATTTCTACAGCCAAAATTTAACAGAAAAATAAAATATTTAGCGGCACAGGCTCCTTCCATGCGGAACAACAAATTCGACGTCGAATAACAAATTTGGCGCCGCGCCTTCGGCGTGGGACAACACATTATCGTAAAAAAATTTAGCGGACGCCTTCGGCGCGGAACAACAAACCTCATGGTATTTTTACGCTAATTTGTTGTTCCGCTAAATTATTTTATGCTAAATTTTTTATTTTGTTTACTTTAATGGATCATGCTTCTCTGTAATCTTTCCCAAGGCATTTTTAATGTTAAGGTTTATGTTCACAATGTACTTTTCCCCACAAATTATTCTTTACAATCTTTTCCAAGGCACTTTTAATTTCAAAGTTTAGGTTCCCAATGCACTCTCCCTCCAAATTTAATCTCCACAATATTTCCCAAGACACACATAATTTCAAAGTTTTGGTTCCCAAGACACTTTTCCCACCAAAATTTAAGTTTTCCCACTAAAATTTTCACAAAATCCAATCTCAACCATTGATTTACCAAAATCAAATTTTAGCCACTCTTTATCTTGTCCTAGTCAGCCCTAGAATTCAAAAAACACTGTCAAATGTATAATAGATATATATATATATATAGGGCAATCTTCCATTGCGAAAAAATGGTGCGAAAGCCCGTGCGAAAACATTTTTTTTATTTTTTTGAAATTTTTTTTTTCAAAAATTCTTTTTTTGATGTTTAATCCATACAATTATATACCCCAGGGAAAATAATGGGTGAACCCGTTGGGGATTAGAGCACCCATCCACCCGTTACAAATTTAACGGTCTCAAAACGTGCGAATTTGATGAAATGCCTTGATCGAAGGCCAAATGACATTATTTCTCAACCATTATTTTTTGAGGGGGGTATAACAACATATAATGAGGGTGGAAAAAAGAATTTTTGAAAAAAAAAATTCAAAAAAAAGATAAAAACATTTTCGCACCGTGCGAAATGTTCTCACATGAAGATTTTCCTATATATATATATATATATATATATATATATATACATATATATATATATATACATCCTTGGTAGAATACGAGCATTCATAGTCAAGTAGTTATATATATACATACATCCTTGGTGGAATACGAGCATTCATAGTCAAGTAGTAAATCAAGGAATATATATCCTTGGTGGAATACGAGCATTCATAGTCAAGTAGTAAATCATTTCCTTGGTGGAATACGAGCATTCATAGTCAAGTAGTAAATCATTTCTTAGCTTTGATCAAAAAATTCATTTTTCACAATTTTTCCTACAATCAATTCATCTTGATCTTTATATTATAAAAAATCCCAACATAATAAATATCCAATGAATTCAAAAGGTTCTGCACTTAAATTTACCCGTCATAAAGCTGATGATGATTTCACCCACAATGAAACTTTTTGGTTAAAAAAATGGATGAGCTAAAACCCCCACAGCTCAGCAACAGCAGTGAGGCAACGGCGCCAGGACGTACAAAAGATTACGCATATCTGGTGCCCAGCATTGGCCCCACATTCGCCTTTATTATATCATTTAGTAGTCAATTTCGACGGCGAAGAAATAATATAAAGTGCTTTTAAGTAAAAAAAGAAATTTCATTGTCAATTAGACTCTTTCGTTTTCAACGCATTGGCTGTCTCGTGGTTGACTGCAGTCCAGACCTGATTAACACCATACCAATTATTTACCGAGAAACATAGCCGTCAACTATCCAGGAAGCAAACATCAAATTTATTTAATTTGTTGTAATCTTCGTATTCTAATGGATATGCTCGTAGAATTATTTGCCGACAAGTGTTTTCAACGGATATGCTCGTAAAATGGTAGGCGTGTGTGAATAATTTGCTGAAAAGAAGCCCATCCCACAAATTTTGGACTCTAGCGGAGAACGTTGAGTCAAACTATTCATCAAGGTAACCTCGCAACAGAAAACAAAGAGAGAAGCGCCCGAGCACCGAATTCTCTCCGGTCTTTTTGTCTCTTGCCAAATAAAAGCCACCACGTTATCAACCAAAGCAACGTTATCTCTTTTACGTTAATTGCTATATATCAAACTCATGCACTAATTAAGAGATAAGATATACCCGTGCTTGATTGACAAGTTCAAAGCCTTGGCCCAACGGGATTTATCACAAATACACGTTTTCGCTAACTTATTTAACGACGGCATCGTTATAGTTCCATCGGGCTTAAGGGGCATCGTTTTAGGAATCCACGTCCAACACAACAGAATCTGAAATCTAGGGGTGTATTTAAACCCCCTCTCCAAAAATTATCGAACCGCCGTTTCCATGGGCCAATGGTTTTTTTTTTTCCTTTTTTAAATTGAGAGTTCAAACTAATAGTAACAAGTCAAAAGAAAACAAAAATAAAAGCGAGATAGGTTCAATCCCATTCTAAAGTAGCTGGTGGTTGAACGAAAGAAAATTATAGCGATTGAAACGGCCGGGGGGAGCCCGGGGCGGTGACGAGACCCTGAGTGCATTCACCAGTGCTTCGCCTGGTGGGGGTTGTGGTGACCGCCCTTGTTTCGCGCTATGAATCCATTTTTGGGTTTCGGGATCTCGTGGATGTCCAGTTGCTGAATCGTTCTCTGCTTTTTAGCTTCACGCCGAATTTTGAAAAAACAGAATTACTACTTTGGCAATGCAAATAATAATTATTTGAAGCAAAATAATAATTAAAAGTAAATACCATTTTGAGCTTCTTGGTAATTTGCCTGCAGCCTCTTTCTAGCATTGTTCAGTCTCTCGTCCATCAAGCTGTCTTTTTGTTCCTTCAGCTTCTGTTCACAATTGTGATGGAAATAGACATTCAAATCGACAATTTAGACCACATTTAGTAGAGATCAAAAGTTTTTTTTGGTAAATACGGTGATACTTACAGCAGGAATTGCAGAAGAGGGAGCAGAATGAATAGGCCTGGGTGGAGCTTCCCTTTTTGGAATGGGCTTCGATTTGGGTTCTGCTGACTCCAAGCTGCTTCTATTAGAGCTCGTTCGACCATCTAATGGAAAAACAGAGGTAATTAATCACTTGATTACTACTAATAAAATATGTAACCAGTTCTAATAAATTTCTTTAATTACTCACTGTGAGCACTTGGAGAGTAACCGAATTCAGGAACCTGAAAACACGATTAGAATTTTCACAAAGGTTGAACACCCAAATTAATCAAAAAGAGAAATCAGGAAGGATAAAATTCAAATTAAATAATACATGATGCCCATTCTGATTGCCCTTTGCCGGGATCTGCTGGGGCGAGTCCCCGTCAGCTGCGATGCAATTTTTGGGGAAATGTTAGAGATATTTACAACAAAAGGACCTTATTTTCAGTCATCATCTTTCTTTCAATCTTCGAGTAGGTAACCTACTGATAATTGCAGGCGATGCATTCTCTGAATTGGCTTTCACCCAATCGTCAACAATCTCTTTCCACTTCCTGATATCAACAAGGATTAGTGAATCAGATTGCATATTTCGCCCAATATTAGGTAAAAATGAGTTTTTTATCATCACCACCTGACGAGTTGCTTCACGAGTACTCGCACTTCAGAGGCCGGATGCTTTCGGAGGCCGTTGACATGCCTTCCGATATCAGTTTCCTGTAAATTAAACTCCACGGTCAGTAATTAATTACTAAATAAAAATATAAGTTCCATAATTTTCGTTCATGTAATTGTACCTTCAAAGCTTTGAACGTAATATCCATGTCTGCGAGGCTTTGCAGGAGGCCAGCAATTGACTCATCCGACTATTGGACCAAGTTAGGGAAAAAAAATAGAAATAAAAGAATAAGAATAAGGTCTTTCATCAATCGCACCAATTGATTTTAATCAATGGGATGTTGAAACTAACTTGTTCGGGATCTTCAAGCTCCTCCTTAATTGCCATAATCTTCCTCTGTTCCTGATCGATCGGACGTCCGAAATTCCTCATGTCATCATCGATGTCGACGTCCTCCTCCTCTTCGACCTCGACACCCTCCCTGTGGTTCGATTGCGGCGTCAACGGCGACGAACCGAACACTTTCTCGATCGGTGAACTGCTATCTTTCTCCTCCTCCCTCGCTCTCGACCTTAACTTCTCCGATTCGAACGCCTCGACCTGAATCCGATCGTCGCTGTTACGGCAAGCATCTTGAGGCGGCGGTGCGTACAACCGCTCGACGAACCCGTCCCTTCGCCTTCTGAGCTCCGCTCCGTGATCTAGAGCGGCGACGGAGATCGCCGTCTCGATAAGAGTCCACAGATCCACTCCCGTCGTCATCAGAACCGATCGCAGATCCTCACGATCCATCGATCCGACCGACCGATCGGTGATTATTCTCTCTTTGTCTCCTTTTTAAAGATCTGAAATCGATGCTGCTTCGGTTTCAACCGTCAAGGAGTCTTGATTCCATGAATTCGACAAGAAATCACGAGAAAAATAAATCGGCAACTGGCGTAATATCGATTGGTGCTGGGGGAAATTAGGACAAAAAACCGTTATAAAAATCGATGAAGAAGGATGCTACAGAAATTCGTAAATCGTGATTTTTTGGATTTGTTTTCTTGATTTATTATATTTTTGGCAGGTAAAAGAAGCTGAAAATAAAAATCCAAGGAAGAAGACGAAGCAACGAGAATTAAGAATAAGAGAAGGAATTGTTGGAGGCGGAGGAGAGAGAAGGGGAATATATATTTTCTATTAATGGTTGAATTATTAATGGTATCTTTTATATTTTTAAAGTAAATTTTATTTTGTTTATTTTATTTAGTTAATTTAATTTTTGGGGTTGCTGCGGCTGCGCTCGCTGTACCCAACAGGAGACAGAACATCTATAGTCTGGTTTTTTCCCTTTTTGCCCTTCTGGAAAAAGCAGCGGCAAAACGAAACCATCAAACTTTCGGGGTGACGAAGGGGCGTTGTAACCCAATTTTCGCGGATTTTTCAGATAAGTACCACGTTACTAAACACCACAGCCCTTTGTTTCCAAACATGAAAATTATTATTACATACAGTCCGGTGTATACAGTACTCTTCTAAATAAAGGGCTGAGGAAGGGTCTGATGTGAAAATAATTTGATTTTTTCCTTTAAAAAAAGGGACTAATCATTGCCAACACAGAATTTTTTTGTCCATCTGTTTATTTGTTGTGGATGGAAGAGTCATTTTTGCATAAGATACAATAGATG
Source organism: Scilla litardierei (assembly GCA_030789695.1). NCBI lineage: Eukaryota > Viridiplantae > Streptophyta > Magnoliopsida > Asparagales > Asparagaceae > Scilla > Scilla litardierei. The sequence continues at coordinate 224,613,182 of CM061133.1, forward strand.
CAATCTTATCTATTTATAACACTCCCCCTTATTCAGTCATAAGTATGGACTCTGTCATAAATACTTCAGTATTCTGAGTGTCATATGAATCTCACAAAAGAGTTGATACTTCAGGATTCTGAGTTGACGTGATTTATCTCGTTAAAACCTGGTTATGAAAAACTCTGTGGAAAAAAACCATATCTAAAGAAAAGGAGTACAAATTTCCCCTAACTCCCCCTGATCTGTACAAGCCATTAGGCTTTCAGATCTCTTAGACATTGTTCATCACTCATATTTACAACACTCCGATAATATACACAAATTACAAATATCACCATCATTAAGCAGCTATTAAGCAGCTGCTGAAACCAAAAACTCTGGAGATGTGTGCTTTGTTTCGTCGCCTCTGATGTGGTCTCCTCAAAAGTGAAGTAAGCATGTGGCATGGTCTTCAAATTATGTGGTCAGCTCTAAAAGACTAGCCTTTGTCCCAGTTGTCATTGGGATGTGATGTACCACCCGGCGCACTCAAATACACCATTGGTTTATTTATGAAATGGTGAGGATCTCGGAATGATAGGATGATGTTACCTTCATAGTTTGCTTTACAGATCTGTAGTAGATGGTTATCCCACTGTAGGTACCCAGTCTGTGATTTCTCATTATATAATTCGGATCTGTAACATGCATCTGCATAAGCATGTAGGATAATTCTTTATAATGTAAGCCCAAATCTATCGACGCATGGAGGAAGCGCAGAAAATGCTTAACTCTGGTCTAATGGCACTTTTTAGGTGCTTGTCTCTAGCTAGTGAATTTACTACAACTGCTATATCGGAACGTGTGCAGTTAGCAAGGAGTGCACTGATTGCACTTAGATAATGGACTTCGGGACCAAGTATATCTCCCTCGGGACGTGTGGTTGGCTCGGCGACAAGAGTGTTGCTCGTCTTGGGACGCGGTTCGGTTTGGGAAGCGGTTTGGCTCGGGACGAGGTGCGGCTCGGGACGAGGTGCGGCTCGGGACGCGGATCGGCTTGGGAGAAGCGGCGCGGGGCCAAAGAAATGTTGCTGAAAACGACGCTTCGAATTCTGCGGAAACGAAGTGAAAGGTATGTAGTTTAAATATTCATGTGTTTATAATTACAAATAGGTTGATAGATATGTTGGATCCTATGGATGGCAAACAACACTAAAAGGGTGGGGTTAAATAGTTGTGTATAAATGTAAACTTTTTCGTTCTAATTAGTTAGCATAATTCAAAACCTTCTAATGTTGCCTAAGAAACCAAGTAGAGTGATCTACGCATGATTCTTAATCAACTTAGGAAATCTTAAAATAAATCAGAGAGAAAAACACTTCTGGTAGTCGACTGCAAGTGATATATTATGCACGGCTCAGCTGAAAGAATACGTAATAAAGATATAAAAGATTACACAGAAATACAAGAAAGAATCTTTACACAGCGGATAAAAGTGAATTAATCTTTGCGATAGATGTACAACAATCAGCAGATAATAATGTAAGTGCAAAGATTGACAAACACAGAAAGAGTCAAACGCAAACACGCAGATTTTTATCCTGGTTCCCCACAACCTTGGGTACGTCCAGTCCCCGACCAATCCGGTACGAGATTTCCACTATTTGCCTTGGCAAATACAAGCACCTAACTCCACTCGTTAGGATTTTTCCACACACTTAGCCTTGACCAAGATTTCCAACTGCAACACTGCAACACCTAGACTGTCTAGGATTTCCAACACCCTTACAACAAAGGGCAAATCACAAAATGAAAACCAATATCCAACTCACCACAAAAATTAGTGGAGTTTGGATTTACACCCAGATTCTATAGCCAAGAGTAATAGATAAAGTGTATTCGTAGCTAAATAGAATATGATCTTAGATCACACAAAGATATGAATTAAGTCTTTGTGATCTAAATCAATGTTTTCAAAAATCCTTTCAAATAGAATCAAAGAATAGAAAACAAGGATTTTGAAAAACAATAGCCAAATAAAATGTTGATCTCAAAAATAATAATAACTTAAAGAAAAGAGATTAGAATTATAAAATCAGATTTGGCTGAAAGAAATGAGAGCTGAAAATTAGAGATCTTTTTGAATTTTGCACAATAGTGAATTTAGAATTTAAGCAAGAGTATTTTATCTCAAAAATGATCCTCTATTTATAGGTAAATTAAGAGGGTTTGAAATTCAAATTTGATTTGACTTTTGTCCGAAAATCAAGGAAACAATAAATTGAAGAGACAATTAAACAAGTCAAAACGTTGAAATTCGACAACTGGTGGTCTACTCCCTAGGAGTGGTAGTCGACTCCCAGAGCGTTTCAGAAGAGAAAAAGTTTCCAGCTGGTAGTCGAATCCCACTCTTTGGTAGTCGACTCCCAGAGGAGTTTCTTCCGAAACTCAGCTAGCAAAGAGATGTAATTAACTCCTGTGTGTAATGGGGATTAACTACTAAGGTGAGAAGTAACTAGCAATTGCTCTCAATAGTTTGAAAATGATTTTAAAACATTTAAAATGTTTACTTCGAAATCAATTGTGTGTGTGTTATAATTACTTTGGCTTTAACATAATCCTAAGAAAGACACAACTCACACACTATAGACTTAGGACGAGTCTTCATGAAGCTTGATTAGAGATGAATCAGATGCGGGCTTCTCTTGAGCTTCTTTTCCATTTGAGCGTGAGCTTCATCATTGAGCTAGAAACGTTGTCCTTGTCTTTGCTAAGTGAACGTAGATTGTGCTTCTTCGGAGTATGCATAAAGCTTTTCATTCATCGCGTAATCTGTGTTGAGTATTGGACTTCTCCCTACTTGGTGTTAATGATGAGAAAACATAAATACTTGTGACTAATCCCATATTTTGCAGTTAATCCATTGCCTAAGCTTAGTATAAAGATCTACTTGCAATGGATGACACTCAAAGATCATTGAAGGCAAATGAAATGGATTGGATGATCGTAGATGGTGATTGAAGCTCCTAGAAGACTTCAAGCTCATGCTTTGGATAGAAGAGAGAGTTCGTCAAATGTAACTTTCTTATATCTCTTCTAGTATGTAGCTTAGAAGTATAACATTGTTGGAGCACACATACACACACATCTCCATTTCAGTCTTAGGATATCATTAGATCAAGCTTCCTTAGACTCCAATTCATTTCAATCTAGATTGTGCATGTCATGTTTATAACAGTCGACTGCTGAATGTTTTACAGTCGCCTGTCTCAAAAACAGTCGACTGTGTTTTGTTCTACAGTCGCCTGTTATGCACAAACTTCTATAGTCTAGTTTTGGGCTTCTCTGTTTTAACTCTCATATGCGACTTATGAATGATTCACAGGCGCCTATCCAAGTGACAGTCGACAGTGTTTTGTTAATCAGTCGCCTGTTTATTTATAGCCCAAAGTCTATTTCTCTGATTACTCTGGCGAGTCGACTTATGTTGGATTTACAGTCGACTGTCCAATGGAACAGTCGACTGTCAATGCTACAACAGTCGTCTGTCTGTTGGCCTATTTGATGACTCAACTCTCTGGAAAATCTCAGGGTTTTGATAGTCGTCTGTAAAAGGAATTATAGTCGCATGTTCATATTAACAGTCGACTGTCTTCTCCGCATCAGTCGTCTGTCCTGTTCTCCCAAACGTTTTCCAGATTTCTTCAACTTACCCAACTTACGGCCAGTGGCCTGTAGTAGGATTTACAGTCGCCTGTTGGTTCAACAGTTGACTGTCTATGCCTCATCAGTCGACTGTCCACATGGTAAGTTACCGTTATGATTTCTCACGTACCCTCTCTGACTGTGCAGCAGTCGACTGTAAACTCTTCAACATCGACTGTCGCGGGCCCAGATTCTATCCGTTGAGTTTTTCCTCACAGATTTCAAAGGGGTTTTTGCTGTTTTCTGTTGAGGGTTTTGAGAAACCTTTATAAGGAGCCTCTACTGTTCCATTGAGAGGCTAATGATCTTCCAACTCTCTTGCTAAAAGATTCAAGCTTTCATTCTTTCAAGATCAAAGCTCTCAAACCCTAAAGTCCTAAGAATTCCTATCTTCAATCTCTTGCTCTCCAACCTAGAACTAAAGATATATCTTCTAGGAATTTGGTGCAGTCAAGAGAAAGGGCTTTCCTCTCTTCCAAGAGAGTCTTTCAACACACAACACACTTCTCCTTCAAGTTCTACTTCAATGCATAGGTGATTGTAAGTGTTGCTTAATTTCATATTTCATAACTTTCGTTATTTGAATTTTCTCTCGGGTTGTGAGAGTGATTTGCTTGCTCTCAAGTTGTGGGAGTTAAGGTCAATCGATTATATTTCGATTTCACTTGTAGGGTTACTACAAGTGGGTTTTAAGGAAACCTCAAGTTAGGGTTCTAACTTGAGTATCCGGTTGTTAACCGGGTGGAAGGGACATAGGATTACCGGGAACAAGTCGGAAAGTGACTTGGGTAATCCGAACCCTTGAAACATCCTTGTGTTTGCATTTGTTTCTATTTGGGTTTATTTCTATTCCGCACTATTTTGTTGGTTAGGAATTTAAATTGGTGTAACTATCTTTTTAAATTGCATAAACACTATTCAACCCCCCTTCTAGTGTTTTCTCCATAGACAGGGTCCTTACAATTGGTATCAGATTGCAAGGTTATAGCTATGACATCCAACAACAACCACGTTCCTCCACCGACTTCGTACAACAACCACGATAGTGATGGAGCGTCCACTCTTTTCGAAGGTCAATCCACGGTGCGTCCTCCGCGTTTCAATGGCACGAACTTTGGCTACTGGAAATGCCAGATGTAGATGTTCTTAAGGAGTGCTTTACTTTGGAGAGCTCTCCACAAGGAATACGTCAAGCCCACTGAAGAGGATTTCGAAAAATGGACGGCTTTCGAGAAATCCACCGAAGTCAACAACGCAAAAGCAATGAACGCTCTTCATTGTGAGTTGGACCCGAATGAGTTCAACAAGATATGCACATGTAAGAGTTCATATCAAATCTGAAACCATCTCGTCATTACCCATGAGGGAACGAACAAGGTAAAACTTTCTAAACTCTATGTTGCCGTGCAAAACTTCGATATGTTTCATATGCAGGAAAATGAAAGCATAGCATCGATGTACGGACGTTTTACCGACATCACCAATGAACTGGAAGCTCTTGGGCAAACATACACCGAACCAGAAAAGGTGAGAAAGATCATAATGGGAATGACCTCCAAATGGGAAAGAAGAGCTATCACCATCGAGGAGGTCAACGACTTGAAGACTTACACAGTTGTGAATCTTATCGGGACTCTCATGTCTTATGAAGTAAGACGGTAGAACCGATTAAAGATTCGAGCTATGATGAATACTTCGGAGGCCAAGAAGAAATCTTTGGCATTCAACGCTAATTTCTCATCCTCCGATAGTGAAGAATCAGAAAATGAGATGGACTTGGGTGAAATGGCCCAAATGGCGAAGAAGTTTCAACGCTTCTTTCGCAAAGGTAAAATTTCCTCCATGAATAGATTTGATTCTACTAATCATTCTTCCTCTCTTTGCTTTAAGTGTAATAAGCCAGGGCACATCAAGAAGGATTTCCTAATGCTACGAAACAAAGAGAAGTGGAAGGCTTCAAAGTACCACTAGTCCGACAAGAATAAGAAAGACAAGAAGAAATGACTAGTAGGTACATTCGATGATTCAAGTGAAGACTCATCAAGCGAATCCGGTGATGAGAAGGGTGAAAGTGCACACATGTGTTTCATGGCACTAGAAGATTCACTCTTCGATGAAAGTGATTCCGACATGGATGATATCGAGGTAACTATGGATGAATTATGTATTGCTAATGAAGAGTTATTTGCTAGGTATCAATTTTTAATGCTTAGATATACTAGTTTAAAGAAATTGAACGTTAGCAATCCATCCATTCCATGCATTATCAACAATGACACCATTGTTAATACTTTAACCTTTGAGAAAGCAAATTTGGCTTCTCAAAATGTCACTTTGAGAGATGAGGTGGATACCCTCAAATCTCAACTAGATCAAACACATCCTACGGATAATAGTGATCTAGTTCCACAACACATACAAATGGGTTTAGAGAATGCTTCTCTTAAAACCCAAGTGCACGAGCTCAAAGTACGGGTGTCTACCTTGGAGACCAATATTTCTTCTCTTAATGAGAAATATGAGCTTATGTCCTCCTGTATTGTCAGATTCAATAAGGGAAAAGGACAATTGGACGATTTGCTAGCAAACCAATTTCCGGCCACACATCATGTTGGTCTTGGTTTTGTGGAAGAAAATGCATCCAATGCTCGCACCTCATATAGTGGTGTCACTATAGACTTTGTGAGACCATCCTCTGGTGCATCCATAAGTGGTGTCAAAGACACTATATGTAACAAACCTACCAAGAAAGTCACCACTTCACAGTCTCTTCCTTTTGGCAAGAAACACACTAAGGGTGGAAACCAAAAGAGAAGCCATGCTTACATGTACACAAACCTTCATCCACGTAGGAAATCTCCTATTTCACAAGTGGATACTCATGACACTTTATATGCTCCACACCCACGGACACGTACAAATCCACATATGAGAAATACTCATGTACGTGCTCCTATACGCCCATATGCTCATACGCATCATTCTTACATGTATGCACATCCTCCACATGTCATGCATGACCCATATGTTTCATACAACATGCATGTGCCCAAGCATACATATAATCCTCGTATGTCCAATGCATATCCACCACCTCATTTTTATGCTAGAAACCATGTTCCTAAGAAGCATGCACCACATTGAAATCTAACAACTATGCATGTAACTAGGAAAAGGACTCCCAAAACATACACCATTTGGGGTCCTAAGAACACTAACTTAAATGATAGGAATGCATATGTTGATTCCTATTTTCATGATGTTATTAATAATGGTAATTATGTTGGGAAGCGGAAATCCACTTGGACTTGGCTTCCAAATGGCTAATCCCCTTGGACCCAATAAAAATTGGGTACCATGAGCTTATGGTATATTATATAGGTACCCAAGAGAAAGAAAAAGAGCAATAAAGATCAAACTAGCTCTAAAAGAAAAGGATGGATTCTTGACAGTGGTTGCTCCAAATACATGATGGGAGATCCTTCATTACTCTCTGAAGTGATTGGCATCAAGAACGGTGCAACGGTCATTTTTGGAGGTAACCAAAAGGGAACCATCATTGGAGTAGGTATAGTCGGAAACCCCTCCAAACCTTTAATTACTAATGTATATCTAGTTAGTGGTTTATGTCACAACCTTATCTCCATTAGTCAACTTTGTGACAAAGGTTACAAGGTTAACTTTGGAGAGGGTATGTGTGAAATTGTTGATTCTAATTCACATGTTTTATTTACCGGTATTGGGCGTAAAAATATTTATTATTTGAGCTTGCCTAAAACCGTATAACATTGCTTAGTTTCTAATACAAATGAACAACTATTATGGCATGGCCGTTTTAGTCATGTTCATTTCAAGCACTTATATAAGTTAGCTAAGCATGATCTAGTCAAAGGTTTTCCAAAAATTGCTTTTAGTAAGAAAAACTTTTGTGATTCATGTCAAAAAGGCAAACTTAGTAAATCATCTTTTAAGCTTAAAGAAGGCATTACTTCTAAGAGGCCCCTAGAACTACTTCATCTAGATTTGTTTGGGCCAACTAGAACCGCTTCTTAAGGTAATGCTCATATGGATTAGTTGTCGTTGACGACTTCTCTAGATTTACTTAGGTTTCACTCTTAACTAATAAGAATGAAGCTTTTGAAGAGTTTATCATATTTGCAAAGAAGATTCAGAATCTCTTAGGATCCACCATTATCACTATCCGTAGTGATCATGTAGGAGAATTTGAGAATGAGTCTTTTACAAAGTTTTGTGATGACACCGAGATAACTCACAAATTTTCTTTTCCTCTGGATCCACCACAAAATGGTGTTATAGAGAGGAAGAATAGGACTCTTATTGAGTGTGCTCGTACTATGCTCCATGATAGTCATCTTGGATTACAATTTTGGACAGAGGCGGTACACACGGCATGTTATGTGCTCAATAGGATCCTAGTGATACCCCGAACGAACAAAACTTGTTTTGAGTTATTTTATGACAAAAAGCCTCAAGTTAAATATTTTCGAGTTTTTGATTCAAAATGTTTTATCAAGAACACCTTTGGTAATTTAGATAAATTCAAGCCAAGATCCGATGAAGGAATTTTTGTTGAATATTCCACACGTAGCAAAGCCTACCGGATATACAACAAAACTTATTCAACGATCGAGAAATCACTACACGTATCATTTTATGAAGATTTTAATTTTTCTCATGTTAATAATGATAGTGTAGATGCTATATGTGATTCTCTTAGTAATGTCAAGATTAATGATTCAATTGTTGAGACTAACACTACTAATGAGATTGTTGAAGATGTTCCAAGTGATGCAGGAATACCCAAAGCTTACCCAACCGTTCGCAACCATCCACATGACCAAATTATTGGAGATATTGGTGTGGGTGTTCGAACGAGGTCAAGAATTGAAGAATTTTCTCATTGCGCATTTGTTTCTACCATTAAGCCAAAGAACATCCAAGAAGCTTGTGAGGATAGCTCTTGATAGTGGCAATAGAAGAAGAACTAATGCAATTCGAGAGAAATGAAGTTTGGGAGATCGTTCCTCTTCCAAGTGGTCATCAAGTTATTGGGACCAAATGGATCTTCAAGAACAAGACCGATGAGAACGAGGTCATCACAAGGAACAAAGCAAGGTTAGTAGCTCAAGGCTACCGGCAAGAGGAATGTATCGATTTCGAAGAATCCTTTGCCCCCGTAGCTAGACTAGAAGCTATTAAATTACTTTTATCTTTTGCATCTCATAAGAATTTCAAACTATTTCAAATGGATGTTAAAAGTGCATTTTTAAATGGGATTGTCAATGAAGCAGTGTGTGTTTCTCAACCTCCCGGTTTCATTTATGAAAAATTTCCAAACCATGTTTTCAAACTTAAGAAAGCGTTGTATGGGTTGAGACAAGCTCCTAGAGCTTGATATGATCGACTCAAGACTTTTCTTTTGGATTTAGGTTTTAAAATGGGTGAAGTTGATTCAACACTTTTCATTAAAGATTATGAAAATGACATCCTATTGATTCAAGTTTATGTAGACGATGTAATATTTGGTTCTACTAACTTTAATCTTTGTCAAGAATTTTCTAAGTCCATGAAGGATGAATTCGAGATGAGCCACATGAGTGAGCTCAACTATTTCCTTAGATTGCAAATTCGACTAATGAAGGATTGGACTTTCATACATCAACCCAAGGACACATGGGAGCTTATCAAGCGATTCAGGATGGAATCGTCTTCAAGCAAAAAGACTCCCATAAGTACGACAACCCATCTACACAAGGATGAGAACGGAAAAGATGTAGACGTTCGTCTATATCGAGGTATAATCGGTAGCTTACTTTATTTACCTGCTAGTAGGCCCGATATCATGTTTTCCGTATGCTTGTGTGCTAGATATCAAGCTAGGCCTAAAGAGTCACACTTGATTGCGGTTAAACGTATTTTTCGTTATCTCAATCATTCACTAGATTATGGGTTACTTTACCCTAAATCTAGTACATATGAGTTAATCTCATATAGTGATGCCGACTTTGTCGGATGCAAATCCGATAGGAAAAGTACTAGTGGCACTTGCCATTTTCTAGGAAATTCTCTAGTCTCTTTGTTTTCCAAGAAACAGAACTCAGTATCATTGTCCACGACTGAAGCGGAATATATTGTCGCGGGTCTTGCATGTGCACAAGTTCTTTGGATGAGACACACTCTTAAGGACTATGGTGTCAATTGTGATACTTGCCCAATCATGGTTGATAACCAAAGTGCTATATGTCTTTCCAAGAATCCGGTACATCACTCCTGTACCAAACACATAGATGTGAGACACCATTTTATCAATGATCATGTAGCTAAGAAGGACATCATCTTAGAGTACATTGAAACCCAAAAACAAATTGCCGACATCTTCACAAAACCTCTTAAAGAAGATTCATTTGTGAGGTTGCGTGGAGAATTAGGAATTATGGGTGAATATGAAATTTAGGAGTTCAACTTACTTGTTATAACTACTTTTGAACTCATATCATCATGTTGCCCCTCTTCATTTGTTATATCATATATTGATTTTAAGATAGGATATTGAGATTTCTTTGAGTACATGAGTGTTCAGATTGTTTTAAGAGATTTATGTTTTAAATGTTTTATCGTGTGATATTGATTTTTTGATGAGTTTATGATTAGAGTGTAGGTCCTAGGGTGAGTTGTGCATATCCTCTGGATTTTAACCTCACTGTGCATTTTTGGACCAGGACAGACGACTGTCTTTCCTTCGACAGTCGACTGTCCTACTCTATCTATTCTGTCAGCAGATTGTATCTTTCACCTAGGTGACTGATGATAAATTTACAGTCGACTTTTGGATCAATAGGCGACTGCATTTTAGTCATCAGGCACCTGTCAATTTCGTCAGTAGTCTCTGTTTTTATCATCAATTCTATTGATTCTCAGTCAGTCGACTGATGAGTATAATACAGGCGACTGTCCCTCGGACAGGTGACTGTAAGTTACTAAACAGTCGATTGTCTGTCAACCTAAGCTCATTTCTTATCACTTTGACCAGTCGACTGACTATTGTTCTACAATCGACTGTCTCCTATTGTGGCGATTCGCTCATTTGATCTGAGCCATCGATTCTTTGATCCAACGGCCCAGATTCATTCGCCCCTTCGATATTTCATCGAGAAAATTCATTTCAATCGTCTGACTCTCTCTCCTCCGATTGAAACCGCTTCGTCTTCCTCGTATAAAACCCTCAGTCGGTCGATCCTCTAGCGTTTTTTTTCGTCGTCTCGTCTGTCGATTGCGTCGCTCAGACCTCGCTTGTCTCTTCGTGCCCTTCGACTAGGTTTGATTTCCTCTCATTGGTTTTTTTGCTCATTGTCTCTCTCGTGCATTTTCCTTCAAAATCGTCGTTTGATTATGCAATGGCTCCCAAGACCAAGTTCAATGGAAAGACTATTGTTTCTAAGTGCCCTAGGGTTCCCAAGCCTACCACTGCCAAAAACAAACAACCCTATAAGGCCCGAACCAAGAAAGCTGATTCTCCCTCTCGCTCCTCTTCACAGGGTTATTCTCCCTCTTCTGGGTCTTCTTCATCTGCAGCTGAGCCCCTCGTCAAGTGTCAGCGCAAGCCCATTGGTGTTCGCATCAATGAGCCTTGCACCGAGGCTCCTCCTTCACCCTCCGTGTCGAGCTCCGAAGAAGAAACCCATGTCGTGCCACCCTCTGATCCCCTGATTCCCATTTGTCGAGATGATTTGTGCTTGGCAAAATTTCGCTCTCTACTCGGGATCAAACTTCTTAGAGAGTGTTTCATTGTATATACTGCCTTCACCGCTGAGAGATTATCTGAGATTCTTTCTGCTACCTGTTTGGCTGACCTCTTTCGCTTCTCTCAGAGCGAATCTCCTCGGGCTTATCCATTTTTGGTTAAGCTTTTCTATGCTAACCGCATTCGCGGTGAGTATTCGACCACTGGAGTTATTGATACTGTTGTCTAGGGGACCCCCATTCGCATTGATCCCACTCTTTTAGGGACCATTCTTAGGATTCCCTCCACTGGATCCCTTCCTGCAGACATTTCCATTTCTGATGTTGGTGAGCTTGATCAGTCTGTCCTCCGGGACATGTTCCGTGAGATACCCTCTGCTTTATCCTCTGGTGTTAGGTCGTCCATGTTCTCGGCTTGGGGTTGGGCTGTTCACCTTGTGGTGAAGTCCAACATCCTGCCGAAGTACGAATCTTCTGACCAGCCTTCCCAAGAGATACTTAGGTGTATGAACGCGATCTTTTCCGGCATGTCCGTAAACTGGGCCGGTGTCCTTCTCGATAAGATGGACAAGGTCGAGTTTACTACTTCCTCCTCTCACATTCCCTTCGGTGGTCTTCTTACTCTCGTCTTTCGTCATTTTGGGATTGATTTGACTCCCTACAAGCCCGTGTGTTTTGGTCCTCTTCTCGACGCTTCTACAGAGTCGAAGTCCTCTTCGGCTCTGCAGTCTGCATCTAAGAAGAGGAAATCCACTTCTGCTCCATCTTCCTCCACAGTTCCTCCTGCAGACTAGCCATCTACCTCTACTCCATCCTCTCTTGACATTCTCTTTGAGATGGTTTCTGGTCTATATGAGTTGGCATTCCTGTCATTCCAGCATCAGGGTATGCCCTTTCCTTGGCATCTGAGACGTTTTGTTCCTCCCCAGCCTCGTGAGCCTCCACCTCCTATCATCACTGATCTCGTTGTGCATCCTGGCGTAGCTGCTACTCAGGGTGTTACTGCTGCTCCTCCTCCTCCATAGGATACCCCCGTTGGACCAGAGACAGCTTCCCCCTCTGCTGCACCTGGAGACACTCACTCGTAGATTTTTTTTGAGTGGTGTATGTATGCTGGATATTTTCTGTGGTGATGATGTATGAGTATCATGATGTATTTTTGATAATTTGATGGACATGGTGATGTCCATATGTCGTGTACTCTTGTGACCTCTTATATATATATATATATATATATATATATATATATATATATATATATATATATATATATATATATATATATATATATATATATATATATATATATAAAATTCCTGAGGGCCTTACAATAGATAATCCGAAATGGGACCTTGATGTGGAGGAACAGGTCCGTCGCAAAGCAGAAATAAAAGCGGGGAAGAGGAAATTGGCTCCTAGTGCTTCTGCTCCTGGGAGAAGGCACACCCGATCTCAGGTAAATTCTGGTGGTATTGACCGCCCACTTAACATCTCTGATCAATGACTATTCTGCTATGGAATACAAGGGGGCTTAATAATCAGGTTAGGCGGAGGGACCTGAGAAACAGTTTAGCTCAAATAAACCCTTCTGCTGTTATTCTTTTGGAGACTAAGATCAAGTCTCCATCCTCTATTATTAACTCTGGGATCCCCAGGGATTGGGTTTCTTATGACAATACTGTCTTTGCTGCTGGGGGTCGTATTATTATGGGGTTTAACCCCTTTATCTGGAAGACAACTCCTTTGTCCTTCTCCGATCAACACATTTCTATCTCCTGTTGTAATGTGGGAGGCTTTTCATGTGTTATCTCTGGAGTTTATGCCCGTAACTCGATGTTGGATAGAAGGGAACTGTGGAAGATCTTGGAGAGGGATAATGCTCAAATTGGATGTTCGGCCTGGCTTGTTGGCGGGGACTTCAATTGCGTCCTCTTTGCTAAGGATAAAGTGGGTGGTAGAAAGCTTGATGAGGCTTTAACCAAAGATTTCAGTGAGTGTGTTGGTACTTGCATGCTTCAGGAGTTGAAGACTAAAGGAAATAAATTGAGTTGGTGTAACAACAGATTGGGACCTTCCCGTATTGCTGCCCAACTTGATCGTGTTTTCTCAAATTCCGCCTGGTTGGATATGCTCCCGGATACGTTTACGGATTACTTGGATCCTTTAACTAGTGACCATGCTCGCATGGTCGTATATCTCCATTATCAGGTCTCTTCTGAACCTAAACCTTTCAAGTTCTTTAACTTTTGGATTCACTGTCCAGGTTATAAAGATGCTATTGAATCCTGTTGGTATGAACATGAGAGGGGCACGCCTATGTATAGGTTGACTCAGAAACTTAAAAGATTGAAGACATCTCTTCGTGCTTGGGCGGTTGATTATAATGCGGGGAATTTGGTGAAGAGATATAGAAGAGACTTGAAGAATATTCGAACTGATCCTGGCCTCCACTCTGACATCAACCTACAACAAAAAGAAAAGCTTCTCCTGAAGAGCTTGCTTAATTCTATGAAACTTGAAGAAGATATGTATCGGCAAAAAAGCAGGCAGAGCTGGTTAACGCTGGGCGACAGGAACACCAAGTATTTTTATACGGCTATGAAGACTAGGCTCTCACGCAACAATCTTATTCACCTTGTTAATACTCATGGAGGCCGGAACAATGACTATGATGGTCTGAAGAGGGATGCCCCCTCCTTCTTTAAAGCTTTATATAATCAGGATCACTACAACACTACTTTCCAGCATCTTGTTCCGAAACGCATATTAACTGAGGCCTCTTCTTCTTGGCTTAGCCGAAGGGTTTCTGATGAGGAGATCAAGAGGGCGGTCTTTCAGATTGGTGCAGACAAGTCCCCAGGCCCTGATGGGTATAATGGCTTCTTTTTTCAGCACAACTGATCCTTAATTGGTGATGAGGTAATTTGCGCAATCCAATCCTTTTTCTTATCTGGGTCTCTCCTAAAGACTGTCAACCACACATTTCTAACCCTTGTCCCCAAGAACGACAATGCCTCCACTTTGGGTGATTATAGGCCTATTGCCTGTTGCAACGTGCTTTATAAAATCATCAGTAAAATAATGTGCAACAGGATTAAAGTGGTAATTCATGAGCTCATTTCTCCTAATCAAGCTGCATTCCTCAAAGGAAGGCTCTTATCATATTGCTCCCTTCTTGCCCACGAGCAGATCAGGGACTTCAGTTGCCCTATGGGGGGTAGGGCCTGTCTTAAGCTAGACTTGAGAAAGGCTTTTGACAGTGTTACCCGGGATTTCATTCTCTTCTTTTTGCGGCAATTGGGATTTCCTGACATTTTTGTAGGATGGATTAAGGAATGCATTATGACGCCTACTTTTTCTGTCCTTATTAATGGATCCCCTCACGGTTACTTCAAAGGTAATAGAGGCATACGGCAAGGCGATCCTCTCTCGCCGTATTTATTCGTTATTACTATGGAGGCCTTCTCTATTTTGATCACTAAAGCCCTCAATTTGGGTCAGATTCAAGCCATGAAGCGCACTGGGTCCTTATCCCATTTGCTATTTGCGGACGATCTTCTGGTGTTTTGCAGGGCAAATAAGGTCTCCTTTTTGGGCATCAGGAGTTTGCTTGATGATTTCTATAATTTCACCGGGCTACAAGTAAATTTTGACAAGAGTGCAGGTCTTTTTAGCAAGGGAACAAAAAATAAAAATGAGCTTGCTGATATCTTGGGCATCAAGATTGTTACATCATTTTCTACTTATCTTGGGCTCCCCCTCTCATCGAAGTATCCCAAAGCTACTAACTTTGCAAGGTTAGTTGATAAATGCAAGAAGAGAATGTTGGGATGGAGCTCCTCTCAGCTTTCTACAGCTGGACGTATTGAACTTGTTAGAACGGTCATCTATGGTATCGTAGCCTTTTGGATGCATGCATTCCGCATTCCTTTCAGTGTCATCAGGACCATCTCGGCAATGTGTAGAAGATTTATTCTTGGTTCTTCCAGATCTTGGTCATGGGAAGATCTCTGTAAGCCTAAAAAGGAGGGAGGAGTGGGGTTAAGAATGTTGGAGGAATTAAATGAGGCGGCGGGCATAAAGATGACCTGGAATTATCTCACTTCTAGTAGCATTTGGGCTAAGCACATGGGTGCTTTATATGCCCCTCCCTCTGGATTTTTTTCAGCCAGCATGAGAACCACGCAATCCGGCTCTTGGAAAAGAATGTTGAAAAGCCGGCCTTTCTCCCATAAGTTAATTCGGCGACGAGTCCGTGACGGTCATTCAACCTTGTTCTGGTCCGATCCATGGCTAGAGGCGGGTCCACTCTGCAATTTCTGTGATATTCCACAAGGAGCCGAGCACCATAAGGTTAGTGACTATTGGCAAAATGGGGGATGGTCTTCCGATGCTAGCATTGATCCAATTCGCCCTCTACTGCGCAACCAGCGGCTTAAGGCCGGTTGTGATGATTGGGATTGGCTGCCTGGGGATATATTCAGGTTCAGTCAGGCTTGGGAGGGAGTTCGCCGCCGAGGTACCCCGTTTCCTTTTCACAATATAGTTTGGTACACTAAACACATTCCAAAGCTATCTCTTACTCTCCTTCGAGCTTTCAAGGGGAAGTTGCTGACTAGAGATCTGTTAAGGCGCTGGGGATTCAATGCACCGGCCCATTGTGTCTTATGCGAGGACAATAGGGATGAAACTATTGATCACCTGTTTTTTGAATGCAGCTTCTCTAACTATATCTTGCGCAGATCTCTGCTTAAGCTAGGCATAACTGCTATGATTCCTCCAAGCTTACGGGATATTGGAAACCATTATCTATCCAATTTTGGAGGCAAAAATACTATGAGCAAATTGGCTAAAACGGTTTTGGCAGCTTCGGTGTGGCATATTTGGAAGGAAAGGAACAGGCGCATTTTTGAGGGGGTGAATAGAAGCAAGACCACTATCTTCGAGGGTATTGCTTCAGATATACGTATTGCACTACATGACCTGGAGCCTTCAACTGATGCTGAAACTCGTGCTCTTGGCAACTGGGAGTTTAGAGATATGGGTTGAGTTATTGAGGCTGTATACTCTGGCTTGTATTATAGCTTTGAATAGTGACTCATAGGATGGGGGCTTGATAGTGGAGAGTGACGGCGCTTGTGCCCTCTCCTCTCTCTGTTAATACCACATTTCTATCTGTCCTATTTTGTACATTGTATATCATTAATAAAATTGATCGCTAACCTTTCAAATATATATATATATATATATATATATATATATATATATATATATATATATATATATATATATATATATATATATATATATATATATATATATATATATATATATATATATATATATATATAGAAGGGTTAGCAACTTTATTCATATAACTCATCAATTACAATATTGGATTACAGATTATCCAAACATAAAAACTCTAATGAAAACAACCATAAATTATCCAACATCTCGACTCGGGTAGGAAGTCCTAAAATTTAGAATTTCGAGATACTCGTAAACTTTTCCGTTGAGGGAGATTTATATATTTCTTTTTAATCGACTTCAATGATGGTGCAAAGCGGCGCATTTCCTCCTCCCACTCTTGATTCTCCATAGTAGCATTCCCATTAAATTCCTCCATCCACTCAGCCTCATATTCTTCATCAGCCTCATTGTCGTACCCAACATTATCAGGATCATCTATACGGGCATTTTCTGCAGGGCACACAGAAGATGGACCACCAGACTCCAGAATACAAGGAACAACATCAGAATCTTCTGCAGTGTACTCAACATCTATTGGGTTCTTTGTAGCTGAGGGACCTCCACATATAGCTGAAGTATCACCACCTGTAGCATTATCTTCAGGAGCCAATTCCACATTTGACTTAGTTTTCTCCACCCAAACATTCTTGAAGGGACACTGAGCAGAAGAATGCCCAAAACACTCACATGTCATACAACTTGGAGGCAAATTTTCATACTCCACTCTAATGATCGAATTTCCCTCCTCCTCCACCGCAACCTCAATGGTGCTAGGTAATTTTGTCTTTGCCTCAACTTCCATGAAACATCTAGCATAAGAGTATCGTTCTCCAGAAGCCGTAGCCTTATCTACAAATAAAGGCTTATGTTTAGAGCTAGCAATAATACTAATGCATTCTGTAGACCAAAATTTCAGCAGCAGGTCAGGAAATCTCACCCATATTGGAATTGAGGACAGAAGGTCTCGATCCATTGTAAGTTCTGGAGTCCAGCGTCGAAGTACAATCACCCTTTTATCAAACATCCAAGGCCAACCTTGGAGAACTCTGCTGCAATCTTCTTCTAACTCAAATTCGAAAAAGAAAAAACCATTATCCCTAGAGTGAACCTGAAGCTTTCCTTTAGGGCACCACAACCGATGTACACATGCTCGAATATGTGAATAAAACGGTTTGTCCCCCACAACATAACCAGCCAGAGTACGACTCCATTTTGCAAAATTAGCAGATACCGCTTCTTTAGGAATCCAAGGGACAGCCTTACCAGATGGAATCACACGGGGAGGAAAATATTCGCATTTGCTATTTTGCTCCACAGAACGGCCAACCGAAAAGAGCGAACTCCATGCTTCACGCCCCGTTTTTGCTACCCTCAAAGGAGCAGACGGCTTGCCAATAGCTTTATCATCCCGATCAATATGATTAGGTATTGTCTTAGGAGTAGTAGATGAAATCCGTTGATGACAATAAGACGAACACCGATGATACGGGTTTCCTACATTGATACATGCAGGATCTACTCTCCCCATAGCATGTCGGAGTGGGGGGAATCCCGAAGTGAGATCCGGAGGCGCCTGTCCCTGAGAAGCTGCCTGAACTCGAGAAGCCATGAATGGATTCACTATGCTAGAACAACCCAACTCTGCAGGTGATAGGTAGACCTCGCCGCCAGAGCAGAAGTACTCGATACTCGCCTCTGCCGCCAGAGCAGGAGCCGGTTCTGGGGTTCACAAAGTAATGGCACTGCAATCGGCACAGTTGCCGGATCAATCACTGCAATCGGAATGCAATCGTCTCAGCCGCCTGATCAAGTGAGCCGGGACACCTGGATCGGACAGATCGGACAGATCAGGCAAGATTTGACGCCGGGAGTGCCGGATCGGAAGCGAACTGACGCGATCGGACGGATCAGAAGTGATCGGATCCAGCCGCCGGAGCCCGAGGCGCCGGAGCCGCTGATCACCTGCAGATCTCGCCTGATCAAGGCGCCGGAGCCGCTGATCAAGGCACCGGAGCCGGAGCCGGAGCCGCCGGAGCCGCTGGGATCGGGGCGTCAGACTTGCTGAGACGGCGGATCTGAGCGGAGGCGAGATCGATTGCTGATGATGCTCTTGCTGATCGAAGCAGTATGAAAGGCACCAGAATGAGTCGCTGGACCTTGCTGATGATGCTGGGGAGCACCCAAGATCGAGACCACTGGGACTAGCACCGGAGACCACACAATCAAAACCCGCCGGGCTGCCGGAGCCCGGCCGTTTGCCGTCGATGCCAACAGATGAACCCCACCATTCTCTCTCACCTAGGGCTAGCAATTGCGAGCATTTTTTGAATCTGTGTCCTTATATATATATAAGATCAGGGATGGGGGTTGGCAACCCTATGGGACTAGCTAAGATCAGGGATTTTAGCAACCCTATGGGAGCCAGGGCTTGTTTGAAGTTGGATTTGAGGAAGGCATTTGATAGTGTCAGCCGACAATTCATATACTTTATTCTTCACAAAATGGGGTTTGGCAGGAGATTCATACTATGGATTCAGGAATGTATTTCCACTCCTACTTTCTCGGTAATGATTAATGGTTCCCCGACTGGCTATTTTAGGGGGAATCGAGGCATTAGACAAGGGGACCCGCTTTCCCCTTATCTCTTTGTCATTTGCATGGAGGCTTTTTCTCTGCTACTTGAAAAATCTATTTCATTGGGTTGTATTCATTCAATGAAACGGACTGGAGCTATATCACACCTTCTCTTTGCGGATGATCTGTTGCTCTTTTGTCGGGCTAATAAGCACTCTTTTGATGGCTTAATTCTCTTACTGGAGGATTTTAGAAAATTTACAGGATTGGATATTAATATGGATAAGAGTACGGTGCTTTTTAGTAAAGGGACTCGAAATCCATCGGATTTGGCAAACCACCTTGGTATTTGAATGGGGAGTGCTATTACTACTTATTTGGGACTGCCATTATCCCCTAAATATCCAAAACCCACCATGTACATCAGGCTGTTAGATAAGTGCAGGAAGCGATTGTTGGGTTGGAGTTCTTCCTTATTGTCAATTTCAGGGCGAATTGAACTGGTCAGAACAGTGATATATGGCATGATATTCTTTTGGATCCAGGTTTACCACATCCCTAAATCCATCATTCGTACCATTACCTCTATTTGTAAGAAATTCATCTGGGGGACCTCAAATCTATGGGCCTGGAAGGAGATATGTACTCCCAAAGATGAGGGTGGTGTTGGACTGAGGTTGCTCCCAGACTTATGTTGGATCCTGTGGATGGCAAACAACACTAGAAGGGGAGGGTTGAATAGTGTTGTATAAAGATAAAACTTTTTCGTTCTTTAATCAATCAACACAAAAATAAATCCTTCTAATGTTGCCTAAGAAACCAAGTAGAGCGATCTACGCTTGGTTCTTAATCAACAATATAATTTAGAGTGCACAGCGAAAATTCACAGCAGGTAGTCGACTCCTTATGAGCAGTAGTCGACTCCCAGAGTATAAGTTAGAGCAAATAAAATTACAGATGCAAATCTCAGCGTATAGAAATAGGATTGATATTTACTGAAGATAGAATAAATGCAAAGATAATCAAACACAGAAAATGCAAGCACAAAGACAAGGATTTTTATCCTGGTTCCCCGCAACCCGGGTACGTCCAGTCCCCGACCAATCCGGTACGAGATTTCCACTATCTGCCTTGGCAAATACAAGCACCTAACTTCACTCGTTAGGATTTCCAACGACCTAGCCTTGACCAGGATTTCCGAACACAACGCCTAGACTTGTCTAGGGTTATACCCTTGCCTCACAAACCGAGGACTTTCCAAATGGCAACAACTAGACTTGTCTAGTGTTCCAACAAATAGCACAATGAGAAATTTGTCCAATACTCTACAACAAGTGATAGAGATTGGAAATACACCCGATTCTATAGCCAATCAAAATATAGACAATTGTGCAGTGGCTCAATAGAATAATAGTCTAGATCACACAAAGATACGAGATAAGTTCTTTGTGATCTAGAGCTTTTTCAAAAATCCTTCAAATAGAATTTAAAGAGAAATAATAGAGATGATTTTGAAAAACAACTTAGCCAATAAAAATAATAATATGATCTTCAAAAGAATTGGAAAAAATATTGCAAGATCAAAAACTGAAATTAAAATTGGCTAGAGAAGAAATGAGAGAGCTTTGATTCACGAGAGCTTTTGCAAATTTTGATTTTCAATAATCTTGTTATTTTTCACAAAAGAATTAAGCTCTATTTATAGGGGAAAAACTGGGATTTGAAATTTGAATTTTGTTTGACTTTTGTCCCAAAAATTTCGGAGTAAATCACTCAAAAGAATTTAAAATTCAAATTCAAAACGTTTGAAAATTTCCAGCAGGTAGTCGACTCCCTCTATAGGTAGTCGACTCCCAGAGGAGTCTAGGAAATTTTCATCCCTGACTGGTAGTCGACTCCCTACTTTTGGTCGTCGACTCCCAGAGGAGTTTTTCCTGTTGTTCTAGTCAAAATGGTAGTTAACTCCAGGGTGCGTGGAGTTTCACTACGAGATTTATGAATTGACTAAAAAAGCTCTTGAAAATTATTTTGTAGTAAAAAAAATATTTCGAAATCTTTTGTGTGTGTGTGTGTGTGTGTTTTCTATTTGATATGGCTTTGACAAATATCCTAAAAGACACGACACACTCACACTAGACTCAGAACATGTCTTCGGCAGTATAGTCAACTTGATGAAGTGAAGATGAGCTTCTTCTTTGAGCTTCTTGCTTTGTTTGAGCTTGAGCTTCATCACTTGAGTTTAGCCATGTTCGTCTTTGTCGTGGAGCGTTGATGCGTGCTTCTTGGAGTATTAGTAGAGCTTCACGAAATCTGTATACTTAAAGTGTATTGTAGTTAGTATACTAAGCATTCATTTGGTGTGCTCATCATCAAAATTACTTAGGGGTGGAATTCAATTTCCATCACTCTCCCCCTTTTTGATGATGACACCCAAATGCAAAATTTTGAAGGAATACATGAATATGAATAAAATTTCAAGTATACTTACTCCCCCTGCTTTGATGCGGTTCTCCCCCTGCATCGAAGCTATTTCACATATTCACATTTTTGCATTATAACATTTTTCTCCCCCTTGTCATCAACAAAAAAATACAATAAAACAGTAATTTCTATGGATCAATTAAGAGGAATTCAATTTCATATGCCTGCAATGAAGATGTTAGTTCATAGAACAACTAAGTTTAGCATAGCATATAGCTTCATAGAAGCTAGCATCACACAATAAGAGTTATTACAAACCATAGTTTAAGAGAACATTGTTTTTGAAACGAAAGAAACCATTGTTTTTGAAGTAGAAGTGCATAAAACTAAGGGTGACCGCTGTTCCTTTTCAGTTCCTTGATTTCTTCAAGGATCATAACAAGCGTTTCCTCAGTCATCTTCTTGCTTTGCACTACGATTTCCTTGAGGTCATCCACCTTTTGGTTGAGATCTTCAAATCCTTTCTCCTGTGAGATCTTCAATTTTCCAATCTTTTTCAGGAGCATCTCCTGAAGTTCAAGAATGTAAGCAGGAACTTCTTCTTCTTCCTCGTCGCTTCCTTTTTCTTCTTCTTCACTTTCTTCATCAGAATCTGCAATTACAACCTTCTTACCTCGCCTTGAGGATGATGATCCTCCTTCGGTAGCGATTTGCTCTTCAGGGATGTTCTCATCAAGGTCATGATGGAGATTCATTCTCCCAAGAGCATGAACATCAAAAACACGAGCAGGTTCTAGAATGGTTGTTTCATGATCCAAAGGCACGTTAAAGCTAATGAATAGAATGGTCAGATAGTGCCCATGAGAAAGTGTGGAGGAAGGTCTGTCAGATGAAGCTGAAAGTAGGATGGAATCCATGATGACTTTAGCCCAATTCACACGAATGTTACCAAGAATGGCATAGATGCATTTAGCTTGTTTTTCAGAAAGGATAGCATGACTTCCAGATTTTTTAGTAATGTTATATGACAGAATATTAGCTAAGATTCTCGCCGGATAGCGAAGATGGCCACAAGGAAGTTTGGTCTGAAAGTGTTTACCAGGCAGATACATTCTTTCTAGGATATTTTCGTCAGTCATCTCAATTTTCTCGAGGATCATGCCGGAGTATGGGATTCCTAAGGCTTCACCTAGGGATTTTACAGTTATTGCAAGTTTGGTATCGAGAACTTTAGTAATGAAACGACTTTTTACGAGATCATAATCCATGTTTGCATAAAAGAGATGAATAAGCCTAGGATAACACATATACACATTTTCAGAGGAGAACAAATTTGCTAAGTTCTGGAAATCTAGCAGACTGTCAATACTGTAATTGATAACATCATTGAGTTTGACAAATCTTTCATGCAAGATAGGTTTCTTAGACACTTTAACAAAATGTTCATAGGTAGTTGATTTGAAGAGATATGGTAGAATGATTTCTTTTTCAGAATCAACATTAGGAGTAGCAATCTTTCTCTTCTTAGGAAAAGCTCCTTTGAAAGGCATCTAGATAGAGTAAAACAACAACAAAAAATATTTTACACTACTAGATAACCAAGAAAAATGAAGTAGCAAAGTTCATGAAAGTAAAAAAAATTTTACCTTGGGTAAATTTGAAGGAAGATGAAAAAGAAATTATTCCAAAAATCCAAGCTTCAAGATGAAAACCCAAGAGAGGAGAGGGGAAAAGGAGGTAGTCGGCTACCTCTAGGGGTTTCTTGGGGTTTTGATTGAAGAGATGAAGAGATGAGGAGAATTAGGAGCCATTAGATCTAGATTTGGGTGGCTAGGATGGGTTTTAGACTTTAGTGGGTAAGTTGTCTTAACGGATCTTGACCCAACCACTCAAATAGAACCCAATAGGAGTTAGTCAAAAAAAATGCAACCCAGAAATTTACGCGCTGGTAGTCGACTCCCTCCTGTAGGTAGTCGACTCCCTCCTGGGTAGAGTCGTTTTCTCATCCCGGAAAAAAGTTTGGTCCAGGTTGAGCGAGCTCTTTTAACAAAAAAAATATTTTAAGCAATAAAACACAATCATGCATACAATTTTAACTTATTTCAACTCATTTTAAATAATTATATAAATATATAAAAATTTATTCCGATTCAGCCGTTTGACTTCCTGAATTTTCTTCATTGTCTTCCTCCTTTTTAGAGCACCTGAAAGATAAGCGTTTTATGGTACTCTTTTAATTTTGAGTCCGAGGAGTTAGTCTTTAGGAAACCAAACCCAATATGGTTTAGTTCCTTCATGAACAATATACTTATAATTTCTATTAAAATGAATCTGTTGAACAAAGTTAGTAGCGTACCTTTCTTTTTGCTGATCAGATAATTTTCTTGGTACCCAGATGCTTAAAACATTATCATTAGCATGATGCATCCTAGTGTGCTTAACCCGTTTCTTGGTATGATGAGAGTCATAGCCAAGTCCGGTTTTGCTAGATGATAATTTTTGATTATCTATTATATTATCTAGCTTCCCTTTTCCTTTATTGAAGTTCTCAATAATTTTCATCGTAGCGTCGTATTTATTTTTGACGGTTACGAGAAGATTATTTAGACTTTCAACCTTTTCATTTACTAGCAGAATATCCTTTTGTAAAAGATCATTTTTCTCTTTAAGAAGGCTATTTTCTTTAACAACTTCTTCCTTTTCTTTAGTCTCTCTTTTAGCAATTCTAAGTGTTTTTCTATGTTCTTTAATGAGCTTTTCATGCATTTTGCATAGCTCTTTATATGCTCTCCTATAGTCCAAGTCTTCATCATCGCTTGATGATGACTCATTGTCGCTAGATGAATCATGATGCGAGCTTGCCTTGGAGGATGTATATGCCATGAAACACATGTGTGCTGTCTCTCTTCTTTCATCATTATCTTCGTCTGAGGATTCGTCGGATGAGGAATCGTCGCTTTGATCGAAGGCTGCATAGGCTTCTTTCTTTGGTCGTCTAAACTTGCTTCTTGTATTTTTTCGTCTTTCATTATTCTCTTTGTTCTTCCCTCGATCTCTGGAATCACGGTTGTTTCTTTCCAATGGACAATCTCTCTTGACATGTCCTGGTTTATTACAACCAAAACAGATAATACCGTTAGTGGGTCTAAAAGATCGTTTTCCATACTTACTTGTGATGAACTCTTTAAAGTTCTTTGAGATGAACGCGATGTGATCTTCTTTGTCCGTATAATCGGAATCTTCTTCTTGAGCTTTGAATGCAAGATTTTTCTTCTTTGGTTTTTCTTCGATCTTCTTGTCTTCTTCAAGCTCGATCTCATATGCCATGAGATTTTCCATCAGTTCTTCGATGGTGAGATCCTTCACATTGTGAGCTTCTCGAATGGCCGTGGTCTTTCCTTTCCATTCAGGACGGAGTGATCTTAGTATCTTCATTACCTGTTCATACTCGGAAAGTTTCTTTCCTAGTCCTGCAAGCTCATTTGTAATGTTAGTAAAACGAGTATTCACATCGGTGATACTCTCTCCTTCTTCCATTTTAAAAGTTTCGAATTTTGAATGTAATACATTTATACGAGATTCTTTTACCTTTTCTGTACCTTCGTTACTTACCTGAAGAGTGTGCCAAATTTGATGTGATGTCTCACATTGGGAGACTCGATTGAACTCATTTCCTGTAACAGCGCAAAACAAGGCATTCATTGCTTTTGCATTGAGATTAGCTTTCTTCTTATCATCGATGGACCATTTTCCAAACTCAACGTCGGTGGGTGTGATGTACGGGACTTTGGTGATAGTCCATGCTTCTATGTCTAATGACTCTAGGTGAGTCTTCATTCGGATCTTCCAGCTGGCGTAGTTGGTTCCGTTAAATAGAGGTGGTCGCACAGTGTTCAGTCCTTCGGAGTGAAAAGAGGTTGATGCCATCACTATTTGTTGCCTTGCTCTGATACCAAGTGTTGGATCCTGTGGATGGCAAACAACACTAGAAGGGGGGGTTGAATAGTGTTGTATAAAGATAAAACTTTTTCGTTCTTTAATCAATCAACACAAAAATAAATCCTTCTAATGTTGCCTAAGAAACCAAGTAGAGCGATCTACGCTTGGTTCTTAATCAACAATATAATTTAGAGTGCACAGCGAAAATTCACAGCAGGTAGTCGACTCCTTATGAGCAGTAGTCGACTCCCAGAGTATAAGTTAGAGCAAATAAAATTACAGATGCAAATCTCAGCGTATAGAAATAGGATTGATATTTACTGAAGATAGAATAAATGCAAAGATAATCAAACACAGAAAATGCAAGCACAAAGACAAGGATTTTTATCCTGGTTCCCCGCAACCCGGGTACGTCCAGTCCCCGACCAATCCGGTACGAGATTTCCACTATCTGCCTTGGCAAATACAAGCACCTAACTTCACTCGTTAGGATTTCCAACGACCTAGCCTTGACCAGGATTTCCGAACACAACGCCTAGACTTGTCTAGGGTTATACCCTTGCCTCACAAACCGAGGACTTTCCAAATGGCAACAACTAGACTTGTCTAGTGTTCCAACAAATAGCACAATGAGAAATTTGTCCAATACTCTACAACAAGTGATAGAGATTGGAAATACACCCGATTCTATAGCCAATCAAAATATAGACAATTGTGCAGTGGCTCAATAGAATAATAGTCTAGATCACACAAAGATACGAGATAAGTTCTTTGTGATCTAGAGCTTTTTCAAAAATCCTTCAAATAGAATTTAAAGAGAAATAATAGAGATGATTTTGAAAAACAACTTAGCCAATAAAAATAATAATATGATCTTCAAAAGAATTGGAAAAAATATTGCAAGATCAAAAACTGAAATTAAAATTGGCTAGAGAAGAAATGAGAGAGCTTTGATTCACGAGAGCTTTTGCAAATTTTGATTTTCAATAATCTTGTTATTTTTCACAAAAGAATTAAGCTCTATTTATAGGGAAAAAACTGGGATTTGAAATTTGAATTTTGTTTGACTTTTGTCCCAAAAATTTCGGAGTAAATCACTCAAAAGAATTTAAAATTCAAATTCAAAACGTTTGAAAATTTCCAACAGGTAGTCGACTCCCTCTATAGGTAGTCGACTCCCAGAGGAGTCTAGGAAATTTTCATCCCTGACTGGTAGTCCACTCCCTACTTTTGGTAGTCGACTCCCAGAGGAATTCCCTACTTTTGGTAGTCGACTCCCAGAGGAATTTTTCCTGTTGTTCTAGTCAAAAGGGTAGTTAACTCCAGGGTGCGTGGAGTTTCACTACGAGATTTATGAATTGACTAAAAAAGCTCTTGAAAATTATTTTGTAGTAAAAAAAATATTTCGAAATCTTTTGTGTGTGTGTGTGTTGTCTATTTGATATGGCTTTGACAAATATCCTAAAAGACACGACACACTCACACTAGACTCAGAACATGTCTTCGGCAGTATAGTCAACTTGATGAAGTGAAGATGAGCTTCTTCTTTGAGCTTCTTGCTTTGTTTGAGCTTGAGCTTCATCACTTGAGTTTAGCCATGTTCGTCTTTGTCGTGGAGCGTTGATGCGTGCTTCTTGGAGTATTAGTAGAGCTTCACGAAATCTGTATACTTAAAGTGTAGTGTAGTTAGTATACTAAGCATTCATTTGGTGTGCTCATCATCAAAATTACTCAGGGGTGGAATTCAATTTCCATCAACTTAAACTTCGCGGAAGGGGTCAAATTGACCTGGCGTATGTTATCAGAAGAGGGGCTTTGGGCTAGATATATGAGACACCATTACAAAGATTCATCTTCTTTTTTTGCTGCTAAAGGAACTCCTACCCAGTCGGGAACCTGGAAATTCATGCTTGCTTTCAGACGGTTCACCAAACACTTGATTAGGAGGCAAGTTCGAGATGGAACTTCCACTCTCTTCTGGCACGATAATTGGCTACCTACTGGCCCTCTAAGTGATTCTTTTGAGGTCCCGGAAAATGGATATTGCAAGCGTGTCTTTGATTATTGGGATGGGGATGGATGGATTCGAGATGCTACTATTGATCCAATCCGATTACAACTGCAGGGCATCACGTTGGAACCAGGAGATGATAGCTGGGTCTGGACTTTGGGGACTACCTTCAAGTTTGATGCGGCTTGGAAGGGTATTAGAAGTCCAAGGGAGAAATTCAAATATTATAAACTTCTATGGTTTACTAATCACATACCAAAGCATTCGCTGGCTGCATTGCGTGCGTTTCTGGGCAAATTGCAGACCAAGTGCCACTTGGCGGCTTGGGGAATTGATTCGGAAATGTCCTGTGGCTTGTGTGATGCGAATTTATCAGAGGATATTGACCATTTGTTTTTTGCATGTGATTACACAGGGTATCTCCTTAAAAGATGCTTGTTAAAGTTAGGCGTGTCATCTGCTATTGATCCTCAATTGTCTAGGGTGGGAGATTACTTTCTATCTCATTTTTCTGGGAAGGAACCCTTGAGCATTCTATCAAAAACAGTACTATCGGCGCTGATATGGCATATCTGGAAGGAAAGAAATAGACGAATTTTTGAAAAACAGAAACAGACGAAGTTTGATCTTTTTGAAGAGATTGCTGTGGATGTCAGAGCTGGACTCGTTAATCTGGAACCGGATTCTCAGGGTGCCAAAGAAGTATTTGAGAAGTGGGAATTCCGGGATGCGGGCTGAGCTATACATTTTTCATTGTTTCTTTAACTTTTTCATCTTCTTTGTACATACATAGATTTTGAATTGACAGGCTTGCCAGTAGGGGGTGACGGCGCTTGTGCCCTCTCCCCCCTCTGTTCCTGCCTGTTAATTGTATTTTATGTAACCTTTTTTCTCCTTAATAAAGATCGTACACTAATTTTGCATATATATATATATATATATATATATATATATATATATATATATATATATATATATATATATATATATATAGGAGGGATCAAATGACCCCCAAAAATAACCCCCAAAAATGACCCCCTATC
The DNA here is from genome assembly GCA_030789695.1 of Scilla litardierei. NCBI lineage: Eukaryota > Viridiplantae > Streptophyta > Magnoliopsida > Asparagales > Asparagaceae > Scilla > Scilla litardierei. Next base: position 224,641,850 of record CM061133.1, read on the forward strand.
AAAAATCCTATGCCCCCCATTTTTTCGGAAGATCCGAACCGTTCATCATGATTTCCACCCTCTAAATACCTGACCCACCAATTTTCAACCCGATCCCATGTGTTTTTCCCGTTCATCAACCATTCGCAAAATTTCTATTCATGCGAAACCGTTAAATTTGGGTCGGATGGATGAACGGGCAAAACACATGGGATCGGGTTGAAAATTGGTGGGCCAGGTATTTAGAGGGTGGAGATCAAGATGAACGGTTCGGATCTTCCGAAAAATTGGGGGGCATAGGATTTTTGATAGGGGGTTATTTTTGGGGGTCATTTGATCCCTCCTCATATATATATATATATATATATATATATATATATATATATATATATATATATATATATATATATATATATATATATAGATCCCTCCAAAGCCAAGGGGTGCGGGGTTCGAGAGGGTGTCCCAGTGGTAAGTCATTCCGCTCCAAAGCCAAGGGGTGCGGGGTTCGAGGCCTATGGCCGCCGTGACTTGGTAATTATTGTGGAATTTGTTGGGGAATTATTTACCCTGGGGCTACATCTCCCCTCTCGGACTTACCCGGGGGCCGTTGGGGGCACGGCGGTTTCCCCCCAGTTTGCATAGTCTCGGCCGGGCTCTCGCCTTACCCTCCTAAAAAAAGCCGAAGGCAGGGGGAGGGGGTTTGGGATTTTTCTGGGTTTTCATATATATATATATATATATATATATATATATATATATATATATATATATATATATATATATATATATATAGCAAAAAATGTACCTAAGAATGACCTCGGGTAGAGATACCTGAGCACACCCCCGCTGTTCGGGGTTTGTGAGTATTTTTTTTTGAAAATTTTTTTTGCAGTAGGTAGATAAACTTAGGCACATTTACCTCATATATATATATATATATATATATATATATATATATATATATATATATGATGTTGAAGTTTCTTCGTCTGTTTCACACATTGCATTATTGCTTATCATATCTCATATCTGTGTGAATTTTAAGATATTGTCTCCATATATGATGCATTCTTCGTGTGATGTGATTTGAGACAATGTGTTTTCTTCGTATATCTCAAATGTTGATATTGGACTTCCATTCCTCTAATCACATAAGTTTATGATGTCGATTTATGAGTTTTGATTTATATATCTTTAAACTCTTGTACGTGTTGGTATCTCTTATTTAGCACGATTGTTGTTATTTTACTCCAACCTTTTGGATAATGCCATAGGGGGAGAGAAATAAACATATAGATTCATAATGAATGTGCTAAGTATATACTAATAACACTTGAATCTAAGATTGAAGTTGCCTTAGATTCAGGGGGAGTAAGATACAATGAATAGGGATTTTGAATCCTAGATTTCATGATTTCATTTTATTCATGCATATCTTACTCATTTGCTTCAATTGATATATAGATGCCCTAATATTTCTTGACTAACTTGATTGGCATCTATGTAGGGGGAATAAGTTTTCGTTAAGCACAATTATTTATCTTTTTGTTTATGTTTGTTTGTCGTCATCAAAAAGGGGGAGAATGTTGAGTATTGGATTTCTCCCTACTTGGTGTTAATAATGAGCAAACATAAATACTTGTGACTAATCCTCTATTTTGCAGTTAATCCATTGCCTAAGCTTATTATAAAGATCTACTTGCAATGGATGACACTCAAAGATCATTGAAGGCAAATGAAATGGATTGGATGATCGTAGATGGTGATTGAAGCTCCTAGAAGACTTCAAGCTCATGCTTTGGATAGAAGAGAGAGTTCGTCAAATGTAACTTTCTTATATCTCTTCTAGTATGTAGCTTGGAAGTAGAACATTGTTGGAGCACACACACATCTTCATTTCAGTCTTAGGATATCATTTGATCAAGCTTCCTTAGACTCCAATTCATTTCAATCTAGATTGTGCATGTCATGTTTATAACAGTCGACTGCTGAATGTTTTACAGTCGCATGTCTCAAAAACAGTCGACTGTGTTTTATACTACATTCGCATGTTATGCACAAACTTCTACAGTCTAGTTTTGGGCTTCTCTGTTTTAACTCTCACGGGCGACTTATGAATGATTCACAGGCGCATGTCCAAGTGACAGTCGACTGTGTTTTGTTAATCAGTCGCATGTCTATCTATAGCCCAAGGTTTATTTCTCTGATTACTCTGGCGAGTCGACTTATGTTGGAGTTACAGTCGACTGTCCAATGGAACAGTCGACTGTCAATGCTACAACAGTCGTCTGTCTGTGAGCCTATTTGATGACTCAACTCTCTGGAAAATCTCAGGGTTTTGACAGTCGTCTGTAGAAGGAATTACAATCGCCTGTTCAGATTAACAGTAGACTGTCTTCTCCTCATCAGTCGTCTGTCCTATTCTCCCAGACGTTTTCGAGATTTCTTCAACTTACCTAACTTACCGCCAGTCGCCTGTAGTAGGATTTATAGTCACATGTTGGTTCAACAGTCGACTGTCTATGCCTCATCAGTCGACTGTCCACGTGGTAAGTTACCGTTATGATTTCTCACCTACCCTCTCTGACTGTGCAGCAGTCGACTGTGAACTCTTCAACAGTCGACTGTCGCGGGCCCAGATTCTATCCGTTGAGTTTTTCCTTACGGATTTCAAAGGGACTTTTGCTGTTTTCGGTTGAGGGTTTTGAGAAACCTATATAAGGAGCGTCTACTGTTCTATTGAGAGGATAATGATCTTCCAACTCTCTTGCTAAAAGATTCAAGCTTTCATTCTTTCATGATCAAAGCTCTCAAACCCTAAAGCCCTAAGAATTCCTATCTTCAATCTCTTGCTCTCCAACCTAGAACCAAAGATATATCTTCTAGGAATTTGGTGCGGTCAAGAGAAAGGGCTGTCCTCTCTTCCAAGAGAGTCTTTCAACACACAACACACTTCTCCTTCAAGTTCTACTTCAAGGCATAGGTGATTGTAAGTGTTGCTTAATTTCATATTTCATAACTTTCGTTATTTGAATTTACTCTCTGGTTGTGAGAGTGGTTTGCTTGCTCCCAACTTGTGGGAGTCAAGGTCAATCAATTGTATTTCGATTTCACTTGTAGGGTTGCTACAAGTGGGTTTTAAGGAAACCTCAAGTTAGGGTTCTAACTTGAGTATCCGTTTGTTAACCGGGTGGAAGGGACGTAGGATTACCGGAAACAAGTCGGGAAGTGACTTGGGTAATCCAAACTCTTGAAAAATCCTTGCGTTTGCATTTGTTTCTATTTGGGTTTATTTTTATTCCGCACTATTTTGTTGGTTAGAATTTAAATTGGTGTAACTATCTTTTTAAATTGCATAAACACTATTCAACCCCCCCTTCTAGTGTTTTCCCCATAGCCAAGGTCCTTACAATCTGCACACTTAATTGTAGTGTAGTTAGTACACTAACTTCATTTGGTGTGCTCATCATCAAAACCACTTTGGGGTGGAATCTAATTTCCATCACTCTCCCCATTTTGATGATGACACCCAAATGAAAAATGAAGTAAGTTTAAATCAATAAAATGACTTAATAAAATTACTTACTCCCCTTGCTTAGATGCGGTACTCCCCCTGCATCAAAGCTGTTAGCAAAACAATACATTATTTTTGCATTTCATACTGTTTCTCCCCCTTGTCATCAATCAAAAATAACATATAATGTGGCAATAAACTAATCTTTATTTAATTCTTTTTCTCCCATAATACCCAAATCTCTACGAAGTTTAGAGAATACATCTTTTTGCAGAGGTTTCGTTAAAATATCTACAACTTGATATTCAGAGGGGACATATTGAAGTTCAACATCATTTTTGACACATTGATCATCTATAAACCTGTGTCTAATATCAATATGCTTTGTTCTCGGATGAAGAATAGAATTTTTAGTGAGATTAATAGTGCTTTTATAATCACAATAAATTACACATGTAGATGTGTTAACACCATAATATACTAGGATTTGTTTCATCCAAAGTACTTGAGCACAAGCAAGTCCGGCAGCTATATACTCTGCCTCAGTGGTTGATAGTGAAACTGAACTTTGTTTTTTGCTAAACCACGAAACAAGGAAATGTCCAAGAAAATGACATGTTCCACTTGTACTTTTTCTTGTGGCTTTACAACCTACATAGTCTGCGTCACTAAAAGAGGTTAAATCAAATGTGCTACCTTTGGGATAAAATAATCCAAAGTCAGAAGTGGTATTAAGATATCTAAATATGTATTTTACTGTTTAAGATGTGATTCCCTAGGATCACATTGAAATCTAGCACATGCACATACACTAAACATTATGTCGGGTCGGCTAGCAGTTAAGTAAAGCAAAGAAACCGACCATACCTTGATATGTTTTATGATCGACCTTTTTACATGCTTCGTCTTTGTCTAAAGAGGTGGATGTTGCCATAGGTATGTTCTTCCCTGATGCGGTTTCCATCCCGAATCTTTTGATCAAGTCTTTAGCATACTTCGTTTGATGAATAAAGGTTCCTTCTTTTCCTTGTTTGATTTGTAGTCTGAGAAAGTATGTGAGCTCGCCCATATGGCTCATTTCGAATTCTTCCTGCATTAACTTGGCAAACTCTTGACAAAGATCTTCATTAGTAGATCTGAAAATGATGTCATCTAAGTAAATTTGGATAAGAATAATATCATCATGAATTTTCTTAACTAATAAAGTGGTACTATTTTTCCAACATTGTAGCCTGAGTCAATTAAGAATTTTCTTAATCTTTCATACCAAGCTCTTGGAGCTTGTTTTAGACCATATAGGGCTTTGTTTAACTTGTACACATATTCCATTTTCTTATCATGTTCAAATCCGAGAGGTTGTTCAACGTAGACTTCCTCCTTTATATAGCCATTCAGGAATGCGCTTTTCACATCCATTTGGTATAATTTAAAGTTTTTATATGATGTAAATGCAAGTAGCATCCTAATAGATTCTAGTCTAGCAACATGAGCAAAAGTTTCATCGAAATATATACCTTCTTCTTGTGAATATCCTTGTGATACTAATCTTGCTTTATTTCTTAGCACATTTCCGTCTTCGTCTAGTTTGTTTCTTTACACCCATTTAGTGCTGATGACTGGACAATCTTCCGGTCTATGTACTAACTCCCATACTTGATTTCTGACGTGCGTTTATATTTCATATATTCACGCACGTCTTCTTTTGTAATTTTCCGCTATTTTCCGCCGTCTTGTATTCGTTTTCTCGTGTTTTCTTGTTTTCTTTCACTTTTCCATGTTTTTGTATGTTTGCAGGAGTTTGCCGGCGTAGGGGACATAAAACGACGATATCATGAGTCCCCGGAGCAACGGGAGGAGTCACGCGTGATCCAGGAGGCCAAACGACGAAGATCGCCATCTTTCAGCCCCCACCCGATCTGTTGGATAGGCCAACCGATCGGGTGATGCACGCGTGCACGACCCGGTCAGCCGCTGAAGCAACGAAAGTGTCAACCGACCGGGTCGCTGACCAGTTCAACCCGACCTCTCTCTAGAAATTGGAGCTGAAACTCAACCGATCGGGTGATCTTCACCCGATCGATTCACCTGTAGCCGTTTCCCCAAAGAAGATGACCTGGAGAGCTCACCCGACGACCGGCTGACCGTGCCAAAACATTCGAAGTCTCTGTCTTTTTGGGCAACAATTCCAACCGATCGGGTGATTTTTCAACCGATCGGTTCACCCGATGAGCTCAAGATCCAAACGACGAGCAGCTTCCATCAACCGACCGTTCCGCCTGACCGGGTGAAATGCTGAAGATTGCTGCCGAAGTTCGCAGCAGGTCACCCGATCGGGTGATTCTTCACCCGATCGGGTGATGTCATTTTCTATAAATAGAGACCCTAGGTTTCTAGAAAACGGGAGTTGTTATTTTTGCTGTTTTTTCTCTCTCTTGACGGCTGTAATTTTCTAGATATTTGTAAGTTGTCTGATCTTTACAAAACTTTAATATATTGTTATTTGCATTACTCTTACTACTTTTCAATCTCCTGATCATGCTTTTAACGGTCGATTTTTATTTAGATTGCTTTTTAGTAAATATGTGTGAGTAGTTCCCAAATCTGGGATTTCGGTGGAAACCCCTTCGTGGGTTCTTCCCGATGCGTCCATAGGACTAGGAAATCGATAGGGATTAGGAATCTATCGGTTACGCGGGGTGTTTCATTTTCATCGGCGGGAAAAAGACCGCCTTTGACCGTTGGGCCAAGGGGGAATAAACTTGGCGGTTGACTCCCTAGTCATAGCTCACGCCCTTAGCGTAGACGTCGAATCCTAGCGCGCGGGAGCGGCAGGACGAGATGTTGGGAGTTATCGTTGCAAGCTTAGTGCTCCCGGTGTCGGTCAGTGTTAATGGACATGGGAATGCCCACTGACCGAACCCGGGTAGTCCGGTGTATCATCCTGGGCACCGACCGGAATATCGGGCCCATGGGACGCCGGTATCACTCTCAGAGGCAACGTCTCACCATTAGACCCTAATTCCGATCGTTATCCTACTCGTAGGCCGTATTGGCGATAATCGCACGATAGGGTGGAAGCCGAAGTCCCGGGTTTCCTTTTATATTGTTTATCCCTCGCATTCTATTTTCTGTGACAACCCATCATCCGATTCGGGCTAGCTCACCCATGGGGTGAATCCGATCCTTTTTGACACAAGCAGAACCACGCCTCCTTGAGTTCGACCCCCAAGCCACACTACAACACCGTGTGCTTGCGGTTATAAATATTTAAATCTCACGCCCCCAATCATATATATTGCACATCTGACACGCACATTGCAGGGACGTCAAACTTTATGGCGCCGTTGCCGGGGAGGCAACGTGCTTGTTATTTTTGGATCTCATGAACCCTTGAGTCTAGCTCACATCTCTATCTCATGATAATTTTCGCATTCTTCTGTTTCCATTTCTATTTTATTTTCTTATTTTTATTTTATATTTTATCTGTTTCTTTCCCACTTTTTGCTTCACGGGTGTTTGTTGCTTTTAATGCGCAGGAGTTCAAGGAGTCTCGACGACTTGATTCCTCTTGATCCTGAGATAAACGCCACCCTAAGGCGTCTTACCGCAGAGAAGCGAAGAAGAGAAGAGCCTGAAACCATGGGGGAGAACACCCCACCTCACATGTCCCTGCTGGAGTACTCGATGCCATCCATCGAGTCCACCTATGCTATCCGTCCTCCTGCTATTACGACGCAAAGCTTTGAGCTCAAGCCGTACTTAGTAACGTGGATCCAGCAGGATCAATTCTCAGGGGCACCCATGGAGAGCCCCATCAAACATTTGGACTCCTTCTTGGAGAAATGTGACACCTTCCGGATAAACAGTGTCACTACTGAGGCGATCCGTCTGAAGCTATTCCCCTTCTCTCTGCGGGATAAGGCCAAGCTGTGGCTTAGACGGAAGGACCCGAATACGTTCAACACTTGGGAGAAGCTTTCAAACGCTTTTCTGACGAAGTTCTTTCCTCCGGGGAAGACCATGAAGCTGAGGAGCGAGATCTCCTCCTTCTCCCAAGCGAGCCACGAGTCCCTGCATGAAGCTTGGACAAGATTTAAAGAGATGCAGCGAAGATGCCCTCATCACGAGCTTCCCAAGTGGTAGATAATTAATTTGTTCTATAACGGATTGAGGGATGATTTAAAATCTTCGATGGACGTCGCGGCTTGAGGGTCCTTCATGTCCAGAAGTGAAGAAGATGTCGGGAACATATTAGAAAATATGGCATCGAACAATGAGCGGTGGTGTGACGAGAGAGCCACACCTAGATCTGGGGGCTTCCACAGGGTCGAGGACGTCGACAAATTATCCAGCAAGTTTGACTTACTGTCGACCCAGATCTCCGCACTGATGGTAGGAGCTGGTGGCGCCGGTACTCAACATATTGCGGCGGTTGAAACAGAAGTCATGGGGGACTTCGAGGGTGGTGAAATCTCACCACCATTGGACCAAGCGAGCGCACTATTCTACAATCCTACGGGAAATGCGCCATACCCACCACGGACTAGCTCCAACCCGGCCTACTCTCCGAACAACCGGAATCATCCCAACCTTAGCTATCGAGCACCGTATCAGCAGTCACCGTCTCAACAGCAGCAACGGCAGATATATCAGCCGGTTAGGCCTCCTCAGCAACAATTTCAGCAGCAGCAGTTTCAGCAGCCACAACCTCCACAACAATATCAGCAATACCCTCCAAGGAACCAGCAACCCATTCAGTAGCAGCAGTTTCAACAGCAGCAGTTTCAGCAGCAGCAGTTTCAGCAGCAGCAACTTCCACAACAATATCAGCAATACCCTCCAAGGAACCAGTAACCCATTCAGCAGCAGCAGCAATATGGCCAACAGAGGGCCATCTCTCTGGTTGAGTCACTATTAACTCAATATATTACCAACCAGGAGAAGATAAATTTGAAGCTGGAAATGGGGCAGAGTGCTCTCACTGACCAAGTAACCCAGCTGGGGTTACAAGTGGCGAACCTTTCAAGGTCGCAAAATCTATTGCCACCACAACCTGAAGTGAACCCAAGGGGAGCAAACCAAACTTTGGCACTCACGCACGAGCATGCGAATGTATCCGCTATCGTGTTGAGGAGCGGAACACAGATCCCCACAAGAGTGCCCCCAAAGGAACCGGAAGCACCGTTGGTCGTAGAGCGACCAAGTGAAATAGCCAAAGACAACGGTGCTTCGTTGCCAAAGCCAACGACTCCGGAGGGAGTCCCTGAAGAGGAGAAGAAGAAAAACGAGGAAGGGAGCCTCAAAGTGTTCAAGCCCGTTGTGCCTTTTCCACAACAACTAGCCCAAGCCCAGATAGATGAAAAGTATGGCAAATTCTTTGCCATGGTCAAGGATCTAAGCTTGCAGATCCCCTTCCTCGAAGCTATCGAGACGATTCCCTCCTACGCCAAATTTCTAAAGGACTTAGTGACAAGAGGGTCCAGAAAGGAGAAGGTCGTATTGACGGAGGAATGCAACGCTCTCATTCAGAGAGCAAATCGGCCTAAGCTTAAATACCCGGGGAGTTTCTCTATCCTTGTGCGATCGGGGAGGTAAAGATCCATCGTGTGCTCGTTGATCTTGGAGCGAGCATCAGTTTGATGCCCCTGTCACTGTATAAGAGGATAGGGATGGGTGACTTGGAGCCCACCGGAATGACCCTACAGCTTGCAGACCGATCGGTCAAATATCCGGTGGGGGTTGTAGATGACCTCCCTGTCAACATAAGTGGGGTGCATGTGCCAGTGGACTTCGTTGTCATGGACATGCTTGAAGATGCACACACCCCCATCATCCTTGGACGGCCTTTCATGGCCACTGTCGGCGTATTAATCGATATGAAGAATGGGAAACTTTCCCTTAACGTCGGCAACGAAAAAGTCGAGTTTGACTTGGGGTTGTCAATGAAGCACCTTGATCCCCCGGATGATCCAAGATGCAATGTGCTGGAGTTAGAAGAAGAGAGAGCTGTGGAGGAAAGCTCCTGAGAAATTCTTTCAAGAAATCCCCCTGATAGCTTGGGGGACTCAGAAGAACGTGACGGCCCGAAGAATGATGACGCTGCTGGGAAAGCAGATGCGGCACACACGATCCCTCCCAGATTTCAGAAAGCTCCTCCAACGAGGAGGAAAGGGAAAGAGCCCATGGGGCTCACCGGTGACGAGATCCGAATCCTGAAACGAGTGGCGGTGGACACCAACATAAGGGAGAAGCCCCCGGATCCCATCAACAAGGGGAGGGTCGTCGAGCAAGTTTTCTTCTCACCGCCGCCGACACCGAAGGCCGCCAGCTCTGAGTCCGAAGCGATGCTGACTTTAGGGCATCACCCCCGTCCACCATGAATATCATCAACGGGCGTCAAGAAAACAACGTTAAACAAAAGCGCTTCATGGGAGGCAACCCATGCTCTAAACTCTTATCTTTGTTTTTAGGATTTTTATTATCTTTATTTTTTCTATTTTAATAATTAAATTCAGCCGCAGGATCATCCGTCGAGAGACTTAGGCCATTTGTGAATTTTTGCAGGAAACAAGCCCTCACCCAATCGGGTGATTACTCAACCGATCGGGTGAGACGTATCAGACAATGGCCGTATTTAAGCTCCAACGAACCTGTCGGGTGAAGCAAAGCTGAGACCGGATGGCTGATCGTGTGATATGTGCAGAAGTCTCAGAAATTTTGGGGAATTGTTCAATCGGTCGGTTGATACGAAGCGTGGTCGGGTGACTGACCGGGTGAGCTGTACAAACTCTCGGAAAAAAGTGTGAAGCGGCCACCCGATCGGTTGAGTTCTCAACCGATCGGGTCGCCTGTAGCCGATCTTCAGCAAATTTTTCGACCGAAAAGTCAACCGATCGGGTGACATTTCACCCGATCGGTTCGACTTAAACCCTATAAATAACCCAACTCCACCCGTTCATTTTCCCCTCGCCCGATCTCGATTCTCATCGCCGTTTCGACTTCCCCGAGCTCCAACCGGTGCCGTTTCTCCCTCAACCGACCACACAACTCCCTCCGTCGATCTCCCAACTCTCTATCTCCATCTCTCCATCGATCCATCCCCCTCCCTCTTCGATTTCACCCGCATCAAAGCCCTAATTTCCGCCCACCCCCCCCCCCCCCCTTTCGAAATTTTTGCTGAAAAGAAGCACCGCGGCTTAACACTTCCCCCGTCGCATTGCGTTGGGACATCTACGAGCAAGGATCTCCGTCTCGCTTGGGTAACTCCGCTCCTTAACTCAATTTTATATTTTGCCCTAGATTTTCATTTTGCTTAATTGCATGTGATTGCATACACTCACACACGCATGACTCCTCCTGCACAATGCCTCCACGCCGTGCTAGACCCGCCAACGCTGGCACGTCCAACCCTAGGCCTACCCGGCGCACTCGTCGCACACGATCCCCCACCCGAGCCACCACCACCACCAATTCATCCACCACTACCGCCCCACACCCCTCTGACCCCATTTACATAGGCGACACCGAATACCAGATGACATTCTGTGATGACGACCAAGCTGACCGGTTCATGGCCATGCTCCTCCTAGCAGGAGTTGGTGGTGAGGCGACTCAGCAGTCAGTCGAGTGTGACCTACCCGTCCTTCAAAGCCTCATGTGTCACATTCGTACTGACTCACCCGCTGGTTTCGAACCTGACATCCCACACCCACCACTCCTGGTCCACAGCACAGGGCCCCATCACCACCCCCAGAGGGTGGTGCCTCTGCTTGATATATTCCCATCCAGTTTTTGCCTCCCCCTATTTTTAGTGCCCATCTGTCTTTGCGAGGTCCTGCTTTACCACAACTTGGGGGAGGACCCAATCACGCATCAGGTCCCATTTTTATTTTTATTTCCATTCTTTTCTTTTATTGACCTCCCCCTTGCATTTCTCTGCATATTCATGATCACATCTTATCGCTAGCCTTGTCACGTCTAGCTTGGGGGAAGTCATTTTTTCTGTGTGATGTCGTGTGTTGTTTTCCTTGTGTGTTTGTTTTATATATTGTGTCGTGTAATTTTCTATTTTTACTTTTCTGTCTATAAGTCGTGTGTTGTGATTTTTATTTTTATTCTTCTTTTCAGTTTCGTTTGTGTGTTTTTCTTGTCTTTCATATCTTTTTGTGTCGGTGCGTATTCCCCCCCATTTTCATTGCCCTCCCGTATTTAATTCTATTGCATTGAGGGCAATGCAAGTTTCAGCTTGGGGGAGTCGCACTTCATGCGTCGTTTGTGTCTTTCTCTTCGTCTTTTTCTTCGTTTTCATCGTGTTTTTATTTTTTATTTTCCTTTTTTATCTCTTTCTCCTAGAGATGAACCCTATGATGAATCGCCACAAAAATCACACACACACCTAGTATGGCTTCGATAATCACATTCACTAACCTTAGGAAGTCGAGTCCTCTTGCATTTCATGCATCGTGGGTCCACTTAACCTTATTGTGAGTCGTGTGTCGTGACTAGCGTTTGGTGTGCTTCTACTTTGTGATTTTGATTTATATACCTGTCCAAGAATGATCCCTAGATTATCATGCTTCGATTTGAATATGCGGTATTTGCTTCTCCTATCTGCTTCTGTATGCATGAATATATATATCGTATGCTTCATTTCGCATGTGTCTGGATTCCACAGTTAGGACCAGGATAACCCATTTTAGCCTATGCTCTGATTAGCGAATATTTCCTTTACCCAAGTGTTTAGATTCCGATTTCTTTTTTGTTTTACTTGGTGCAAATCCCCTCGTCGTGTACCGTTCTCCCACTTGGGAGAGTACACATGTATATATCCCAAAATCCAAAAATCCAAAAAAGAGAGAAGAAAAACCCAAAAAAAAATTAAAAAAATATGTATAGCCAAAAAATCCAAAAAATATTCAAATACACAAAACCCAAAAAAATGTGTGTGAATATTTCCCTACCTATCGAGAATAAATGGAAGGCGAGGGTTTGCACCGAGTGTTCTACTCCACATTATCTCAACCCCCATCGCTTTCGAAAACACTTGGAATAGGGAATTTCTAGCTATTATCTAAGCGATAGTGTGGTGATGTCCGAATCCCTAGCTGTGGAGTCCCTGACACATGATGCGTTTCTATTCTCATACTCTTCTCATGCATGCTTAAGCTAAATGTTCGCCGCTATTTCTGAATCGAATCGATATTTGGGTCATTTCTTGGATTTGTGTATATGGAGCTTACTGCACGATGTAGATAGTGACACCGACTGCTAGCACACGACCACACTCACTCGCGCTTTATGGCGTGGGCCCACAGCACTTGTCTGGACTCGTATTCCTCGGTTTAGTGATGTGATTTGGCGTTTGCTTGCTTGGTGTCGTTTTTGGTTTTGTTGGCCCTGACGGGCGATTTAGGATTTAGAGTTCTCTTCTTTCTCTCTTTCTTTCTAGTTCTCCCTCCGAGCTTCTACTCTCACTCGTCTTCCTCGAGGACGAGGAAGGGTTCAGCTTGGGGGATTTTGACGTGCGTTTATATTTCATATATTCATGCACGTCTTCTTTTGTGTTTTTCCGCTATTTTCCACCATCTTGTATTTGTTTTCTCGTGTTTTCTTGTTTTCTTTCACTTTTCTGTGTTTTTGTATGTTTGCAGGAGTTTGCCAGTGTTTGAGATGTAAAACGACGATATCATGAGTCCCCGGAGCAACGGGAGGAGTCACGCGTCATCCAGGGGGTCAAACGACGAAGATCGCCATCTTTTAGCCCCCACCCGATCGGTTGGATAGGCCAACCGATCGGGTGATGCACGCGTGCACGACCCGGTCAGCTGCTGAAGCAACGAAAGTGTCAATCGACCGGGTCACCGACCGGTTCAACCCGACCTCTCTCTCTGGAAATTGGAGCTAAAACTCAATCGATCGGGTGATCTTCACCCTATCGGTTCACCTGTAGCCATTTCCCCGAAGAAGATGACCCGGAGAGCTCACCCGACGGCCGGCTGACCGTACCAAAACTTCCGAAGTCTCTGTCTTTTTGGGCAACAATTCCAACCGATCGAGTGATCTTTCAACCGATCGGTTCACCCGATGAGCTCAAGATCCAAACGAAGATCAGCTTCCATCAACCGACCGTTCCGCCTGACCGGATGAAATGCTGAAGATTGCTGCCGAAGTTCGCAGCAGGTCACCCGATCGGGTGATTCTTCACCCGATCGGGTGATGTCGTTTTCTATAAATAGAGACCCTAGGTTTCCAGAAAACGGGAGTTGTTATTTTTGCTGTTTTTTCTCTCTTTTGATGGCTGTAATTTTCTAGATATTTGTAAGTTGTCTGATCTTTACAAAACTTTGACATAGTGTTATTTGCATTGCTCTTACTACTTTTCAATCGCCTGATCATGCTTTTAACGGTCGATTTTCATTTAGATTGCTTTTTAGTAAATATGTGTGAGTAGTTCCCAAATCTGGGATTTCGGTGGAAACCCCTTCGTGGGTTCTCCCCGATGCGTCCGTAGGACTAAGAAATCGATAGGGATTAGGAATCTATCGGTTACGCTGGATGTTTCATTGTCATCGGCGGGAAAAAGACCGCCTTTGACCGTTGGGCCAAGGGGGAATAAACTTGACGGTTGACTCCCTAGCCATAGCTCACGCCCTTAGCGTAGACGTCGAATCCTAGCGCGCGGGAGCGGCAGGACGAGATGTTGGGAGTTATCATTGCGAGCTTAGTGCTCCCGGAGTCGGTCAGTGTTAATGGACATGGAAATGCCCACTGACCGAACCCTGTTGGAATTTCATAATTCCATATTTCTATTCCCATATGGTTTTGATATGACAAACACATTCAGTGCTACTAACTCTATGTATGCAGATACAAATCAATGCTGAGTTCCACACAATCAGATATCTTCATGCAAACTCAATCAGATATATCATTCATGAAGCTGGAAAGACAAAGGCACCTAATCCACGACTTGGATATATAATCACTTGATAAGGATCTCCTGCAAAGAAGCTTCTCAGATTCAGTTGCAGATTCAGTCCTATCTACGGCTTTATGTAATCAATGTAAAAATTTACTTTATTAGAGTCACAAAGCCTTGTGATAATATATCTTAGTCATCTAGGTTCCATTCCTCAGAGATCTACACTTCCCAATTTCGAAAATTCGCAACTTTGAAAATTGGCAGCCAATAACCCCATTTTGGTCGACCAATTTTAAACCTTCGAATTTGGTTATGGGATTGCATATGCAAACTCCCCTAACCGTGTAGATTCTAGAAATATCTTCCAACGGTCGAAATTCCCTCTCTAAATTTTGGTCGACCAATGTGTCCTTTTGGTCGACCAATTTCAAAACTAGCCGTTTTGATCCCAAATTTTCAGGGACGGTTCCTGCTCGTTTTCCAACGTTAACTACTATCCCCAACCGTCCCTAAACACTATAAATAAAGGGGTAGACCCTCTCTTTTCTTACACACACTTTTCTCTTTCTTTACTCTCTTATTTGTTGGAATCAAGTCTTCTCTTTTCTAAAGCTTTAGGCCATTAGTTGTTCTTTTCTTATTTGTAAGAAGAAATCATTAGATTTCCTTCTTCGTTTAAGAACGGAAGAACTTGGTTTTTCAACATCATTTTGGAAAGTTGTTTGTGTTCATAATTGAAGAAGAAATCGATTGATCTCTCTCTCTTCTTTTATGAACCAGAGAACTTCAAGTGTTGCGCTTCATTACACATCTTTTACATCTTGAAGTTCTTCTTCTAAAACACCATCCTTGAATTCATTCTCTAAAATTTATAACAAGGCTATAGGTGTTTTTCTATTTCATTATTTTACAGGTTTGAATCTCTGTTAGAGATTGTACAAAGTTTGGGACACGGGGAGTGTCGCCATTTTTGTAAGTTGGTGCTTGCGGGGCAAGTGATTATAGTGGATTAAAAATCTCTACGGGGTAGAGGACTGGAGTAGGATCACAAGGATCCGAACCAGGATAAATCTTTGTGTTTGCGATTGATTTAATTTCAGTACTTGTCTTTTTATTTCTGTGCCATCTTTGCAAATATTACTAACATTTTATTTGCGACATTTTTTTAATATACACTATTCACCCCCCCTCTAGTGTATTAATCCTTACAGCCTAAATTTACATTTGGTATCAGAGCAAGGTTAAGATGGCAGCAAGTTCCTCAAACATGAACGCAGTTCCATACAACTACAATCAGCATCCTGAAGGGCACTCTCAAACTCGTCCTCCTCTATTTGATGGTTCAAATTACTCATATTGAAAAATACGAATGGAGATTCATCTCCAAAGTATGAATTATGAAATTTGGGACATCGTAGAGTCAGGATACGAAAAGCCAACAACTCTTGTTGCTGATTGGACCACCAACGACAAAACTGCAAAAACCAACAACTCAAAGGCCATGAATGCTTTATTTTGTGCTATGGATAAACATGAGTTTAATCGAGTATCTCAGGCCAAAAGTGCTAAGGAGATTTGGCATATACTTGAGGTAACTCATGAAGGAACCAGTAAAGTGAAGGAAACCAAGATTTCCGTTTTGGTTCACAAATTTGAATTGTTCAAGATGAAGGACCAAGAGACAATTGGAGAAATGAACACCGGGTTTACTAATATTATAAATTCTTTAAGTGCTCTTGGAAAAACTTACACTTCTCTTGAACAGGTTGGCAAAATTCTTAAAGCTTTAACTCCAGTATGGCGTCCAAAGATCACCGCTATTGAGGAAGCCAATGATCTTTCCACATTATCTATGAAAGATCTTATTGGTAATTTAATGGCCCATGAAGTTACACTACAAGATGAGAAAGAAGAATCAGATCAAAAGAAGAAAGTACTTGCCTTCAACGCAACATCAGATAATGAAGATTCAGATGATGATATGGCATTTTTTGCCAAAAACTTCAGAAAATTCTTTCAGAAAGGTAAGTATAATAGTTTTAAATCTAAGAATACGGATTCTTCTCTTTGCTTTAATTGCAATAAGCCAGGACATATGAAGAAAGACTGTCCTCTTCTCAAAGCAAAGTTCAAAACTTCCAATAATGATCAATCCAAAAGAGAAAGGAGGTTTGACAAAATGAAAAAGGCATTTGCAGCAACATGGGATGATTCTTCAGATGATGAAGATGATGATCTAAATGAAAGTGCTAACATGTGCTTTATGGCACAAGAAGATGAAGATGAGGTAAGTTCTTTTAAAAACGAAGAATTACTTGATGCATTAAAAGATCTCTATTCTCGTTTCAAAAAATTGAATAATCAACATAAATATTTGAAACAGAATAATGATGATCTTCTTATTAAATATCAAGAATTATCTTCTTCTAAGAACACTACACCTATTGAGAATACATCTTCTCAAAATTTAAATCTTAGTAAAGAGAATGATATTCTCAAAACTAAGAATCTAGAACTACATACTCAAATATCCAAAATGGATAAAAATATTTCGTCACTAAAGATGAAATACGACGAGATGTCTTCCAATATTAATAAATTTAATAAAGAAAAGACTAATCTTGATGATTTACTAAAAATACAATATCCTGCAAATCATAGACAAGGTCTGGGATATTCTCATAAGAATGCACCCAAATCTTGTAACACTTCTTCTTCTTGTGGAATAACTACTTTTGTTAAACCTAAAAAGAAGAATCACGCATTTATTTACACAAAGAAAGTAAGCATTCCTACTTCTTCTTCACAAAGAAATGTTTCTAACATTTCAAAACCATCTTCTAGGAAACCTACTACAATTAGTATATGGGTTCCTAAGAATTCATGCTTAGAAGATAGAAATGATTATATTTCTCATTATATACATGCTATAGTTCATTCTAATGATTATATTAAAAAGCCAAATTCCACTTGGGTTTGGCTTCCAAAAATCTAATCCCAAGGACCCTCAAAAAGGGGTACCAATACTTAATGTTTTATCTTTCAGGTACCTAAAAAGGAAAGATGGATTTTGGATAGTGGATGTTCAAAACATATGACAGGAAATGTCAAACTACTTTCAAACGTCAAGTACAAACAAGGAGGCACTGTTACCTTTGGTGACAACAAGAAAGGAAAAATCATAGGCACTGGAACAGTTGGCAATACAAATCAGCCTATCATTGAGAATGTTCACCTGGTTGACGGTTTGAAACATAACTTACTTTCCATTAGTCAGTTATGCGATAAAAATTACAAAATAGTTTTTGAACTAAATGATTGCATTATTTATGATTCTGATATGTCATCTGTTTTGTTTCGTGGTAAGCGTAAAAATAATATTTATATCTTATGCATGTCTGTTACCACAAATAATCATTGTTTAATAATTACATCTGATGATACACTTTTATGGCATAAACGTTTTGGACACACTAATTTCAGAAATCTAGCACACATTTCAAAACACAAATTAGTAAATGGAATGCCAAATATTTCTTTCAAACACAAACATTTTTGTGATGCTTGTCAACAAGGAAAAATGCACAAATCTTCTTTTAAATCAAAGGATGTTATCTCAACAAAGAGACCATTAGAACTCTTACATTTAGATTTGTTTGGTCCTTCTAGAGTAGCTTCTTTAAATAGAAGTAGATATGCATTTGTCATTGTTGATGATTATTCAAGATATACTTGGGTTATATTCTTACAAAACAAGAATGATGCATTTGAAGAATTTTCAATATTTTGTAAAAAGATACAAAAAATCAAATCCTCTAACATTGTCACTATTCATAGTGATCATGGAGGAGAATTTGAAAATGAATCGTTTACCAAGTTTTGTAATGAAAATGACATTACTCACAATTTTTCTTTTCCTCGTGCTCCTCCTCAAAATGGAGTAGTTGAAAGGAAAAATAGAACCTTACAAGAATGTGCAAGAACAATGCTTTGTGATAGTAATTTACCGAAATATTTTTGGGCTGAAGCTGTCGCAACTGCATGTTACATTATGAATAAAATTCTCATAAGGCCATTGCTTAATAAAACTTGTCTTGAATTATTCTTTGATCGCATTTCACGTGTATCATATTTTAAAGTGTTTGGATGTAAATGTTTTATTCTTAATACTAAAGATGCACTTGATAAATTTGATTCGAAATCTGATGAAGGTATTTTTGTTGGATACTCAACACGTAGCAAAGCCTACAGAGTATATAACAAAAGAACTTCAACAGTTGAAGAATCACTACATGTCACATTTGATGAGAATCCCTCATCTAATTCTCCCATCATTGATGATGAAGAGAATATATTACCTGTATCTAATTCTTTAGATAATATCAAACTTGATGAAATTGATGCTACTAATCATTCTGTTGAGTCTATTTCAGATAATACAGATCTTCCCAAAGCTTTTGCATAAGTTCCAAATCATCCATCAGAGTTAATCATTGGAGATATCACTGATGGAGTTAGAACTCGTTGTCAAATTGAACAAATGGCGCATTGTGCTTTCCTTTCATCCATTGAACCAAAGAACTTCAAAGATGCATGTGAAGACAGTTCATGGATTATCGCTATGCAGGAAGAACTCAATCAATTTCAACGAAATAATGTTTGGGAATTAGTTCCCAGGCCAACAGATCATTCAATTATTGGTACCAAGTGGGTATTCAAAAATAAATTGGATGAATCTGGTCAGGTAATTAGAAACAAGGCACGATTGGTTGCACAAGGTTATAATCAAGAAGAAGGTATAGATTATGATGAAACCTATGCACCAGTTGCTCGTCTTGAGTCCATTCGCATGTTGTTATCATTTGCATGTTTTAAAGATTTTAAATTATTTCAAATGGATGTCAAAAGTGCTTTTTTAAATGGATTTCTTAAGGAGGAAGTTTATGTTGAATAACCTCCTGGTTTTCATCATGAAAATTTTGAAAATCAAGTTTTTAAATTAAAGAAAGCTCTTTATGGTCTCAAACAAGCACCTCGTGCTTAGTATGAAAGACTTAAAAGCTATCTTTTAAATTCTGGTTATAATATTGGTAAAATAGATTCCACTCTTTTTATTAAAAATATTAAATCTGACATAATCATTATTCAAATATACGTTGATGATATTATTTTTGGTTCTACTAATGAATCTCTTTGTCAAGATTTTTCTAAGATTATGCAGAAAGAATTTGAGATGAGTCACATGGGTGAACTCAATTACTTCCTCGGTCTTCAAATTAAACAATTGAAGGAAGGAATCTTCATTCACCAAAGCAAGTACTCTAAAGAACTCATCAAGCGTTTTGGTTTAGAAAGTTCTGCAGAAAAACGTACTCCAATGAGTACATCTACATCTCTCGACAAAGACTTAAATGGTAAGAGTGTTGATCAACGTCTTTACAGAGGTATGATTGGCTCTCTACTCTATTTAACTGCTAGTAGACCAGACATTATGTTTTCAGTATGTTTATGTGCACGTTTTCAGGCAGATCCTAAAGTTTCACACTTAACTGCCGTAAAAAGGATTATTAGATATGTTAAGCACACTTCTGATTTTGGTTTATTTTATCCCAAGTCAAGCACACTTGATTTATTATCCTATAGTGATGCAGACTTTGCTGGTTGCAAATCAGATCGTAAAAGTACCAGTGGTACTTGCCACTTTTTATGTTTTCAGTCTGCTCACTTGTCTCCTTATTTTTTTTATGTTGATTGTTTTTTCCCTTTGTTGGCTATTATGTTCAAGGTTATTTGTTGGCTATTTTGTTGGCATATGTGGCTGTCTGTTCTGTACATGGCTATTTTGTACATGGTTCCTTCACTACTCGATTGTTATATTATTCCTTTGCATATTCTGTTAATTTGGACAAATTCTGTGCAGTTTCTCCTGCTCATTTGTCTACTTATTTTCTAATGATCATTTTGCCTATATAACCTTGGTATACATGGTTCTTTATTCTGTTTTCTTCTCGTTGTTCTGTAAAATTACTTTGGTTATATTCCATGGTTATTTCTCTCATTGCTTGCTTGTTTTCACAAGTTTTACTGCTGTGCACTTTTGTTCCTCATCACTCACAGGAATTTGTTTCTCCACGTTTTATTATATTCATTTTTTAACAACCCACATATACTCAATA
This sequence comes from Scilla litardierei, assembly GCA_030789695.1. Classification (NCBI taxonomy): domain Eukaryota; kingdom Viridiplantae; phylum Streptophyta; class Magnoliopsida; order Asparagales; family Asparagaceae; genus Scilla; species Scilla litardierei. The sequence continues at coordinate 224,662,443 of CM061133.1, forward strand.
CTTCGTCCTGCCTTCTTCTACATTTTTTTACTGCATTGTACATTAATTATTTTTTAAGGCAAATTTCGGCCCATGCCAATGACCATATTTTGTTCCTTATTTTGCTTCGGCCTCCCTTAAATATTACGGCCTCCATTATTTTTTTGGCCAACACCTCATTTTCCAACTCTGGTCAAATTTGATTCCAAAGGGGGAGAATATATTTCCTCTACTCAGTGGGAGTATTCACAAACTCCACATATTCAGGGGGAGTATATCTGATATGTTGATATGTTCAATTTTAACGATATATATTTTTTCATGTTTGTCATCATCAAAAAGGGGGAGAATGTTGGAATTTCATAATTCCATATTTCTATTCACATATGGTTTTGATATGACAAACACATTCAGTGCTACTAACTCTATGTATGCAGATACAAATCAATGCTGAGTTCTACACAATCAGATATCTTCATGCAAACTCAATCAGATATATCATTCATGAAGCTGGAAAGACAAAGGCACCTAATCCACGACTTGGATATATAATCACTTGATAAGGATCTCCTGCAAAGAAGCTTCTCAGATTCAGTTGCAGATTCAGTCCTATCTACGGCTTTATGTAATCAATGTAAAAATTTACTTTATTAGAGTCACAAAGCCTTGTGATAATATATCTTAGTCATCTAGGTTTCATTCCTCAGAGATCTACACTTCCCAATTTCGAAAATTCGCAACTTTGAAAATTGGCAGCCAATAACCCCATTTTGGTCGACCAATTTTAAACCTTCGAATTTGGTTATGGGATTGCATATGCAAACTCCCCTAACCGTGTAGATTCTAGAAATATCTTCCAACGGTCGAAATTCCCTCTCTAAATTTTGGTCGACCAATGTGTCCTTTTGGTCGACCAATTTCAAAACTAGCCGTTTTGATCCCAAATTTTCAGTGACGGTTCCTGCCCGTTTTCCAACGTTAACTACTATCCCAAACCGTCCCTAAACACTATAAATAAAGGGGTAGACCCTCTCTTTTCTTACACACACTTTCCTCTTTCTTTACTCTCTTATTTGTTGGAATCAAGTCTTCTCTTTTCTAAAGCTTTAGGCCATTAGTTGTTCTTTTCTTATTTGTAAGAAGAAATCATTAGATTTCCTTCTTCGTTTAAGAACGGAAGAACTTGGTTTTTTAACATCATTTTGGAAAGTTGTTTGTGTTCATAATTGAAGAAGAAATCGATTGATCTCTTTCTTCTTTTATGAACCAGAGAACTTCAAGTGTTGCGCTTCATTACACATCTTTTACATCTTGAAGTTCTTCTTCTAAAACACCATCCTTGAATTCATTCTCTGAAATTTATAACAAGGCTATATGTGTTTTTCTATTTCATTATTTTACAGGTTTGAATCTCTGTTAGAGATTGTACAAAGTTTGGGACACGGGGAGTGTCGCCATTTTTGTAAGTTGGTGCTTGCGGGGCAAGTGATTATAGTGGATTAAAAATCTCTACGGGGTAGAGGACTGGAGTAGGATCACAAGGATCCGAACCAGGATAAATCTCTGTGTTTGCGATTGATTTAATTTCAGTACTTGTCTTTTTATTTCTGTGCCATCTTTGCAAAATTACTAACATTTTATTTGCGACATTTTTTTAATATACACTATTCCCCCCCTCTAGTGTATTGATCCTTACAGGCTAAAATTACAAACCCGGGTAGTCCGGTGTATCATCCTGGGCACCGACCGGAATATCGGGCCCATGGGACGCCGGTATCACTCTCAGAGGCAACGTCTCACCATTAGACCCTAATTCTGATCGTTATCCTACCCGTAGGCCGTATTGGCGAGAATCGCACGATAGGGTGGAAGCCGAAGTCCCGGGTTTCCTTTTATATTGTTTATCCCTCGCATTCTATTTTCCGTGACAACCCATCATCCGATTCGGGCTAGCTCACCCATGGGGTGAATCCGGTCCTTTCTGACACAAGCACAATCACGCCTCACTGAGTTCGACCCCCAAGCCACACTACAACACCGTGCGCTTGCGGTTATAAATATTTAAATCTCACGCCCCCAATCATATATATTGCACATCTGACACGCACATTGCGGGGACGTTAATTTCGCTCAAATTGTTGAAATTCTTTTTGCATGGATTAAACAAATTCTTTTTGCATGGCTTTAATCCATGCTTCATCTGCAAAAGTCTCATCTACCTTTTTTGGCTCAATATTAGAAACAAATGCAACATGTGTCATGTGTTCTATTTGAGATCTAGTTCTAATTCCTGCATCAATATCACACATGACTTGTGTGTGTGATGTGTAACTTCAGGAAAAGATTTTGGCAATGAACTAGAAGTGTTGCTAACAGTGGTAGGTTCATTATCAAAAATAGGTGCAGTAAGCATATTATCATCATCGTTATGAGCATTATAAGAAGGAGATTCATCAAATGTTACATGTAAAGTTTCAACAATAGTTTCGAAACTTTTATTGTAGATTCTATATGCTTTACTACGTAAAGAATAACCGATAAATATGCCTCCATCCGCTTTGGAGTCAAATTTATCTAAGTTATCTTTAGTATTCAGAATATATGATTTACAACCAAAAACTCTGAAATAAGATACTTTTGGAATTCATTGGAGCAACAAACTCGTAAGGTGTCTTTTCAAAAGGTTTTCTAATTAAAACTTTGTTTTGTATATAGCTCGCAGTTGCTTCAGCTTCCGCCCAAAAACTTTTTGGAAGGTTGCTTTCACACAACATTGTATGTGCATACTGTTGGAGTGTTCTATTTTTCCTTTCAACTACCCCATTTTGAGGAGCAGCTCTAAGGAAAAGCAAAAGTGTGAGAAATACCTCGTTCTTCACAAAATCGTTTAAAATGTTCATTTTCAAATTCACCGCCGTGATCTCTTCTTAAGGAAATAACTTTCAAAGAGTATAAACGTTCAATTCTTTTGAAAAATATTTCGAACTCACGGAAGGCATTGCTCTTATGGGTTAAGAATGATACCCACGTATATCGAGTAAAATCATCAACTATGACAAATACGTATTTAGATTCATAAAGAGACGGAGTTCTAGTCGGGCCAAACAAATCCATATGGAGTAGTTCAAGTGGCCTATTCGAGCTAAGAGCTCCAATACTCTTAAATGTACTTTTATGCATTTTGCTGAGTTGACATGAATCACATATTTTATCCAATTTAAAATTTAATTTAGGAAGTCCTTGCACCAACTCTTTCCTAGAAATCTTATCCATGTTTTTGATGGTCACATGACCAAAGCGTCTGTGCCAAAGCAACGGGTCATTTTTTGAAACAATCAAACATACATTCGAATCACATTCATTTAATCTAAGTACATAGATATTTTCTACTCGCTTACCTTTGACAAGAATGTTTTTCATATCCTTGTCGTAAACTAAACAAGAGTCAAGTGTAAAGAGAACCTTCATACCTTTATCACATAATTGGCTTATGCTCAACAAATTATGCATTAGCCCATTTACCATGCTTACGTCTTTGATGAGTAACTTTGAAGGACTGCCGATGTTACCCATTCAGATAATTTTACCTTTCTTGTTGTCGCCAAATGTCATAGTCTCGCCGTCATACATTTCTAGAGCGCTAAGCAGTTTTGCGTTCCATGTCATATGTGCCGAGCATCCGCTATCCATTATCCACATATCCTGAAAAAAATTGAACGTGTTTTGGTACCCACTTATGATTGGGTCCGAGTTGTTAGACATAAGTTTTCATCTATCCATTTTATCCTAAGCATAGCGTATCAAGGAGACATACATGAAGTACATGGATACTCTATTTGATGCTAGTATGTAACAATCATTTATTAGGAGCCCAAATTCGATTAGAATTTGATTTCCTAGGTATATTATCTAGTACGGTTGAAACATAGATATTCTTTTCATGATTGCTCAAATATTTTGGTACCCAAATAATATTATTTCTAGCAAACCTATTATAACCATGTATGTGATGTGTATTGTGTGTAACATGATTTTGACGAGAGACTTTGTGATAGGATTTATCATAGTGATCATTATGTTTTAGCATTCTTACTATTTAAGGGAGCATAGTTCTTTCGCACAATATTTTGAACGGGCTTGTCATACGAGGTAGATGCAAGCATAAAAGATAAAGTAGCTTTTACATTTGGTTTGTTCTTAACCTTTTCAAGTCATAGAACAAGTTCCTCATGTTTGAGCTTACTTGAAGTTAAATCACTTGCAAGAATGTTGAACTTGTCATTCAAGGTAGAAGCATACAAAGCATACTCAGATTTCAAAACATCATGATCACACACTAATTAATCATATTTGTTGATCAATTCCTTTTTATCATTACAAGAGAGTTTTAAAGACTCATGTTCATCAGTAAGAGAGTCAAATTTATTCTTGAGTTTATCATGTTCTTCATGCAGAATCTGTTCTTCATGCAGAATCTTATGCTTTTTGTCTAAAGTTTTGTGTTTCTTTGATAGACGTTCATTTTCTCTATAAAGATTTTCATACGCACTTGCAATATCAAATTCGTTTTCTTCTTCGGAACTAGAATCACTTACCTCGTTCTTGTCGTTCTGACGAGCCATCATGTATACTTCTTCTGCAAATTTCTTATCGTTGGTTTAAGGTGTCTTCATGGGTGTTTGGATCTTATTAGATCTTGATCAGAATCTTTCGTCCAACAAGTTTAAGATTTGGTGTGCGGTTTCCGCCTTTTCTACAAGATCTAGCATTTAATCAGTCAAACCAGTTTAAAGTAAATGCATTACCTTTATGTTGTTGAAGTAGGCTTCCTCTTTACTTGGATTCCATTGAGTTTGAGGAGTAGTTGGAAGCTCATATTGTTCTCTGAGAGATCTTGAGTAATTTAAACCTTGTGCTTCTAAAAAGATCTCCATTCTCCTTCTCCATTGGGAATAAAAGTCGCCGTCAAAAATTGGAGGAGTATGAGTGTTGTAGAATGTTGTTGATGCCATCGCCTTTGACCTTGCTCTGATACCAAGTGTTGGATCCTGTAGATGGCAAACAACACTAGAAGGGGGGTTGAATAGTGTTGTATAAATATAAACTTTTTCGTTCTAATTAGTTAGCACAATTCAAAACCTTCTAGTGTTGCCTAAGAAACCAAGTAGAGTGATCTACGCTTGGTTCTTAATCAACTTAGGTAATCTTAAAATAAATCAGAGAGAAAAACACTTCTGGTAGTCGACTCCCTATGAATAGTAGTCGACTCCCAGTGATATATTATGCACAGCTCAGCTGAAAGAATACGTAATAAAGATATAAAAGATTACACAGAAATACAAGAAAGAATCTTTACACAGCGGATAAAAGTGAGTTAATATTTGCGATAGATGTACAACAATCAGCAGATAAAAATGTAAGTGCAAAGATAAACAAACACAGAAAGAGTCAAATGCAAACACACGGATTTTATCCGGGTTCCCCACAACCTTGGGTACGTTCAGTCCCCGACCAATCCGGTACGAGATTTCCACTATTTGCCTTGGCAAATACAAGCACCTAACTCCACTTGTTAGGATTTTCGCACACACCTAGCCTTGACCAAGATTTCCAACTGCAACATTGCAACACCTAGACTTGTCTAGGATTCCAACACCCTTACAACAAAGGGCAAATCACAAAATGAAAATCAATATCCAACTCACCACAAAAATTAATGGAGTTTGGATTTACACCCAGATTCTATAGCCAAGAGTAATAGATAATAAAGTGTATTCGTGGCTAAATAGAATATGATCTTAGATCACATAAAGATATGAATTAAGTCTTTGTGATCTAAATCAATGTTTTGAAAAATCCTTTCAAATAGAATCAAAGAATAGAAAATAAGGATTTTGAAAAACAATAGCCAAATAAAATGTTGATCTTAAAAATAATAATAACTTAAAGAAAATAGATCAGAAGTATAAACTCAGATTTGGCTAAAAGAAATGAGAGCTGAAAATTAGAGATCTTTTTGAATTTTGCATAAGAGTGAATTTAGAATTTAAGCATTAGTATTTTATCTCAAAAATGATCCTCTATTTATAGGTAAAATGAGAGGGTTTGAAATTCAAATTTGATTTGACTTTTGTTCCGAAAATCAAGGAAACAATAAATTGAAGAGACAATTAAACAAGTCAAAAGGTTGAAATTCGACAGCTGGTAGTCGACTCCCTAGGAGTGGTAGTCGACTCCCAGAGCATTTCAGAAGAGAAAAAGTTTCCAGCTGGTAGTCGACTCCCACTCTTTGGTAGTCGACTCCCAGAGGAGTTTCTTCCGAAACTCAGCTAGCAAGAGATGTAGTTAACTACTGGGTGTAATGGAGATTAACTACTAAGGTGAGAAGTAACTAGCAATTGCTCTCAATAGTTTGAAAATGATTTTACAACATTTAAAATTTTTACTTCGAAATCAATTGTGTGTGTGTTACAATTACTTTGGCTTTAACATAATCCTAAGAAAGACACAACTCACACACTATAGACTTAGGACGAGTCTTCATGAAGCATGATCAGAGATGAAGTAGATGCGAGCTTCTCTTGAGCTTCTTTTCCATTTGAGCGTGAGCTTCATCATCGAGCTAGCAACGTTGTCCTTGTCTTTGCTAAGTGAGTGTAGATTGTGCTTCTTCAGAGTATGTATAAAGCTTTTCTTTCATCGCGTAATCTGCACACTTAATTGTAGTGTAGTTAGTACACTAACTTCATTTGATGTGCTCATCATCAAAACCACTTGGGGTGGAATCCAATTTCCATCAAGATCTATCCTTATGGGTTGGTCGGACCCAACCACGGGATAGTAGAGATTCCGGCTAGGGTTGTTTCTTTAGGGCTTGATTTAAAATAGTTTTAAATCTGTTTTTTGCTGCTTGTTTGATCTCGTCGTCTGTCTGACTTAGGTCGGACATCGATTTTGTTGCCCTAAGGACCTTGAAACCCCTTCAGTGGTATCAAAGCTATGTCTACTTGATCTATAGTTTTTTTTGCAATTATAAAATGTATATGATACAACATGTTTCTCCATCAGATAGAGGTTTTATTTAAACTATTAAATTGTCGTTTTCATGTGCTGAATTTCGAAAAATTGTCTTTTTTTTAAATTAGATCTAATTATAAAATCATGTGATAATTTTAATTGTAGATCTTTAAAAATATATGATAATTTTGATGTAACTTAGATTTATGAGATAATTTTTAGTTGCATACTTAGCTAAATTGTTTAGTTGATAATGGTAATGGTTATATAAGTTCTTGTTGATTATGTGATAATTCAAGAAAAACTTTTAGGATATCCATTAAAAGCTTTCAGAAAATTATTAGGTAATTTTTGATCGACATGTTATGATTTAAACTTATTTAAATGCCTAATACATGATTAGGATAGCACCCTAAAATTCATTCCTTATAGTTGATAAGGACATTAATACAAGTTATTAACCAATTTCGAATTTTAGGATTCAATTAGTTGATAGGATTAAATAGTTTTAATGAAGTCATTTCTAATCGACGGCACATATATGAAAAATTAGTTTCCTTCAATGGACCATGATCCGGTCTAGTGTTATTTACTAGTGTTGTGTATCACCCTAGCTAGACTGGGGATAGTGATCCTGGCCTAGCCAAATCACTGGCCGTGTTCCGCTGGACCGCAAGGATGCGAATTATGATTATGCGAAACCATCGATTACATCTAGTCAATTACGTTTAAAATCTTCTTCAAGGTTAGTCGTAACCCTCCTTGTTTTAGAGGTTGGCAACTATATGTTCTATGTTGTAGTTGTTGAGCACACTCAAGCTATGTCATAACTACTTTATGGAAACCAATTTCTCATTACATGAGATGTAGTCTAGACTTAACCTAAACCGTTGTGTCGTGCCCATACACCGAGCGCCGGCGTAAGTTAGGCTAGACACGAAAACAAGGGTCCGACTAGACTAGTCATTGTGATTTGGATGAGCACACTCATGATCATACGTAGTTGGGGGTAAAAACCAATAAGGGAATCATATATGATATGCTTGATGAATAGTCATCTACCAATCACAGAGTCAAGAAATTTATTGAGCACACTCAAGGTTGTGAGGCTCATGGTGGTTGGATCCCTTTCCCACTAAATTTAATAAATTTAAATTGTTCATTATTATGGCTAAAAATGATCGCCAAAATAGTGGGAGGATATAGTTAGACTAAAACCATTCTATCTATATTTAAAATTGAACATATGCTAAACTAGGGTAGTTCTATGTTTACAGATGGAATCCAAAACATAATATCCTAAGAGAATAAATTAACTGGTCAAAATGGTTGGTTAAATGAATATCAGCTCAAATTCTAATTGATAGACTAAACTATGTTCTCAGTGACATTAAAAATGTCCTTCTTAGCACATGCTAAAGGAAAATGATTTCCTTGAGCTCTGGGCCCAACAAAATAAATGCACGCTACCTGTCACTCGCCTCTATGAGGGGCAGCTTAAACATAATGATGTTTAAAGCATGTTTCTCTATATACAATTTGTTGAGTCAACTCAAGATTGTATGGAAAATGGTTTCGATCCGCAAGGTTCGAAACTTCGATCAAATTGTTTGAATCAAAGATGAGTGCATGAGCGATACAAGACTATGTATCCCAAACGGATCTTGAGACGAGGAACTTGTTGAACACACTTAAGGTTGCAAAGCTCAAGCGTTTGGATACATGAGATGTTTGCACGGCTATTATTTTTGTTGAGATGTGTAATATCTAAATGAGATTTAGAAAGGAAGAATGCATTAAAGAAAGGCAATTGAGAAAGAAAGATTTTTCTATCATTTGTAAAGGAAAAAGTAGGAGGAACTGAAAATGTGACATATTTGATGTCACGATTTTAGGATAATCGTTATGGAAAAGGAATAGATTGTCTACTGTTGGAAAAAGGAGCAATTGTTGTTTCTTGGACCATAGAGGACGTCGAACACATTTTGGCGAATGTCGTCACCTTGCTTCTAAAGCATTGTTTTTGTGTGAGTAATTTGTCTAACGATATTGTATTAAGTGGTAATACATGAATGCTCAAGCTATAGAAAACATATCTATGGCAAAATAGACTAGGCCGTACCGATGAGAACAGACTTGACAAGTCACATAAGGAGAGTTTTTGATCTTTCTTATTATGAGTCGAAAGACACCAGTAAGTATTGTCTCAAATGTATGATGGCCAAACTCCTTCTGTAAGACAGTGGGAGAATGAGTTGGATAACTCATGGTCTTATACATACGGATGTATCCAGACCCAAGTCTAAATTAGCCTAGATATGTAATACTTATTTTATTACGACACATGTTCTTGATGAAACACAAGTCTGATAAAATAGGGTACACAGTAACAAAAGTATTTGATCTGCTTCGATCAAATCGAAGAGTCGAATACTTAGATATATAATTCTTGTGTAATTAAATAAAAATGTGATTTTCTCTCAGGTCAAGTCTCTTAACACATCGATGTGTTGGAGAGCATGAATCGCACTTTGTTAGATATGGTGCGATGCATGGCAAGTGACTCTGAGTTACAATTCTCCCTTTGGGTTAAGTCCCAGATAGTAATATTGAGTATTGGACTTCTCCCTATTTGGTGTTAATGATGAGCAAACATAAATACTTGTGACTAATCCCATATTTTGCAGTTAATCCATTGCCTAAACTAATTATGAAGATCTACTAGCAATGGATGACTCACAAACGTCATTCAAGGCAAATGACATGAATTGGTTGATCGTAGATGATGATTGAAGCTCCGTGAAGACTTCAAGCTCATACGATGGAAAGAAGAGATTATCCGTCAATGTAATGTTTCTTTTATCTCTTCTAGTATGTAGCTTAAAAGTAGAACTTTGATGGAGCACTCACACACATCTACATTCGGTCATTGGACTTCATTAGATCAATTGTCCTTTGATCCCAATTCATTTCTTCATTGATTGTGCTAGGATCGTTTATAACATCCGACTGCTGAACAGTTTACAGTCGACTGTCTCAAAAACAGTCGACTGTGTTTTGTTCTACAGTCGCCTGTTATACACAGACTATTACAATATAGTTTTGGGCCTTCTCTGATTATTTTGCACAGGCTACTGATGAACGATTCACAGGCGCCTGTCCACGTGACAGTCGACTGTGTTCTGTAAATCAGTCGCATGTCTATCCTTGTCCAAACTCTGTTTGATCAGACTTTTACGGCCAGTCGACTAATGATGTATATACAGTCGACTGTCTCTTGGTTCAGTCGACTATCTATGCTGCAATAGTCGTCTGTCTGTAAGTCATTTCTTTGACTCAGCTCTCTGGAAATTTCTCAGGCTTTTGACAGTCATCTGTTTAAGGATTTACAGTCGCCTGTTCTAATTAACAGTCGACTGTATTCCTTGCATCAGTCGTCTGTCCTGTTACTTGTGAGATTTCCAGTATTCGTCTAACTTACCCATCTCTCGGCCAGTCGCCTGTCGAAGAAATTGCAGTCGCCTGTTGGTTTAACAGTCGACTGTCTTTGCTTCATCAGTCGACTGTCCACGTGGTAAGTTACCGTTATGAATTCTCACCTACCCTTGCTGACTGCGCAACAGTCGACTGTGGATTGTTCAACAGTCGACTGTCGCGAGTTCAGATTCTATCAATTGAGATTTTTCTCACGGATTCCAATTTGGTTTTTGCCTAAACTGGTTTGTGGATTTGAGAAAGCTATAAATAGAGCTTCTACTGTTCCATTGGAAGGTTACTCATTCATTGCAAAATCTCTCAAGCTTTCATTTCCAAAGATCAAAGCTCTCAAATCCAAAGCCCTAAGTATTTCCAAATCTTGTTCTCTTGCTCTCCAACCTAGAACCAAAGAGTGATCTTCTAGGCAATTGGTGCAGTCAAGCGAAAGGGCTTTCTCCTCTCTTCCAAGAGAGTTCTTCAACACACATCACACTCCTCCTTCAAGTTCTACTTCAAGGCATATGTGATTGTAAGTGTTGTTTTCATTATTTCATAACATTCGTTATTTGAGTTGTGCTCTTGGTTGTGAGAGTGGTTTTGCTTGCTCCCTGGTTGTGGGAGTCGAGGACATCGATTGTATTCGATTGCACTTGTAGGGTTGCTACAAGTGGGCTTTAAGGAAACTTCAAGTTAAGGTTCTAACTTGAGTATCTGGTGGTATCCGGGTGGTAGGGACGTAGGATTACCGGAAACAAGTCGGGAGTTGACTTGGGTAATCCGAACCCTTGAAATATCTCTGCGTTTGCGTGTGTTTCATTTTGGGTTGTTTTTCTATTCCGCACTATTTGTTGGATTGCATTTTATTTGGTGTAAATTTCTTTTAAACTTGCATAAACACTATTCAACTCCCTTCTAGTGTTTTCCCCATAGACAGGGTCCTTACAATTGGTATCAGAGTGCAAGGTTTTATCTATGGCATCTAACAACAACAACGTTCCTCTGCCGCTTTCGTACAACAATCATGATCGTGATGGAGCGTCCACACTTTTCGAAGGTCAATCTACGGTACGTCCTCCACGTTTCAATGGTACTAATTTTGGCTATTGGAGTGTAGGATGGTGACATTCCTTAGGAGTGCTTCACTTTGGAGAACTCTCCACAAGGAGTACGTCGAGCCCACTGAAGAGGATTTCGAGAAATGGACGACTTCCGAGAAGTCCGCCGAAGTCAACAACGCTAAAGCAATGAACGCTCTTCATTGTGCGTTGGACCCGAATGAGTTCAACAAGATATGCACATGTAAGAGTGCATATCAAATTTGGAACCATCTCATCGTTACCCACGAGGGAACGAACAAGGTAAAGCTTTAAAAGTTATATGTTGCCGTGCAAAACTTCGATCTGTTCCATATGCAGGATAATGATAGCATTGCATCGATGTACGGACGCTTTACCGACATCACGAATGAATTGGAAGCCCTTGGCCAAATCTACACCGAACCTGAAAAGGTGAGGAAGATCATCATGGGGATGACCTCCAAATGGGAAAGAAGAGCAATCGCCATCGAGGAGGTCAATGACTTGAAGAACTACACCGTGGTGAATCTCATCGGGACTCTTATGTCTTACGAAGTAAGATGGGAAAACCGATTGAAGATTCGAGCCATGATGAATCCCTCGGAGGCCAAGAAGAAAGCCTTGGCATTCAACGCCAATTCATCATCCTCCGATAGTGAGGAATCCGAGAACGAGATGGATTTGGGTGAAATGGCCCAAATGGCGAAGAAGTTCCAACGCTTCTTCCACAAAGGTAAATTTCCCTCAAACAAACGTTTTGAGTCTACTAATGCCACTTCCTCTCTTTGCTATAAATGTAATAAGCCAGGGCACATCAAGAGGGATTGCCCAATTCTAAACTACAAAGAGAAGTGAAAGGCACTTAAGTACTACAAGTCCGATAAGAACAAGAGAGACAAGAAGAAAGGACTCGTAGTTACCTTCGACGACTCAAATGATGACTCATCAAGCGATTCCGATGATGAGAAGGGTGAGAGCGCCCACATGTGTTTCATGGCACTAGAAGACCCACTCTCCGATGAGAATGATTCCGACACGGACGACACCGAGGTAACAATGGATGAACTTCGTATTGCTAATGAAGAACTTTTTGCTAAATACCAATCTTTAATGCTTAAGTACACTAGCTTAAAGAAATTGAATATTAGCAAGTCATCCATTCCATGCATTATCAACAATGACACCATTGTTGATACTCTAACTCGTGAGAAAGCAAACTTAGCTTCTCAAAATGTCACATTGAGAGATGAGGTGAATTCCCTCAAATCTCAACTAGATCAAACACATCCTAAGGATAATAGTGATCTAGTTACACGTCACACACAATTGAGTTTAGAGAATGATTCTGTTAAAACTCAAGTGCACGAGCTCAAAGCACGGGCGTCCACCTTGGATACCAACATTTCTTATTTAAAGGAGAAATATGAGCTCATGTCCTCCCTATTGTGAGATTCAATAAGGAAAAAGGACAATTGGATGTGTTTCAGAGTGTTTTCTCACTACAAAAGCGTTGACCGTGGACAACCCGGTCAACGTGGTCAAGGGGCCCGCTCGGGTCCCTCGGGTATGTCGAGTCGGTGCAGACGAAGCGTGAGTCGGAGTTGCGGACGACGTGGAGCGCGTCGGCTGGGCCGAATCTGGATCCTCGGTTGCAAGGGGAGGCGAGGGGAAGCCTCGACCCGGGTTGAGACGCTCGGCCTCGGACGGACGTGCTCGGCCTCGGCCGTCGGACGACGAGGAGTAGCCTCGATCGTCCTGATGGTTACGTGGCCGGTCGCGGGGCGGAGGGGAAGCCTTGGCCCGTGGATCTGATGTCCTCCTGCGTAGACGAGAACGCTCGTTAGGGAGGTCGGACCTTGGTTCCGGCCAAATCCCCTCCGATGCCTAAGTCAGACAGTGATCTGAAAGAGGAGGCCCGGCGGGGACGGTTCGACTCGAGAGGAGATCGGAACGGCGTCTACAGGTGCGAGCGGGGGAGGAAGGAATTTGGAATGGGGGAACTAGGTCGTTGATGGAGTACCTTAGGTTTTAGTTACCTGAGATGCGGTCCCTTGTCCAGTCGTCTTTCCAGCCCTTTTATAGACCTCCCGCCGTGATTTCCCCCGGCCCACGTCGCTCGTCCGCCCTCGATCGTGCCCCCTCAATCCCCCCCCCGTTGCCGCTCCATGTGCCATGCCAGCACCTCCCCATCACGACCATTAAGTGGTAACGGGATCAGGGGAACGGTTATCGCTGGAGTGGGCGGGTGACTCGTGCGTTATCGGGGCCGGGTCGGATTGATATTTGGGGGCCCTCTATGGGACTTCACAGGGCAGGCCTGATCGCGCAGATGGGCTACCGATCGGCGGTCGGGCATCCAGGCTCGTATCTTTCGGGCTTCGTTTGGTGGGCTGTGCCTTTGGGCCTATGCTGTTGGGCCTTCACAAAATAGATGTATCAATTGCCCCCATCGGTGGGGCCGATCGACCTTGGCCAGCTCGGTTCGACCGATGTGACTCCTGGGGTTCCGAGTGGTGCTTCAGTCGAGGCGTCGTCATAAATGGAGGTCATGATGGGGCGGATCGATTGGACTTCCCTTGGCGCCGATTTCGAAGCGCCGCCGGCTCCTTGAGGCCTACCACACGTCCCTGTCAGGCATTTCGAATTCGCCCCTGGGTCTGGTATATAAGATCCCCGGCTGCGTTGATCCCAACTTCTTCCTTGCACTTTCCTCTGTTCTAGGCTTTCCACAACTCGGAGTCTCCCGCCGCCTTCGTTTCCTTGTCTTCTCCGGAAAAAAAGGTAACTCCTTTCTTATTTTCATATCATGGCCGCTCTTAGGATAGGTGGTTCCGTCCAGGGGGCGAGGGATCCTCCGGAGTCCAGGCAGGGCGGGCCCCGACTTGTGGGATCTGGTTCCTCCTCCGAGAGCCGTCTCCTCCAAGATAAAGGGAAGGGGAGGCTCTTCCCGGACTATGCCGGCGACGATGCGACGTCGGTTGCCGCGCGGCTTAATGTACCTCCGGTTATCCTCCGAACGCCGTCGAGGACTCCTCCTCTATCGGCCGCGGAGATCCGAGATAGGTATCTCTGCTACCCGTACGATGTTCGAGTCCCCTTTATCGATGAGCGGATCTGCCTTCCGAGGAGCAATGAAGTCGGCGTCTACGTCGAGATGTTCCGCCTGGGTCTTCGTTTCCCGCTCAATCCCTTCTTCATCCAGGTCATGGAGTATCTCATGGTGCCCCTCTGCCAGTTCACCCCCTGCTCGATTGCGGTACTGACGGGCTTCGTGACACTCTGCTGCACCCGTGGTCTGGAGCCATCTCTCCCCCTTCTCTTCCACTTTTATCAGATCCAGACGGTCGGCCCAGGGTCATGGTTGCACCTCCGAGCCCACTCGAGGAGGGAATGCCTGATTGGGCTACCCCGCTGGTCGGGGGATTGGAGCTCGGATTATGTCTTCGTGACCTTCCTGGAGGACGCCCAGATTTTGACAGGTTGGGGTGGGTCTGTCAGGCCTCGCCCAACGCTAGCCCTCTCTGAGGCCGATCAGGCGGCCGCTGCGTAGCTGTCGACCCTCCCCTTGGAAGCGAAGTCCATCTGGTCTTTGTTGGATGACCTACTCCTGAAGGCCGTCTTATGGTCTCTGGGTAGGTCACTTTTTTAGTCCTGAATTGCCCCGTGGCTTACCCTGATTTCGGTTTCCCTTGCAGGAATGGCTGGTCGCGAGTTCATCCGTGATGTCGACGAGCTGATCCATCGTGGAGCCGCTCGGAGCCGAGGCAGTAC
Organism: Scilla litardierei; assembly: GCA_030789695.1. NCBI lineage: Eukaryota > Viridiplantae > Streptophyta > Magnoliopsida > Asparagales > Asparagaceae > Scilla > Scilla litardierei. Next base: position 224,677,763 of record CM061133.1, read on the forward strand.
CTCTGGAAGGGCGCCTCGACGGACCGTTGAGGAGGAGGTGCGCCGAGCCGAGCCCTCCGTGGGCAAGGTGGTGGACGCGCCTCCCGCCTCTTCTTCTGGCGATCTCCTCCCCGGGGGGGTCGTAAGGGCCGGATCCGCCCCACCAGTCCAAGAGGCGAGGGGAGACGACGGGTCCGGTGCAGCTTCCCTTGCGCTTGACGTGCCCCCTCTTGTCCCCGAGGGTGGAGGTGGCTCGAGGCAGAAACGCTCCCCTTCGGCGCCTGCCGAGCCTCACGAGGGGAAGAGGAGGAGGGAAGGTGAGGCTCCCTCCGATCCGGCGTGCTCCGTGCCCCCGGCTGTGTTTGCCAGGGATCTTCCAGGGGCCCTGACAACCACCCCCGTCGCGGCGTCTCCGCCCCTAATATCGGGAATCGGTGCCCTACTGGCGGGCAGCTCGGCCTCCCTCGAGGTCACTCCAGGGAGTTTGGTGTTTGTCGACCGGGCCCTGGCTCAGCAGTTCGCCGAGGGTTCCGTCCTCCCCCGGGACCGCAGTCTCCTCGAGAGGATCCCCGCCGACAAGGTGTCAGACACCCTGGTCTGGATCCTTCAACAGGTTCGGCTATCCTACTGTCCTTTCCTTCGCTCTCTTCTTGGGCTCATGTCTTGTCTTCCAGGGTTCAACGCTCGCTGTTGAGTCGCAGCGTCGAGCCGTCCATTTGAGGGAGCTGGAGGAGTCCTCTGCGAGGGCCCATGAGCGGGCCGGGGCGGCGGAGGTAGCTATGGTGGAGGCCCAGATGGAGTCTCGGCAACTCAAGCTCCGGGTGGCCGAGCTAGAGGGACGAGTTGGTGACCTCCAGGGAAAGTTGAAGGACGCTCGGCAGTCGGCCTAGGAAGCGACGGAGTCGTTTCGCCTGGAGAGGGAGGAGCTTCAGATGGAACTGTTGGATCGGCGTCAGGTGGCGCGGTTTGCGGAGGAGTTGGAGAGGGGCGTCGTCGCGACTTTGGGGTAGAGGATCTTCGAGGTCCTCAGGGAAGCCTTCGGTACATACGAAGGCCTCATCGGCCCCCGGATCGTCGAAGTCGTCCAGTCTTCCTTCCGGGATTACGCGGAACGCGTCCGGCAAGCTCCTCCACCGGTCGATCCCCCTCGCTCTGAGCAGGGCGAGGCGCCCGAGGATGTGTCTTCTCGAGCCCGGGCCCCCTAGGTCATCCTTGTCTTTATCCTCAAATTTTTTAGCATCCGCTTCGCTTTGGCCCGGTCTACTTGAAATGGATCCCGGACCTCGCAATCTCCTTCGGCTTCGCTACCGGTTCCCGGCTTCGGAGCGAATAATTGCTGGTTGCATGGATGTTCGCTTAGGCCAGCAACTTTGTGTTCTTGGTCGACAGGTTTTGCTCTGCCGTCGCTACCCTAGTTCCCGTAGGTGACAAGTCTTGTCGTCCGCCGAGGGCGGATTATATATAGGGAGGCTTCCCCGCTTCGATTTCCTGTAAATAAGACACACTTCTGTACATTGGTTAATTATTGGAAATGAAATGGACTTACTTGAACTTCCCGCGCATTTTGCTTTGTTGCTGCGACCTCGGCTTCTCTGTTGACGGTGGTCTCTCTCCTCCTTTCTCCGGGGGATTGTCCCTTGCCCCTCGATTGGACAGGTCGGTCGACGTCCTTGATGATAAGGGGGCTGCCCCCAGTTTTATGAGCAACGAAGTCGGTCCGCGGGGGTGTAGCTCCTCGGCTATGGTTCGGTCGGAGTCAATGCCGGCCGGGGGAATTGCCCCCCGAACTTACGAGCGAGGGAGTTGGTCGACGAGGGCAAAGCTCCTCGGCTTAAGACCGGTCGGCGTCCGCGCTAGCTGGGGGAATTGCCCCCAGACTTACGAGCGAAGGAGTCAGTCGGTGAGGGCGAAGCTCCTCGGCTTAGGACCGATTGGCTTCCGTGCTGGCTGGGGGAATTGCCCCAGACTTATGAGCGATGGAGTCGGTCGGCGAGGGCGAAGCTCCTCGGCTTAGGACCGGTTGGCTTCTGCGCTGGCTGGGGGAATTGCCCCCAGACTTACGAGCGATGGAGTCGGTCGGCGAGGGCGAAGCTCCTCGGCTTAGGACCGGTTGGCTTCTGCGCTGAGTGGGGGAATTGCCCCCAGACTTACGAGCAAGGGAGTTGGTCGGCGAGGGCAAAGCTCCTTGGCTTAGGACCGGTCGGCGTCTGTGCTGGCTGGGGGAATAGCCCCCAGACTTATGAGCGGTGGAGTCGGTCGGCGGGGGCGAAGCTCCTCGTCTTGGGTCTGGTTTTGTCTGACCCCCCCATCCGGTGAGGTGGCGGTCTTCACTCTTATGCACCCTTAGTGAAATGTTGATTCCGTCGAAGATAAAGAAAAGATAAAAGGGAATGCATTTGTACTCTTAAGGGTCCTATTGGACTAGTACATTTGGAGGAAAATGAAAAAGGAAATAAGGCTAGACGGAGGGATGTAAACCTATATAATCTCCTCCGGACTAGGCTGCGATCGGAGGGAGGGGCCTCGCCTGCTCACTCTATGATGCGGAGGGGTCCTTGGACGGTGTTGACCTTCTTCCCCTTTCTTCCCCCCTCTTTTTGTCTTTGATGGGGGGCGATCGGCGCGCTCTTCCTTTTGCACTTGAGCGAGGACGGCGTCCGGGGTGGCGTCCCTGGTACCCTCTCCCCGCTGCCTGTTTCTCGTCCTCTTCTCGGTCCGGTACCCCTCGGGGCTGCGGTGCTCGCTATCGCCGCATTTGGTCCCCCATCTGGCCTTTCCTGCCTCAATAGCCAAGGTCTCTTCGGTCAGCATGAAGCGCTCGGCCCTCGCCATGATCCCCGGGAGGTCCTTTGGGGGATCGTTGTGCAGAGATTTCTTCAGGCCTCTGTGGCGCAGCCCTTTCTTTAGGGCCGTTTGGACGACTAGGTCGGGGGGGCTGTTCACGTTCAGCCGTTTCGCGTTGAAGCGACGCATAAACTGACGGAGCGGCTCGGTCGGGCCCTGCACTATGTTGAACAAATGCTCAGCGTCGGGCATTACCTGTCGCCCTGCCATGAACTGTTTACAGAACAGCTGGGTGAGTTCCTCGAAGCTGTCGATGGAGCGGCTGGGTAGGCTGCGGTAACAGGTTCTCGCCGCCCCCCTGAGGGTCGAGTAGAAGCCCATGCAGAGCAAGTCATCGTCGGCTCCTTGGAAGGACATGTCACCCTCGTAGTCCATCACGTGGTTTCCCGGGTCTCCTATCCCGTCGTACTTCCCCAGCGCCGGGATCTTGAATCGAGAGGGGACCCGCGCGTCGGTTATTCTCCTCGACAGAGGGCACTGGTCTCCGTGGATGCCCCCGGGGGTCTGACACCCACCTACCTCCAGCTCGTTCGACGGTGGAGGGGGCACATGCGCCGGCGGGGCTGGCTCCACGGCCCTCGCCACACTGGGGGTCGGGCTGACCCGGCGTTCCTGGCTCCTCCGGCGAGAGCTCCCACTCCACCGTGATCAGTCTCTCGAGTGGTGTCGATCGCTTCTTCTGCAATGGGGTGATCGTGGTCGACGGGACGACGCGGTCACCGACTCGTCCCCCGTGCCTTCGGTTTCTCTTCTGCTCCTTTCACGATAAGGGGAGGAGGCACGTGATCTCGCCTGACGGGAGCCAGACCACGCGGACCAACGCTCTGCGTTCAGTCTTCGGTTCCCGTGGTCATCGACCACAGCGGACCGTAAGAGCGGGGGCCCCCCGCCCAACGATGGCCGTCGCCCAACATGTCTCCGTTGGCCGGCGCAGCGTCGACGAGCTGCTGTACCGTTGCGACCAACGTCGGGAGGCTCGCGTTGGTCTCTTGGGCCAGGGCGCGGAGCTGCCCCTGCGTGGCTAGTTCCGGCCCGCCAGCCTCTTCAGTTGAGGGGGCGGGGCGATTGTCGTCGGGCACGTCCTCAAGGTTGCTGTTGGGTGCGCCATTCCCCTCTTCCGGGATGGGGGGCATGCGTCTCTTTCCGTTGCAGGCTCGTGCCATTACAGGTGTGGTTTGTTTCTTCGTGGGACAGTCGGTTCCCACAGACGGCGCCAGATGTTTCAGAGTGTTTTCTCACTACAAAAGCGTTGACCGTGGACAACCCGGTCAACGTGGTCAAGGGGCCCGCTCAGGTCCCTCGGGTATGTCGAGTCAGTGCAGACGAAGCGTGAGTCGGAGTTACGGACGACGTGGAGCGCGTCGGCTGGGCCGAATCTGGATCCTCGGTTGCCAGGGGGGCGAGGGGAAGCCTCGACCCGGGTTGTGACGCTCGGCCTCGGACGGACGTGCTCGGCCTCGGCCGTCGGACGACGAGGAGTAGCCTCGATCGTCCTGCTGGTTACGTGGCCGGTCGCGGGGTGGAGGGGAAGTCTCGGCCCGTGGATCTGATGTCCTCCTGCATAGACGAGAACGCTCGTCAGGGAGGCCGGACCTTGGTTCCGGCCAAATCCCCTCCGATGCCTAAGTCAGACAGTGATCTGAAAGAGGAGGCCCAGCGGGGACGGGTCGACTCGAGAGGAGATCGGAACGGCGTCTACCGACGCGAGCGGGGGAGGAAGGAATTTGGAATGGTGGAACTAGGTCGTTGATGGAGTACCTTAGGTTTTAGTTACCTGAGATGCGGTCCCTTGTCCAGTCGTCTTTCCAGCCCTTTTATAGACCTCCCGCCGTGATTGCCCCCGGCCCACATCGCTCGTCCGCCCTCGATCGTGCCCCCTCAATCCCCCCCCGTCGCCGCTCCCTGCGCCATGCCAGCACCTCCCCATCACGGCCATTAAGTGGTAACGGGATCAGGGGAACGGTTATCGCTGGAGTGGGCGGGTGACTCGTGCGTTATCGGGGCCGGGTCGGATTGATATTTGGGGGCCCTCTATGGGACTTCGCAGGGCGGGCCTGATCGCGCAGATGGGCTACCGATCGGCGGTCGGGCATCCAGGCTCGTATCTTTCGGGCTTCGTTTGGTGGGCTGTGCCTTTGGGCCTATGCTGTTGGGCCTTCGCAAAATAGATGTATCAGGATGATTTGCTTACAAACCATTTTCCGTCCACACATCGTGTTGGTCTTGGATTTGTAAAAGCAAATGCATCAAATGATCGCACCTCCTATAGTGATGTCACCATAGATTTTGTGAGGCCTTCCTCCGGTGCATCCACAAGTGGTGTCAAAGACACTATAGGTAGCAATCCTACCAAGAATGTCACCACTTCACATTCTCTTCCTTTTGGCAAGAAACCCACTAAGGGTGGAAACCAAAAGCAAGGCCATGCTTATATGTACACTAACACTCATCCACGTAGGAAATCTCCAACTTCACAAGTGGATAATCATGACACATTCTATGCTCCGCACCCACGGACACGTACACAACCACACATGAGAAATACTCATGTGCGTGCTCCTATACACCCGTATGCTCATACGCATCATTCTTTCATGTATGCTCATCCTCCACATGTCATGCATGATCCACATGCTTCATATAATATGCATGTTCACAAGCATACATATCATCCTAGAATGTACAATGCATATCCTCCACCACAGCTCTATGCTAAAAATCATGCTCCTAAGAAGCATGCACCACATAGAAATCCAACACATATGCATGTTACTAGGAATAGGACTCCCAAGACTTACACTATTTGGGGTCCTAAGAACACTAGTCTTAATGATAGGAATGTTTATGTTGATTCCTATTTTCATGATGTGATTAGAAATAGTAATTTTGTTGGAAAGCGGAAGTCCACTTGGACTTGGCTTCCAAAGGGCTAATCCCCTTGGACCCAACAAACATTGGGTACCATAAGCTTATGGTATATTATATAGGTACCCAAGAGAAAGAAGAAGAGCAATAAATATCTTATTAGCTCTAAAGGGAAAGGATGGATTCTTGATAGCAGTTGCTCCAAACACATGACGGGAGATCCCTCGTTGCTCTCCGAAGTGATTAGCATCAAGGATGGTGCAACGGTCACTTTTGGAGGTAATCAAAAGGGAACCATCATTGGAGTAGGTATCGTTGGTAATCCTTCAAAGCCCTTAATTACTAATGTCTTTCTAGTTAGTGGTTTGTGTTACAATCTCATTACCATTAGTCAACTTTGTGACAAAGGTTACAAGGATAACTTTGGAGAAGGATTGTGTACTATTGTTGACTGTGTTTCAAATGTTTTATTTTCTGGTATTAGGCGTAAAAAATATTTATTATTTGAGCTTTCCTAAAACCGTAGAACATTGCTTAGTTGCTAACACAAGTGAACAACTATTATGGCATCGCCGTTTTGGTCATGTTCACTTCAAGCACTTATATAAGTTAGCTAAGCATGATCTAGTCAAAGGTTTTCCTAAGATAGCTTTTAATAAGAAAAACTTTTGTGATTCATGTCAAAGAGGTAAACTAAGTAAATCTTCATTTAAGCTTAAAGAAGGGATTACTTCTAAGAGGCCCCTAGAACTTCTTCATCTAGATTTATTAGGGCCAACTAGAACCGCTTCTTTAGGTAATGCTCATTATAGATTAGTTGTCGTCGACGACTTTTCTAGATTTACTTGGGTTTCATTCTTAACTAATAAGAATGAAGCTTATGAAGAGTTTACCAAATTTGTAAAGAAAATTCAGAATTTCTTAGGAAACACCATTATCACTATCTGTAGTGATCATGGAAGAGAATTTGAGAATGAATATTTTACTAAGTTTTGTGATGACTCCAGGATAACTCATAATATTTCATTTCCTCGTGCACCACCACAAAATGGTGTTGTAGAAAGAAGGAATATGACTCTTATTGAGTGTGCTCGCACTATGCTCCATGATAGTCATTTAGGACTACAATTTTGGGCAGAAGTGGTGCACACGGCATGTTATGTGCTTAATAGGATCCTAGTGATACCACGAACGAACAAAACTTGTTTTGAGTTGTTTTATGATAAAAAGCCTCAAGTAAAATATTTTCGTGTGTTTGGTTCAAAATGTTTTATAAAGAACACATTTGGTAATTTAGACAAATTTGAGCCAAGATCTGATGAAGGAATTTTTGTTGGATATTCCATACGTAGCAAAGCCTACCGAATATACAACAAAACTTCTTCAACGATTGAGGAAACACTTCACGTATCTTTTAATGAAGATTTTGATTTTCCTCATGTTGATGATGATAATGTAGATATTCTTTGTGATTCTCTTAATAATGTTAAGATTAATGATTCTATTGTTGAGACTAACAATTCTAACGAAGTTGTTGAAGTTGTTCCTAGTGATACAGGTTTACCCAAAGCTTATCCGACCGTTCATAATCATCCACATAACCAAATTATTGGAGATATTGGTGTGGGTGTTCGAATGAGATCGAGAATTGAAGAATTCTCTCATTGCGCATTTGTCTCTACCATTGAGCCAAAGAACATCCAAGAAGCTTGTGATGATAGCTCTTGGATAGTGGCAATGGAAGAAGAACTAATGCAATTTGAGAGAAACAAAGTTTGGGAACTCGTACCTCTTCCAAGTGGTCACCAAGTCATTGGGACCAAATGGATCTTCAAGAACACGACGGATGAAAACGAGGTAATCACACGGAACAAAGCAAGGTTAGTAGCTCAAGGCTACCGGCAAGAGGAAGGTATTGATTTCGAAGAATCTTTTGCCCCCGTAGCTAGATTAGAAGCTATTAGGTTGCTTTTATCTTTTGCATCCCATAAGAATTTTAAACTATTTCAAATGGATGTTAAAAGTGCATTTTAAATGGGTTTGTCAATGAAGAAGTTTATATTTCTCAACCTCCCGGTTTTATTCATGAAAAATTTCCAAACCATGTTTTCAAACTTAAGAAAGCGTTGTATGTGTTGAGACAAGCTCCTAGAGCTTGGTATGATCGACTTAAGACCTTTCTTTTGAATTTAGGTTTTAAAATGGGAGAAGTTGATTCTACACTCTTCATTAAAGATTATGAAAGTGACATTCTTTTGATTCAAGTTTATGTAGACGATATTATTTTTGGTTCTACTAACTTTAATATTTGTCAAGAATTTTCCAAGTCTATGAAGGATGAGTTTGAGATGAGCCACATGGGAGAGCTCACCTACTTCCTTGGATTGCAAATTCAACAAATGGAGAATGGCACATTCATACATCAGACAAAGTACTCAGGGGAGCTTATTAAGCGATTCGGGATGGAATCCTCTTCGAGCAAAAGGACTCCTATGAGTACTACTACTCATCTATACAAGGATGAAAGCGGAAAAGATGTAGACGTTCGTCTATATCGAGGTATGATCGGTAGCTTACTTTACTTAACCGTTAGTAGGCCCGATATCATGTTTTCTGTATGCCTTTGTGCTAGATATCAAGCAAGACCTAAGGAGTCACACTTGATTGCGGTTAAACGAATATTTTGTTATCTCAATCAATCTCTAGACTATGGGTTACTTTACCCTAAATCTAGCACATATGAGTTAATCTCATATAGTGATGACGACTTTGCCGAATGCAAGTCCGACAGGAAAAGTACTAGTGGCACTTGCCATTTCTTAGAAAATTCCTTAGTTTCTTGGTTTTCTAAGAAACAGAATTCGGTGTCATTGTCCATGACTGAAGCGGAATATATTGCCTCAAGTCTTGCATGTGCACAAGTTCTTTGGATGAGACACACTCTTAGTGACTATGGTGTCAATTGTGATACTTGCCCTATCATGGTTGATAATCAAAGTGCTATTTGTCTTTCCAAGAATCCGGTACACCACTCCCGTATCAAACACATAGACGTGAGACATCATTTTATAAATGATCATGTAGCTAATAAGGACATCATCTTAGAGTACATTGAAACCTAAAAACAAATTGCTGACATCTTCACTAAACCTCTTAAAGAAGATTCATTTGTGAGGTTGCGTGGGGAATTGGGAATTATGGGTGAATCTGAAATCTAGAAGCTCAATCTTTCATGATTATAACTCTTTTTGAGCTCATATCATTTTTGTTGCCTATCTTCATGTGCTTTATTATATTTATATGTGTTTAAGAAATGCAATTGTGATTTAATTGATTTCATGAGTTTTTGAGATTGATTGTAGTGATTTGTGTTTCAATGGATTTATTATTTTTACATTTTTTCGATGTATTTGTGTTTAGAGTATAGGTCCAAGGGTGAGTATTCTTATTCTCTGGAATTCTATCTCACTGTGCATTTTTGGACCAGGACAGACGACTGTCTTTCCTTCGACAGTCGACTGCCCTAATCTATCTCCTTAGTCTGAGAATTTGTATCTTTCGCACAGCCGACTGATGACTGTTTTACAGTCGACTGTTAATTTAATAGGCGACTGCATTTTATTCATCAGGCAACTGTTCTCTCTGTAGAAATTTTTACAGTGCTCTCTGTCTTCTTGATGAACTGTATGGTTTCTCAGCCAGTCGACTAATGCGTAACATACATTCGACTGTCAAACGGACAGGCGACTGCATGTTACTTGCCAGTCGACTGCCCATCTTTCTGAGCTTTGTTGTTATCACTTCATCCAGTCGACTGACTTTTGTTCTTGAGTCGATTGTCTTCTGTTGTGACGGTTCAAGTGATTTGATCCGAGCCGTCGATTCATTGATCCAACGGCCCAGATTCATTCCCCAACTTTTATATTCGAGAAAGCCCGATCATTTACCCACGTCGACTCTCTCTCATCCGATTCGACCGCTTCGTATTCCCGCTCGATTTCTCTTCCAAAACCGTCTTCCCTTCGTGAGTTGATTTCGTGTTGTCGTTGCCGTCAATCTCCGCCTCCCCGCTCATCGATTGCTTCGTCGTTGCTTTCTTGCATCTTCTCTACTTGGTTTGCTTCTCTCTCTAGCCCTTCGTTCGCTTTGAGTCTTTCGATTTCTTCGTCTATCGTTTCTCTCTCTCTCGATCCCATGGCACCCAAGGGTAAGGGAAAAGAGAAAGTCTTTGCTCCTAAACGACCTAGGGCACCCAAGAAACCAATAGCCAAGAAGAAGAAACCCTATCAAGCCCGAACCAAGCATGCCGAGTCACCCGTGCATTCTTCCTCGCATGGTTACTCTCCTTCTGCTTCCTCTTCCGAGGCTCAGCCTTTGATCACTCGTCAGCGCAAGCCCACTGGTGTTCACATCAGTGAGCCTGCTGTTGAGAACCCCCATCAATCCCCTTCAGCTTCGAGTTCTTCAGAAGAGCCTCCTGTCGTACCCCCCTCTGATCCCCTAGTTCCTGTTTGCCGAGACGATCTCTGCTTGGCAAAATTTCACTCTCTTCTAGGGATAAACCTTCTTAGGGAGCGGTACATTGCTTTCCCCGCCTTCACTGCTGAGAGGCTTTCTGACATTCTTTCTGCTACTCACCTAGCCGATATTTTTCGCTTCTCTCAGAGCGAGTCCCCCAGAGCCTATCCATTTCTGGTGAAGCTCTTCTATGTGAATCGTGTTCGCGGTGAGTATTCGTCTTCGGCATCCTCGATACTGTCATTCAGGGAACCCACATTCAGATCACTCCCACACTCTTAGGGACTATTCTTAGGATTCCCTCTATTGGTTCCCTTCCCACTGATATCTGCATCTCCGATATTGACGACCTTGACCAGTCTGTCCTCCGGGATATGTTTCGAGAGGTACCTTTAGCCCTTGATTCGGGTGTCAGGTCATCTATGTTCTCTGCGAGAGGTTGGGCTGTTCACCTAGTGGTAAAGTCCAACATCCTGCCGAGGTATGGATCATCTGACCAGTCGTCTCAGGATATCCTGAAGTGTATGTATGCTATCTTCTCTGGCATGCCCGTGAACTGGGCCGGTGTCCTCCTTGATAGGATGGACAGGGTTGAGTTCACGACCTCCTCGTCTCACATTCCTTACGGTGGTCTTCTGACTCATGTCTTCCGTCATTTTGGTATTGATTTGACTCGTTACGAGCCCATGCCCTTTGGTCCTCTCCTCGACACATCTGAAAAGTCGAAATCTTCTTCGGCTCTGCAGACTGCCTCGAAGAAGAGGAAATCCACTTCAGCTCCATCCTCATCCACTGCTCCTCCTGCTGACCTGCCTTCATCCTCTGCTCCACCATCTCGTGACATTCTTTTAGAGATGGTCTCTGGTATTTACAGATTATTGTCCCTCTCTTTCCTCCATCAGGGAATACCCTTCCCTGAGGATCTGAGACAGTTTGTTCCCCAGCTTCATGTTCCTCCTCAGCCCACTGATGTCGTTGAGCATCCTGGTGTAGCTTCTACTCAGGATGTTGCTGCTGATGCTGCTAATGCTACTGTTGCTCCTTTTGACCCTCCTCCAGAGGATACACCTGCTGTCACAGAGCCTGCTTCTTCTTCTGCAGCCCCTGGAGACACTCACTCTTAGATAGGTGTTTGAGTGGTGTTAGTTTGGTGATGATTGTATTTTGATGTATGCTGGATGATGTTGTCTATTGAATTTTTATATGTATGATAATGTACTACGCTTTCGTCATGATGATGTATTTTTTTGTCTTAATCATGATGTACCTTTTTGTGATGGCCATGTAGATGTCCATCTGTTGATGTACTCATCTTTTATATATCTATATATGATATTGTTGTTTATCTTGTGTCACACTATGCTATATTGCTTACCTTATCTGTGTGATGTATGTTATGTTGTCTCCATGTATGCTACTCTCTCTGATGTGCTTTTGAGACAATATATGAATTTGGTATTCGATTTTCCATGCTATCTCTAGTATGATGCATTTGTGAAATATCTTTTGAAACTATTTTTCTGTGTGTATATCTAATGTTAATATTGGACTTCAATTCATGTACTCACATGTGTATATGATGTGATTTTATGAGTTTTTAATTCGATATATCTTTATACTCCTTGATTGTTGTTAGTTCGTATTTAGCACTATTATTGTTGTTGTTATTTGCTCCCACCTTTTTGGATAATGCCATAGGGGAGAGAAATACACATACAAGATTCATAATGGATGTGCTAAGTATGTTCTAACACTTGAATCTAAGATTTACGTTGCCTTAGATTCAGGGGGAGTAAGATTACAATGAATAGGGATTTTAATTCCTAGATTTCTTGAATTAAAATCATCCTTATCTCACTCATTTGCTTCAATTGATATGTAGATGCCCAAATATTTGTTGACTAACTTGATTGGCATCTACGTAGGGGGAGTAAGTTTTCATTGCGCACAATTATTTATCTTTTTGTTTATGTTTGTTTGTCATCATCAAAAAGGGGGAGAATGTTGAGTATTGGACTTCTCCCTACTTGGTGTTAATGATGAGCAAACATAAATACTTGTGACTAATCCCCTATTTTGCAGTTGATCCATTGCCTAAACTAATTATGAAGATCTACTAGCAATGGATGACTCACAAACGTCATTGAAGGCAAATGACATGAATTGGTTGATAGTAGATGATGATTGAAGCTCCGTGAAGACTTCAAGCTCATACGATGGAAAGAAGAGATTATTCATCAATGTAATTTTTATTTTATCTCTTCTAGTATGTAGCTTAGAAGTAGAACTTTGATGGAGCACTTACACACATCTACATTCGGTCATAGGACTTCATTAGATCAATTGTCCTTTGATCCCAATTCATTTCTTTATTGATTGTGCTAGGATTGTTTATAACAGCCGACTGCTGAACAGTTTACAGTCGCCTGTCTCAAAAAACAGTCGACTGTGTTTTGTTCTACAGTCGCCTGTTATGCACAGACTATTACAATATAGTTTTGGGCCTTCTCTGATTATTTCGCACAGGCTACTGATGAACGATTCACATGCGCCTGTCCACGTGACAGTCGACTGTGTTCTGTAAATCAGTCGCCTGTTTATCCTTGCCCAAACTCTGTTTGATCTAACTTTTACGGCCAGCCGACTAATGCTGTATATACAGTCGACTGTCTCTTGGTTCAGTCGACTGTCAATGCTGCAACAGTCGTCTGTCTGTAAGTCATTTCTTTGACTCAGCTCTCTGGAAATTTCTCAGGCTTTTGACAGTCATCTGTTTAAGGATTTACAGTCGCCTGTTCTGATTAACAGTCGACTGTATTCCTTGCATTAGTCGTCTGTCCTGTTACTTGTGAGATTTCCAGTATTCGTCTAACTTACCCATCTCTCGGCCAGTCGCCTGTCGAAGAAATTACAGTCGCCTGTTGGTTTAACAGTCGACTGTCTTTGCTTCATCAGTCGACTGTCCACGTGGTAAGTTACCGTTATGAATTCTCACCTACCCTTGCTGATTGTGCAACAGTCGACTGTGGATTGTTCAACAGTCAACTGTCGCGAGTTCAGATTCTATCAGTTGAGATTTTTCTCACGGATTCCAATTGGATTTTTGCCTAAACTGTTTTGTGGATTTGAGAAAGCTATAAATAGAGCTTCTACTGTTCCATTGGAAGGTTACTCATTCATTGCAAAATCTCTCAAGCTTTCATTTCCAAAGGTCAAAGCTCTCAAATCCAAAGCCCTAAGTATTTCCAAATCTTGTTCTCTTGCTCTCCAACCTAGAACCAAAGAGTGATCTTCTAGGCAATTGGTGCAGTCAAGCGAAAGGGCTTTCTCCTCTCTTCCAAGAGAATTTTTCAACACACATCACACTCCTCCTTCAAGTTCTACTTCAAGGCATATGTGATTGTAAGTGTTGTTTTCATTATTTCATAACATTCGTTATTTGAGTTGTGCTCTCGGTTGTGAGAGTGGTTTTGCTTGCTCCCTGGTTGTGGGAGTCAAGGACATCGATTGTATTCTATTGCGCTTGTAGGGTTGCTACAAGTGGGCTTTAAGGAAACCTCAAGTTAGGGTTCTAACTTGAGTATCCGGTGGTATCCGGGTGGTTGGGACGTAGGATTACCGGGAACAAGTCGGGAGTTGACTTGGGTAATCCGAACCCTTGAAACATCTCTGCGTTTGCGTGTGTTTCATTTTGGGTTGTTTTTCTATTCCGCACTATTTGTTGGATTGCATTTAATTTGGCGTAAATTCCTTTTAAATTTGCATAAACACTATTCAACCCCCCTTCTAGTGTTTTTCCCATAGACAGGGTCCTTCAAGTAATGCCTAGGTTCTTGATAAGGTTCTGTGAGAACCTTATCAATATGATATTTCTCAAATTAATGGTTATGAAGTTAAAGGATTACTCGAGTCTCGTGAGACGAAAATTCGAGCAAGACATCATAGTTGATGATGGCCTAGACAACTTCCAAGATGCCATTCGGAGTAGTGACTCTATGAATTGGCTTGATGCAATCCGAAAAAGGTCCGTGCACGTAAATAAAGTATGGAATTTAGTTTACATGCCCAAGGAAAGTGTTTCCTTTGGTTGCAAATGAATCTTCGAGACAAAAGATTAGTTCAGATGGAAAATAGTGAAGTACAAGTTATGTTGTTTGAGAACGGTTACCATCAGAACTCTTACAAAGAGGTTGTGATGGAATTTTCTTGCCAACAGCTGTGTACAGATCTATTCAGATCAGACTCGATATAAATGCTCGTGATGACCACAAAAACTGGAATATATATATGTTTTCTAAATATGATTTAGAAGAACAAACTTATATACTTTTCAAGGTCAGTGGGAGCAAATAAAAGGCAAGCGAGGCATCAAGGAGCTGGAACATATGTTTTGACAAAGTGGTCCAAGAGTTTGACACTTTATCAGAAACAATTATGAACCATTATGATAACCAGTGACTATTTGGATTATACTTGTAAAGGACAAGAATCTGGATGAGATCTAGGTAAAACAAATTTTATGGATTCCAAGAGTACTAAGGAACGATTTGGATGAGATTCAAATTCGTGGTCAAGCAGAAACATAGAACCCCTTAAGTCTATACTGAAGACGGTTTAGCAGATCCACTCACCAAGACTCTACCACATAAAGCCTAGAGAGACTTATGTGTAAATGCAGTATGAGATACAAGGATAAATGGGCCTGAGTGCAAGTAAGAGATGTTGAGAGATGGGTATGCCTTTGAGGCAAATTCAGCCATGTGTATGTATACAAACATCTTGTTCGTAATAACAGTAAGCTGTTTGGTAAGAATTTATCTAAGTTAACAATAGTGTAGTCTTCACTAGAACTTAGGTATAGTCCTGAGACTTAATGTGAGGTCAAACATGTATCAAGATGGAGATCTCGATCATGGAGAAGTGTTTGACCGATTGTAGCATAGGTCTAAAAACGTTCGCGGTCTTAGATGTTTCGAGAAAAGAATATCGATACATCGGATAGACCATTGTGTCTTAGTCTTCACCATGTAATGGTGACGATGATCTCATGATCGTTTGATTTGGCGAAGTCGAAGACGAGACACATGTGCTTATTAAAGAATGAGTTCACTGAACGACCCAACGAGAGTTATCATATGGTTAATATTGACCAATCTGTCAATGATAATTCTTAGTGATGATAGGCAAGTTGGTCTTTTAAATTGAGATCATTGTACGAATCTGTGCGTGAACGGTGTCACTTAGATCACTGATCTAGCCTTGGGAAAGCCACGTTGAAAGGCCTTTGGTTGGGTGACACTTGAAATGTGCGAGGAGAGTAATGACCAAGAGAGTATTCGTCTCTCCCGTCAATGGGGAGTTAGTGTTGCAGTGTTAGTTCGATCTTTAGTGAAAACTCTGGCCAGAGTATGTTGGAAGAAGTCCAACATTATTTGACTAAAGATCGATGGAGAATAACTAAGTTCAAGCTAGTATGGTTGACAGTTGACCAAACCCTAGGCTTGACTAAAGCGGCATAGTTTTGACGAAGAGACTAAAACTGCGGTATTCATCACGGACATATTCGGGGTGGTCCCGACAATACGCATGTCAATGAGTTAACCACATAAGTATGATACTGAAACAGGCAAGTCACCTGCTGCTCGTGGTCACTACCGTCTGAGGTTTCGAGCCCCACCCGTAGTAGGGTTAGGCTGTATGGTCTCACACAGAGTGAGACATTCGTCAAGAAATAGGTAGAAATTAGGGAGAAAATGCATTTGATGCAAGAAACAGAAAACTACAAAGAGTTTGTAGATAGCTTCTGAATTCGGGATAAATAATCCTAAGTGCAAGTGTGAGATATTGAGGGATGTATGCCCTCAGTTCATTTGTACTCGATGCAAATGGATTTTAATATTAGATGCAGAAATTTTACATATGATGTAAAGGAAACTAAATGTTTCTTAAAATGTTTATGACTATATTTAAAATAATAAATGCAAGGAAAAGATTACCTGTGTGAAGGGGACGTTCCGGTCTAAATGCAGGTTCAAATGACGTCCAAAACAGACTCCAAACGCGAAAAATAGAGCCAAAACAGTGCCAATAGTTCAAAATTGGGCATTACGGGTCTGGCGCCCTCTAGGTGGGCGCCCGACCCGCCTGGAATGTAGGCACCCGCACCCACTTAGCAGAGAGGGCACCCATCTTGCCCTTTGCGGGCGGGAGCCCTAGCTGGGGCGCGCAGCCTGCTTGCAGGAGGGTGCCCAGCCCGCCCGGAAGCGGGCGCCCAGCCAGCGGGCTGGGGTGCCTAGCCCGCCCGCAAGCGGGCGCCCAGCGAACCCATGCAGGTGGCCGCCCAGCCCGTTGGCTGGGGCGCCCATCCTGCATGCACAAGTCTGGTGGGGCCCAATCATGGGCCCTGCCAGCAAGGGTTTTTTGGCACTTATGTTGACACCTGATTTTTTTCAACGAACTATGGGTTTTAGGCCATGTTTGGGACATCGTTTGAGGGGTCAAAAAAATCAGAATGGGTCCCCATTTTTTCCTACGCGTTCACCGTTCAACCCTCTTAACAACGATGTGTGACATCGTTCTTGAAGCTCAACTATGAAGGAGAGAAAATTTGTCAAATTTTGGCGTTCGTACAAGGCAAACTAAATTTGATTTTTCTTCTTTAAAAGTTTAGTCCCACATCGGAAATTAAGAAGAGAGAAGGGGTCAACCATCTATATAAATATGTGCCTACTCCCCTCCTTGAAACTCATCCCAAGCTCCAGATCTGAGTGGCTCCATTAAACGCAAGCAAGCCCGGATCTGCACTTAAAGTAAATATTCCATCTTTCTCGCTAAATTCTTCCTTGCTCCTGATCGGGCTCTAGCAAAGCTACGAAGAAGTTCGGATCGGATCTGAAGTCTTGATGGAGGATCTACTCAAGGTGAAATTTTCTTTGGCACGTGGTTGGCTTGGCGACAAGGGTGTTGCTCGCCTCGGGACGCGGTGCAGTCCGGGAAGTAGTTTGGCTCGGGACGAGATGCGACTCGGGACGCGGTTTGGCTTGGGAGAAGCGGCGCAGGGCAAAAGAAATATTGCTGAAAACGACGCTTCGTATTCTGCAGAAACGAAGTGAAATGTATGTAGTTTAAATATTCATGCATTTATAATTGCAAATAGGTTGATAGATCTATCCTTAGGGGTTGGTTGGACCCAACCCCGGGATAGTAGAGATTCTGGCTAGGGTTGTTTCTTTAGGGCTTGATTTAAAATAGTTTTAAATCTATTTTTTCTGCTGTTTGTTTGGTCTCGTCGTCCGTCCGACTTAGACTGGACGTCGATTTTGTTGCCCTAAGGACCTTGAAACCTTTCAGGATCAGGGTTCCGACCCAACTCCCCTCCGATGCTTAAGTTAAAATGGAAACTTAATTTGAAGGCTAGGGGCTGTCGAGATCGACCCACGGAGGTTCGCCTCGAATCAGTCACCGCAAGCTATTTGGAGGAATAATTTTAAAGTGAAAAGCAGAATACGAAAATAATAGATCTTTTGTACCTCGGGGGTCATTTCTGGTCGTTCTTTTTAGTATTTATAGACTTCAGAGTCTTTTAAGTGATGTTGGGAGAGAAAATGGTCACCAATTCTGGGGGCACGATCCTCCCTCATTAATAGGTATAACCGTCGCCTACGCCTCCCGCCAATTATGAGCCATTATCGATTACCTCCTTGAGCTACGAAAGCTCAACGGGTAAATGACACGTGGGTGTTGACTGGGTCGACGTTTGGCTACAATAATGGGCTCTGAAGGCTTAGTGGCCTCGGAGAATATCTTGGTGGACTCAGAGAGTATCTTGGTGGGCTCGTTGGCAATAACATGACTCTTCCCTCGAATGCCGGCCCAAGGATTCAACAATTTTTATTTATGCAATACTTATTGTACCCGCAGGTTTGACACCTTCTGGTGTCTGGACTTCAAGTCCGAACACTTCACATTTCATAAGTGAGTCCAGCTCATCTTTTATTGCCTCTCATGATCTCATCTTCACATTTATTTGTTACCGGATCATAGTGGGTTAATGATTTTGTATCCCATGATATTATTTGTGTAACTCCAGATTTTTCAGTATATGGGCCCAATTTGGAGAAATTTGTCTCATCAGATTCACAGTCTTCAAGACATGCCTTGAATGCGTCCCCCTGTTTGAGGTTCTAGATATCTTATTATTGAGAGTTAGTCAACCCCTATATAGATACCTAGACGACGTTGAGGACCCATTTTTGTCCTCTGAGGTGGTGCTATGGGGATATAAACTACGCAACCGAAAATTCTCAAGTGAGATATGTTCGGTGGTATTCCATATGCAAGTTGCGTTGGAGAGAAACTCTGACCTCCTGATGGTCTTATTCTTATTGTTATTAACGATGCAACATGCAATATTGCATGTCCCAATGCATTCACCGGCAACTAGGATTTCATTAGTAATGGACGTGCAATCCATTGGAGTCTTTTTATTAATGACTCTGCCAACCCATTTTGGGTATGAACATGTGACACATGATGCTCAATTTCCATCCCAGTTGCTTGGCAATATTCTTGAAATTACTGGAAGGTAAATTCCTCAGCATAGCCAGACATATTTTTTATCTGGTTGTCTGGAAAATGACCCGCAACTTTATTATTTGTGCCAATAGCGTTGGAAAAGCTAGGTTGCGGGTCGATAATAGATACACATACGATTATTTTGAGGATGCATCTATCAGTACCATAAAGTACAGAAATGGCCCACTAGGGGTGGTGAATTTGTCCACATATATCTCCTTGTATTCTTTCGAGGAAGCATGTAGATTCTTACTCAACTTTTAGTCGAGATGGCATGATTGGTTTTCCCTTAAAGGATGCAAGGGATTTCTACCTTCTGAAGAATCTTTTTGTTCTTCATGTCATGCCCATAAGATGGGGATAAGATGTGATGCATCATAACCGATCCAAGGTGGCCAAATCTGTCGTGCCAAAGTAAAAACTTTGCAGGTATCTCGCACTTCACGTGATCCTTCAAATTTGCTTTCTCTCTCCGAATCTTTGTATGATAGAGGCCTGATGAAAGGCTCTTAAAACGTTCAAGTATGGATTCACTGCTTTTTCTTGAGACGTTACATACAGATATTATTTTTCGTTTTCATTTGCAGGACGGATGTCCTTGAAACTTAATAAGCTCATTTTTGAATTCGGAGAGAATAATGCATCCTTTACTTTTATTTCAGTGTCATTTGGATGCAACAGTGTTGCGTTCCCAAAATCTTCAATTATGTTTAATGGCCCTGATATTATTAGGCTTTCATATGCTATGAAACTAGCATTTGTTTTGAAGGATCGTATGTGTTACTCTCTACTAAGCAGTCAGGAGAGCAGTTCATCTATTAAAAGATGAATCATATAAGCATATTTGATTTTAGAAAAAAAATTTCACATTTATTTATACTTCATGTAAACATTTAGATGGCTCTCATAACTTTTTTTAATAAAGATAAAAATGGCTAATTGAATAAGACGTCTTTTTCGAAGTCATCAGCAGTGAAGTGGACTACAGCAGGGGTGGTCACCAGATTTGCTTCAGCTTTTTGGCTTCAAGCTTTCTAGATACAAATCTTATAGGTGCCGCGGAGTTCTGCACACCCTAAACCAGTGTCCTTTCATGCCACAACTATGGCACCTGTCTTCCCATTCCCTTTTAGGTGAGGGTGTCTCATTTCTGTTGTTGTCATTTCTGCACCAGGTGAACTTCCGCCTCCCGTCATTTCTTTGCGGTGGACTTGTCCTCTGGCATTTTTATTTGGTCCCCGATGTGATTTTCCTTTTCTGTAACGGCAAGTTTTCTTCAAGACAACTATTTACGTATTTAACCGATTTACAAATTTTTTTAACTATTTTATAGTGGTCCGTCAGGAGTTTTACGATTTCAAAATTTTATTATAAAAATATTTTGAAGTACATGCTAGTTATGGTGTATTTTAGTAAGTTCGGGTTTCATCAAATACATCTAAATAATCTAATAAAAAATTCATTTTCAATTATTACCGTTTTGGCTTAATGAATTTATTTTCTATACAAACATCTTCAAAACATTTTCAAACTTCTACGGTAACATTCTATAATCATTTAGGGCTCCCCACATTAATTTCGTAATTTTCTGATGTCAAATCAGTAGAGAACCCGCAAATCCGCTTTCTAAACGTTTTGGCCTAATACTAGTATCTCCGTAGCTCAAACCCCAAAATGGACTTCGTATTCACGATCCTCGCGACGATACGATCCCGTGGGTATGTTTTCGTAAGTTTTGGACACGTTTACTAGTATGGGCAAAATCGTAATTTCGTTACAATTTTTACTGCTACCGCCACTAATTACCCTAGCTAAATTACTAATTACCTTAACCTAATTAACTATTAAATTACCCTAAACATGACTAACACGTGAAGGGGACAAGTTTAAAATTTTCTAAACTTAGTCCAAGAAAAAACCTAATTGCATTAAACACTAACCTAACCTATTTAATGAATTGACTAAGTATTAAATACCAATATATTTTTAACTAATATAAATAACCTATTTAATTAGCCCGTAACCCATGCAAACCCAGGCTAACCCTTCTCCCCTTCACTCAGCAAGTGAACCCATCCCTTCGCATTCGCCTCGAGCCCCCTCAGCCTCGTCGTATGCTCTCCACCCCCGAAGCAACGTCACCGTCGCCAACCCACCTCCACGTCGAGCAACCAACCCGCGAGCTCTCCTCCAGCTCCAAGGAGCTCCGCCGCTTCACGCTGCCTGTCGAAGCCCCGCAGTGACGTTCGACCCCCGCTCCGAGAGCTTAGCCTCCCCGCTCCGATCAACCCTGCCTCCAAGGCCACGTAGACCCCCTCTCTTCGACACGCCGTCTCACCATCGAAGTCGCCTACAGTACCCCCCTCACGGCACCTTCGAGCCTCACTTCGACGAGCACGTCATCGGAGCGCCTCCTCCGCTGCTACTACCAATGCTCGCCGCAATTGCAAGGCCGCACACCGCCACACAACGCTCTCCCTGCCGCTCGTCCTGCCTTCGCCCTCGCTCCGACCACCCCAGTGGCAGCGCAGCTCAGCCGTGCCCTCCCCCTCTCTCTCGCACTCCGCCTCCTCGTAGCTTGCTGGTGCTCCCCCCGTGCTGTCCCAACTACCCACCTCCGCCAAAGCAACCACCGACGTCGAAGAACCCTTCGGAGCATCCCCATGGCCTTCGAAACCACTCCACCTCTTCACCGCCGCGCTCCCGCTCCGACTACTCGAGGAACCCGCCGGTGCTTCTCCCCGAGCGTCTCCCATCACCACTTCGCTCTCCGTCGCACCCTCCACCACCTCCAGCAGCGTCGCCGGAGACCCGCACCACCGTCCTCACCCCGCCCCTCGTCGGACTCCGTCGCTCCTCGATCTCCGCCGGCGACGAAGCAACGAAGGCACCCCCGCTCTCCGTTGCATGCGGAGAAGAACGAAGAGAGAGGTGAGAACATGATTTTAATACGTATTTTAATACGTATATTTGAAACGTATGGCGTATAATACGCGTATTACGCATTTTTATAATTAGATAATATGGGTTTATTGGTTTTAAAAGTGTAATAAATAATATACATGTCAGAAAATTACCAGGCTAGCTCCAGAAAATCAGAAATGACATTCTAGACCCAATGACACTAGTTTCATCTCGATCGGACACTTAGTGTTTCCAGAATTAATTTTTAACCCTAAAACTTAAATACGTAAAATTCATTCTAAAATTCGTAACTCCTTATTATCACGTACACCTATTCGTGATAAAAATATATGTTAAATAACTCTTCGAGACGGCCGTTTTGACAGCTCATTCGCAACTTTTCGATGCAGATTGCATCCGAAATAAATTGTTGAATAAATACGCTACTTAATTAAAAATAGTTTTAAATTATTGTTGAGCTTTTAAAAATTATAAAAATTACAGTAAGCTTCAGAAAAATATTTCCTCTTGCAAAAAATTATTTTCATCATATCTAGCCTATAGAAAAATTTAGAACACTTTTCGACAACGTTTCAATCCGTTTAAAAATCAAAACGACCAAATTATTTAAATAGAAATGTCGCGTTCTTTAACCAAGTGTTCTTGTGATTACAGGTGCCAATTCTTGTGCACCAACGTCCGTATAAGCCCTAGAACCTGTTTCGACTTGCTACGTCTATCTCGAAATCTGTAAGTCACGACTAATTCTAAAATTAGAAAATTAGTTAGTGTCCCCGTATGAACTTAGGAACACTACCTATAGCCTCAGAACTGCTACTTGACTTTAACTGAACTAGAAACCTAATCAAATAGGAAAGGAATCAACTTCAGATTACTTTGCTAACTTTCAACTTTGGTGGTTGTAGCACACAATCATCAACTTGGGTAAATTGTGTGCTAAACAATACTAGACACCCCGAATGTTGGACTTGTCTTTATCCTCACTTCCCTTGGCCATATTGCTTTAGAAAGAATGTCTAGCTTTCTGGTTTTCAATAAGAAAGTCAACCAGTTGTCTTGGTTTGACTAGTAACATGTGGAACATCTTATGGAATATCTTGTGGAATATCGTGTGGAACATCTCGTGGAACATCATAAAAGGAACATGTATATAGAACACTTGACACTTCACTGGGGATTTTGGGGGTAACTCATAGTTTGAGAAAGTGCGGGAGTGACTGGAGTTCAATCTACATGTCTAGCTGCCTAGGTTTTCGGCATCATGTCTAGCTGCCTGTGTTTCGACAAACAAAAATATGCTGCATATCAGCATCCTGTCTAGCTGCACGTGTTTTCGACATTCGTCTGGGTCGCGCCCAGGCAAGAGATGAACTCAATAGTCACATATTGTACTCTCCGACTTGAGTCACGTAGTGTAGTTACTTTTGCACAATCACTTTTACCTTACGCACCACAGTCACCTTTACTTCACACGTTCCATGCTCGTTACTTACTACACTTGTGCAGTCACAGTACTTACTTGTGTACTTTTAGCTACAGCAGTAGCATGTTCTACTTACTTAGCCTGCTTTACACTCGCACCACCACAATACAGTTGTTCTTTCTTTTCAGTTCTGTATACTTTTACTACTTAGCTGTGTACAGTTATTGCTCAGTACTTTACTTTTTACTCTGGTCTGCTCGCACGTAGTTACTTTTGTCAAACTTGTGCACTACTTCTTTTCTATATTTAGAATTGTTGTGACTTACTTACGGTTCCATCTCCGTGGCACCGCAGACGATGTACATATGGAGGTAGATGCTCCTGAGCTAATAGCGTCAGAGTTCGACCGCAGCTTCCAGAGTTATTTTCACTTATGTACTTTTCTTCTTTCATGTATATCTGTTGGGACATCTTGTACAGTATGGATTGTAATAATTGGACACTATTTGAGTATTTTTGTACATCTCTGCATCGTGGCTATTTTGTTTTCACTGGTAACCTGTAGGACCTGTGCAAATATCAAAAAGTAACGGGCCCCCGAGAGCGGGTCGTTACAGGTTTGGTGGCACACGCAGGTCCGCGCTAACTACCTCATGAACAATATAGCAAGATCAGGGTGTACAATATAAAATACTCAAATTGAACTCTCGAGTACGGGATGTCTCGAGTGTTCACCTGTAGATATACAGGTGAAGCGTCCTTATTACCATCTTCATTGGGTCTTTCCTCATCGTTTCCTTTGAACTCTTAACCCTTGCTTAGGAACTCGTGTTCCATTCTTGGTTATACCCTCCCTAGTAACCTCTTTTGCTAGCAGTTATAGTGATTTTCATATGTTGAACTATCTACCCACTTCATCACCTTTCCTTCAGTTGATGATGTCACTCATATAAATGATAAGCTTCCTTCAATGGACCATGATCCGGTCAATGTGCTTGGCTAAGTTTGTTGGATTACCCTTGCTAGACTTGGGGTAAGTGATCCTGGCTTAGTCACTTCCCTGGCCGTGTTCCGCTGGACCACAAGGACGTGAATCATGATTATGTAATACCATCGATCTTCATCACTATCACTCTTCCTTTAGCTTGATGACCTTTCGATTGACCTTCTTAGAATCTTTCTATTTCTAATTTGCTTGAACTCTAGCCACGTCTATTTTAAGGAGGGTAGAGTTTGAATTTTCGATCACCAGAAGTTCGAGTTCGACAACGGAAGCGAACCGAAGGACGCTCAGAAGTATTGGAGGATGGTGCTAGAGAAATTGAGACGAACCAAACCAAGACGTGTAAGCTAATGCTGCTGCTTCTTCATCTTTTTTGAACTCGTATTCTTCTTCTATCCATTGCTATCATCTTCTACCCATTTCCCCATGGGTTGAATCCATTTCCACCTACCATCCCCCCTCTTTATTTCCTTTGTCCGCTTCCTCTCCTCGAGCCCCGGTCCCGCCTAACCTAGCCTACCCTACCAACGACTTTCGGTGCCCCCTTCTTTTTTAAACCCTCCTCTCTTCCTCACCAAGCCACCCCGTGGTTTCCTATACACCTCGGTGACACCCGCTCCTCCTCCCAGCCTCTTCCCCAAGCGAGCTCGACCCATCTCGTCTCCAACTCCTCCGGCCTCACCCGAAGCTTCACCACCCCATCCCCTTTCCAGTTACGCCCGCCACGATGAGTAGTCGTTGCACGACATGGATCGACAGCCGTCGATGGCCCTTCGACGTTCGGTTTTGGGATTTTTGGCCTTGGCGACAACCCTCAGCGCCACCCTCGCTACTGCTGTGTAGTTGAGATCTTGGGAAGCTGTGATCCTTGGGCTTCTCTTGAGCTCTCTGCCCTGGGTCTCACCCAGGTTGAGATCCCGTTTAGACTTCTGCTTGCGTCTACTCCTTTTGGTTTACGGGAAAGTGTGTTTTTGGTTATTTACTTGTTGGGTGACGTTGGGAGTTGCGAATGTCAAGTATTGGTCTACGGAAGGAGTGATGGCGATAATTATTGGCATGATATTTTCCTTGGGTGTTGAAGTTGGATGTAGGCCTTGTGCTTAGCTCTGGATGAGGGCTTGGATCTTGCCTTATTGTGGGATATTATGGAGATTGATGGAAGGAATACTGGCAATAAGTACTGACTTTGGGTGTTGGCCTTGTACTTACCTTTGGGCGTTGATTTGGACGTTAGCATGTGGTTGGGCATTACGGAGATTGATGTTAATGGTACTTGGTTGGAAAGCACGAGTACCCGTGGATTAGTCGTTACATGCTATATTATGAACGACATCTTTGGCTAGACTCAGTTAGTCACCAGTAGCACAAATAAACTTTATGGTCTTCCGTTTAAATAGCTTGCTACTGACTTATCACCTCAGGTTTCAAGTTCGAACAGATGTTGTCATCATAATAGCCCTCATTATCATGTGATGTTATTATCTCATGTTAATTTTGGGCGACTTGAGAAGTCAGAGTAACTATTGTGATGATACTGGTCTCAGGACTAGTTACGGAAGATATGATGATGTCAATAGTATGTATTCATATATAACATCTCTTGTTTTCTTAATGCTTTAATATCACATTATATTTCATGTTATTTACAACCTAATTTACTTGGTTACTATCTTTTCTATCATTTATTTGCTTGAGCTTCTTCATAACATCAATTATTTTCAAAAGATATTTTTAAACAAAAGAGATTTTTAAATTCCGAGGACGGAATTATTTTAAGGAGGGTAGAATGTAACGGCAAGTTTTCTTTAAGACAACTATTTACGTATTTAACCAATTTTCAAATTTTTTAAACTATTTTATAGTGGTCCGTCAGGAGTTTTACGATTTCAAAATTTTCTTATAAAAATATTTTGAAGTACCAGGCTAGTTATGATGTATTTTAGTAAGTTCGGGTTTCATCAAATACATCTAAATAATCTAATAAAAAAAATCATTTTCAATTATTACCGTTTTGGCTTAATGAATTTATTTTCTATATAAACATCTTCAAAACATTTTCAAACTTCTACGGTAACATTCTATGATCAATTAGGGCTCCCCACATTAATTTCGTAATTTTCTGATGTCAAATCAGTAGAGAACCCGCAAACCCGCTTTCTAAACGTTTTGGCCTAAAACTAGTATCTCCGTAGCTCAAACCCCGAAACGGACTTCGTATTCACGATCCTCGCGACGATACGATCCCGTGGGTATGTTTTCGTAATTTTTGGACACGTTTACTAGTAGGGGCAAAATCGTAATTTCGTTACAATTTTTACTGCTACCGCCACTAATTACCCTAGCTAAATTACTAATTACCTTAACTTAATTAACTATTAAATTACCCTAAACATGACTAACACGTGAAGGGGACAAGTTTAAAATTTTCTAAACTTAGTCCAAGATAAAACTTAATTGCATTAAACACTAACCTAACCTATTTAATGAATTGACTAAGTATTAAATACCAATATATTTTTAACTAATATAAATAACCTATATAATTAGCCCCTAACCCATGCAAACCCAGGCTAACCCTTCTTCCCTTCACTCAGCAAGTGAACCCATCCCTTCGCATTCGCCTCAAGCCCCCTCAGCCTCGATGTATGCTCTCCACCCCCGAAGCAACGTCCCCGTCGCCAACCCACCTCCACGTCGAGCAACCAACCCGCGAGCTCTCCTCCAGCTCCAAGGAGCTCTGCCGCTTCACGCCGCCTGTCGAACCCCCACAGAAACGTTCGACCCCCGCTCCGAGAGCTCAGCCTCCCCGCTCCGATCAACCCCGCCTCCAAGGCCACGTAGACCCCCTCGCTTCGACACGCTGCCTCACCGTCGAAGTCGCCTACAGCACCCCCCTCACGGCACCTTCGAGCCTCACTTCGACGAGCACGTCATCGGAGCGCCGTCCTCCGTTGCTGCTACCCACGCCCGCCGTCGTTGCAAGGCCGCACACCAACACACAACGCTCTCCCCGCCGCTTCATCCTGCCTTCGCCCTCGCTCCGACCACCCCAGCGGCAGCGCAGCTCCGACGTGTCCTCCCCCTCTCTCTCGCACTCCGCATCCCCGTAGCTCGCCGGCGCTCCCCCGTGCTGCCCCAACTACCCACCTCTGCTACAGCAACCACCGACGTCAAAGAACCCTTCGGAGCATCCCCCTGGCATTCGAAACCACTCCACTGCTTCACTGCCGCGCTCCCGCTCCGACTACTCGAGGAACCCGCCGGTGCTTCTCCTTGAGCGTCTCCCATCGCCACTTTGCTCTCCGTCGTGCCCTCCACCACCTTCAGCAGCGTCGCCGGAGACCCGCACCGTCGTCCTCACCCCGCCCCTCGTCGGACTCCGTCGCTCCTCGATCTCCGCCGGCGACGAAGCAACGAAGGCACCCCCGCTCTCTGTTGCATGCGGAGAAGAACGAAGAGAGAGGTGAGAACATGATTTTAATACGTATTTTAATACGTATATTTGAAACATATGGCGTATAATACGCGTATTACGCATTTTTATAATTAGATAATATGGGTTTATTGGTTTTAAAAGTGTAATAAATAATATACATGTCAGAAAATTACCAGGCTAGCTCCAGAAAATCAGAAATGACATTCTAGACCCAATGACACTAGTTTCATCTCGATCGGACACTTAGTGTTTCCAGAATTAATTTTTAACCCTAAAACTTAAATACGTAAAATTCATTCTAAAATTCGTAACTCCTTATTATCACGTACACCTATTCGTGATAAAAATATATGTTAAAGAACTCTTCGAGACGGCCGTTTTGACAGCTCATTCGCAACTTTCCGATGCAGATTGCATCCGGAATAAATTGTTGAATACGCTACTTAATTTAAAATAGTTTTAAATTATTTTTGAGCTTTTAAAATTATAAAAATTACAGTAAGCTTCAGAAAAATATTTCCTCTTGCAGAAAAATTATTTTCATCATATCTAGCCTATAGAAAAATTTAGAACACTTTTCGACAACGTTTCAATCCGTTTAAAAATCAAAACGACCAAATTATTTAAATAGAAATGTCGCGTTCTTTAACCAAGTGTTCTTGTGATTGCAGGTACCAATTCTTGTGCACTAACGTCCGTATAAGCCCTAGATCCAGTTTTGGCCTGCTACGTCTATCTCGAAATCTGTAAGTCACGACTAATTCTAAAATTAGAAAATTAGTTAGTGTCCCCGTATGAACTTAGGAACACTACCTATAGCCTCAGAACGGCTACTTGACTTTAACTGAACTAAAAACCTAATCAAATAGGAAAGTAATCAACTTTAGATTACTTTGCCAACTTTCAACTTTGGTGGTTGTAGCACACAATCATCAACTTGGGTAAATTGTGTGCAAAACAATACTAGACACCCCGAATGTTGGACTTGTCTTTATCCTCACTTCCCTTGGCCATATTGCTTTGGAAGGAATGTCTGGCTTTCTGGTTTTCAATAAGAAAGTCAACCAGTTGTCTTGGTTTGACTAGTAACATGTGGAACATCATGTGGAATATCTTGTGGAATATCGTGTGGAACATCTCGTGGAACATCATAAAAGGAACATGTATATAGAACACTTGACACTTCACTGGGGTTTTTGGGGTAACTCATAGTTTGAGAGAGTGCGGAAGTGACTGGAGTTCAATCTACATGTCTAGCTACCTGGGTTTTCGGCATCATGTCTAGCTGCATGTGTTTCGACAAACAAAAATATGATGCATATCAGCATCCTGTCTAGCTGCCTGTGTTTTTGGCATTCGTCTGGGTCGTGCCCAGGCAAGAGATGAACTCAATGGTCACATATTGTACTCTCTGACTTGAGTCACGTAGTGTAGTTACTTTTGCACAATCACTTTTACCTTACGCACCACAGTCACCTTTACTTCACACGTTCCATGCTCATTACTTACTACACTTGTGCAGTCACAGTACTTTACTTGTCGTACTTTTAGCTACAGCAGTAGCATGTTCTACTTACTTAGCCTGCTTTACACTCGCACCACCACAATACAGTTGTTCTTTCTTTTCAGTTCTGTATACTTTTACTACTCAGCTGTGTACAGTTGTTGCTCAGTACTTTACTTTTTACTCTGGTCTGTTCGCACGTAGTTACTTTTGTCAAACTTGTGCACTACTTCTTTTCTATATTTATAATTGTTGTGACTTACCTACGGTTCCATCTCCGTGGCACCACAGACGATGTACATATGGAGGTAGATGCTCCTGAGCTAATAGCACCAGAGTTCGACCGCAGCTTCCAGAGTTATTTGCACTTATGTACTTTTCTTCTTTCATGTATATCTGTTGGGACATCTTGTACAGTATGGATTGTAATAATTGGACACTATTTGAGTATTTTTGTACATCTCTGCATCGTGGCTATTTTGTTTTCACTGGTAACCTGCAGGACCTGCGCAAATATCAAAAAGTAACTGGCCCCTGAGAGCGGGTCGTTACATTTTCGTTTATCATCCTTCTTCTTTTTAGAAGAAGATGTGTTGTGAGCTTCGGGTAGGGGCAGTGCTAGGGGAGCACGTTATGAGTGGCGAGGAGAATCTCTCTATTTCGTTCAGCCATGAGTAAACATGACGGCAGCTCAGAATACTTAGTGAACTTTCGTTCACGGTATTGCTGCATTAGTATCGCATCTTTTTCATGGAAAGATGTGTACGTCTTTTCCAGCATGCGATCTTCAGAGACTTTCTAACCACACAACTTCAGGCGTGAGATGATACTAAAAAGAGCTGAGTTGTACTCAACTATGGACTTAAAGTCCTGCAGTCTCATGTTCTCCCACTCATAACGTACCCTTGGGAGTATAACATCTTTCTGATATTTATACATATCCTCAAGGACAGTCCACAGCTCAAGTAGATCCTCGACCGTAAGGTATTCAGCCTGTAAGGTCTTATCCACGCGGCGACGAATATAAATGATGGCTTGTGCCTTTCAATGTATGTCGCCTTTCAATCCTTTGTAATTACAAAAACGAGGGATTTAGCTCGCAGGTGCAATTTAACATCAAGCTGCCAGCTCAAATAATTTCTTCCTGATGCATCTAGCACTTCGAAATCAACGCTTGCGATTTTTACCATTTTATCTAGAAAACACAATTTCACATGAATTAATAATACCGAACTGTTGTAAATGAATAAAGATTGGGGTTTGTATTGGGGATTACATCTTATCCATAAGATAAGATTATATCTATTGTACATCTATCCATATATGCTCTTCCCTTTAATATAAATAAAGGACTGGGGTCTCCCCCAGATTTGATGCTTTACAACACGTTATCAGCACGAGCCTCTAAATTTTTCCATAAAAACTCGTTCGTTGTGAAAGCGAGGAGAATACGGTAGATCCACGCACGCAGTTTCATCTACCACGTACGGATTTCGTTTTCCATGTGCGGGCGTTGTTTTCCATGCGTAGGCTTTGTAATACCCCATATCCCTATATACGTATATATGTACGTATTTTTGGGAGTAAATACGTACATATATTTTTCGGGAATATGATTGTATTTTTCCTTTAATTATTTGGTATAGGAATTATTTTTTAAATGGTTTTAAACTCATTAATTGATTTTAGTAAATGAGAGTATTTGGAGGAATACGTGTATTTGGATTGTATGAAGTATTTCTTCATGTATTTCTATTTTTCTTAAAAATACAAAATCCCAATTTTCTTTACCATGACAACACAACACATTAGGTGGCATCTTGTGAGCTAATAAGAGTACACATGGCTTAACTTTGACTAAGATTTGTGGATGAGAGGATTTTAGGGAAATACAATTTTCAAGGCATGAAACAAAAACCAAAATCTCCCTCTCTCCATCTCATTTCAGCTATGGCTGAAAATTCTCTCCCTTTCATCCCCATTTCTCCACCATTCCACCACCTCCCTCCTCCTAAATCACCACCCATCCCTCCACCAAGAAACCATGGCTTTTCTTTATCATTCTAACACCTAAATTCCTCAAAATCCATCTTTTGGAGGCCAAAGTTGGAGAAGGAGACTATGAGCCCAAGATTCTTCAAGGACTAAGAAGGGCCAAGGAAATTTTGGAGGACTTGTTAAGGTAGAAATTCCTTTCACTTAGGTAGAATTTAGTTTTAGGACAAGGAGATTTGAGTTAACTTTTTTCATGCTGAAATTTGATCCAGAAAAACTGAAACTTTGACTAAGTTCTGGGGTTAATTGGCTAATGGGAATGCTTTGGAAATTTTATATGTTGGGTATCTCATTGTTATGAACAACTTTCATTCAGATCATTTTGCCAAATTCTAACTGTATGATTTTATAAAAATTCGGATATGCACACTGGTTTTCAATCAAAACTGTTCTGAAATTCCAGTATTTTTATTCTCTGTTAAACTGAGAATATCTCCCAACGAAGATGAAAGTAAAATATGGAAAAAATATATGTTACTCATATTGTAGTCCTTAATAACTTTCATGTTTACAAGTTTTGCAAATTCGGACTGAAAACTAGGGTAAAAAATTCAGTTTCTAAAACTGGTCTGTTTTTAGACAGTTTTGACACCTTTCAGTAAAACGAGTAGAACTCCATGCACACTTAATGAAATGAGATGTTCTTAGTGCCGTTGGAAAGCTGACTTCAAGATCTTCAACCTGTGATTTTTTTAGATTTTAATTCGGTGTATAACTTGTAGAAAAATGGACTTGAACTGAACTCAGTTTCTGGTTCAGAATTCTGAAATTATACCTGTTAGGAGAAAATCCACCATAAATCACATATGTCAACTGAGCTTATGAAAATTGGTCAGTGAAAGGAAAACACCCATATCTACAACTTTCGTGAAGGGACCAGACACCAATTCTGACTGTAGATAGGCTAAAAGTGATATTCTTTCTGCTGTAACAGTTTTTGACAGATTCATATGCTCATTTTACTTAGTACTATCATGGCGTAGTTTTGTTTCAAGTTAAGTTGATTTGTGCTAATCATGTTCTCAATGACATGCTATTGATACATATAATTATGCAGATGTTTCATGAAATATTCGTTATGTTAATAATGTTTAAGTTCAATTTGTTTATGCTTTTGTGCTCACATTTGTATATTCATAACGATGAGTTTGTGATGATATTCCTTGCAATTCTTTAATTGAGATGATGATGATGATGATGATGATATTTGTTAAAAGTTGGTTAAAAGCGGTATTCAAGTCCGCTAGATGATTCGTTGACAAACGAAGTAATATCTTGAAAACTGAGAGTGAGAATGAGGAATGTATCAGTCCTCCTAAAGGAGGGTGACACGGGTTTGGGGGAAAACGGGTAAACTTTAGGAGTTAAGGAGCGGACATATGATATGAATTCTCACCCGCTGTATCACTCCCAGAAGGGCGAGTTGAAAGGGTTGGAGAGGCCGCTGGTGTACTCGTGATGCATCATGACGGTAATTGATGGTTTACTCCGTTTGTCCCACAGAAAAACCGAGCAGGTCTCGCTCTAGTGCCTTGCCTCGTTCGGGCATAGAGTTGCGAGAGGCCCCCTCCGGTGCCCGTGTTGCTGGTTGGGGTACCACTTTTTCACCCACCCTGGGTGAAGTCCGCCTCCTTAGCGTCCTACGGTTTACACGGGTTTCCAAACATGAGAATGAATAATTTAAAGCAATTGTCTTTTAATTATAAATATTGTTATCCCATGGTTACTTGTTTCTCTGTTAAGTTAATGTTGTTAACTTATGCTGATCCATTCCATTGTTTATTATAAATGTCCAGTACTTGCATGTTATTATGTTCTCCCACTTACCTTCAGCACTTGCATGTTATAACATGGTTACTTATGCATGTTCACAAGTTCTTCTTTGATGCTTATACATCGTGTTGTGATTACTTTTATGTCCTGAGAGCTTTACTTGTTAGACCACCCTCCCTAGATAGGTAGACCAGTTCTAAAACTGGGTTCTACTAGAGTGTTAGGAGTTTCTGCTGGGTCACGCGTTGACGTGTCCCCGTTGACTTTCAGGTCATGTGAGTTGGAGGTTGGAGATAGCGGCTGAAGCTTTGGATTTGGTGATCTGTTGTAGTATTGGGTGGTGAGGGGTATGATGAGAGACTTGTACTTTTGGTGTTTCTTTTCGGGTGGACCTTTGTACTTAGAGTCGTGAAATGAAGATGTTGGTGTATGTATAAGATGTATCAATGTATCAATAAAATGGAATATTGTACTTTTGTTATTTTCTCAGTGTTTTTATCTGTGATGGAGTTTTACTTGTACTTCCCAGCACGTGCGTAGTACCTGCAGCATTCTTTTGTTCTCTTCCTTTCTCTCTTTCTACGTAACACTCGTTGATCTAGGAATACTTGGGACGGATTCGTACTTCCCGGGTATCCTGGAGAGCGGGTCGTTACAGGCTTCGTCAACTGCCGCTAGATCTGGAGGACGGATCTAGAGGTACAATGTTTAAAAATTTTATTTTTATCATGATCATGATTTTATTATCCATCGATCTCGTAAGAGCGGATTGGAAATCTGGTTGATAGTCTAACATAACGATTTTTAATTGTCGATTCATGTTTCAACACATCGATTTATAATCGTCGATTGATAGTCAAAAAATGGCGATTTTTAATTGTGGTGATTTCTTGTCCAAGATCCTAACTCTGCATTGGGTTGGTTGGTGACCCAATATTTTTCATATATGCCGATGTGCATACTTAGGTGTTGTTTTATATTGTGTCAGATTTTCCCAACAAGTTAGCCGTGGTGGCAAGAGGAGTGGGAACAAAAGGAGTGAGAAATGTGGGAGGGGAGAAGTAAATTTGGAGAAATAAGTGTGTGTAAATTAAAAAAACTGAATTTTAAGTAATATTTTTTTCGGGTGGGGGGAAGGGGGGTGTGCGTAAAGTGATCTTTGTGTAAAGCAGTTAGGTCTGTGTGTATAGAATTTCCTATAGACTGGAGTGTTGCTAGTCACATTACACAAACATGCTAAAGATGTTACTTTTTATGTACACATCATTAACTGATTCTGCCATGAAGTAAAATTCAATTTTACACTTTTCTCTCTTCCATTCGATACATTTATCCTCCATCTGCCGCCACCGCTACTACCACCGCCTTATCCGCCCGTCACCACCACCATTCCCGCCATCATCATCGCCCGCCTGCTCGCCATCTTTACTCCTCCATTTTTACCCATTTAGAACGAATCAAAATCGTTGGGTTTAATTAATTTCTTTGGATTTTTGGGTTTAATTGTGGATGAGGACGCAGAGGAGTAAGATGAGTAGAAGTGAGGTAGGAGATGGAGGGGGTAGGAGGAGGAGGTTGAGGAATGATGGATATAATGAGGATTTTTGAAAGACAATGTTATGCATTTTATCGATATATTAAAATGTGTTTTGTGCTTAGCAATTTAATATGTTTAGGAAAAAGTGTAATGTGACTAGAAAGGACGTTGCCATACACACGACCTAATCCCTGAACAATAGACCGTTTATTTACAAGTTGCCATTAAATATTTATCGGTGTGTCATTGAAATTTTTTTAAGCGAGTGTAAAGGTAAACATTGATTTTTAAATTTTATTTGGATGTGTGAGTAACGTGATCCGTGTGTACATCAATTGGGATTGTGTGTATGGAAGTAGTCACTAGCCGAGGTAATTCTATACACGTAGACTTAAATGAAACACTTTACACACCCAAAATTTTTAAAAATAAAATCAATTTTTTACCTTACACACTACATGTAGCCAATTTAACCATTTCCTCCTCATCCATGTTCTCACCCACTGCCGCCGCTGCCATTGCCGCATCCTCGCAACTCCCACTGCACCCTCCATGCTGCCCATATGAGATGAAGGTAATATCAGCAAAAATGGAACATGGAAAGGGAAGGGGATGGGAGAGTGTGAAGGAGTAAGAGGAGGGAGATGAAAGGGGATGAGGAAAGGGAAAGGATGGTGGCACGAAGGGATGCAGTCGGGGGATGGCGGGGACGGCAGATAAGAAAAGGAAGACGATGGTGGAAGGAGTGAGAGAGGGTGTAAAAGTGGGGAAAAGAATTCAATCACATAGGGGTGGCAATTTTTGCCCTTGCATGATAGCGTGTCTTTGGCCTGACATAATAAAACCGTGCCTGGGCCGACAATTTTGGCCCGAAATTCTTATCAAGCCGGTCCGGTTCATTTTCGTGCCGGGACCGGGCCAAGCTATTCGGCCCATTGGGCGGCACGACATGATTCATAAGCCTTTTGAGTTTGCTTGACCGCCCCACTGAACACATTTGCCCAAAATATAAACCTCCAACTACAATTGAAAGATTCTAGCTCGTTGTGATACAGTATATTTATGGATTTGGAGAAGGGCTAAGCATTCAAGAAGGGCAAAGCAAGTGTGTGAATTAGACAAATATTGCTTATAACAATCACAATACTAAATTTTTTGCAAGGACTGTAACTCATTTTGAGGACCCTGGATATGATGAAAACACTAGAAAGGGGTTGAATAGTGTTTATAAAATTTAAATGATAGTTATACCAAAATAAATTCCTAATCAACAATAAATGCGGAAATATAAATTAGCCCAAAATGAAACAAGCTAACACAAAGGATGTTTCAAGGGTGTGAATTACCCAAGTCCAATCCTGACTTGTTCCTTGTAATCATACGTCCCTTCCACCAGGATACCTCCGGATACTCAAGTTAGAACCCTAACTTGAGGTTTCTGTAACGACTGCTTTTCATGTATCTGGATTTATTATAATATAATATATGTTTTGGTGGATTTTCTCCTCTTGTGTGGTTTTCGTCTCCGTAGCTTTCATTTTCGATCGTTTCGTCATATTTTCTCGTTTCTTCCTTAGGATTGTCGATTTCGAAGTATGTCACTCGTGACGGACTTCATAACGGTCGTATCTAACTATTAGATCAAGCCTAGGAGTCTTAGGAATCGATCCCGGAGCTCCGCGCTCCGTATCGGAACTTTTTGTGCTCATTAGCCGGTATAAGAAGGGGCACCGACCGACTAGATGACGATCCAGTCGGTCGGCAATCCTTCTTGGACCGACTAGTTTGCTTTCTAAATTTCTCAGGAGTTACTGTTTATCGTTAGTCGGTCTAAGAACGTTGGTTGACCGACTAGGTTGCAAACTAGTCGGTCAGCAATGCTTCTTTAACCGACTAACACATCATCTTAATTTTAGTTGAGTTACTGTTTACTCTTAGTCGGTCTAAGAACGTTCATCGACCGACTAGATGCTAAACTAGTCGGTCAGTATTTGTTCATGGACCGACTAACTCTAAATCCTATTTTCGTTCAGGAGTTACTGTTTGCACTTAGTCGGTCTGTGTTGGTCGACCGACCGACTAGTTGCCAAACTAGTCGGTCAGTGGTTGCTCTTTGACCGACTAACCAGTGTTGAAACCCTAATTTCTGGGCAGCCGCCAGCCCAACCTATTTATACCCAACCCAAACGTTTTCTTCTTCCTCAACACGACCCAAAACCCTAAAATCTTCCCCTTTGAGCCCCCATCTTCCTCCAAGCTTCATTTCTTCATTCCAAGCCCTAGAATCATCATCCAAACCATCCATCCACTCTATCTACCTCTCATCTTCCCCAAAATCTCACCAAATCCATCAAAATCCCCAAATTCCCCAAAACCTTAGTTTCCCCAAACTTCTCCAATCTTCTCCAGATCTGAACCTAGGGTTCCCCGGAGTGTTTCTTCCGTTTCCTCTCGGTAAGAAATCGATCTACCGTTGTTTTCATAACATATTTATATTTTTATGAAACCCTAATAAATTTCATGTTGTTTGTTGATTGTTCCCCCAAAACAGCGATTTCCCCATAGATTGGCATCCGTGTGACGAAGTGGTCGTCATCCCCGGTGCTAGGCAAGTGAAACTTGCCACCTAGGGTTTAGGCCATGTTTTAGGCCATTTGCTTGTTGTAGGCGTAAAAGAGGCTAGGCGACGAAATGATACTCGCCTAGGCGCAAATTGGGGAACTAGCTTGACAACGAAGCTAGTTCCGACATTTAGCATGTTGCACAATTACCATGTCATGTTTACTTTCCATTAACGGTACGCAAATTAAATGTCATGTCATTGCATTCTTTTGGTGATCCCGTGATTGCGTAGCATCGCTACACTACTTGTGTTCCAGGCTCGTGACCAGAAGCGAGCATAATGAGTTGCTAACCCCAACGCTCGATATATTGAATTGTGAACTAAGAAACAAGCTCCCGTGCGGGGCAACCCTGGCTCACTTGCTGGGCTCATGTGCAGGGACCCTGGCTTGTTTACGTGTGGGATGGGGTAAGGGTTAAGCGGCCATTCAACTGGGAGTCTGTTTGATCAACAACTGCAGTTGTAAGGCGTAAACTCTGGGGTGGGGTAGTGTTTAGTGCCGATCGGTGTGAATGATGTACCATTCAGCTGAAGGGCGTAAACATCTACAAACAACCGTGAAACGTGATTTGGGTTTAGTGCCGATCGGTGTGAATGATGTACCATTCAGCTGAAGGGCGTAAACACCTACAACAATGTGAATTGATTGAGAATTATAGTAGCTTGGCTACTCTTGTCTTGTCTTGCCTTGTCCCGATAATTGTTCTCTTGTACAAATTGTCTTGCCATGTCTTGTTTGTGCACTCATGTTATAACTGCCATGTCATGCATACTAAACTGCTAGGTTGCTAGTTGCCTTACTTTCAGTTTCCTTGCCCAAGTCTTTTAGACTTGCTGACATGTGCCCCTTTACTCTTTTGGGTGACACATGTTAGATCCTGAGCCTGAGTACCTTGTTGAGGACGAGGTGTTTGCTGACGCCGAGCTCGAGCTTGTGTTTGACGGGGAGTACGTGGACACTGGGGACCAGTCCTAGTGTCTTCGTTGTGTTTTACTTTTGTTAGACAGTTGTTCTGTTATCGGTGCGTAGCACCTATACCTTGTTTTGTCGTTGTTGCTTTTGTTGGCCTTGTTCTGGGCCTTTAGACTCTTTCTTTTAGCCTGGTGGCTTTTCTGGATGTTGAACTTATTTTCTTGTTGGACGATGTATGAGATGTG
Source organism: Scilla litardierei (assembly GCA_030789695.1). NCBI lineage: Eukaryota > Viridiplantae > Streptophyta > Magnoliopsida > Asparagales > Asparagaceae > Scilla > Scilla litardierei. Next base: position 224,715,980 of record CM061133.1, read on the forward strand.
AGATTTTATTTCAGTCTCTCCTTGTGTTATTAATTGTTATTCTGTTGTGGTTACAGGGACCTGCTTATGTATTATTGACGCTTATCGGGTTTGGGGCTTCATAGCTCCACTCCCGTGCGGACCTTTTCACGTCTCGCCTCCATTTTAGGGTAGCGGGTCGTGACAGGTTTTAGTGGTGGCCCATGCAGGTCCTTCTGTAACTGCGAATTTTGGAATAGCGATAATAATAATAGAATGTCCAATAAATTAAGTTCGACGTCCGAGTCATAAGCTATGAGTCTAATCTGATTCATTCTCTGTGTCACTAGATGGCAGGAAGACGTTTCACCCGTGGTGGGGGTAGTGGTGCGATCCCTCATGATGAGGAGCCTGAGCGGGAACCCACCAGCGGTGAGATGATGCGGATGATGCTGCAGATGATGCAAGTGCAGCAGGGCGTGCTTCTGCAAGTCCAGAATGCTCCACTTGCTCGAGCTGCCCGGGCTCTTCCGGATGCCCCTCGCTCTGAGCCAGGAGCGAAGCAATTTCGGGAGCTGGGTCCCGCATATTTTGATGGTTCTGAGGGTCCTCTGGCTGCCGATGAGTGGATTCGGAACTTCGAGGACAATCTGAAGATGGCCAAGATCACCCCGGCTGGATGGGTTGATTTGGCGAAGAGGCAACTCAAGGATAATGCTCGGAATTGGTGGGATGCGGAAGAGAAGTTGTTGGTGGAGCCGATAGCTTGGGCTACCTTCAAGGCCAGATTTGAGGGTGAGTTCTTCCCGAAAGCTGCCAGGGAGGAGATGCTGCAGCGTTTTATCGATTTGAAGCAAGGGAGCTCGTCGGTGGACATGTATCACCAAGAGTTCATGAGGCTGAGTCGGTTTGCACCAAAGATGGTGCAGGACGCTGAGGAGAAGGCTCAGAGGTTCCTGCAGGGGCTTGCTTCAGAGCTCCAGAGTTTTGTGACCTCTTCTGACCGGGAGTCTTATAAGAAGGTTCTGGTCGCTGCCAAGAGGCAGGAGCTGCTCGTGAACCAGAGGAGGGGGTCTGTTGTTGGTGCTGGGAAGAGGCCTGTAGAACAGGCGAGAGCTGTGGTTAGACCTGGATTCAGGCCTAATCAGTCCGCTCAGTTTAAGAGGCCAGGAGGGCCTATTCTGAAGTCTTGCCATTTCTGCGGCAAGCCTGGCCACGTCAAGGATCAGTGTCAGAAGTTTTTGGGCCAGTGTCTGGTATACGGTGATGCTTCCCATGTCGCGAAGGATTGTCGGCATGCGGGTCCGCTGCGGAGGGCACCTGTTGCAGCTCAGCCGTTGCAGCAGCGAGCGTCTGTTCCTGCTGGACGTGGAGCAGCTCTTGTTCCGCAGAGGTAGGCTTTTCAGCAGGCTGTTCCGCCGAGGAGGCAGGCTTTTCTGATGACCGCTGCGGAGAGCGAGGCTGTGGACGAGGTTATCGCAGGTAATCCTCGATCTAGATGTTACTTTCCTAGCTGGTTTTGATTGTTAGATTGTGTTGTTTGCTTGAACATGGTTGTTTGCTAGACTAGGGTTTGATTGTTAATTGTTTGTTAGGTGTGGTTTTGGTTTGCACATTTCCTGCCCGAGTCCTCTTTGACTCTGGTGCATCGATGTGCATTATTTCTCGGAACTTCGTGGAGATGCATTCCTTGTCGACGTCCCCTCTTCCCAAGAGTTGGAATATCGTTACAGGGAATTGCGTGGTCTCGGTGCATCGTGGTTGCAATTCTTGCTCTTTGGTGGTCTGTGGACATGAGCTTTTTGCCGATTTCATTGTCCACGACATCATCAACTATGATGCGGTTCTTGGGATGGACTGGCTTGCGAGCTTCTATGCTACGATTGACTGCAGGAGGAAGAAGGTGGTGTTCGAGATTCCCGGACATCCAGTGTTTGAGTTCAGTCATGGTAGCAGTTCGCTTGGTCCTGTCAGATTTCGGGCCAGGCCGGTGGAGGCTGTGGCTATGCAGATGGAGCTGGGGTGGCCAGCTGTGGTGCGTGATTTTGGCGACGTCTTCCCCGAGGAGATGTCTGGTTTGCCGCCTGATCGAGCTCTGGAATTTTCTATCGATCTTGTTCCAGGTGCGCAGCCGATTTCGAAGGCGCCGTATCGTATGGCACCTGCAGAGTTGGAAGAGTTGCGGAAGCAGTTGGATGAGCTTTTGCAGAAGGGTTATATTAATCCTAGCGTGTCTCCGTGGGGAGCACCGGTGTTGCTGGTGAAGAAGAAGGATGGTTCGCGTCGCATGTGCGTGGACTTTCGGGAGTTGAATGCGGTGACCATTAAGAATAAATACCCGTTGCCTCGCATCGATGATATTTTTGATCAGCTTGGAGGTTCGAGGGTGTTTTCTAAATTGGATTTGAGGAGTGGTTACCATCAGTTGAAGGTGAAGAAGGGAGATGTTCCGAAGACAGCGTTCAGGACGAAGTATGGACACTATGAGTTCGTGGTTATGCCTTTCGGCGTAACTAACGCGCCCGCAGTTTTCATGAATCTGATGAACCTGATTTTCTACGAATTTTTGGATAAGTTTGTCGTTATCTTTATTGACGACATTCTGATCTATTCGAAGTCGGAGGAAGAGCATGCCTCGCACTTAAGGACGGTGTTGGAGATTTTGAGGAAGCATCGGTTGTATGCTAAGTTTTCGAAGTGCGAGTTTTGGCTGGATAGAGTTGCTTTTCTCGGGCATGTGGTGACTGGAGATGGTATTTCAGTGGATCCCGAGAAGATTAGGGCCATCAGGGAGTGGCCTGTTCCGTCGTCTGCGTCTGAGATTCGGAGTTTCCTTGGACTTGCTGGTTATTATCGGCGATTCATTAAGGACTTTTCTCGTATTGCTGAGCCGATGACCAGGTTGACGCGGAAGGATGTTGCTTTTGTTTGGTCGGGTGATTGTGAGAGTGCTTTTGGCGTTCTGAAGGAGAGGTTGACGACTGCCCCTATTCTTGTTGTGCCTGATCGCAGCGGTGGATTCGAGATCTTTTGCGATGCTTCTGGCAAGGGTCTCGGTTGTGTGTTGCATCAGCATGGGCGCGTTGTGGCGTATGCGTCTCGTCAGCTTAAGGTTCATGAGAAGAATTACCCGACGCATGATTTGGAGTTGGCTGCCGTTGTGTTTGCTCTTAAGATTTGGAGGCACTTCCTGCTGAGTGAGAAAGTGAAGATTTTCACCGATCACAAAAGCTTGAAGTATATTTTCACTCAGAAGGAGCTCAACATGCGACAACGTCGATGGTTGGAGCTTATGGCGGATTATGAGATTGATTTGCAGTTTCACACTGGCAAGGTGAATGTGGTTCCGGATGCTTTGAGTAGGCTTCCAGCGGTGATGATTTTGACCTCGCAGTGGAGATTGCGGCAGGATTTTTGTGAGTCTGGCGTGGAGATTGTTCTTCCTGGGGAGGCTTCGTCGTTGATGTACATGCAGGTACAGTCGACGATCGTGGATCTGATTAAGGCTGGCCAGGCTGAGGATCCGAAGCTGGTGAAGATTCGGGAGCAGGTGGAAGCCGGTCTGCGGACTGACTTTTTGATTCATGAGGATGGCTCGCTGAGGTTCGGAGCCAGGTTGTGTGTGGCAGCTGGGGATATCAGAGAGGAATTGATGGTGGAGGCACACAGTTCGCCGTATTCTGTGCATCCTGGTGGCACCAAGATGTACCAGGATCTTCGTCTGAATTATTGGTGGCATGGTATGAAGAGGAGTGTGGCTCGGAGTGTAGCCAAGTGCTTGGTTTGCCAGCAAGTGAAGGCGGAGCATCAGCGTACGGCCGGGTTGCTACAACCGCTTCCGATTCCGGAGTGGAAATGGCAACACATCACTATGGATTTCGTGACTGGACTACCTCGGAGTCCGAAGCAGAATGACGCGATTTGGGTGATCGTAGATCGATTGACCAAATCTGCGCACTTTATTCCGTTCCGAGTGGGACAGTCCACTGAGGCGCTAGCGAGGAGATATATGGAGGTAAAATTCTTTTTACTCTCCGATTTATTTCCTTTTCCTAGTTTGGATAGTGATGTAACATGAATCGTGCAGGAGGTTGTGCGACTTCATGGAGTCCCCGTGAGTATCGTGTCGGACAGAGACACGAGGTTCACATCTCAGTTCTGGCAGAGTTTGCAGAAGAGCTTGGGTACGCGTCTGAGTTTCAGCACGGCGTACCATCCGCAGACGGATGGCCAGTCTGAGAGGACGATTCAGATTTTGGAAGACATGCTGAGGTCGTGCATGTTGGATTTCAAGGGTTCGTGGGAGGACCATCTACATTTGGTGGAGTTCTCTTACAACAACAGCTTCCAGGTGAGTATTGGCATGGTGCCTTTCGCCGCTCTTTATGGGAGGAAATGTCGATCGCCATTGAGTTGGGATGACGTTGGTGATCGGGAGTTGTTGGGACCTGAGATGATCGTGGAGGCCGTGGATATCGTCAGGAATATTCGGGAGAGGTTGAGAATTGCTCAGGACCGTTTTAAGCATTGGGCGGATGCTAAACGTCGTCCTTTGGAGTTTCAGCCGGGCGACCATGTGTTCTTGAAGATTTCCCCGAATCGTGGTGTGATTCGTTTCGGGAAGCGTGGGAAGTTGAGCCCGCGATACATTGGACCGTTTGACGTTTTGGAGAGGGTTGGCTAGGTAGCTTATCGCTTGGCCTTGCCGCCATCTTTGGAAGGAGTTCACAATGTTTTCCATGTGTCGCAGCTTCATCGATACATTAGCGATCCGTCTCATGCGGTGGATTTTTCGGAGATTACCGTTCGCCCAGATTTGACGTATGACCAGCATCCAGTGCAGATTCTGGACAGGCGTCAGAAATCGCTTCGGAACAAGATTGTCAATCTTGTGAGGGTGATGTGGCGACACGGCTCACCTGGAGAGTCTACTTGGGAGAATGAGGATGAGATGCGAGAGCGTTTCCCACTTTTGTTTCCGGACTCGTGAGTATTTGGAAATTCCGAGGACGGAATTTTTCTTAAGTTGGGGAGGATGTAACGACTGCTTTTCATATATCTGGATTTATTATAATATAATATATGTTTTGGTGGATTTTCTCCTCTTGTGTGGTTTTCGTCTCCGTAGCTTTCATTTTCGATCGTTTCGTCGTATTTTCTCGTTTCTTCCTTAGGATTGTCGATTTCGAAGTATGCCACTCGTGACGGACTTCATAACGGTCGTATCTAACTATTAGATCAAGCCTAGGAGTCTTAGGAATCGATCCCGGAGCTCCGCGCTCCGTATCGGAACTTTTTGTGCTCATTAGCCGGTATAAGAAGGGGCACCGACCGACTAGATGACGATCCAGTCGGTCGGCAATCCTTCTTGGACCGACTAGTTTGCTTTCTAAATTTCTCAGGAGTTACTGTTTATCGTTAGTCGGTCTAAGAACGTTGGTTGACCGACTAGGTTGCAAACTAGTCGGTCAGCAATGCTTCTTTAACCGACTAACACATCATCTTAATTTTAGTTGAGTTACTGTTTACTCTTAGTCGGTCTAAGAACGTTCATCGACCGACTAGATGCTAAACTAGTCGGTCAGTATTTGTTCATGGACCGACTAACTCTAAATCCTATTTTCGTTCAGGAGTTACTGTTTGCACTTAGTCGGTCTGCGTTGGTCGACCGACCGACTAGTTGCCAAACTAGTCGGTCAGTGGTTGCTCTTTGACCGACTAACCAGTGTTGAAACCCTAATTTCTGGGCAGCCGCCAGCCCAACCTATTTATACCCAACCCAAACATTTTCTTCTTCCTCAACACGACCCAAAACCCTAAAATCTTCCCCTTTGAGCCACCATCTTCCTCCAAGCTTCATTTCTTCATTCCAAGCCCTAGAATCATCATCCAAACCATCCATCCACTCTATCTACCTCTCATCTTCCCCAAAATCTCACCAAATACATCAAAATCCCCAAATTCCCCAAAACCTTAGTTTCCCCAAACTTCTCCAATCTTCTCCAGATCTGAACCTAGGGTTCCCCGGAGTGTTTCTTCCGTTTCCTCTCGGTAAGAAATCGATCTACCGTTGTTTTCATAACCTATTTATATTTTTATGAAACCCTAATAAATTTCATGTTGTTAGTTGATTGTTCCCCCAAAACAGCGATTTCCACATAGATTGGCATCCGTGTGACGAAGTGGTCGTCATCCCCGGTGCTAGGCAAGTGAAACTTGCCACCTAGGGTTTAGGCCATGTTTTAGGCCATTTGCTTGTTGTAGGCGTAAAAGAGGCTAGGCGACGAAATGATACTCGCCTAGGCGCAAATTGGGGAACTAGCTTGACAACGAAGCTAGTTCCGACATTTAGCATGTTGCACAATTACCATGTCATGTTTACTTTCCATTAACGGTACGCAAATTAAATGTCATGTCATTGCATTCTTTTGGTGATCCCGTGATTGTGTAGCATCGCTACACTACTTGTGTTCCAGGCTCGTGACCAGAAGCGAGCATAATGAGTTGCTAACCCCAACGCTCGATATATTGAATTGTGAACTAAGAAACAAGCTCCCGTGCGGGGCAACCCTGGCTCACTTACTGGGCTCATGTGCAGGGACCCTGGCTTGTTTACGTGTGGGATGGGGTAAGGGTTAAGCGGCCATTCAACTGGGAGTCTGTTTGATCAACAACTGCAGTTGTAAGGCGTAAACTCTGGGGTGGGGTAGTGTTTAGTGCCGATCGGTGTGAATGATGTACCATTCAGCTGAAGGGCGTAAACATCTACAAACAACCGTGAAACGTGATTTGGGTTTAGTGCCGATCGGTGTGAATGATGTACCATTCAGCTGAAGGGCGTAAACACCTACAACAATGTGAATTGATTGAGAATGATAGTAGCTTGGCTACTCTTGTCTTGTCTTGCCTTGTCCCGATAATTGTTCTCTTGTACAAATTGTCTTGCCATGTCTTGTTTGTGCACTCATGTTATAACTGCCATGTCATGCATACTAAACTGCTAGGTTGTTAGTTGCCTTACTTTCAGTTTCCTTGCCCAAGTCTTTTAGACTTGCTGACATGTGCCCCTTTACTCTTTTGGGTGACACATGTTAGATCCTGAGCCTGAGTACCTTGTTGAGGACGAGGTGTTTGCTGACGCCGAGCCCGAGCTTGTGTTTGACGGGGAGTACGTGGACACTGGGGACCAGTCCTAGTGTCTTCGTTGTGTTTTACTTTTGTTAGACAGTTGTTCTGTTATCGGTGCGTAGCACCTATACCTTGTTTTGTCGTTGTTGCTTTTGTTGGCCTTGTTCTGGGCCTTTAGACTCTTTCTTTTAGCCTGGTGGCTTTTCTGGATGTTGAACTTATTTTCTTGTTGGACGATGTATGAGATGTGAGATTTTATTTCAGTCTCTCCTTGTGTTATTAATTGTTATTCTGTTGTGGTTACAGGGACCTGCTTATGTATTATTGACGCTTATCGGGTTTGGGGCTTCATAGCTCCACTCCCGTGCGGACCTTTTCACGTCTCGCCTCCATTTTAGGGTAGCGGGTCGTGACAGGTTTTAGTGGTGGCCCATGCAGGTCCTTCTGTAACTGCGAATTTTGGAATAGCGATAATAATAATAGAATGTCCAATAAATTAAGTTCGACGTCCGAGTCATAAGCTATGAGTCTAATCTGATTCATTCTCTGTGTCACTAGATGGCAGGAAGACGTTTCACCCGTGGTGGGGGTAGTGGTGCGATCCCTCATGATGAGGAGCCTGAGCGGGAACCCACCAGCGGTGAGATGATGCGGATGATGCTGCAGATGATGCAAGTGCAGCAGGGCGTGCTTCTGCAAGTCCAGAATGCTCCACTTGCTCGAGCTGCCCGGGCTCTTCCGGATGCCCCTCGCTCTGAGCCAGGAGCGAAGCAATTTCGGGAGCTGGGTCCCGCATATTTTGATGGTTCTGAGGGTCCTCTGGCTGCCGATGAGTGGATTCGGAACTTCGAGGACAATCTGAAGATGGCCAAGATCACCCCGGCTGGATGGGTTGATTTGGCGAAGAGGCAACTCAAGGATAATGCTCGGAATTGGTGGGATGCGGAAGAGAAGTTGTTGGTGGAGCCGATAGCTTGGGCTACCTTCAAGGCCAGATTTGAGGGTGAGTTCTTCCCGAAAGCTGCCAGGGAGGAGATGCTGCAGCGTTTTATCGATTTGAAGCAAGGGAGCTCGTCGGTGGACATGTATCACCAAGAGTTCATGAGGCTGAGTCGGTTTGCACCAAAGATGGTGCAGGACGCTGAGGAGAAGGCTCAGAGGTTCCTGCAGGGGCTTGCTTCAGAGCTCCAGAGTTTTGTGACCTCTTCTGACCGGGAGTCTTATAAGAAGGTTCTGGTCGCTGCCAAGAGGCAGGAGCTGCTCGTGAACCAGAGGAGGGGGTCTGTTGTTGGTGCTGGGAAGAGGCCTGTGGAACAGGCGAGAGCTGTGGTTAGACCTGGATTCAGGCCTAATCAGTCCGCTCAGTTTAAGAGGCCAGGAGGGCCTATTCTGAAGTCTTGCCATTTCTGCGGCAAGCCTGGCCACGTCAAGGATCAGTGTCAGAAGTTTTTGGGCCAGTGTCTGGTATACGGTGATGCTTCCCATGTCGCGAAGGATTGTCGGCATGCGGGTCCGCTGCGGAGGGCACCTGTTGCAGCTCAGCCGTTGCAGCAGCGAGCGTCTGTTCCTGCTGGACGTGGAGCAGCTCTTGTTCCGCAGAGGTAGGCTTTTCAGCAGGCTGTTCCGCCGAGGAGACAGGCTTTTCTGATGACCGCTGCGGAGAGCGAGGCTGTGGACGAGGTTATCGCAGGTAATCCTCGATCTAGATGTTACTTTCCTAGCTGGTTTTGATTGTTAGATTGTGTTGTTTGCTTGAACATGGTTGTTTGCTAGACTAGGGTTTGATTGTTAATTGTTTGTTAGGTGTGGTTTTGGTTTGCACATTTCCTGCCCGAGTCCTCTTTGACTCTGGTGCATCGATGTGCATTATTTCTCGGAACTTCGTGGAGATGCATTCCTTGTCGACGTCCCCTCTTCCCAAGAGTTGGAATATCGTTACAGGGAATTGCGTGGTCTCGGTGCATCGTGGTTGCAATTCTTGCTCTTTGGTGGTCTGTGGACATGAGCTTTTTGCCGATTTCATTGTCCACGACATCATCAACTATGATGCGGTTCTTGGGATGGACTGGCTTGCGAGCTTCTATGCTACGATTGACTGCAGGAGGAAGAAGGTGGTGTTCGAGATTCCCGGACATCCAGTGTTTGAGTTCAGTCATGGTAGCAGTTCGCTTGGTCCTGTCAGATTTCGGGCCAGGCCGGTGGAGGCTGTGGCTATGCAGATGGAGCTGGGGTGGCCAGCTGTGGTGCGTGATTTTGGCGACGTCTTCCCCGAGGAGATGTCTGGTTTGCCGCCTGATCGAGCTCTGGAATTTTCTATCGATCTTGTTCCAGGTGCGCAGCCGATTTCGAAGGCGCCGTATCGTATGGCACCTGCAGAGTTGGAAGAGTTGCGGAAGCAGTTGGATGAGCTTTTGCAGAAGGGTTATATTAATCCTAGCGTGTCTCCGTGGGGAGCACCGGTGTTGCTGGTGAAGAAGAAGGATGGTTCGCGTCGCATGTGCGTGGACTTTCGGGAGTTGAATGCGGTGACCATTAAGAATAAATACCCGTTGCCTCGCATCGATGATATTTTTGATCAGCTTGGAGGTTCGAGGGTGTTTTCTAAATTGGATTTGAGGAGTGGTTACCATCAGTTGAAGGTGAAGAAGGGAGATGTTCCGAAGACAGCGTTCAGGACGAAGTATGGACACTATGAGTTCGTGGTTATGCCTTTCGGCGTAACTAACGCGCCCGCAGTTTTCATGAATCTGATGAACCTGATTTTCTACGAATTTTTGGATAAGTTTGTCGTTATCTTTATTGACGACATTCTGATCTATTCGAAGTCGGAGGAAGAGCATGCCTCGCACTTAAGGACGGTGTTGGAGATTTTGAGGAAGCATCGGTTGTATGCTAAGTTTTCGAAGTGCGAGTTTTGGCTGGATAGAGTTGCTTTTCTCGGGCATGTGGTGACTGGAGATGGTATTTCAGTGGATCCCGAGAAGATTAGGGCCATCAGGGAGTGGCCTGTTCCGTCGTCTGCGTCTGAGATTCGGAGTTTCCTTGGACTTGCTGGTTATTATCGGCGATTCATTAAGGACTTTTCTCGTATTGCTGAGCCGATGACCAGGTTGACGCGGAAGGATGTTGCTTTTGTTTGGTCGGGTGATTGTGAGAGTGCTTTTGGCGTTCTGAAGGAGAGGTTGACGACTGCCCCTATTCTTGTTGTGCCTGATCGCAGCGGTGGATTCGAGATCTTTTGCGATGCTTCTGGCAAGGGTCTCGGTTGTGTGTTGCATCAGCATGGGCGCGTTGTGGCGTATGCGTCTCGTCAGCTTAAGGTTCATGAGAAGAATTACCCGACGCATGATTTGGAGTTGGCTGCCGTTGTGTTTGCTCTTAAGATTTGGAGGCACTTCCTGCTGAGTGAGAAAGTGAAGATTTTCACCGATCACAAAAGCTTGAAGTATATTTTCACTCAGAAGGAGCTCAACATGCGACAACGTCGATGGTTGGAGCTTATGGCGGATTATGAGATTGATTTGCAGTTTCACACTGGCAAGGTGAATGTGGTTCCGGATGCTTTGAGTAGGCTTCCAGCGGTGATGATTTTGACCTCGCAGTGGAGATTGCGGCAGGATTTTTGTGAGTCTGGCGTGGAGATTGTTCTTCCTGGGGAGGCTTCGTCGTTGATGTACATGCAGGTACAGTCGACGATCGTGGATCTGATTAAGGCTGGCCAGGCTGAGGATCCGAAGCTGGTGAAGATTCGGGAGCAGGTGGAAGCCGGTCTGCGGACTGACTTTTTGATTCATGAGGATGGCTCGCTGAGGTTCGGAGCCAGGTTATGTGTGGCAGCTGGGGATATCAGAGAGGAATTGATGGTGGAGGCACACAGTTCGCCGTATTCTGTGCATCCTGGTGGCACCAAGATGTACCAGGATCTTCGTCTGAATTATTGGTGGCATGGTATGAAGAGGAGTGTGGCTCGGAGTGTAGCCAAGTGCTTGGTTTGCCAGCAAGTGAAGGCGGAGCATCAGCGTACGGCCGGGTTGCTACAACCGCTTCCGATTCCGGAGTGGAAATGGCAACACATCACTATGGATTTCGTGACTGGACTACCTCGGAGTCCGAAGCAGAATGACGCGATTTGGGTGATCGTAGATCGATTGACCAAATCTGCGCACTTTATTCCGTTCCGAGTGGGACAGTCCACTGAGGCGCTAGCGAGGAGATATATGGAGGTAAAATTCTTTTTACTCTCCGATTTATTTCCTTTTCCTAGTTTGGATAGTGATGTAACGTGAATCGTGCAGGAGGTTGTGCGACTTCATGGAGTCCCCGTGAGTATCGTGTCGGACAGAGACACGAGGTTCACATCTCAGTTCTGGCAGAGTTTGCAGAAGAGCTTGGGTACGCGTCTGAGTTTCAGCACGGCGTACCATCCGCAGACGGATGGCCAGTCTGAGAGGACGATTCAGATTTTGGAAGACATGCTGAGGGCGTGCATGTTGGATTTCAAGGGTTCGTGGGAGGACCATCTACATTTGGTGGAGTTCTCTTACAACAACAGCTTCCAGGCGAGTATTGGCATGGTGCCTTTCGCCGCTCTTTATGGGAGGAAATGTCGATCGCCATTGAGTTGGGATGACGTTGGTGATCGGGAGTTGTTGGGACCTGAGATGATCGTGGAGGCCGTGGATATCGTCAGGAATATTCGGGAGAGGTTGAGAATTGCTCAGGACCGTTTTAAGCATTGGGCGGATGCTAAACGTCGTCCTTTGGAGTTTCAGCCGGGCGACCATGTGTTCTTGAAGATTTCCCCGAATCGTGGTGTGATTCGTTTCGGGAAGCGTGGGAAGTTGAGCCCGCGATACATTGGACCGTTTGACGTTTTGGAGAGGGTTGGCTAGGTAGCTTATCGCTTGGCCTTGCCGCCATCTTTGGAAGGAGTTCACAATGTTTTCCATGTGTCGCAGCTTCATCGATACATTAGCGATCCGTCTCATGCGGTGGATTTTTCGGAGATTACCGTTCGCCCAGATTTGACGTATGACCAGCATCCAGTGCAGATTCTGGACAGGCGTCAGAAATCGCTTCGGAACAAGATTGTCAATCTTGTGAGGGTGATGTGGCGACACGGCTCACCTGGAGAGTCTACTTGGGAGAATGAGGATGAGATGCGAGAGCGTTTCCCACTTTTGTTTCCGGACTCGTGAGTATTTGGAAATTCCGAGGACGGAATTTTTCTTAAGTTGGGGAGGATGTAACGACTGCTTTTCATATATCTGGATTTATTATAATATAATATATGTTTTGGTGGATTTTCTCCTCTTGTGTGGTTTTCGTCTCCGTAGCTTTCATTTTCGATCGTTTCGTCGTATTTTCTCGTTTCTTCCTTAGGATTGTCAATTTCGAAGTATGCCACTCGTGACGGACTTCATAACGGTCGTATCTAACTATTAGATCAAGCCTAGGAGTCTTAGGAATCGATCCCGGAGCTCCGCGCTCCGTATCGGAACTTTTTGTGCTCATTAGCCGGTATAAGAAGGGGCACCGACCGACTAGATGACGATCCAGTCGGTCGGCAATCCTTCTTGGACCGACTAGTTTGCTTTCTAAATTTCTCAGGAGTTACTGTTTATCGTTAGTCGGTCTAAGAACGTTGGTTGACCGACTAGGTTGCAAACTAGTCGGTCAGCAATGCTTCTTTAACCGACTAACACATCATCTTAATTTTAGTTGAGTTACTGTTTACTCTTAGTCGGTCTAAGAACGTTCATCGACCGACTAGATGCTAAACTAGTCGGTCAGTATTTGTTCATGGACCGACTAACTCTAAATCCTATTTTCGTTCAGGAGTTACTGTTTGCACTTAGTCGGTCTGCGTTGGTCGACCGACCGACTAGTTGCCAAACTAGTCGGTCAGTGGTTGCTCTTTGACCGACTAACCAGTGTTGAAACCCTAATTTCTGGGCAGCCGCCAGCCCAACCTATTTATACCCAACCCAAACATTTTCTTCTTCCTCAACACGACCCAAAACCCTAAAATCTTCCCCTTTGAGCCCCCATCTTCCTCCAAGCTTCATTTCTTCATTCCAAGCCCTAGAATCATCATCCAAACCATCCATCCACTCTATCTACCTCTCATCTTCCCCAAAATCTCACCAAATACATCAAAATCCCCAAATTCCCCAAAACCTTAGTTTCCCCAAACTTCTCCAATCTTCTCCAGATCTGAACCTAGGGTTCCCCGGAGTGTTTCTTCCGTTTCCTCTCGGTAAGAAATCGATCTACCGTTGTTTTCATAACCTATTTATATTTTTATGAAACCCTAATAAATTTCATGTTGTTAGTTGATTGTTCCCCCAAAACAGCGATTTCCACATAGATTGGCATCCGTGTGACGAAGTGGTCGTCATCCCCGGTGCTAGGCAAGTGAAACTTGCCACCTAGGGTTTAGGCCATGTTTTAGGCCATTTGCTTGTTGTAGGCGTAAAAGAGGCTAGGCGACGAAATGATACTCGCCTAGGCGCAAATTGGGGAACTAGCTTGACAACGAAGCTAGTTCCGACATTTAGCATGTTGCACAATTACCATGTCATGTTTACTTTCCATTAACGGTACGCAAATTAAATGTCATGTCATTGCATTCTTTTGGTGATCCCGTGATTGTGTAGCATCGCTACACTACTTGTGTTCCAGGCTCGTGACCAGAAGCGAGCATAATGAGTTGCTAACCCCAACGCTCGATATATTGAATTGTGAACTAAGAAACAAGCTCCCGTGCGGGGCAACCCTGGCTCACTTACTGGGCTCATGTGCAGGGACCCTGGCTTGTTTACGTGTGGGATGGGGTAAGGGTTAAGCGGCCATTCAACTGGGAGTCTGTTTGATCAACAACTGCAGTTGTAAGGCGTAAACTCTGGGGTGGGGTAGTGTTTAGTGCCGATCGGTGTGAATGATGTACCATTCAGCTGAAGGGCGTAAACATCTACAAACAACCGTGAAACGTGATTTGGGTTTAGTGCCGATCGGTGTGAATGATGTACCATTCAGCTGAAGGGCGTAAACACCTACAACAATGTGAATTGATTGAGAATGATAGTAGCTTGGCTACTCTTGTCTTGTCTTGCCTTGTCCCGATAATTGTTCTCTTGTACAAATTGTCTTGCCATGTCTTGTTTGTGCACTCATGTTATAACTGCCATGTCATGCATACTAAACTGCTAGGTTGCTAGTTGCCTTACTTTCAGTTTCCTTGCCCAAGTCTTTTAGACTTGCTGACATGTGCCCCTTTACTCTTTTGGGTGACACATGTTAGATCCTGAGCCTGAGTACCTTGTTGAGGACGAGGTGTTTGTTGACGCCGAGCCCGAGCTTGTGTTTGACGGGGAGTACGTGGACACTGGGGACCAGTCCTAGTGTCTTTGTTGTGTTTTACTTTTGTTAGACAGTTGTTCTGTTATCGGTGCGTAGCACCTATACCTTGTTTTGTCGTTGTTGCTTTTGTTGGCCTTGTTCTGGGCCTTTAGACTCTTTCTTTTAGCCTGGTGGCTTTTCTGGATGTTGAACTTATTTTCTTGTTGGACGATGTATGAGATGTGAGATTTTATTTCAGTCTCTCCTTGTGTTATTAATTGTTATTCTGTTGTGGTTACAGGGGCCTGCTTATGTATTATTGACGCTTATCGGGTTTGGGGCTTCATAGCTCCACTCCCGTGCGGACCTTTTCACATCTCGCCTCCATTTTAGGGAAGCGGGTCGTGACAGTTTCCTTTAAACCCACTTGTAGCAACCCTACAAGTGTAATTAAACAACAATCGATGTCATTGACTCCCACAACTTGGGATCAAGCAAACACACTCTTACAACCCGAGAGTGAAATTGAAATACGAGATAATGAAATTCGAAATGAAAAACACTTACAAACACCTATGCCTTGAAGTAGAACTTGAAGGAGCAAGTGTGTGTGTGTTGATGTCTCTTCCAAGATGAGAGAAAGCCCTTGTACTTGTCTTCACCAAAGCTTGAAGCTCAGATTTGGTTTAAGTGGGAAGACAAAATTGTAGTTGAGATTTCTAGGGCTTGAGACTTGAGGAAGAGAGAACTTCAGTGATTGAGCTTAGGAATGAATGCGAAGTGTTCAAGAAGTCTCCAATGGAACAGTAAGAGACCCTTTTATAAGTTCTCTAAACCCCTCAAGCAAAATACCCAAAACCCCCTTTGAAATCCGCCTGGAAAAAGCCAACGAATAAAAAATACACAGCAGATAGTCGACTGATGAAGACCTCACAGTCGCCTGCTGTACTGTGTCAGAGAGTAGGTGAAAATTCAAACGGTAACTTACCACGTAGGACAGTCGACTGATGAAGGTCAGACATGGTCTAACCAACAGGCGATTGAGAACCCTTCTACAGATGTCCTAAGAGCGTAAGTGGTGAAAACTCGGGAAATCTTGGGTGGACAGGACATGCGACTGTATAAGTATATACAGTCGACTGTGCCATGGGCAGGCGCTTGTAAAACCTTCTTACATCGCCTGTAGAAGCAAGTGCGAAAAATGTCAAAACTTGGGAAGTTTGACAAGTTGGGACATGTGACTGTAGAAGCATGTACATGAGACTGTGCCATGGGCAGACGCTTGTAAATTCTTCTTACATCGAGTGCAGACGCAAGTGCGAAAGTTGACAAAACTTTGGAAGTCTGAGCTATGATAGACAGTCGACTGTTTAATGAGTCAGACTCCGGACAGGCGCCTGTACATAGTACATCAGTCGATTGAAAGTATTAATAGCAGAAAGTACAGAAGAGTAAGTGAAATGGTATGTGCATAACAGGCGACTGGAGAATAAATCTCAGGTGCCTGTATGGAGACATGCGCTTGTAAATCGTTCAGCAGTCGCCTGTATGAACTCCAAACTGCACATGCTTGAGAATTAAGAATTGGAGGCCAGGAATAGAGTTCTAATGCTTTCCTAAGATAGAATGAAAGATGTGTGTGTACTCCAACATAATTCTACTTCTAAGCTACATTATAGAAAGAAAGAAGAAGAGAATAAAAAATACATTTGTTTTGCATCTCTTCTTTTTATTGGAAGATCTAGAAGTCTTCTTGAAGCTACAATCTTCATCTTTGATCATCCAATCCACTTTACAAGCTTTGATTGATCCTTGAGTGACATTCATTGCTAATTGATCTTCATGATATGCTTAGGCAACGGATTAACTGCAAGTAGGGGATTAGTCACAAGTATTTATGTTTGCTTATCATCAAAACCAAGTAGGGAGAAGTCCAATACTCAACACTCATATAAGGCTGTCTGTGCTAACTGTTGAAGAACCCGATGACTGTAAAATGAATAAGCAAAAGACTTCATGAATAAGAAACAAGATATCTCTTGTTGCTATCAAACATCTAAACAGATGGACGAATATACAGAATAAATAAACATGAGCTTGTATTTTGATTCATGGGATGAAGCTTTAATTTATATAACACACAAACATGCTTGTGTGTTTCCTTATTACTTCATGTGGCAACAAAATGCCCTAGCAAAGATCCACTGCTGTTCTAATCCTAATGACAGATTGACAGGCTCCTTGACTACAAAATGCAACACAAATGCTGAATTCACAATTCATGCCAGCGGATAACAAACCGAATGGAAAAGCATTTAACAACTTTATTGCCCAAAAGTGAACATCGAAAAAGCAAATGATAATCATTGTGCAATATCATAGCAAAATAAATTCATGGATATACATATTTCTTTCAACCCTATCGGACGGCCCAAATTTTTATCGGGTCGTGTCTATGCCGCACCGAAATGGCCCGAAGACTTAAATGACCGGGCCGACCCGGTCATTTAAGAAAACCAGATCGGACCAACCCGATCCGAAAAGACCCAACGGATTCGAATTGCCAACCCTAACCGCACGCCTGTAATTTTTTTTGTCAAACTCGTCAATATATGGTCCGTGTCAAGACTGTGTGTATAGCAAGATACTCCCGACTAGCAGCGTCCGAAAGCTACCCATTCTTACCAAAATGTCCACCGAAATCCACCGTAAATTCCAGTTCGTAGCCCACTTGTCCGAAGAGTGAAGACCACGCGGAGTTCTCACGCTTAAAGTTACGGAAGAACTTTTCCATTTCTCGTCCTTTCGAGATTCTCTTGATCGATCGCGATAAAAGCCTCCTAATTTGGTGCCGGGCGCGAGAATTCCGTTGATGGCGTCGTCGGCGAGGCTGATGCCATCGACCTCGACGGCGGTGAACTCGGATCTCGGGCACAAACCCCCGAGTTATTCGCTGGATCCGTCCGCTTCCTCTAAGAGCCATGGATCGATGGTGGACGATCTCATTCGAAACATGTACGAGTCGTCGGAGAGCGGCGGAGATCCGAAGGGTTATGGCGGAGGCAAGACCGTCGATGAGGTTTGGAAGGAGATCTCCGGCCGAGTGTTGGAAGGCGGCGGCTGCGGTGGCGGCGATGGATCGGGGTTCAACACCGATATAACGCTGGAGGAGTACTTGACTAAGGAGGAGGTTAGGCTTCCGGCGGGGTTTGGGGTGGATAGCGCGGCGATGAGTCAGCACCAGGGGCAGGTGGCGGTTGAGAATCAGAGTCAGGTGTTAGGGTTTGGGAATGGAGTTGAGAGTGGGGGAAGGGGAAGAGGGAGGAAGAGGCCGGTACTTGATCCCGTTGATCGAGCGGCGATGCAGAGGCAGAAGAGGATGATTAAGAATCGGGAGTCGGCAGCGAGATCGAGGGAGAGGAAGCAGGTATCTGTTTTTTCGTCTTGGATGTGCTTGTGGGTTACAAGCTATTAATTTGATGGTAAATTAAATTGTATTTTTAATTGATTTTGTTGCAGGCTTATACGGTGGAGCTTGAGTCTTTAGTGACGCAGCTGGAGGAAGAGAATGCTAGGCTTCTGAAGGAGCAGGTACTGAATAATTTTTTCCTATAGCGCGGTTAATGCTTATATATCTAGTTAGTTTTCCATTCTTCGATGAAGAATGCTAAACCAGTTACACTGAAGAAAATGGGACTGTGTTTATTTTTTTTGCCTTGCATGCTAGTTTTGACTTGATCGCTTATTTGTTGGAAAATTCTTGGGCAATTTCCATTTAAAATTTTAATATTTTTAACATAACCAAACAGGTTTTAAATTGAACTATTGGATGCAAAATCGTTAGTTCTAGATGAACATTATGGTGTAGAACTTTTCAATAATCCCTCCACTTCTCAGGGGAAGTTTAAAGGTGGGAAAAGTTATATAGGTGCTGTGCTCTTGTATTTGAGCCTAATTCCTAGCTTAATTTCTACTTTTTTCTTGTGATGGTAAAAATGGATAAACCCATCTCCTCCGAAGGGATGATGAAATTTCTTGTATGTTCTCAGTCTTCATGCCTTGAACCTGTGAGCTGTTCACAGTCAAGCTTTCTTGTCAGCTTGCTCCCAGATAACTATGCTAGTTGCATGTAAAATTGATGATTGATTTATGTCATGAATTGCAGGATGAGCTCCACAAACAAAGGCTTAAACAGGTAAGCATTTTGCACAAGCATTTAAAAATTACTTAGATTTTCTACCGAATTCCTTTTCTTTAGACAGATGGTATTAGCAAATTTCTAGTTTTTGTTATTGATTGTATACTTTATGGTTCCTTGACCAAACATCATTCAACGAGTGATATCCTATACACCTTTGTTATGAAATTTTTTATATCATCACCGCATATGCTATTTCCTTCCTCTTGTGTATTGATTCTGTGTGTCCCTGTCTAATTTTAATAGATAATTAACGTATTTGTGACCTTCTATGCTACTCTAAAATATCATGTGAGATTGTGATCCTAAGATATTTATTTTGAATTGCATTTCACTAAGTCTTTATGACTAATTAGATAGTTTTACAGTTTTGGCATTATTATACTGCTAATAATTTATCAACATCTTGACTAATTTAAGACAACTTCCCAATGTCCGAGGCATCATGTCAAAAACAAATGAACTTTTCTTTTATTAATGTTGACATGACCATATAGTTGAACATTAATGTTTAAATGGTCTTCTTTGTTTAAACTCATGATAATAAATGTAAATACCCTTCAATTGCCAAGTTATGGGTCAAACAATCAATAATTAGTTTTACTACTTACAGGCAGTTTGCTTGAAGAAATTTCATGAACTTTGTAAAGAAAGAAGGGCCTATAGTAGAGGCAACTTCTAAAATGACATCATAAAAAAGAACTTAGTTTTGCTACTTATACTCAATCTGCTTGCAGAATTTTCATTGACTTTTTGAAACCTAGAAGAGCCTATTTGGCGAGGCAACTTTTGAATTGACGTCGTAAACAATATAGGAGGATTTTGTTAGAGACCTAGATCATACTAGACCTCTAACACTAGTCCATTTGTTAGAGACAGTCCATATTAGGTCTCTAACACTAGCCTTGTTAAGGACCCATCCCATACTAGGCTTATAACACTGAGCTCACACCTTAATTGTTAAGTATTAGTTAGCATCCAACCCAAAACTAATTGGTATTAGGTGGAGAGGCTCTCTAATACTTAAACATTTATTTTCTTATCCGATGTGGGATTAAGTGGGATCGTAACATACCATCATGCTTCCGACAATCGTCGTCCACGGCGGCCCATTATGGGGTGTCTAAGTGACACACTCTGGCTTTAACTGGTCACCCCTCTTAGGTTACTCATTTTCTAGGTCGTCCCTTCTACAACGTTGGTTGTAGCAAGAGCTTGCTCTGATACCATTTGTTAGAGACTCAGCCCATACTAAGCCTACACTAGACCATTTGTTAGAGACCCATCTCAAACTAGGCCTCTAAGACTAGCATTGCTAAGGATCTCATCTCATAATCGGCCTATAACACTGGGCTCACACTCCAATTGTTAAGTATTAGCTTGCATCTAACCCAAAACCAATTGGTATTAGATGGAGAGACACTCTAATACTTAAACATTTCTTTTCTTTTTTTCTTGTCCGATGTGGGACTAAGTGGGACCGTAATAATTTTCTTGATATGGCACTAGATCCATAGTGCAGACCACTTTGACCTCTTATTGGTCCTACTTGATAGCTCATGTGCCTTTTTTTTCCAAATTAGACTGATGTTGCTAAACAGTGAAAGTATGGACCTTAATAAATGATTTTGATCACTTGGTAACTTCTAGATGGAATTGATTGACTTAAGTTGGAACTGTTTCACACAGACATGAAAATTTTGTATGTGTAATGGTGCATACAAAATACTCCCGCTGCCACTGTTCTTGTCTCAAATGATGCAGATCAACTGATATAAAAATAGCTGTCTAGGGAAAAATGTCTGGCCAGAATGTTGGCTTTCTCAATCAAAATATATTTGAATCAACTTGATCTTCACCTACAGGGCATCAAAGACCGTTATCTCCTGCCAAGTAACCCTCAATTTTCTGCCATACTTGCATCGAACTAACATTTGATATTGCAAACAAGTTTGCTCCTACAATAAGCCAACAGTTTAAAATTATATCTATAACTCTAAGTACAGAAATCCTATTACATATCATTATTAAACTCATTAATAAGTTATTAGTAATTTGTCACGTGCATACTTTTCTTTTCCATCTCTCCTTGCTAGGAGTCTTCTAGATGTGAAACTCTAGATTAACTGTTGTTTTAAGTCAGATTAATCAAGACTTTCTTGAAAATGCACTCTAATTTTGTAGGTTCAAAAGATCATGATCATGGTAAGTGGTACTGGTACTGTTTCTTGCCATCTTATGTCACCATTGCTTCGCCGGTTAATTAAATGGTTCTCGTCTTATGATATGCCACTGTTACAACTTGGGTTAGTCAAATGATTCTCATTTTATGATATGCCCCAGTTACATCTCAGATTAATCAAAGATTCTCATCTTAGGACATTCGAAGGAGTGTGGATATTGTTTGGACCCTTGTGGGTTTGAGCAGATGATACTTCTTATCATTCGAGATGAACACTGCTGTTAATGGGATTGCTCCATATTGCACCGCTTGTAGGTAGTTACCTACAATGCCATTATAGACATCATATATCCTTGTTCAAATATATTGTTATCTTCTTCATCCTCACTTCATTTCTCCTTCATATTTCTAACTTGTTGCTTCACTATTGTAACTCTCCTTTCCTATTCGATATCAAAGCCTAAATCTCACAAGAGTAGCTTTTACTTCGAAGAAAAAAATCTAAACCTCCCAGAGCCATGGTTTCTTCCACAATATTCAACATGCCTTCCTAATTCCCTTAACCCCATATAAATAATAATATGACAATAACAAAATTACATAAAAACCCATAAACTCTGAAAATTACGAAAGACCTCCTAAAACTGAAAATTACGAAAATGCCCCTGATGTGCTAAAATGCAGAACACATTACTTCGCTTTCCGAAGAAACATTGTCCTCAAGGTGGTGCATGAAACTCATGGACAAGCTACTCTAAATTGAGGTGCTCATCCCCTTCCGACTTTTCCTTGTCAAACACCTTGCCCTCTTTCTCCTCGACCGTCAATATTTGGAGAGCATGATCCCAGCAACGATGTTTCGATCCGAACTGCTCGCCACATTTGAAGCACAAACCTTTGGTGTGCATGTCTTTAATCCCCGTCTGTGTAAGCCGCTTGATCCTGATGTATGCTGAAAGCTCACTATTCTTCTCTTGGCTGGCCTTCCCTCCTTGCGATACCTTCTCCCCTGTTGCTACATAGCTGCGAAAAGTGGGTCCGTCACAGGCCCCCTTGCCCCGCCCCTCCCCTGTGACCCGATAATCTATTTGAGCCAGCTCCATTGTGTCCAGTAGCTCTCTAGGTATATGTATGCGTAGTTTTGTTCGCATGCTTAGTTTGATACTCTTCATGAAACATCCCTCTAAAGGCCCTCCTGACACTCCCCAAACGCGACCTGCCAGCATCTCAAATCTTTTGATATACTTCATGACCGTCCCTTCATATCTTAGTGTGTAGAGCTGTTCATAATGGTCTCTCCACTGGGTCTCACAGAATCGGTCTAGAAGGCAATCTGACGCTGTTGCTCTCTCCATCGGTACCAAAATATTGTTTCTACCTCTAAACATATTCCCACTGCCTTCAGCTTATCCGCTTCAGTAAGGCGCGTTACGTCAAAGTATCTTTTTGCCATGTAGATCCACCCATCCAGATCTTCTTCCTTAAATATTGTCATCTTTAACTTCCTGATCTTGTCATCAATCCCAAGTCTCTCCTGGCCGCTTGCCCACCTATACGTTCATAGTAAGGTGATGATGATTGTCGCGATGTACCTTCCTATGTCGCCCATAGCCCCTCCACTGGCCGTTGTCTCTGCCTCCATCCTCGCCCCAAATTCCAATCATCCTCGTTCTAACCGTAGACGTCCTCCTCAAAGCCTGGGACCTCATCATAATCCTCCTGAAACTCCTCGTATGCCGGGAGTACCCGGCATCGTTACCTCTCTGCCACAAACCGGGGCCTACGAACCTCCTGGCGCTCTTCCACGTCATCCTCCGATTCCTAAAGCAACCCAAATTTATCGTCAAAGTCTCCGCGGGTCCCTGTAAGTCGCGGGACCCATGACGAACTGTTCGTAGCTTGGCGGGCCTCTGGCTGGCCGTCGGGGGTCCACAAAGGGCCTGGTAGCCCTACGAGCCCCTGCAAGTCCCCGGCAGGCCTGTGTGGAACCTGCATGGCATTGGCGGCCCTGCACGGCCCTTATAGGGCCCTGGCGGCCCAACAGCTGCACTGCATGTCATTGGTTGCCCTGCAGGTACGCTGTAGGGTTCTGTAGGGCACCGCGAGGCCCCCAGTGAGGGTGGATAGGGTCCCCGTCCTCCTTGGTGTCTTATTCTTCTTCGGTATCCAAATCAGTATCGGATAGAAGTTCTTCGCGAAATTCTGTTAGGATCCAAGATAAAAAGACAATTTTAATAGATAAAAAGTAGCCAAACACGACAATTGAGCGCAAAAAGAGGCGCGCTCTCCTCCTAAGACGCCTAAGAGGACGTCCGCACTCGTTTAATCTAAGAACTACTCCTAATGACGCTCAATAGAAAATATCCAATATCAAGCATGCATACAAATGACGGCTAGCCCTAGTTTAAATAGAAAATAAGAAAACCCTCTTTGCTGTGTGCAAAGTAATTTCTCCATGACTTGCTGTGCGTAAAGTAATTTCTCCATGACTTGTTGTGCGTAAAGTAATTCCCTCCTCTCTTTAGCCGCCCACGGATCTAACATTCCTCCGCCACTGAAAATCCATCTTGTCCTCAAGGTGGTGCATGAAGTGTGCGTGCCATCCATTCCACATATTGCATATCTCCTCCCGGATCAAAAGGATGAAAATGATCTCCACCGCTTTCACTGCCGTTCTGAAGAAATCCAGATCTGAAAGGTTTAGATCTGGATTTGAAAATTTCAGATCTGAGACTTTCAGATCTGGATCTGAACCTTTCAGATCTGGATCTGTAACTTTCAGATCTGGATCTGAGAATTTTAGATCTGGATCTGAAAATTTCAAATCTGAGAATTTCAGATCTGGATCCGAGAATTTCAGATCTGTATCTGAAAGATCTGAATATGAGAATTTCAGATCTGGATCTGAGAATTTCAGATCTGAATCTGAGAATTTCTGATCTGGATTTGAAAATTTCAGATCTGAGACTTTCAGATTTGGATCTGAGAATTTCAGATCTGGATCTGAAAGATCTCGATCTGAGAATTTCAGAGCTGGATCTGAGAATTTCAGATCTGGAATTTTCAGATCTGGGCCTTTCTAGTCCAAAGATGTCGTCTTTGACGTCGATTTAGGGTTTCCTTCACCTTGTGTAATAGCCGTCAAGAGGGAGAAGATCTTTGCAAATTGTTCGTCGCGCTTCGCTTGATTTGCTGTTAATTGGTCGATAGATGTCGTCAATTTCTTTACGGTCTCCTCGTTCCTCGTCAACGATCTCTTTATCCCCTCGATCTTCCCGTTGAACTTCTCCTCCAGAGCTTCAATTTTTTTTGTGGTAGCCACCTCCATGGATGCCAAGATCGTCGCTCTAATACCAAAATGTTAGGATCCAAGATAAAAAGACAATTTTTATAGATAAAAAGTAGCCAAACATTATAATTGAGCGCAAAAAGAGGTGTGCTCTCCTCTCAAGACGCCGAAGAGGACGTCCACACTCGTTTACTCTAAGATCTACACCTAAGGACGCTCAGTAGAAAATATCCAATATCAAGCATGTATACAAATGACGGCTAGCCCTAGTTTAAATAGAAAATAAGAAAACCCTCCTTGCTGTGCGCAAAGTAATTTCTCCATGGCTTGCTGTGCGCAAAGTAATTTCTCCATGACTTGTTGTGCGCAAAGTAATTTCCTCTCCTCTTTAGCCGCTCACGGATCTAACAAATTCCTCGGCTATTCCTTCTACTTCTCCAAAACTTTTGCCTTCTGCCATATATTTGGTTGGCTGTCTAGATCTGAACCTTTTGCTACCTGAATTTCAAATCGGATTATGTGTCACATAAAATTTTACAGTTGAGCCTCCATCCTTGCGTCCGTTGCCTTGGAGACCGCTTCGATTGTCGCCCAAAACTCAGATCTAAACTCAGATTTGAGTTCCTCCATGGATGTCTTCAAATCGTTGATTTCGCAGTATTTTTCCTCCAAAGCTTCGTACTTCTCATTCGATCTTACTGTTGCCATGTAGATCATGCCGCTCTGATACAAATTTGATACGAACGGAATCTAAATTTGGGATAAAAATATGAATTTAGTGGATTTTGGGGAAATATGGGATTTTAGGGTTAGGAAGATGGATTTTGGAGGAAAGGTGGAATTTTTATTAAAAGAAGCTGAAAATAAAATAAGATAAGATACAAGGGATATTTGAGTCCTTTCGAGAGTCTCTCTCTCCTAACTTTGGATTCGAGATCAAAGCTTAAATCTCTTAAGACCAGATTTTACCTTCGAAGGAAAAGTCTAAATCTGGCAGATGTATGGTTTCTTCTACAATATTCACCATGCCTCCCTAATTCCCCTAACCCTTATATAAATAATAATTTGAAAATAAAAAATTACGGAAAAAAATCCCTAAACTCTGAAAATCACGAAAAGATCCCTTTAAAAACTAAAAATGCAGGATGCATGAGGACGCTCTTAGGGAGATGCTTTGGTAAAATTATCAGGATGGTTAGGAACTAGAATCATGACCGATTTTTTATCTTCTATTTGGCAATGGCCAAATGACAGAAAACGGAAGAAAACGGAAGCAGACAGGTTAAATTTCTAGATTTAGGATTTGATTGTGGGGAATTTGAAATTTTGGGAAAGAAATATGTAGATAAGATAAAGATTTGGGCTTCGCATCTAGGCAGATCATTTACTCACCGTAGGTAAATCACATGCAAAGAGATTCTCAAAATCTTCACACAAGATGAATTTTCACAAATTATTTTATCATTTTATTCTTCGTCATCCTTCAAAATAGTTGAAGTATTGATATATATTCATAAAAAAGGAAACAAAGTCCTCTCTGAACTTATACTTAGATTTTTAATATGATTCAAACTCTAATATAATATAACATAAATGACCCTCTTTCAAAAGAAGACTCAAAAGAATTAAAAGTGACACTAAAAGGATTTAAATACAAAAGGACTCAAAAAAATCTAAATCGACTCAACTCTTAAAGAAAATTCCATTTAAATTCTAATTTCTTTTCTTCTTTGATCCCTATTCCTATTTGGAGTATGATTGCTCTAATTTACCAAAAAATTGCATGAGTTTCATATTCGTTCTACATCAGAGTTTTCTTGGTCAGAGAAAATTCGACCTCGAGTTTTAAAATAATGTAATATGAAGAAACTCGGGTCATCGTGTCAAGAGTAACACTCTAGCGGTGGCAATGACGAATATAAGAAACGATGTAATACATGTTGGTTTGTAAGTAGTGGATAAACTGGAATAATAAAGTTTATGTGCTTTACCTTAGATTTAATAAAGTGGGCCGAATGATGTCTCAAATGTGAACTTTGCTTGACATATTGATTCGGAATATCTCTGATTGTATATCCAACTGTAGCCTTATCTTCGGCTCGGGCTCGGGCTCGGGCTCGGGCTTAGGATCTAACTCAAATTATGTCGTTAGCACTAAGTTTGGCTCATGCTCATGCTTGATCTTAGGGTTGAACTCAGACATATGTCCAATCTTGGGCTCAGATATGGACTTTTAGACTTGTTCTCAGACAAGGACATAAGCTCAAGCTCAGGCTTGAACTGCTGGGGCTTAGGTTCAAGCCTTGATTTTGCTTTTAATTCTAATCCCGTAAGCACAACTTTTAATTAGGGTGCTATGAGCTCGGAATCAAACTGTGACACAGTTCGGGCTCAAACATATGTTGTAGTTCTGGATCGTGCTATTACTTGTATAATTCAACCCAAATACGAGTCTTCAAGAAACTTGTTGCACTCCTCACGAAGCTTGTTATCCTCACGAAGGTCTATTTGTGGTTCTCTTTTAAAATTTTAATTTGATGATGGTTGAGACAAATGGTGGCATTGAACGTGAATGGAACATCATGACATCTTCTTACCGAACAATGAACTATACGACAAACAAAGTATCAATCATTGAGGAGTACTCATTTGTTTCCAAGAGAGGATGTTAGTGTGATTACTTAATCATGCTTCATCTTTTAGCATGATTCTTGCATAGATAGATAGATAGATAGATAGATAGATAGATAGATATATGTATGTATGTACACACACACACACACACACACACACACACACACACACACACACACACACACGTTTGTCAATGACACGAGAACAAATCATACAGACCTTCTGTTAATCTTCATATTCACTTGGATGATGACTAAATCTCTCATTAAAGCCCTAAAAACTATATATAGTTATAAACTGTCTAACTTACAAAAAGTATAATGATATTTTAAGAAAAGGCAATGGTATCTTACCATAATAAGGCTTATGATATGAACAAAACTGAATAAAATATGCTTAAAGAAAATCATGCATCAAAATAGGCCTAAAATACTTTAAAATATATTAAAATATTGCAATGGCTAGATCTGGCTCGAATCTGGCTTTAAATTGCTCATAAATCAGACTTAAACAACTTCAAAGCCATAAATGCACTTTGGTTCGGTATGAGTTGACTGAGTTGGCTCGGTTAATTGAAGTTGACTTGGTCAACTTAGTTTTTGCATGGTCAAACTAAGTTGGGTCGTTGAAGGCAATTTAGATCAGGATAGGGCTGGTTTGTATCCCTGATTTGATTCTGTTTAGGTCTGAGCCAGTTTTGAAGCCATGTAGCAGATCTCGAAGAAGGATATGATACCGTCATCAACATGATTGGTAGGCGATGATAGCCACGGAAGTTACGAATATTTCAGATGTTGGTGATGATGACGTGGCTAAAAATCTGACGAGCTGCAGTTGCAAGAGATCACATCGACAAAAGAGATTGTGGAGGATGGAGTTGTTAGTAGAGATGAATGACAAAGTAGCAAATCTGACAATGACGAAGTTAGTAGTGGCGTCATATGATGATATCGGCAGCAAAGGAAGTCAACAGAGTTGGCAGGCTTTGGAGACGACAATAAATTTGACTAATGAGACTGAGCAGATAGTGGTTGTGCTGGGCAAATCGGTTGATGGGAGTAAGGTTTGGTGATGTTGTTGATGATGACAACTTTGTTAATGGAGTCGACCATGATGATGATGCAGATGTAAGGCTGATCAAGAAGGGGCGACGGCTCATGTTAGTGTTTCTATTTTTGGATTCTTTTTTTTCAGTAGACTTTTTTTTGTATAAATTGGAACTGAACAAAAAATTGTTGTAAAATGAAACTTTTTTTTTGACTAAATAAAGATGAATAAACCTAAATATTCTAATCTAAAGAAAAGAATATGATGATGAATGTGAATATAAATTTTAGATCAAATACCAATTGATGAGGAACGAAACCGGAATGGTTAAATATCTAGCTTTAGGGTTTAAGGTGGGGAATTTGGGGGTTTGAAAAAGAAATAGATAATGAATAAGATAAAGATTCAGGTTTCACACCTATGCAGATCGCTCACTCATTCTAGGCAAATCACATACAAAGAGATTCTCAAAATCAAATAATCGCTAATTATTTTCTTAATTCATTCTTCATGATCCTCCAAAAATACTAAATTATAAACCCATATTTATAGAAAAAGAAACAAAGTCATATCTAGAAAATGTCTAGACTCATATTTGGACTCTTAACATGTATGAAACTATAAAGTAAATTATAATAACGATCCTTCATTGAAAAGAAACCCAAAAAAGATATAAAAGAAAAACAACAGGATGACTTGAGTACAGAAAGATTTAAAAAAAAATACTAAATCGACTCAAACTTCTAAAGAAAATTCTATTCACATCTAATTTCTTTCCTTCTTCGATTACTAGCCCTCTTTGGAGTAGGAATTGCTCCAATTTCCAAAAGAGTTTGCTCATGCTTCGTATTCGTTTCATGTCACCAGACCTTTGGTTTGTTGATTTGTCATCTGTTCTGTCACCAGAGTCCTTGGTGAATATCACTTGAAATCTTTATAACGAATGTTACCCCCACTCCCATATCCTGTCAGAGGTTACTCACTTCAGATCATTGACACATTGGTAAACCCTTAGGGTCATCATGTCAGAGGTTACTCCACTCTTAGGGCGATGCTTTGGTAAACTTATCCGAATGGAATGAAGCCATAATGGAACAAAACTAGAATGGCTTTCATGACTAATCTTTTATCTTCTGTTCGGTCGTTGCGGTACCGTTGATTTGCTGATATGTCACTCTACGGGGGTCCCTTTGTGAATATTACTTGAAATCTTTATGACGGGTGTTACCTCCACTTCCTTTCACATCCTGTCAGAGGTTCCTCACTTATGATCATTGACATATTGGTAAGGGAATCGAAAGGGTGGTGATTGGTATAGGGATTGGTCATGAGTGTTGGTGGTGGATTAGTATAATTTTTACGTGGCAGTTTGGCAAAAAGTGATAATGGGAAAAACATTATGGCTGAGCTCAAGTTATTTCATTAGAAAATAAAAAACTGGGACTTACCTATTTAATTGAGAGTGTATACAGATGCATAAAGCAATCAAAACCTGGTTGTTGAACCTGAATGTCAGACGAAGACAATGCAGACATGTTGGATGATGAAAAACACTACAAGATCTTGGTAGGGCTAATCATTTTCTTAAATAGTTGTTGGCTGCACAATTGAAATGAATGATCAAAAGTGGTTAATTAAAAGGTGTCCGGGAGGAACAAATGAAGTATTTCTTTGATACGAGATAATGAAAAACCTTACCAAATTAGATGATATGTTAATTTTCTCGATTATTGGAAGTTTGGAAGTAACTACTAAACAATGCCGTCAAAGATGACAGTAAACACAACGAGAAATATATAGCGTGAAGTGCAATAGAGATTATGAGGAAGTGATGTCCAAGCACAAATTTCAAGCAAGTTCTGTATGGTTTTGTTTCCAACTGCAACTTAGCATACCCAAATCCCTTTGAAGGCCTGTATTGGCATGCATGAATAAATCATCAGCCAATCTATATTAACGCTGATAGTAGCTTTGAGGAGTTGATAGAGAAATTGCTTGTAGGGATTTATCTCCTAAGTCTTGGGTCAGAATCTTTCTTAAGAAACATTATAGTAGAAAGGCATCTGTAGGGGATCATGATATCCACGCGTGCTTGCGCACTAGCCATTAAGCACATGCAACACACGTGCAATTTTAACAAATAACAACATAATAATATCTTCAACATTAATATAAATATGTCATTTACAATAATACCAACAATAAGAATAATATAATTATATATATTGTACATTTCATAGCTTTTGTATTTAACAACAAATATTGAACACCATTTTGAATTTGCACTGATTATTGCTTGTGGTTATACTACAAAGGTTAATAACCTAATAATGTTGACGACAATTTAAATATAATCAACATATTCTTAATTAACTAATCCTAAGTAAACAAAGATATTCTTAGAAAATAGAGAAAAACCTAACCAAAAAAGATTTGTTACTATAACCAATTTAAAAAGTTATATTAGATTGACTTCTTAATTATTAGTAATTTTTAATTAAAAAATTCATATATAGTTTTTAGTAAAATACTTATAATTTAATTGGTTTTCTAATCAAATTAGAATTCATAGATAATTACTTGCTTTTGATCAAACATCTATATTACAATTGAGGGAATATTTTGAACTTATCCTATGTGGCAGTGTCATGTCAAGTTTTGGGGGGAAATTTCTTGGATTGAATGGAAATTTGTTGGGAATACACAAAAGCATTGAAACTTTTTTTTTGAAAACTTATTTGTTGGGGGGAACAAAAGGGAGGGAAACCAACTCATTTAATATTAGTTATGAAAAACAATTTATTTGTTCGGGGGAACAAAAGTGAAGGGAAACCAACTCATTTAATATTAGTTATGAAATAAAATGTTCTGCACACACACAATCTCATTTTGGGAATGAACACGAGCTGTGGGCGAATGAACGTGGGAGATGCTGCCAACTCATTGGTCAGCGTTGCAAAACCCTGTAAAATTTCAATCCCATCTGCTGATATTTCATGAGAAACTAAATTTTTGGGAACTACAATTTTGAAGGGACCTAATAATTATTAAGCTTTAATTATTGATGTTTGTTTGAAATTAGTGGGTCCAAAATTTTTAAATGAACAGTGCCCCAAGGGCACGTGTTATATGTATAAGGCCCGCGCCGAAGGCGCCCGCGCCAAAATTGTGGTTTTACGTCGAATTTGTTCTGCGCCGAAGGCACCCACGTCGAATTTGTTGTTCTGTGTCGAAGGCGCATGCGCTGAATTTGTTGTTCCGCACCGAAGGCGCCCGTGCCGCTAAATAATTTTAAGCTAATTTTTTGTTCTTTTAAGTTTTGGCTGTGAAAATAATTTTTCAGGGAACAAAGATTTCGCGAGAGAAAATCTTAAATCAACCGTGCCCGCGGTCACGTGTTATGACTACTTCTTAATTGTAATTAGATTGTTGTTTGATGGGGTTTTGAATGAAATACGAATCAATAATTTAGTAATCCGTATTAATCAAATAAGATATCTTAATTAAATTATAATTTAAAGTCATTTTCTACCAAATACTTTAAAATAAATAGTTCAAATTAGATCCAAAAAGAAGAAAATAAGGCCAAAAGAAAGAAGGAAATTGAAAAAAGGTTTAATTTTAGAACGACCCGAACTAATGGTGGCAAAATGAATCCGAACCGAACCGAACCTGGCCTCTTTAACCAGGTATGGGATAGATGCCTAATTGGGTCGGGTTGCATCTAGATCGACCTGGCCGACCCAGAAAAATCCGGGTCGGGAGCATGTTTGACCTGCCAACTCGAGTTTACCCGGCTTTCATATTATATATATAATTACCTTCAAAACCTAGATGTTATGTTGATAATTTGGTTATAAGCTTGATGCTTGGTGCGTAATCCATATTCATCAAATAAGATATCTGATACGAACCGCTTGCCGTTTGGATCAAATCAGCGATTAATTGATCAAAACAGCGATTTAAAGGTGGAAAAAATGGAAAATAGTGGAAGAACAATTAGAAATTGAGAACTTGATAAAGATTCTTCGAGACGAATCAATCTCCTAGCTTTTATTGAACGCCTAAAAGCCTAAACAGCATCAAATTGATAACTAGATTGTTCGAAGACAAATCAAGCATACCCTCCTAATGACGGCTAGCCCTAATTTATAAAGGGAAATGGGGATTTGCTAATTTGGTCTGACTAGACCAAAATACCCCTGAATTGACTAACGCTAATTCCGGCCCCCACGTCTCCTCCTGCGCACGTAAACAATCGTGGGCTCCCCGCTAGCTGCTACCCCCGCGCGTGTGCCCGGCTCAAGTGGCGCGTCCGCATCAATACTCCCCCCTAAAAGAGCCACCTTGTCCTCAAGGTGGAGATATGGCTTTGAAGGCCCCCGAGGGAAAACAGAGGCTAGGGTCACCCGTCAGAACCATCGTGCGACCCCCTCCTGGAATTCCATCCTAAGCTGCTTCCAATTCATCTTCACCTCGCCCAACCCCCTCAGCCACTGCACGCCCAAAATCACATCGATATTGTCCAACTCTAGGGGCAAGAAGTCCTCTCTGATCTGCACCCCTTGTAAGGTCAGACTCAGCCCCTTGCACATCCCACTGCTCTCCTCCCTCCTCCCTGTCCCTGAGAGGACCGTAAACGTCTCCAAGGTGCTCACCTGCAACCTATGACGATCCACCAGAAGTCGAGAGATGAAGTTGTGGGTAGCCCCACTGTCTATGAGTACCGTCACCGGCGCGTCGTCCAATCGTCCTGACAACTTCATGGTATGGTTCGTGGTTACCCCTACCAATGAGTTCAGGGACACCTCCGCGGCATCCAGATGTGCGTTCACCTCCTCCACCACCTTCTCTGGCTCCAGTACCTCCTCCTCATCCTCCTCGTCGGGTACGATCACGATCTGCAGCAACTTGCTCGCACATCGGTGACCGGGGCTGAACTTCTCGTCGCAACGGAAGCACAACCCTGCTGCACGCCTGGCCCGCATGTCCGCCTCCGTCAGTCGCCTGCCTGGTACCACCCCTGGCCTGACCTCTCCCCTAGGCTCCACTGGGGCTCCTACCGCTGGCCGTGGAGGAACTGGTGCTGCCGTACTGCGTTGGCCCTGGGCTTCCCAGGCCCCTCTGATACGCCTCTCCTCTGTGTGCTTTTCCTCCGCCATGTGGGCTAGACGGAGGACATCCTCCAAGTCATTGGGCCTCTGCATCCGAAGCTCTGCCCGTATCGAGGGTTTCAACCCCCTCATGAAACTCCCGATCAACACCTGGTCAGACACCCCCCGCAACCTGCTAGCCAACATCTCGAACTTCTCCACGAAGTCTCGAACTGTCCCCTCCTGTCGCAGTGCCGATAACTGCTCATAGAAGTCCCCTCCGGATTTCTCCTGGAACCGGTCGAGAAGGTAAGAAGAGAGCTCCTCCCAGGAACGAAAATGAGAGCGGGCTGTCTTCCACCGGTACCAGGCTAGGGCCTTGTCCTCGAAATAGATCCCTTTCGCACGCAGGACCTCCTCCTCTGTCAGCTGCATCACCTGGAAGTAACGCTCGGCCCGGTAAACCCAGCCGTCCGGATCGGTGCCATCAAACGTCGGCATCTTCAGCTTCTTCAGCCTTCGATCCGCGTTTATGTCACCGTACTGTGCTCCAACCCCCCTAGGGATGCCCCCCTGCACCATCACGCCCCCTTGCCCCCCTCCGGGGCCTCCGTCGCCGCCCTCGTACAGCTCAACAGGCCATTGAGGTCGCTCCCTATCCCCCGCAGGGATGTAGTTCCCCAAACAATCCGGTAGTCGGGGAGGTGGTGCAAAAATGGGCCCTCTAGCGCCTCCGTGCTGCTGAACGGGAGCTGTCCGGCCCTCCAGATGGCCCCCTGGGCCCCAAAATTGGGCCGCAGGAGCCCCAATCGTCCTCCCGGGAGCCCCTCTTCCTCCGTCGGGTCTCGCCGTCGCCCCTGGGGGTTGAACAAACCCCGCCACGCCCCCAAAAGGCCTCAGTGGTCTCGCCGGGCCTCCAAAACGCGTTGCCGTACCCCCAAAAGGGGTTTCCCAGCCTTCCGCGCCCCCCAACAGAGGCGCACCGCCTCCAGCGCCCCCCGCTGGGGGCGCTCCGCCACCGGTGCCCCCCTGCGGGGGCGTTCCGCCACCTGCGCCCCCGAATGGGGGCGCCCAGCCACCCGCGCCCCCGGAAGGGGGCGCCCAGCCTCCCGCGCCCCCGGATGGGGGCGCTCCGCCTCCCGCGCCCCCGGATGGGGGCGCTCCGCCACCCGCGCCCCAGCCTGTGGGCGCCCAGCCACCCGCGCCCCCGGAAGGGGGCGCTCCGCCTCCCGCGCCCCCGGATGGGGGCGCTCCGCCACCCGCGCCCCCGCCTGGGGGCGCCCAGCCTCCCGCGCCCCCGGAAGGGGGCGCTCCGCCTTCCGCGCCCCCGGATGGGGGCGCGCTGCTGTCGGCAGGCCCTATTGGGCCTGTCGAACTTACGGCAGGCCCAGTGGGGCCCGCCGTGCTTGCCGTCGGGTCTGGGTGGGTCCCACTTCCTTCCCCTGCAAACCCTAGAAGATTTGGGCAGCCGCCGCCTTGGTTTGGAAAATTTGTAGCCGCCGCTTCGACAAAAAACACTTCCGGCCTCTTGCCTTGATCTCCTCCTACGGCCGCCGAGATGGTTTGGAGCATCGCCATCATCGTTGGGATTTGAGCAATCTCCCTTGCCGTCTTCGCCGCCTCGATCCTCATGTGTTTGAGTTCGGCTTGGATGTCCTCTTGAGTATGGGCGTGATCCTTGTTGGAGATCTCCATGGCCGTCCTCAATGATTGAATATCATCCCCCATGGCTTTCTTTAATTCCTCCATCTCGCGGTTGATTTCTTCACGAAACCCTTGAAGCCGTTCTTCCGTCGCGCCGCTTCTTGTTCCTCCCGCCATTAGATCTCACCGCTCTGATACCAATTTGATACGAACCGCTTGCCGTTTGGATCAAATCAGCGATTAATTGATCAAAACAGCGATTTAAAGGTGGAAAAAATGGAAAATAGTGGAAGAACAATTAGAAATTGAGAACTTGATAAAGATTCTTCGAGACGAATCAATCTCCTAGCTTTTATTGAACGCCTAAAAGCCTAAACAGCATCAAATTGATAACTAGATTGTTCGAAGACAAATCAAGCATACCCTCCTAATGACGGCTAGCCCTAATTTATAAAGGGAAATGAGGATTTGCTAATTTGGTCTGACTAGACCAAAATACCCCTGAATTGACTAACGCTAATTCCGGTCCCCACGTCTCCTCCTGCGCACGTAAACAATCGTGGGCTCCCCGCTAGCTGCTACCCCCGCGCGTGTGCCCGGCTCAAGTGGCGCGTCCGCATCAATACTCCCCCCTAAAAGAGCCACCTTGTCCTCAAGGTGGAGATATGGCTTTGAAGGCCCCCGAGGGAAAACAGAGGCTAGGGTCACCCGTCAGAACCACCGTGCGACCCCCCTCCTGGAATTCCATCCTAAGCTGCTTCCAATTCATCTTCACCTCGCCCAACCCCCTCAGCCACTGCACGCCCAAAATCACATCGATATTGTCCAACTCTAGGGGCAAGAAGTCCTCTCTGATCTGCACCCCTTGTAAGGTCAGACTCAGCCCCTTGCACATCCCACTGCTCTCCTCCCTCCTCCCTGTCCCTGAGAGGACCGTAAACGTCTCCAAGGTGCTCACCTGCAACCTATGACGATCAACCAGAAGTCGAGAGATGAAGTTGTGGGTAGCCCCACTGTCTATGAGTACCGTCACCGGCGCGTCGTCCAATCGTCCTGACAACTTCATGGTATGGTTCGTGGTTACCCCTACCAATGAGTTCAGGGACACCTCCGCGGCATCCAGATGTGCGTTCACCTCCTCCTCCACCACCTTCTCTGGCTCCAGTACCTCCTCCTCATCCTCCTCGTCGGGTACGATCACGATCTGCAGCAACTTGCTCGCACATCGGTGACCGGGGCTGAACTTCTCGTCGCAACGGAAGCACAACCCTGTTGCACGCCTGGCCCGCATGTCCGCCTCCGTCAGTCGCCTGCCTGGTACCACCCCTGGCCTGACCTCTCCCCTAGGCTCCACTGGGGCTCCTACCGCTGGCCGTGGAGGAACTGGTGCTGCCGTACTGCGTTGGCCCTGGGCTTCCCAGGCCCCTCTGATGCGCCTCTCCTCCGTGTGCTTTTCCTCCGCCATGTGGGCTAGACGGAGGACATCCTCCAAGTCATTGGGCCTCTGCATCCGAAGCTCTGCCCGTATCGAGGGTTTCAACCCCCTCATGAAACTCCCGATCAACACCTGGTCAGACACCCCCCGCAACCTGCTAGCCAACATCTCGAACTTCTCCACGAAGTCTCGAACTGTCCCCTCCTGTCGCAGTGCCGATAACTGCTCATAGAAGTCCCCTCCGGATTTCTCCTGGAACCGGTCGAGAAGGTAAGAAGAGAGCTCCTCCCAGGAACGAAAAGGAGAGCGGGCTGTCTTCCACCGGTACCAGGCTAGGGCCTTGTCCTCGAAATAGATCCCTTTCGCACGCAGGACCTCCTCCTCTGTCAGCTGCATCACCTGGAAGTAACGCTCGGCCCGGTAAACCCAGCCGTCCGGATCGGTGTCATCAAACGTCGGCATCTTCAGCTTCTTCAGCCTTCGATCCACGTTTATGTCACCGTACTGTGCTCCAACCCCCCTAGGGATGCCCCCCTGCACCATCACGCCCCCTTGCCCCCCTCCGGGGCCTCCGTCGCCGCCCTCGTACAGCTCAACAGGCCATTGAGGTCGCTCCCTATCCCCCGCAGGGATGTAGTTCCCCAAACAATCCGGTAGTCGGGGAGGTGGTGCAAAAATGGGCCCTCTAGCGCCTCCGTGCTGCTGAACGGGAGCTGTCCGGCCCTCCAGATGGCCCCCTGGGCCCCAAAATTGGGCCGCAGGAGCCCCAATCGTCCTCCCGGGAGCCCCTCTTCCTCCGTCGGGTCTCGCCGTCGCCCCTGGGGGTTGAACAAACCCCGCCACGCCCCCAAAAGGCCTCAGTGGTCTCGCCGGGCCTCCAAAACGCGTTGCCGTACCCCCAAAAGGGGTTTCCCAGCCTTCCGCGCCCCCCAGCAGAGGCGCACCGCCTCCAGCGCCCCCCGCTGGGGGCGCTCCGCCACCGGTGCCCCCCTGCGGGGGCGTTCCGCCACCTGCGCCCCCGAATGGGGGCGCCCAGCCACCCGCGCCCCCGGAAGGGGGCGCTCCGCCACCTGCGCCCCCGCCTGGGGGCGCCCCGCCTCCCGCGCCCCCGGATGGGGGCGCTCCGCCTCCCGCGCCCCAGCCTGTGGGCGCCCAGCCACCCGCGCCCCCGGAAGGGGGCGCTCCGCCTCCCGCGCCCCCGGATGGGGGCGCTCCGCCACCCGCGCCCCCGCCTGGGGGCGCCCAGCCTCCCGCGCCCCCGGAAGGGGGCGCTCCGCCTTCCGCGCCCCCGGATGGGGGCGCGCTGCTGTCGGCAGGCCCTATTGGGCCTGTCGAACTTACGGCAGGCCCAGTGGGGCCCGCCGTGCTTGCCGTCGGGTCTGGGTGGGTCCCACTTCCTTCCCCTGCAAACCCTAGAAGATTTGGGCAGCCGCCGCCTTGGTTTGGAAAATTTGTAGCCGCCGCTTCGACAAAAAACACTTCCGGCCTCTTGCCTTGATCTCCTCCTACGGCCGCCGAGATGGTTTGGAGCATCGCCATCATCGTTGGGATTTGAGCAATCTCCCTTGCCGTCTTCGCCGCCTCGATCCTCATGTGTTTGAGTTCGGCTTGGATGTCCTCTTGAGTATGGGCGTGATCCTTGTTGGAGATCTCCATGGCCGTCCTCAATGATTGAATATCATCCCCCATGGCTTTCTTTAATTCCTCCATCTCGCGGTTGATTTCTTCACGAAACCCTTGAAGCCGTTCTTCCGTCGCGCCGCTTCTTGTTCCTCCCGCCATTAGATCTCACCGCTCTGATACCAATTTGATACGAACCGCTTGCCGTTTGGATCAAATCAGCGATTAATTGATCAAAACAGCGATTTAAAGGTGGAAAAAATGGAAAATAGTGGAAGAACAATTAGAAATTGAGAACTTGATAAAGATTCTTCGAGACGAATCAATCTCCTAGCTTTTATTGAACGCCTAAAAGCCTAAACAGCATCAAATTGATAACTAGATTGTTCGAAGACAAATCAAGCATACCCTCCTAATGACGGCTAGCCCTAATTTATAAAGGGAAATGGGGATTTACTAATTTGGTCTGACTAGACCAAAATACCCCTGAATTGACTAACGCTAATTCCGGCCCCCACGTCTCCTCCTGCGCACGTAAACAATCGTGGGCTCCCCGCTAGCCGCTACCCCCGCGCGTGTGCCCGGCTCAAGTGGCGCGTCCGCATCAATACTCCCCCCTAAAAGAGCCACCTTGTCCTCAAGGTGGAGATATGGCTTTGAAGGCCCCCGAGGGAAAACAGAGGCTAGGGTCACCCGTCAGAACCACCGTGCGACCCCCCTCCTGGAATTCCATCCTAAGCTGCTTCCAATTCATCTTCACCTCGCCCAACCCCCTCAGCCACTGCACGCCCAAAATCACATCGATATTGTCCAACTCTAGGGGCAAGAAGTCCTCTCTGATCTGCACCCCTTGTAAGGTCAGACTCAGCCCCTTGCACATCCCACTGCTCTCCTCCCTCCTCCCTGTCCCTGAGAGGACCGTAAACGTCTCCAAGGTGCTCACCTGCAACCTATGACGATCCACCAGAGGTCGAGAGATGAAGTTGTGGGTAGCCCCACTGTCTATGAGTACCGTCACCGGCGCGTCGTCCAATCGTCCTGACAACTTCATGGTATGGTTCGTGGTTACCCCTACCAATGAGTTCAGGGACACCTCCGCGGCATCCAGATGTGCGTTCACCTCCTCCTCCACCACCTTCTCTGGCTCCAGTACCTCCTCCTCATCCTCCTCGTCGGGTACGATCACGATCTGCAGCAACTTGCTCGCACATCGGTGACCGGGGCTGAACTTCTCGTCGCAACGGAAGCACAACCCTGCTGCACGCCTGGCCCGCATGTCCGCCTCCGTCAGTCGCCTGCCTGGTACCACCCCTGGCCTGACCTCTCCCCTAGGCTCCACTGGGGCTCCTGCCGCTGGCCGTGGAGGAACTGGTGCTGCCGTACTGCGTTGGCCCTGGGCTTCCCAGGCCCCTCTGATGCGCCTCTCCTCCGTGTGCTTTTCCTCCGCCATGTGGGCTAGACGGAGGACATCCTCCAAGTCATTGGGCCTCTGCATCCGAAGCTCTGCCCGTATCGAGGGTTTCAACCCCCTCATGAAACTCCCGATCAACACCTGGTCAGACACCCCCCGCAACCTGCTAGCCAACATCTCGAACTTCTCCACGAAGTCTCGAACTGTCCCCTCCTGTCGCAGTGCCGATAACTGCTCATAGAAGTCCCCTCCGGATTTCTCCTGGAACCGGTCGAGAAGGTAAGAAGAGAGCTCCTCCCAGGAACGAAAAGGAGAGCGGGCTGTCTTCCACCGGTACCAGGCTAGGGCCTTGTCCTCGAAATAGATCCCTATCGCACGCAGGACCTCCTCCTCTGTCAGCTGCATCACCTGGAAGTAACGCTCGGCCCGGTAAACCCAGCCGTCCGGATCGGTGCCATCAAACGTCGGCATCTTCAGCTTCTTCAGCCTTCGATCCGCGTTTATGTCACCGTACTGTGCTCCAACCCCCCTAGGGATGCCCCCCTGCACCATCACGCCCCCTTGCCCCCCTCCGGGGCCTCCGTCGCCGCCCTCGTACAGCTCAACAGGCCATTGAGGTCGCTCCCTATCCCCCGCAGGGATGTAGTTCCCCAAACAATCCGGTAGTCGGGGAGGTGGTGCAAAAATGGGCCCTCTAGCGCCTCCGTGCTGCTGAACGGGAGCTGTCCGGCCCTCCAGATGGCCCCCTGGGCCCCAAAATTGGGCCGCAGGAGCCCCAATCGTCATCCCGGGAGCCCCTCTTCCTCCGTCGGGTCTCGCCGTCGCCCCTGGGGGTTGAACAAACCCCGCCACGCCCCCAAAAGGCCTCAGTGGTCTCGCCGGGCCTCCAAAACGCGTTGCCGTACCCCCAAAAGGGGTTTCCCAGCCTTCCGCGCCCCCCAGCAGAGGCGCACCGCCTCCAGCGCCCCCCGCTGGGGGCGCTCCGCCACCGGTGCCCCCCTGCGGGGGCGTTCCGCCACCTGCGCCCCCGAATGGGGGCGCCCAGCCACCCGCGCCCCCGGAAGGGGGCGCTCCGCCACCTGCGCCCCCGCCTGGGGGCGCCCAGCCTCCCGCGCCCCCGGATGGGGGCGCTCCGCCTCCCGCGCCCCCGGATGGGGGCGCTCCGCCACCCGCGCCCCAGCCTGGGGGCGCCCAGCCTCCCGCGCCCCCGGAAGGGGGCGCTCCGCCTCCCGCGCCCCCGGATGGGGGCGCTCCGCCACCCGCGCCCCCGCCTGGGGGCGCCCAGCCTCCCGCGCCCCCGGAAGGGGGCGCTCCGCCTTCCGCGCCCCCGGATGGGGGCGCGCTGCTGTCGGCAGGCCCTATTGGGCCTGTCGAACTTACGGCAGGCCCAGTGGGGCCCGCCGTGCTTGCCGTCGGGTCTGGGTGGGTCCCACTTCCTTCCCCTGCAAACCCTAGAAGATTTGGGCAGCCGCCGCCTTGGTTTGGAAAATTTGTAGCCGCCGCTTCGACAAAAAACACTTCCGGCCTCTTGCCTTGATCTCCTCCTACGGCCGCCGAGATGGTTTGGAGCATCGCCATCATCGTTGGGATTTGAGCAATCTCCCTTGCCGTCTTCGCCGCCTCGATCCTCATGTGTTTGAGTTCGGCTTGGATGTCCTCTTGAGTATGGGCGTGATCCTTGTTGGAGATCTCCATGGCCGTCCTCAATGATTGAATATCATCCCCCATGGCTTTCTTTAATTCCTCCATCTCGCGGTTGATTTCTTCACGAAACCCTTGAAGCCGTTCTTCCGTCGCGCCGCTTCTTGTTCCTCCCGCCATTAGATCTCACCGCTCTGATACCAATTTGATACGAACCGCTTGCCGTTTGGATCAAATCAGCGATTAATTGATCAAAACAGCGATTTAAAGGTGGAAAAAATGGAAAATAGTGGAAGAACAATTAGAAATTGAGAACTTGATAAAGATTCTTCGAGACGAATCAATCTCCTAGCTTTTATTGAACGCCTAAAAGCCTAAACAGCATCAAATTGATAACTAGATTGTTCGAAGACAAATCAAGCATACCCTCCTAATGACGGCTAGCCCTAATTTATAAAGGGAAATGGGGATTTACTAATTTGGTCTGACTAGACCAAAATACCCCTGAATTGACTAACGCTAATTCCGGCCCCCACGTCTCCTCCTGCGCACGTAAACAATCGTGGGCTCCCCGCTAGCCGCTACCCCCGCGCGTGTGCCCGGCTCAATGCGCGTCCGCATCAATATCTTAATTAAATTATAATTTAAAGTCATTTTCTACCAAATACGTTAAAATAAATTGTTCAGCTTAGATCCAAAAAGAAGACAATAAGGCGAAAAGAAAGAAGGAAATTGAAAAAATGTTTAATTTCAGACCACCCGACCTAAGGGTGGCAAAATGAACCCGAACCGAACCGAACCTGGCCTCTTTAACTGGGTATAGGATAGATGCCTAATTGGGTCGGGTTGCATCTAGATCGACCCGACCAACCCGGATAAAATCCGGGTCGGGAGCATGGTTGACCTGCCAACTCGAGTTTACCCGGCTGCCATACTATATATATATATATAATTACCTTCAAAACCAAGGTGTTATGTTGGGAGTTTGGTTATAAGCTTGATGCTTGGTGCGTTATATGAAATTGGTCGCTGGTTCGAATCTGGGCGACATCGAAAGTTGAGTTTTTTTAAATTTCCAATCATACATTGGAATCGTAAAGTATAAACAAATAAATAAAGTAGATAGACTATCAATAATTAAGTAATCCATATTAATCAAATAAGATATCTTAATTAAATTATAATTTAAAGTCATTTTTTACCAAATACTTTAAAATAAATTGTTCAACTTAGATCCAAAAAGAAGAAAATAAGGCCAAAAGAAAGAAGGAAATTGAAAAAAGGTTTAATTTCAGAACCACCAGAACTATGGGTGGCAAAATGAACCCGAACCGAACCGAACCTGGCCTCTTTAACCGGGTATGTGGTAGATGCCTAATTCGGTCGGGTTGCATCTAGATCAACCCGGCTGACCCAGATAAAATCCAGGTCGGAAGCATGTTTGACCTGCCAACTCGAGTTTACCCGGCTTTCATACTATATATATAATTACCTTCAAAACCAAGGTGTTATGTTGGGAATTTGGTTATAAGCTTGATGCTTGGAGCGTTATCTGAAATTGGTCGCTGGTTCGAATCTCAGCTACATCAAAAGTTGAGTTTTTTTTAAATTTCCAGTCATACGTTGGAATCGTAAAGTATAAACAAATAAATAAATTAGATAGACTATTGTAACAAAGAACTTCATAGATCAGTTAGTTGGTTGTGGTGACCTGAGCTTGCATATCATCGGTTGTAAGATCAAAGCCATTTAGAAGCATTAAATTTCAAACTTTATATTTTAAAACTTAAAAACTTGGTTGAACCGGGACGGTTTTTGGTAACCCACCAACCCGACGGGTCGGATACATGTATTGACTTTCCGGCCCAGATTCAATCCGGGTTGGGTTCGTGTTTGCCCCTATTTGGGTTGGGTCAGACCTGATCCGAACCCGAACCTGACTCGACTCGTTTGCTTCCCCTACCATGAACATTTGACTTAAGTCAAAAAATCCATGTTTTCATCCATCAACTTACCATCTTAAACTTTCAACCTTTAATCACAATCATATCTTCTATTGAAAGACTATTGAAAAAATTGATCATGTGATGTCACGTGAGTGTTGAAACAATTTTTTGTGACCAAATACTCTTCATTTACCTTATAACTCCTTTTGTTTTCTTTTACATGTTGGTTTCGCCC
Organism: Scilla litardierei; assembly: GCA_030789695.1. Lineage (NCBI taxonomy): Eukaryota > Viridiplantae > Streptophyta > Magnoliopsida > Asparagales > Asparagaceae > Scilla > Scilla litardierei. The sequence goes on from CM061133.1 coordinate 224,758,782, forward strand.
CTTATCTTCTACATCGCTTTTTCTCTATGTAGTAAGAAGGGACAACAATAGCTCCAAGGTGTTATTGCTCCTGTCTGAGTTGCTACCACAACAAGGAGCAGCATCTCCAAGTTGCTGTTTGTTACGATCAGCTAGGTATTTTAAGGGTGAAAATATGATTTTTGGTGAATTTTGTTAAAAAGGTTGGATTTTTATGACAAATGTGAGATTTTTAGGTCCAAAATAGTGGATTTGGGAGAAAAGGTGATATTTTTATTGATGAAATAAAATAGATACAATGATAGTTTGCCTCTTTCGAGAGGACCGCTTTCCCAAGTTTCGATTCGAGAGAAAACTGAACTCTCCCACTACTCTAAAGGATATATCCTTATTCTCAATTAATTCTTCACCAAATTCAACAAAACATTTTAATTACCCTAGCGCCTATACATATATCATTAATTCTCAATATTACGAAAATACTCGTGGATCCAAAATATTGCAAAATTACCACACACCTCCCATTTGCATCATTACTCCGTTCTTAAAGAATCACCTTGTCGTGTCATGAAATCTTTAGGTAAGCTATTCCAAATGGGGTGCTTGTTCCCTTATGGCTCTTCCTCTTCAGCTGATGTGCATTCATCTTCTTAGACAATCAATACCTGTAGAGCACGATCTCGGCAATGATGTATCAGCCTAAATCTCTCGCCACATCGTAAGTATAAACCCTTGGTGCGCATGTCCAAAATTTCCTTATATTTGAGATGCTTGAACATGCTATTTGTTGGAGGTTTGCTACTCTTATCCTGAACTATTTGACTCACTACTGGCTGGGACTTTTGAGCCTCTGTCATGGCATAAGTGCAGGATGTGGCCCCGCTTATCGTTCCCTTGGCAGCCCGTACCACGTTGATCATGTCTTCTGCCATTTGGTCCAGCTCCATAGCCTCTCCAAGCCCTCTCGGCCTAAGTATACGTAGCTTAGCTCTGATGTTCTCCTTCATTCTCTTCATGAATTACCCTCCAGCGTCGTCCCAGGGATCCTCTCACTCGGCTCGAGAGCATCTCGAATCTATCCAGATACTCAGTATCTCTGACAATACCCTCCTTTGTGATGGCAAGAGCTGCTTGTGTAAATTTCTCCTCTAGCAAGTAGTCTTTGAATTCATCTCACGAGCTGACAGACTACCTCTGCTCTCCCACTAGAACCAGGCCAGAGCCTCCCTCTAAACAGATGACGGCCCCCATAGGCTTTTCTTTCTTCGTCAGGCGGTTCACCGTAAAATATCTCTCTGCACGGTAAATCCATTTATAAAGATCACCCCCCTCGAATGTCGGAATTTTTAGCTTCCTAACTCTTTCATCAACGTCAAAATTCGCCTATTATGCTCTCCCTCTGGGCTGGCCGATGTGATATTGTTGGTAGGTATCCTGATTGGCCCCAAGATCTTCCTACAGGCCTCTCTCTCTCTGCTCCATTGTCATACTCCCAGTCTCCATCACCTAATCTGGATCTCTTTCATCCTCGTCGAACCATCAGAAACCTCCCTTGCCATCGGCGTTGCCCCTAAACAGGCCTCCTGTAGACTAGTCAAGGTCTCGCTGGCCTTCTCTGCTATCGTCGGGCCACCCAAGGTCTTTACCACCTTCTTCGAAGTCCGGGAAGAAGCGACGAGGATCGCCAAGCTCGTTTGAAGGTCCGTCGCATCCATAGCGCTGTTGCTGAGGCCCGTGAGGGCCTCTGTCTGTAAACCAAGGCCTGCGGCCCCTTGGAAGGCCGCAAAGGGGTCATGGGCCCCTGTACGACATTACCCCGTTGTGGCTGGTGGGCACCAGGGTGGCCCACCCATAGGCTCGCGTGTCCTAGAGCAGTCTGCCAGTCTGCCTTGGGGCCGTCGACACCCAGCCGGCTTGCCCAGGGGCCGTGGTGCCCTTGTTGATGAGATAATGGTCGTTGCACTCTGCAGTTTCTTCCCATGGGCCGTGAAGCCCTAGATTTGACTCTGGAGGTTGTTCATCTTCCAAGACGACGACTTTCCTTTTGCGTTCGACAAAAAATTTAGCCTTTTGCCTCAGATCTACGACGCTCGGTGGTGGATCTTGCGTAAAGTTATTGACTTCTTTCTTCTTTCTCTCCGCCAAAGATCGAGTCTTTTGCTTCAGATCTGAGTCGTTGCCTTCGTTGTTGCTCAGATTTGGCTTTGGCACATCCTTCTCAGGCGGAGGGATGTTCATCTTCGCCCACATCTATCTTCTCCCACATCTGCTTCATCAAAAGCTCCATCGACGAGAACACTTCCTCAAGCTTGTCCACATTCTCTGCAACCTTCTGTTGTTGCCTTGCGGATCTTCACTTCGCACCCCAATTTTTCTTCCAAGGCGTCAACTTTTCTCGCTGCCATTAAGATCGAACCGCTCTGATGCCAATTTGTTATAACCGGCTAGGTATTTTAGGGGTAAAAATATAATTTTTGGTGGATTGGGGGGATGTTGGATTTTTATGGCAAAAGGTGTGATTTTTAGGTCTAAAAGAGTGGATTTGAAAGAAAAGACGATATTTTTATTGATGAAGTAAAATGGATACAATGATAGTTGCATTTTCAAGAGGAGGACCGCTCTTCCAAGCTTCAATTCGAGAGGAAGCCAAACTCTTCCACTAATCCAATGGATCTACCTCTATTCTTAATCAATTTTTCAAATTCAACTTAACATTCTAATTACCCTAGCATGCATATAATACTAATTTTTCCAATATTATGAAAATCTTAGTGGACACAAAATATTACAAAATTGCCACCCACACATCCCCACTCCCCCTTCCTCACAAACAAAAAAAAGACCCAATTCGCATCACTGTTGCTCTTAGCCATTGCCAACAGTGGCGGCTACTGCAATGTGGAGCATTAGCTCCAGTTGTTGATGCTGTTATGATACAGCCGCAGTCTGTGTTGCTGGGAGAGTTTATTGAAAGGTAGGGCCCAGAGAGGAGGAGGAGGATCGTGGAGAAAGACGGGTATACCGAGAGAAGAGGGAGTTGTTTGGAGGAAAGAGGAAAGTGCCAAGAAGAAAAAGAAAGGAATAAAAGGAATAAAATAGAAAGAGGAGGGCAACCACGTCACTTTGGGTTAAATTAACAGTGTTTGATACCAATCGTTCAGTTGAAATTTTTGAGAGTGAAAGGATGGATGAAAAATAATAACTGATTTTTTTACTACAGTCAAAAGTTCAGAAAAAATTAAGCCTAAAAAGAAGAAAAAGAAATAAAGAGACACATTAATCAAATAATGTGTCTTAATTATATTTTAATGGCTTATTTCTATCAAATAATTTAAAATTAGTTGATCAATTTTGACCTCAAAGGAAGGAAAATTGGCCCCGAAAAAGAAAGAAGGAAACAAAAAAAGAAGAAAGTGTTATGAACTCCAAGATGGAAACCAATCTAAGATTAGGAGTAGCCATGACATAAGCCATGACTCTCTATATATTCACTCATATTGGGGGTTTAGGGGTCCAAGGGACTCCCCATTACAATTAGTTGGGGAGTAATGGTGAGATGATGAGGGGAGGGAGGCCAAAGGCCTCCCTCAACTCACAACACTCCCCTCATCTCTCCATTACCTTGGGTTAAGCATATGAATACTTCAGGATTCAGTATGCTAATGGGGTGGATACTTCTGGATCCAGAGCCACTGTGGTTGCCTCGTTAAAACATTAGCTATGGAAAACCCAGCGGAAAAAGCCAGCAGTTTAAGGGAAAAGAGTACAACTATTGAGGGACTCCCCCTGATTTGTACAAGCTTCAGGCATGCATATTTCCTATGTATCTATACAATCATCTCCTATTCATCTATACATCCATCATGTTCTGAAAGCAAATATAACCATCACTCATCCATACAAGTTTCACTCATCTAGCTGCTATTGGAAAGCAGTGTCGCTCTGGAGTGGAACGCTCTTCGAAGTTGGTAGATGCCTCCACTAAAGTATTCTTTGAATCAGTCTTCACTGTGTCTGCAAGGTACTGCTGGACCTGGCTGAGTGTTTTCAAGACTTGCTTCTTGGATGATGAGCTTCTCAGAAGATGTAGACTTTGGAGGATGATGTGTATATCTTTAGGAGGTGGCCGGCCTTTTGTGTTTTAGTCATCGCGATGATCTTTAAACCTGCATATGCGATATATATTCCTTGACCCTGGGAAGTTGTGCATAAGCAGCTTATCATTGGTCTAGTGGTGCTTACCAGGATAACACTGTATCTGGTTAACAACTTTACTGCAGACGTTCTATCAAAGACACATGCAGTTGGCCAGATAAAGAAGTGTAACAAGTACACTAGATCTAGGCTCTTCTGGACCTAGGATGTCCTCCACCTCTTCCATCGATTGGAAGGTGTCATAAATAAGCATCCATTTTTAATAGATTGCAAATGGACATCATTCTTCATAAACTCCAGGTGGATGAAGAATATTAAAGGGTTCCACCACGAAGGTGTTTAATCTGTAAGCCGAGACAATACCTTGTTATGCATAGGTATTTCATATCCATGGTAAGCTTAAGGCTATCCGATATCTCAATGGTCTCTGCAGGAGATCCTATTAGCTTTAAGTCGACCACATATACGACGACTATCACACATCCTGTCAACGATCTTTCAAAAAAAATACACATGCAGAATATTGCTTAAGATCATCTAATGATCTTTGTAGCCCTTATGGAGGAGACATTTCTACGTCTCTCTTTCATCTCTGGGGGTAGAGTATACCTTTCTGGAAGTTTTATATAGATCTCTATATCTATATTGCCGTATAGAGATGCAGTCACAACGTCCATGAGCTGCATTTATTGGCTTTTTAAGAGACGTTTAGGTTTAGTAGAAAAATGATCACATTTCCTTCATTTCAATTTCTTATGAAATCCAACTTATATTCCACAGGTTTTACACATTCAGGTGTATGGACTACTGGTCCAAAGACTTTGCTTTTCAATAGTGAGTACAGCTTTACTCTTATTGTCTCGTCCCACTTTGGCCAACCTATGCGTTTATGCTATAGAAAAGTGGGTTGACGTCATCGTCGTATTAAGCGACGTTAACGGCAATATCGAAAGCAAAACCGTCGTTGACGACTGTGCTATTTCTGTCTAGTACCTCTCTAGTACGTACGTAATATAATGATTTTTCTCCTGTTTTTCTCTGCAGGGGAAATTAGGAGGGGAGAGGTTGCTGGTCTGAGCTCAGCATCCTGTGGAGGGATCATTTTAATATATCCAGGAATCTTCATCTTTCGAGGAACTTTATATTTTGAACCTGGTGGATGTCCTCTTTTCAATTGAGGTACATCCAATTCTGCTGCCGGTGGATTGCATCTATCTTTGGGGATGTCAATCTTAGCTGGCGTGTTGGCAGCAGGGACGTGTGAACGAACAATCTTCTGGTTGTCCGTAAATTTATCCGGCAATTGATGTACTTTAGTCTGAATGTGAAGGATCTTCTGGATCTCATCTTCACACAGGAAAAGTATGCAGATCATAACGAGATTAGGACTATTGTGTCCCATGATATGGTCTCAGAAGCTTCAGGCTTCTTTAGACTGCGTGCCTATTTCAATGAGACTTTGTTTATCAAATTCACAGTTATCAAGACTTGGTGGTAAACCATAAACGAGCGGCATCAGCAATAAGATATGGTCACAAGAGGGCCGTATCGTGATAAGCGATGCGGAATGCAGTATGTTGGTCCCTAAACATTAACGGACCCACATTATAAGCTTTTGTGAAAGCTAGGTTGCGAGTGAATATAAAGGCACACATAAGACCATCTAGTAGATGCATCTATCAGTATAATGAAGTATCGAAAATGGGCCTCTTGCGGGGTGAATAGGCCCGCAAAGGTCACAATGTATTCTCTCAATGAAGCCAGGAGACTCTAATCCACTTTCAGGAGGGAAGGTCTCGCTATAAGTTTTCCCTTACGACAAAGGGGGATAAGGAAACTCAATCTTTTGAAGAATCTTCAGGTTTTCCAATGGATTCATTTGATGATGCGTCCATCATCTCTGATCCAGGATGACCAAGTCCATTTTTGCCAGAGTTATGGCAATGAAAGGCACTTCTGGTGCTCAGTCAAGTTGGCTTTCTATAGGATGAATATCTGTAATGATAGAGGCCTGACGGGGGTCCAACGAATCGTGCGTAGATGATCTTCTGGCCATCCTTTTGACGAGTTACATAAAGATATTCACTATTTATTATCCACAGTTTCCAAGTTATGTACGTTTAAACGAAATATACTTGAAACTTGGGAGATTACTTTATGAATTAGGAGAGAAAAATGCATCTTTTAGTCTCGTGGTATGTGGGAGCAATTTAAATGCTTTATTAGTGCATCGATGCACTTTTCAAAATATATCACATTTCATCTATATTAATGCAAAGTGAAAATTTATTTGAGTAATTCAAACTAAAGTTCATTCAAAGCAAACTACAGATGAAGTTTTTTTTAAATTTAAATGCATAGATATAAAGATAGGACTCAATCGAGTAGATCGTCATTCTCGAAGTCTTGTGCAGTGAACTTGGTCAGAGTTTGAATATCTGTTAGGTTTGTTTCAAGGGGAGGCTTCAGGCTCGCCTGATACAGGTCTTGGAGGTGGCGAGGAATGCGACAGTTTCTGGATCAATGTCCAGTCATGCCACATCTATGGCATTTATCCTCTCAGGTCTTCTTAGGAATTGACACTGGATCAGCGTTCGTATGCTTCCAAGAGAGGTTTCTCCTCCCTTTGTTGTCCTTGTTGATCTGGGGAGGTGATCCTCTTGCTGGCTTCATTACAGCTTTCCCTTTGTTCTTTCTAGTCTTCTTCTTGTTTTTCCACTTCTGTGGAGAAACATTGTGGGCTTCAGGGATAGGGGCAGTACCAGCCGGACGCAAATTATGAGTGGATGCAGTAAATCTCTATTCTGCTCTGCCCTAAGAAGGCAAGAGATCAAATTAGAGAACTTCGTGAAGTTGCATTCACGATACTGCTGCATGATGATTGCATCTTTCTCGTGAAACGAGGTAAATGTCTTTTCCAACATGCGATGCTCAGTCACTTCTTCACCGCACAACTTCAGGCGTGAGGTGATATTATGAAGTGCAGAGTTATTCTCAGCAACGGACTTATAGTCCTGAAGTCTGAGGTTTTCCCACTCATAACTGGCACGTGGTAATATTACATCAATTTGATGTTTATACCGTGCCTCCAGTGCTGTCCACAACTCAATTGGGTCCTCTACCGTTAGGTATTTGGCCTTTAAGGTCCGATCTATATGTCTCCTGATATAGATAATGGCTTTCGCCTTTTCTACATCAGAGACAGTGGTAGGAGTGCTGCTAGATGATTGGGCCGCTTACTAGCAGAAGCATCGGTCGCTGCTGGAGGCTGATGAAGGAGTTAATATTGAGCCAAGGAGGGCCATAGAACGCAAGTGGAACTTCAGGTCCACTCGCCAACTTAGGTAATTCTTTCCTGCAGCATCAAGAAACTCGAAGTCGACGCTTGTCAATTTTGCCATTTCTCTATGCAATTTAAAATAAGCATGAATTAATTAAAATGTAAATTCATGCATAAAGAATAAAATAAGTAAAATGTGGGAATCGGCCAGATACCCAAAAATGTACAAAGTCCAAAGTCCGATTTACAGTTTATAAAGAAAAGGAAAATACAAGTTGGAAGCCCAGAAGGGGTCCCTATCTTTTGCTAATTTCACCTCCTTCTTCATATGTTGGTATACCGGTCTTTGGCATTTATACATATAATCCTCACTTACAAATTCTCTCAAAAGAAAATAAAAGTGCAAGGAAATTAAAGGTATCAAACTGGCCGATCCCAAAAACACAGTTTAACTTATATAAACATCCACGCAGTTATATATGCAACAAGCAAATAATAATAGCGCAATATCACAGACAATACAAAAATCATCAAGCCCAAATATTGAATAAAACAATTTTTATTTAAGTTAAAAAGGATTAATTGGACCACGTGGAAACGTCATTCATCTTTAGGTTAACTAAAGACAGAGCGGTCTCAGGATCCGTTATTAACCAATTTAACTTAAATAAATGTTTTATCCAATGCTTAAGAGATTTAACAATTGAAAAGTAGCAGATAAAATAACATAATCCGCAATTCTAGTGGGCTAGAGGTGGGCAGCAGGCTCGATAGCAAAAATTATAATCATATTAATTCGCAATTTGATGAATTGGGCTTTTGGCCCAAATAAGAAGACAAAAATTAATTATTATTCTGATTGGGGCTGCATGCCCATAAGCAAAATAAAACTCAATTTAATTGTCGTTGCGAACTGGGCTTCAGGCCCAATAAAAAGCCCAACAAATTGATTATTAAGATTTGGGCTGTAGGCCCATGGGCTGCAATATTCAAAATTTAATTTAACATAAGACCTTAAAATGAACTTTAGGGTATTAGTTAAAGAATGTGAAAAGCCCCAAAAAAAAACCTTTAATTTTACAGATCGTGCCCCCTCCCATATCTAAAAATTGCAGGAGCCGCCGGCGCAGTGGGAGGATCCCCCGTCAGGGAGGGATGTGGCCGATGCAGACTGGGGGGGACTGCAGGAGAACCCCCCCAGCCGGACAGAGGCAGATAGCAGAGGATAATAAGAATGCAACCCCACCACTAATATGACGGCAGAACCTCAGCTCTCAAAAATATGACAGAGCACCATATCTCAGAAAGGGCAGGCGGACAGAGGCTGAGCCCCTCCTGCCGGGGGAGGGGGGATGTTTGGGCGGCGCAGAGCCCCCCCTTCGGGGGGGGGGGGGGGGGGGAGCTGAAGTTTTTTTTTCATTGTTTTTTTAATTTTTGATATTAATCAAATAGTGCAGATTTATACAAGCATTTAGACAAGCTTTGTAAAATCATAGCAAACTCTATTTTGTAATTATCTACGGGATATAAAAAGTTACATCTAGATCAATGATCTAGGGACGATCGTAAGAAGAAAAATCCGTAGATCGTAATCCCGCTCCCGATACGCCTAAGAAATCGCCGCAATGGTTCGCCGCAACGGATCGCCGCAACAATAGATTCCTTCACACGTAGGAGGTTAATTTTTGAGTGGATACATGAGAAAAAGCTCAAAAAGTTAAGAGCGTAGGTGCTGATAACGTGTTATGAACTCCAAGATGGAAACCAATTTAAGATTAGGAGTAGCCATGGCATAAGTCATGGCTCTCTATATATTCATTCTCATATTGGGGGTTTAGGAGTCCAATGGACTCCCCACTACAATTAGTTGGGGAGTAATGGTGAGATGATGAGGGAAGGGAGGCCTCCCTCAACTCACAACAGAAAGAAAGTTAAATTACCACTGAAATAAAAAACCACCGTTGATGGCGGGATATGAACCACAGACCGATGCTTAAAGATCCAAGAGTATTTTTCTCACACCATGTGCAAGACTCATTAGCTAGTTTCTATTCTTTTTTACTTCTGAACAGTAAGAATATACCTTGACAAATTAACATTTAGATCAAAAAGATTTTGTGCTCATGGGAGAAGCAAACTACATTAGGTTGAATCTATTTCATCCTATAGTAATTGAATTTTCTGGCAAAGTTTATCATGGCTTGTCTAGTGGTGCATCTCTAGGGAGTTTTATCGCTGTGCCTCAAGCCATATCAACTGACGTTTTCTGTCTTTGATCTATTATTGTGACAATTAAAGGGAATGATATTTTTCTCAAAAGAAGAAAAGAGAAAAAAAGGAGCTAATGATATAATCAATTAATATTGTTTGAAGCCCCTCCCTTCTTCTCAAATAAATAAATAAATAAATAGATAAATTGGAAAATGATTGTTGGCAAGTAGTAAGCAATTCTTAGATATAATTAAATTGTTCTATTATAGTCCATGCTCATAGTCATATTGCAAGGTTTCGTGCTTTCCTGACGAGAACTTGGAAGCTGTTAATATATTTTGGCGTAAAAGCCCGGGGCAACAAAGTTTCTTCCCATCTTGATCTCATTATTGTCATCTTTTTGGCCCCCCATTTGCTTTATTCTTTAAATAAAAAGGAAAGGTGGCGCTCATTATTGTCCTTTTAAATAATAACATAAATTCTGGGGGTGGTTCATGACCAACTACGCATTTGACTTTGCAGCTCGTAGAGAATCTGATCCCAGTTACAGAGAGGAAAAAGCCTCCCAGATCCCTGCGAAGAACACAAACGATGTAGTGGTAGGGGGTCAGTTTCATGCTTCGCATCTGCACCGATATCTATTAGAAGATTATGCAGGTCACTGAACGAAACTAGCCGAGCATTCGCCAATCTCTCTGAAATTTCTCTCGTTAGAAGCAGTGGTTTTATGTGCAAAGACGTTAGCATCCATGCATAATGCGTCTCCTGCTGATGCTGTTCAGGAGGGCCATACGGCAAAAAGCTCAACAGATTGAAATAAGCAGGCCGTTGTGCGAAATGCCGGAGGGTACGTGTGATTGATCTAATTCCGCATTAAAATAGAAAAGGGGAAGAAATTTGTAATTGATTTTATTCAGTATCAGCGTGCCATCATTGTTCTTTCAAGCCGTGATGATGAGAGACTGATCGCTCAGAAGTTGCAACTGTTTTCCCCCCCTGCTTCAAGGGGATGACCCAAATGGTAAAATACCGGAGAGATGGCCACGAAATTTTTTATTTACCCCTTTGCCTTGTACGCGTAGGTGTAAGTGTGTAATTTGATGAAAGTAATCAAAAGCTAAAAAGCAATCGCTTTAGCATTATATTCCTGTCATCGCGTCCTCGAGTGAGTTTTACTCTTCTTATATTTTTCTCTACGGTCTCGGCTCCCTAAGCTTGTCTTCTTTCTTTCGGCTCAGTTACTGTCCCCCCACTTCGAGCCCCTTGAAGCCTTTCGGGAGCTGCCCTGCGAACGGAAGTAATTGCTCGGTATGTATACATGTTTTGCACACAGATCTAATTTTTTTTGAAAAATTGCTATTTTTAGATATTATTGGATATTATTGGTATTAAAAGAAAATTAAGTGATCTGTATACTATTCAATTAGATCGGTGCGCATAGCAACTCCCAGGTAGGGGTGGCAAAGGGTTTGGGTCGGGTTAAACCTAACCCGATATGGGTAAGGGTAAAGCAGAACACAACTTGGATTAAATCCGGGTCAAGGTTTGGGAATCCGTATTTAACCCGGATGTAAACCGGGTCATTCGCACACGACACGGGTTGTCTTGCGGATTGGGTTCTGGTCGGGTGTGGGTCGGGTTCGGACGGAACAATAGCTTTAATTTATTTATACTATTTTGTTGTGAAGGAGAAACAGGTTTGGAGAAGGTTGAAATCTAGGGAGTCCCTAGCCTCTTTTATATAGTATTCATATTGGTTACTCATGTGGGTGGATACCCAATGGGTCCTATTCATAACACTTTCCCTTATCCAATCAACGTGGTATACTCGACTTATGAATACCGAATGATTCATTAGTACTAATGAGTATCTTAAAGGGTGGATACTTCTAGATCCAAGTTAGGAATGACTGCCTCGTTAAAAACCTTTAGCTAAGGAAAACCTTGTGCGAAAAAACCAATGGCAAAGGAAAAAGAGTACATCACTCCATAACTTCCCCTGATTTCGGGATGTGTCGAGGGGTGGATACTTCTGGATCCAGAGTCAATGTAGTTGCCTCGTTAAAACATTGACTATGGAAAACCCTGTGGGAAAAACCACTAGCCAAGGAAAAAGAGTACAACTTTACAGTTGACTCCCCCTTATCTGATCAAGCTTCAGGCTTGCAGATATCCTATATACCTATATATTAATCTCCTATGCGTCTATACATCCATCTCATCTACAACATTTCGAAAGCGAATGTAAAGTACAAACATCACTCATCTATACAAGTTTCACTCATATAAGACAGTAGCTGAAACTAAAGGAGCGCTGCGAACTTGGTAGACAGCTCTGAAAAACACCCTAGAGGGGGCGGGGGGTGAATAGGGTGTGTGGCACAAATTTAAAAATAATCACAAACACAGATATAATCAGACACATATATATTTTTTTAACGGAGTGGCTCCCCGTCAAAACTCCGACCCCAAGACCTATGAGGATTTCACTTAATAAAACCGATCACACTTACGGGTAGTGATCTCACCGTACACAAATATAGTTCAAGAGTTAAAGCGCAGAGATAGCTTTAGAGTAAAGCTATTCTTAATACAATCTCACAACTAAAACAGATTCAAATAGCTTTAATACTGCAGTGAAAAATCAGAGAGATATCACAGTGATAAAGTTTGTGAGATCGTGATCGCGTGGGCACAAACGGTTCGCTGATCCGATGTCTGGATTGGAAGATATAGTCTTCAGAAGATGCTTGCGCGAATCTGAATTTTGCAGTGGCTGATCTGTAGAAAAACGCCCGAACTGTGTATAATTCTGAGAACTGAGCAAAGGAGTCTATCACCGTTGCGAAGGGCATGAAGATGTGGTCGCGTGGGCACAAACGGATCGTCAATCCGACGTCTGGATCGGGAGATATAAGCGTACGAAGTCGGATGCGCGAATCTGAAATCTGCAGTGACGAATCTGTAGAAAAACGTCCGAACTGTATATAATCCTGAGGACTGAGCGAAGAAGACTATCACCGTTGAGAAGGGCATGAAGATGTGGTCGCGTGGGCGCAAACGGCTCGTCGATCAGACGTCTGGATTGAGAGATATGGGTGTTCGAAGTTGATCGCGCGATCGAAAACAGATTTCACGAATCTGAACACTTTGTACCTTGCTGGATCAACTTCTCCACTGGATTGAAACTTGAAGAGAGAACTTGAAGGTGATGTTGTGACCTTTGCCGTGAGATGTATGGAATTGCAGCAACAACAAAAACCAAGGTGGAAGGAGCACTTGCGTTTGAGAGAGGCGCCACAAAAAATCTTGTGTTTCAAATATTTTCGGCCTCTGTTTATTTGAAGTCACCCTTTCTTTTCAAAAAAAAATTAGCAGTAACCTTAAAATAATAGCCCACGGCTTTGAAAAAAAATCTCAGTGCTTGCTTTTGTTTTTGACAGCCTAGTATTTGATTTGTGTGCGTGGATCAGAAGCACAAAGAAATTTATTTTTTTTGTTGCGTGAGTTGCCCTCTCATTTTTTTGTGTGTCCTGTGTTTTTCTTTTCAAGAGTGCATTGGTTTGATAATAGATAGGATCAAAAAAACCAACAAGCTCAAAGATAATGCTCCTTCAAAACAATTCGAAATATGTGTGATTCGAAATTTGTGCTTGGTCTTTCTTTATTGTTTTAAATCATGCGGCAGTAAAAAAATATGTGATATGAAATTTACGTTGCTCCTTCAAAAGAATTCGGTTGGGGCTATATTATTGAGATAGTTTTTGGATAGGAGTTTAAATAGGAGACCACGTGCGATGTGTTTAGGATGAGAACATAGAGTTTGAATTCAAGTAGAAAATCCCTTGAGTATCCAATCCAAAACTTCATCTTTATTGTTGATAATGTAGGACTATTTCCTTTTTGCACCATTGTCCACTTATACTCATCCTCTTGCAAATAAATTTATTTTGCACTTTCCCCCTGCAATCACTTAATGGAAGATGTTAGTCACACATGACTTGTTTGTCATCATCAAAATTAAATCGTACGACCTAGTCAGTAGGCTAACTAGGCCAACAAGCTCCACGTCTCAATCGTCATTGTCTGCGAGGTACTTCAGGAACTGGCTTTGTATATTCTTGAACTGCTTCTTGGATGATGAGCTTCTCGGGATGGTAGGAGGATGTAGACTTGGGAGGATTCTGTGTAGATCTTCAGGAGGTGGACGTCCCTTTTATGCTATTCATCGCGATGATCTGTAACCTGCATATGCAAATACATTTAACATGGAGGATTTTTCCTCGACCCTTGGAGACAACGCAGAAGCTACATATCTTTGGTCCAGTGGTGCGCTGCAGGCGCTGCACTGTACCTGCCCAATAGCTATACTGCTAACGCTCAAAAGAGACGCATGCAGTTGGCCAGGTAAAAGAGTGTTTCAAAGACACTTAAGGTACTTCTGGACCTTATATATTCTTCCCCTCTTCCAGCTAACGGAAAGGTGTCTTTTAATGTGTATCCATACAACCAAATATGTGTATTTAGTGGAGAATGATTTTCATGTTTCTTCATCAATCGTCATTGTATGAAGTTTTCATCTTCGGGATGATTAATAATAGTTCATCTTCAGGATGATTAATGTCATCTTCAGGATGATAGCTCATCTCCAGGATTATAGTTCATCTTCAGGATGATTAATGTCGTCTTCAGGATGATAGTTCATCTTCAGGATGATAGTACACCTTCAGGATGTTGTATTCTGTAAGACAAGAATTTATGCCTAGCTAGGACTTTCATATCATATCATATTTGATAGATAGGCTTTTACAGATATTTCGGTATTTTCTCTTCAGGAGATCCGATAATATTTTGAATTATTAAAACAACATCAATTCTTTTAATTTGCTCTCTTAAAAATAATACTGTTTTTAAGAGGTGCAAACAACAACCTTGTAGTATGAGTCCTTTAAGGATCTCTGTTTAGGTTGTCTTTCCTTTAATCATATTATTAATATATGTCCCAAAAAAAGGAAAGTAAAGAAAACTTGTATACATGCAGTTGAAGAAATTTTATATAGGTAATGTTGTCACATCCAATAGCAACATCAACCAAAAATTCCCTCCTTTTGCCATTCGTTAGGTTACGCCTTTACATAAACTAGTCGATGTATCATATTCATCTTGTAAGTGCGTTCAGCTCATCTTACTTGATTACTTCCTGGTTTGAGCGATTTATACCTCTAAAGCTATAGCAAATTAAAATGCTTATAGCTAACGATTTTATTATAATTCTCCTATAATACTCAGTTATCCCACATGATTTGATATCATTTTTGATATCAGGACTTCAGGTCCATATACCCCATATTTCATAAGTGAGTCCAGCTCACCTTATTATTGCCTCATTCCACATTATTATAATTTGACCAAATCTCTATATTTGCTTAAGGCAAAGCAGAGTTGTGGAAACGATATTTTATATTTAACTGGCAAAATGAAATATGAGAGAATTTGTCGACAAAATGTGTGCTTCTTGCCCAAAACTCACCCCGTACGTACTATAATCATTTGATTTCTCCCAGAAATATCTCCTTCACGACGCGTTGAAGAAGTGAAGGTTCTGGGACGGGTAAAGGATATGGACAGATCCAGAATGGGTCCTTAGCAACAAGTTGCAATAAGGTTCTGGATTTGAGCTCACTTTCCTGTGGTGGTATTGCTTTTTCGGTCTCCAGGAGTAGATTTCTCTCTTTGGAGCCTAGTGGTATGTCCTCTCATCTCTTAAGGACATCCACTTCTGCTGCTAGTGGATTGCATCTATGTCAATCCTAGCTGGATTATTTGCAGCATGGATGTGAAAGTTTGACAATATTTAAATTGTCAGTCTGATTATAATCAGATCATATGTATTTACTTTTTAAATGGTCAATTTGAGCTTCAGGCTCATAGATGATTTGAACCAAATAGGGAATTGAAGGATCTTCAGGATCCTCATTACCATCAACACATAATCTATAAGATGTGTACCAATACCTTACTCATACGAGATCTCGGAATCTATTCATCAAAGGTGGTTAGTCCTGATGAATGTGTTCACTTTATGGCACCATGACGATTTATGTAGTATTGCTTCAAGGACACGGACACAACGTTGCGGACGTACCATCTTTAAGATGTGCTCAAACCCATTCTCAGAAAATGTTTATATGGAGTTGATCGGGCTCATATAAAATTTTTCTAATGGTGTGTTTAGCTGAGTGTATGTAACCACTGTTGCTAATTATTTATGATTTCCCATTTTTATCCAATGTTACCACCATTTAAAAAAAATGTGGTTGGATAATGACCATTTTTAGAGGATATATTGATGAGTACACTAAAGGTACATCATCAGTCCTATTAAGGGAGTGGACAAAGCCTATTTATATCCCTTAAAAACTCTCAAGAGACCTAAAGGTCTTCATTATATTTAACGATGATAGCAAATATATCATCTAATTTATTTTTGAGGATGTTATGAGGGTCAATGTCCACATAAAGTGGCAATGATTTTATAATCTGACCGAAATTTTTATTGGAATTTCATGGGAATTTAACCCCAAAAAAGAAAATTTTATAGGTACGTGGCGGCGACGGAGGCTTCTGGCCGTCTGCGGTATGCACTGTGCCAATTAGATTATGTTCAGAAAAATTTAAACTGAACATGTCATTTATCGTTAACGAAAAATAACATTTTATCCTCCAATATATTAGTATTTATTTAACCCCCCTCCCAATTACTTTCCTGATGTTTCAGGAATTTTCCAGAAATTTTCCCAAAATTTTAGGATTTTTCTGGGATTTTCTGGGATTTATTCGGTAATTTCTGAATTTAATATATATTAAAAAATATATTTTATAAAGATTTCAGAAATTAATTAAAATAATATTAGGCCAGCGGGCTTCGGGCCCGTTAAGTATGTTTTCTCTTTATTTATGTATATCCGACTGATTTTCGGCTGTCCGAATCCGAAAATATTCGAATCCGAAAATATCCGAATCCGTAAATATCCGAATCCGATCATAATTTTAGGATCAGGATAGGATGTGCTCATCCCGAACCCGAAAATATCTGAACGTGAATATATATAAATTTAATAGTTAAATTATATAAAGGAATGTGAATAATCCCGTAATCGGAAACGAGGGTGTCATGAATCGGAATGAACCCGACCCGTTTACAACCCAAAGTCTCCAAGCTACTTTTTCTAAATTGACTGCACTTGGTCGCCTGCTTTTTGTAGGGTTTACGATTTCCCCAATTCCTCTTCTTCTTCTTCATTGTTCAATCGAGAAAAACGAAGCAGGAGATCAACAGGGGATGAAGACGGGGAGGAGCATCTCGTTTACCTCCGCTCTCCATCTTGTTTCGGATTCCAAAACTCCACGAAAATTCGCGAGATTTGAAACCCCACCCGAATCTTTCATTTCAATCTCTCTCATTCCCGCTGGTTCACGATTAGAGAGAGGTCCATCCTCGCTCCTGTCTCTTATCTCTCAAGGTATTGTTTATGTTGCGGGGTGGAACTCGCGTACAATGAATTTGTATTAAGGGAAACCAAGGGTACGATGTTTATGTTGATGACGAGATTAATGTAGGCTATTTAACATGTGATTATTGGGATGATGAGGCTGAGCTTGTTGCGGAACCTGACCACGGTAACGAATCCGGTGAGACGTGATGGAGGGGCCGAACTGCTCAGGTTGAGGGCAAGCACGGCCGGGGGCGATGAGATGACCTGCGCAAGGGGCAACTCGTCAGAAAGGCCAGGTTGGAGTCCAACACTTAGCCTCTCCGATGCCTAAGTAAGTAATAGGACTTAAAGCGGGGGCTAGGCACGCAGGTCAGACTGAAGGTGAGTCGACCGTACGTGACGAGCTATGAGTGGAAGAACAAAGATATGGACGACCTTTGCTCTTGTGTGTGAGTAATAAGATTGAGAGTGAATTTTCCAACACCTTCACCGTTGGAAGCGATGGGGTATTTATACCTGACTGGAGGCGGTTAGGTGGGGCTGACCTGACATTCTGACTCGGCGCGCTGAGCTGGTCCCACTGTCAGCGGAAGCTTCGGACGAGGATGTCAAGAACAGGAGTGTCAGCCACGATTTTGTCAGACGGTGCAACGGCCAGGGGCGCTTTTGTCAGGGTGTCAGGGCCGAAAGCATTAAGTGTCAGACGGCGCAGCGGTCAGGGGGTGCTTTGTCAGATGGTCGGGCGGCGTAAGTATCAGTAGCGTCCTTGTACTAGGTTGTTTGTCGTGTCCGATGTGCCAAGGAACCGTTGGAGTGCCTCCCGGGGGCGAGGGCCCACGACGGGTCGCCTGTCCGGCTCGGATGGAGGACAAGCAGTCCGAACATGCACTTGTGTGCTGATCCTGGCGACCAAGGGGAGAATGGGTGCGCATCCCACTGGGGTCGTGTTGGGGTGCGCCCATATCAACGTCCAAGTTGGAGTGCACCCTCATCCCATTCGTGGCGTTCTCCAGGATCGACAGGTGCCCTGTGGGCCTATGAGGTTCGGGCGTGGAACGCCCTGTCACCAGGTCGGCCGCCCATCAGGAGGAAGGGGCGAACCGGCTGGGTGTTACGGCGGCTTGGGAGGGAAAGTCGGACTATCACGATCTTCAAGTCGTAACAATTGCCCCCGGCATTCGAGCTCGAGGAGGGGGCCCGGCTCGGCTCGGATGACGTATCGCCTCCCATCTCTGAAGAAGGTAGCTCGGATCTTGCTATGTGTGTGGGCACGGCGGCTGGGGTCTCGGGGTTCCCGCCCCGATAGCCATTATTACAATTTGAAAGGGTGGTGGAAGCTGATGCGTCTCCGCCACTGGACGGGTGATGCGTGGTTGAAATGACTGTCGCGGTAGCCGAGGCGTCAGAAGTGTGTCGATGGACGCCGCGTGGTGGCGCGGTGATGGTCGAGATGGCCCGAGGTTTGCTATAAGTATGTAGGGAGGGGATCGGTCGAAAGTTTCTCGCGATTTTTGCTCCCATTTGTGCTTCCCAGGTCCTGGTCATCGCTCGTCGAAGCTGCCGCCGGTGCCCTTGTCGGAGACCCGCTTCCGGTTGTCTCCTTGTTCGACGGTTCGGCCAGGTAATTTCCAATATTTTATCGATGGCTTCTCGTTTCGAGTGCGGCAGTAGTAGTGGGATGGGGAAAGAGGTATCAACGGAAGAGGATAGTAGACCACGGAGAAGCCGAACGGATGCGCCGAAGTCGGTCGCGGCCATCCCATGTAAGCTGGACCGGGTTAACATTCGGGAGATCCGTGTAAGGTTCATTCGTTCGCCCTGTGAAGTGCGGCTGCCCGGGCCCGATGAGAGGGTGTGTTGGCCCCGTGACAACGAAGTTGGAGTTTATGTCCGGACCCTCGAGTTGGGGCTCCGCTTCCCGATCCATCCTTTCCTTCTTCATCTTCTGAACTTCCTGGAGCTGCCGATTTGTGCGCTGGTGCCCAGCTCCTTTAGTTTGTTGGTCGGATTCGTAGTCTTATGTCTCGCCAGTTCCCTGAGTCCGTCCCTAGCGTTGTTTCATTATTTCTTCGGGGTGAGGAAGTGTGGGACGTATTACTGCGTCCATGCGAGGCGGGGACGAGAACTCGTTGTCGGGGTGCCAGATACCGCCAATGGTTGGGTGGAGAGCTTCGTTTTCGTCACGAAGCCGGTTGACGCGGTGTTGATGTCGATTCAAGGGGCTTTGAACCCTCTGGTGAGCGAGGAGGTGGCCATGAAGGACGAGCTTCTAGCATACGTCCAGATTTTGACAGAGTTACCTGATGCGGATCGCAGACTAACAGACTTGACACAGGATGATCGGCTTGCCCAGGAACTTTGGCCCACTGGTATTCTCCTTCTGACGGGCCTTTAAGTAGACTTACCTGGATCTCTCTTTCCTCTGCAGGTGAGGACCCGATGCTTTCGCGGGAGGAAGTGCTGAGGGCGGCCGGGGTAAGGGTAGCGAGGACGACCGTCCCTGTGGATAAGGGCAAGGGAGTGATGCGCGAGGAAGCGCCAGCAGAGGTGGCCGCCCAAAAGCGGAGCGCCGAGGTTCCCATTGTGGAGGAGGCGAACAAGAGGCAGCGGGGGCCCGAACCTGGTGCTCCTTCCATCCGGACTGGCAGGGTCGCGTCGGATGGTTTGGCCGATCCGGACGTGGCCAGCAGGGGCCCTCCTCGGGCTCCGACCTTGAACAAGCCCGTAGGCCTCCTCCAGTCGAGAAGTGGCCCTACGGAATTCCCGCGTGGGAGATGGGGAGAGAGGCGCACCCTAATTGTGAGAGGGCGCTCGCCCACTTCAAGTTGACAAAGGCTGAGGCTGAGGCCATGCCTGGCGAGGATCTTCACCATCTGCCTTATCGGGTAAGCCAGGAAGAGTCAGTGTTCGAGGATGCCGGAGTTGCAGTGCGACTGTTAGAGTATTTCGTGCTGCCTCGGGATCGCGAGGCTCTTACCAACGTGGGCATGGAGTGGCTGTGCGGTACTGTAGTGTGGCACATCATGCAGGTAGGTCGAGCTGCAACAGACGTTCTGGCTTTCGTTCTGAATTACGCTCTGACTGGGTCGGGTCTTTTTGGTAGGCGATGGCGGCAGCGGTGGCCCTGGAGCACCATACTCCCGTTGACGCGGTTCGGGCTTCCTGGGATGAGGCGAAGGAGGAACTTTGAGAGGTGCGGAGCCAATTACGAGGGAGGGATGTGGATTTGGACAAGGTCATTAGGCTCCGTGCCTACGATGTGGCGCGGGTCGAGTTTCTAGAGGCGCATGGGGCTAGGCTCACCCGCCAGCTGGAGGAAGAAGAGGGCAAGGGGGCCTTGCTCGCCCGCCAACTTGGGGAAGAAAAGACGCGGGGGGATCTGCTCGCCCGTCGTCTGGAGGAAGTGAGGGAGCGAGAGGCCTGGCTCGCCCGCCAGCTTGAGGAAGATAAGGGGAGGGGGGCCCGACTCGCTCGTCGTCTTCAGGAGGAAGAAGAGACACGAAATGATATCTTGAGGCAAAACGCCGTGGCAGCGGCCAGCAAGAAAAACATGATCGACGTTCAGCAGGAGAAAATAGATGAGCTGAAGCGGGCGATTGAGTCGGAGATAAAGGAGAAGGCCACCCTGAAGAAGTAGCTGGAGGGCAGGGCGGCCGGTCAGGACGCGATCAACGTCACAGTCCGCCGTTATCAGGATGAGCAGCTGATCCCTATGATGACGGAGGCGAGGGAGGCGGGCGTTCTCCAAGGAATGGAGAAGATGAAAGCCCGACTGGCGAGTCTGCATCCCGAGCTGAAGGCTGATTTTCCTAAATTGGATGTGCCATTGGCGGGAGAGATGGAGGAGCGAGTGACGCAGCCGGGCGCTCGTAATCGTAGGGGAGTGAGGGATATTTTGTATGGCCGGCCATTGGCCGAGCCTGATCTTGCATTGTACTGTGGGCGAGCTAGAAAGTTAAATGATATATATATATTTTGTTTTATTCAGAAGCTGGTCTTCTTGTTTTGCGTGAGATCGTGTCATGAATGCCCCCAACGTTCCCTCTAGGACGAGCGATAGGGTGAGGAGTAGGGGAACGTTGTCACAAAGTAGATGCAGATGCTCCTGGGGGCACCCTATGGTCAGCTTTATTTGGCGAGCTTGCACCCGTTGCTCGAACTGATCGCGCTAAAGCCTTTCCCAGGGTTCTCGGTAGGAGCGTCTTGCATAGAGCTGCTTTGCTTAGCCTGCCTCGTCGGTGTGGGCGCATGGGGGTAGGTCTAATGGGTCAAATGAAGGGAAAATGCGGGGTTTTATTTCGAAATTTCCGCCCCGAATCGCCGCCGAATAGCGAACGTCACATCGGATTAAAGGCGGGCGGGAATCGAAGCGTATTGACCGTTCCCCGAGGGACGCGTGGGGGGATGTGACAGAGGGCATCAGGTGAAGCGTCAGGTGGGTTGGATCGGCGACGTGTGGCAAGCTTCATGCGGCTGAGATCGGTAGGCGGTTTCTATAAGAGGAGGCGGGGGGCGTTGTGGAAGAGTTTCTGGCTTTCAAAATTTTTCGGAGCTATTTTCTTTAGTTCAGTCGATCGTCTTCGTGTAAGCCGGGTTCGTTGCCGGAGTTTGGGCCGTCATCGCTGCCACCCTTATCGCCGTAGCAGGTAGTCGACAGGTATATTCCTTTTCTTCCCTTTGAGATGGTTTCGTCGTCGTCCACCTCGTCGTCCTCGACATCGTCATCGGGGTCGACAGGCGGCTCTACGGCAAAGTCTGTGGAGGTTGTGGGGGGGGGGATGTCGGGTGGTCAGGGCCGTAGCGGGTCTAGGTCCACAGAAGGAAGTGGGGGCCCTGGGAAGGGGAAGGGGCCCCTAGGGATGAAAGCGGGGTCGTACGGGCAGGCACACGTGACCGTTGCTGGGGCCGGTGGGGTGCCTGTCGAGGTACTAAGTCAGAGGTCGGAGGCACGGACCGACATCGTGCCCAAGGTGCGCGCAACGTATATAAGGCCGCCTTATGAGGTTCGTCTGCAGACAGTCTCGGAGCGCATCTGCTTTGCGAAGGATGGTGAGGTCGAGATCTACGTGGCGTACTTCGAGCAGGGCTTGCGGTTCCCGCTCCATCCGTTGTACCAAGAGGTCCTGGAGTTCCTCGGGCTTTCGTTCTGCCAGCTGATGCTTAATTCCGTTAGTGCGATAGTCAGGTTTCTTGTCCTCTGCGCGGGGACCCAAGTCAGTCCGACTCTTCCTTTGTTCCGCCATTTTTTACGGTTAAGAAATTCAGGTCGCACTTTTATTTGTTGGCGAGGACGAGTCACCCCCTCATCCTGGGCTTGCCGGGGAAAATCAAAGGATGGCGTAGGTCGTACGTGTTTGTCTCAATGCCCATCGATCTGATGCTTAGGTCGGGATGTGGAGTGCTCAGTCCCAAGGCGAGGGAGAAAGTCAGCCTGAGCGCGACCGAGGCGGAGCAGGCAGTGCGGCTGGAGGCGGTACCCCCAGAGGGCAGGCAGTACGCCCACCTAGCCCGGCCGGAGATGATAGCTCGGCTCATCTGGCCTGAAGGTAACCTTTGAGGAGTAGCTTTTATTTCGAATTCGCTCACATTGAACTCCTCCTTTTTTACAGATTCGACGATGAGCCTTTCATTCGAGGACCTTGACCGGATCGCCGAAGAGATGATGGCCAGAGAGCAAAGGGGGCCGGCCAAGTCGCTCCGCCGCCCGCCGGGAGTGGGAAGAAGAGATCGAGGATGAGTGAGGGGGAGCGGACCAAGAAGGTTGAGGGGACCAACATGTAGAAGAAGAAGAAGAAGAAGATAGTGGATCGGACGACCGCCGTAGATGTAAGCGCCGGGGGTCCGTCGAAGGTCGTCGACATGTCGAGGTCCCCCAACTATTGACCTCAAGGCCAAGGAGGAGCAGGTCGGCCTTCCAGGTGGCCATGCATATTTAGGTGAAGGTGAGCATGAGGGGCAGACCGCGTCATCGATGGCTCCTGATCCGGCGTCGGTCCCTCAAGGGGGCACGTAGGGTCGTGCTTGGGCATTGGGTCGGCTACTGTGGAAGCGTAGCCTTACGACTGTCCCCTATATGGTCTGGAGAGGCTCGCGCCTTCCGGTTGCGAGGAGAAGCTGGTGAAATTCAAGTTGAAGAAGGTCGACGTCGAGCGCTTTCTGGAGAGCAGCCTCTTAAGGCCGATCTACCTGATTGGGAAGGGCGAGTCGGTCTTCGAGGATGCTGCCGTGGCGGCGAGGATCGCCGAGAACTGCCAGTTGCCCAGGGATAGAGAGTCCCTGGCACACATCGGCCCGGTGCGGCTAGGAGCCACCGTGGCGTGGTACCTCGCGCAGGTATGTTAGTGGGCTATGCTGGGGGTGTCCCCGGGTTTATCATCGTGGGGTTTGATTTTTCCCTGGTCATGTCTACAGGCCACTACGAAGATGGCTACCCTGCAGCGCCGTGCCTCTGCCCTCGTTGAGGCTGAGCTCGCGATAGCGAGGATGAAGATGGAGCTCGACAAGGAGAAGTCTAGGCAAGTCGAGCTGAAGAAGTTGTTTGTGGCGCAGCGGGCGTCGCTCGAAGAGTACAGGCTACATGTCGCGGAGCTTGAGGAACAGATCGCGGCTGAACGTTCTTATTAGACCGAGATGGAAGAGGAGGTTGCTGTCGGGCTTTCCCGCTACACCGAACTGGATGAAGAAACCGAACAGGGCAGGGCCAAGATGAGCGATCTGGAGTCGCGGGTGAAGGCCACCGAGGAGGCTTTGGCAAAGAAGACGGAGGAGTTCCGGGTGTATCAAGTGCAGACTGTCGAGCCTCATCTTGCCCAAGTCAAGATAAGGACGCGGGAGATGGGCCGGAAGGAGTGATTGGAGACTGGCTGGGAAGAAGGGTGTAAGGCGTGTCTCCAGAGGGTTAAGGAAAGGGCCCTTGCTCTTTAGCCTCCGTTAAAGGTTGATTTCGAGGCGTTGGCGGCCTCAGAGGAGGAAGATGAGGAGGAAGAAAACCTCGAGGTGAACGCGGAGGGGCCGGGGGCCGGAGAACAAGGGTCGGGCAACGCTTCGTGGGACGACCCCGAAGGAGGCGAACGGGCGGACCAGTAGGAGTTCATGTTAGGGAACTTGACCTTGTGGTATCACCTTTTGTAATAGATAAGGGGGATCTAGAGGGAGGCCCATTTTGTAGGTTCGCCTCGCTATACTTGTAGAACATCTTGCTTTTTAATATAACGCGGATTTTTGTCATGCCATGTGTGAATCTTTATTGTCTTTATATAATTTAAGTATAATTCAGAGGTATCGCTACACATCGGGTCGCGTGGGTAGGGGAGAGCGAGTGCACAGCTCGTCCCGTGCCCTTATCCCGTTTGGGTGGAGGAGATTTGCGAGCTCGCCTCGGAGGCCGGCGAGAATCGATCCTAAGTTAGGATGTGCTTAGATGGTGCCTAGGTATTGAACAACCATTTTGTTAGCCCCTTCTTATTGACCTTTACATGAATTTAACCTTAGCTTTTACATGAGGTCTTGATAAAGTCTTTAGTAGTTAGGTAAGTGTGACCCGATTCGTTGGCGAGCTGGGCAGTCGCTCCATCCTGCTGTAAACTGCATCAGGATGAGCGGACTCCTATCTGCAGGACGGCCCTCCTTCTCTTCCATTGCTCGTCGCGTCCCTCTGCGCTTCCCCTATGCTGAATGGTTGCAAGGTCTCCTCGGCTGCTTGGATTCACCAGGGAAGCTGTCTTGCTGTTGTCCTCCGTCAGTTCACTCTTACAGAGTTTTCTCAAAAGGAGGTCAGAGGGAACCCCTGGGGGAGGAGGAGCACGAGGTGGCGGTGGCGCGCTGTCTTGTCTTTTGCCTCCTCGCCCATGACGGGTTGTAAGGTCTCTTTGGGGAATCCTTACATCGAAGGGAGACCCCGGAAGAGGTGGAGGACAAGGTAGCGGTGGTGGCGTAGGGTCTTCGGCGGACCGGCCTCGATGGGAAGATAGAGGAATGGGAGGTGGGTCATTAGGAGGCGAGTCGGTGGAGGCTGGTAAGCCCGGTGGGGCTTTTGCCTTTCTCACCGATGGGGATCGGGGTGGGGCGGATGCTGGTCGGGGGGGGAGCGAACCACCGCAAGTCCTCTGATTCGCCTGTTTCATCTGGTTCAGGGCAGATGGAGGGGTGGAAGGCGGGGCTCCCCTTGTGTAAGAGGAATAGCCCATCGTCGATCCGTAAGTAAGAAGAATAGCCTATCGGCATGGCGGGCCGTTGGGAGGTGGGCCCACGGAAGCAGGTATGCCCAGGCGGAGGCTGGTGTGCCCAATGGGGTGATTTGGCAGGGCTGCCCCGGCCTTCGGGTTCTTGGCCTGGAGCGCCAGCGCGCCTTAGGCGCCGAAAGAGGGGCGTGGTCTGCCATTGGAGCTCCAGTTCCCTTGGCGTAAGTTGTCCGAGGGAACTTGAGGGGTGGTAGGCGGGACGTCCCGTGTGTAAGGGGAATAGCCCCTCAGCGACCGTTGTATGGAAGCAGTCGCCCATCGGGGTGGTGGGGTCCTTTGCTCCTTCTCATCCCTTATGGCGGGGGTTGAGACTGACTTGCCCTCATACTCTTTTTCTCATCTTCTCCTTCGAAGGATTGATGGGAGTATTTATAGTGGGACTTTGCTTACGGTTCCCCCGAAGTTAATGCAATGATTTGGCTTCATTAATAGGCTCCTAAGAATCCCGTCGTTCGAAACCACTTTTGCTAGGTGGCGTTGGACGCGATTGGTCAGCCCTTGCCTCTCAGGGGGTGTGTCGTCATTAATGGCACGTTTTCTCAGCGTCCTTTCGTTTTGATGAGTCACATCGGGTGCCCACTTTATCGGGAACTTGCACTGACTGGCGGTCCTTGGCCTGTGTAAGGCCTGCCTCGGCCCGCGTGTCCTTGTCCTTTTCCCAAAGCTCGAGTGGTCGGAGCTCGTCAGGCCTGCCTCGGGGTTTAGCGGGGAGGAGAGCTCGTAGATTGGCCCATGCCCTTCTATGGTCTGGGTGGCGAGGGTTGGTCCTGCCCCAGAGTCTCGAGGGGGGATCGAGCGCGTAGCTCGGCCCGTGCCTTTCTCCTGTTTGGATGTCGAAGCTCCGTAAGCTTGCCCCGGAGTCTTTGAGAGGGAGGGTATTGGGCCGTCGCCTCCCTACGACCTCTATAGTCGGACGGGTATCTGGCCGTCGCCTACCCCGCAAATGGCACTCCGTTTGGGTGGCGAAGCTCCGTAAACTTGCCCAGAAGGTCTTCACTGGAGGGGGGAGCGTGCGCGTAGCTCGGCCCGTGTCCTTCTTTGGTTTGGATGGCGAAGCTCCGTAAGCTTGCCCCGGAGTCTTTGAGAGGGCGGGTAGTGGGCCGTCGCCTCCCCGCAGCCTCTATAGTCGGACGGGTATTGGGCCGTCGCCTACCCCAAAAATGGTGCTCCAGTTTGGGTGGCGAAGCTCCGTAAGCTTGCCCCGAAGGTCTTCACTGGAGAGGGGAGCGAGCGCGTAGCTCGGCCCGTGCCCTTCTCCGGTTTGGGTGGCGAAGCTCCACAAGCTTGCCCCGGAGTCTTTGAGAGGGCAGGTATTAGGCCGTCGCCTCCCCGCAGCCTCTATAGTCGGACGGGTATTGGGCCGTCGCCTACCCCATAAATGGCGCTCCGGTTTGGGTGGCGAAGCTCCGTAAGCTTGCCCCGGAGGTCTTCACTGGAGGGGCAAGCGAGGGTGTAGATCGGCCCATGCCCTTCTTCGATTTGGGTGGCGAAGCTCCGTAAGCTTGCCCCGGAGTCTTTGAGAGGACGCGTATTGGGCTGTCACATCCCCGCAGCCTCTATAGTCGGACGGGCATTGGGCCGTCGCCTACCCCGCAACTGGCACTCCGGTTTGGGTGGCGAAGCTCCGTAAGCTTGCCTCGGAGGTCTTCACTGGAGGGGGGAGTGAGCGCGTAGCTCGGCCCGTGCCCTTCTTCGGTTTGGGTGGCGAAGCTCCGTAAGCTTGCCCCGGAGTCTTTGAGAGGGCGGGTATTGGACCGTCGCCTCCCCGCAGCCTATATAGTCGGACGGGTATTGGGCCGTCGCCTACCCCGAAAATGGCGCTCCAGTTTGGGTGGCGAAGCTGTAAGCTTGCCCCGAAGGTCTTCACTAGAGAGGGGAGCGAGCGCGTAGCTCGGCCCGTGCCCTTCTCCGGTTTGGGTGGTGAAGCTCCACAAGCTTGCCCCGGAGTCTTTGAGAGGGCAGGTATTAGGCCGTCGCCTCCCCGCAGCCTCTATAGTCGGACGGGTATTGGGCTGTCGCCTACCCCATAAATGTCGCTCCGGTTTGGGTGGCGAAGCTCCGTAAGCTTGCCCCGGAGGTCTTCACTGGAGGGGAGAGCGAGCGCGTAGCTCGGCCCGTGCCCTTCTCTGTTTGGGTGGCGAAGCTCCGTAAGCTTGCCCCGGAGTCTTTGAGATGGCAGGTATTGGGCCGTCGCCTCCCCGCAGCCTCTATAGTCGAACGGGTATTGGGCCGTCGCCTGATTTGGGTGGCGAATCTCCGTAAGCTTGCCTCGGAGGCCTTCACTGGAGGGGGGAGAAAGCACGTAGCTCGGCCCGTGCCCTTCTCCGTTTGGGTGGCGAAGCTCCGTAAGCTTGCCCCGGAGTCTTTGAGAGGGTAGGTATTGGGCCGTCGCCTTCCCGCAGCCTCTATAGTCGGACGGGTATTGGGATATCGCCTACCCCGCAAATGGCGCTCCGGTTTGGGTGACGAAGCTCCGTAAGCTTGCCCCGGAGGTCTTCACTGGAGGGGAAAGCGAGCGCGTAGCTCGGTCCGTGCCCTTCTCCGGTTTGGGTGGCGAAGCTCCGTAAGCTTGCCCCGGAGTCTTTGAGAGGGCGGGTATATTGGGCCGTCACCTCCCCGTAGCCTCTATAGTCGGACGGGTATTGGGCCGTCGCCTACCCCGCAAATGGCGCTCCGGTTTGGGTGGCGAAGCTCCGTAAGCTTGCCCCGGAGGTCTTCACTGGAGGGGAGAGCGAGCGCGTAGCTCGGCCCGTGCCCTTCTCCGGTTTAGGTGGTGAAGCTCCGTAAGCTTGCCCCGGACTCTTTGAGAGGGCGGGTATTGGGCCGTCGCCTCCCCGCATCATCTATAGTCGGATGGTTATTGGGCGGTCGCCTACCCCGCAAATGATGCTCCAGTTTGGGTGGCGAAGCTCCGTAAGCTTGCCCTGGAGGTCTTCTCTGGAGGGGGGGAGCGAGTGCGTAGCTCAGCCCGTGTCCTTCTCCGGTTTGGATGGCGAAGCTCCGTAAGCTTGCCCCAGAGTCTTTGGTATTAAACTGAAACTTTCAAGTGGGGACGGCGAGATTTGAAAATGCGAAGGAAAGAAAGTATTTCATTAAAGACTTACAATTACTGGTAACATTCTGGTAGGTGCTCCGCGTCTCATGGATGAACCAGCTCGCTTCTGTTGAGGGTTGCCAGGGTGTATGCGGCTGGTCCGACGATGTCGACGACATCGTAGGGCCCCTCCCCTTTTGCTGCCAGCTTCCCTCGGCGAGCCGTTTCATCAGGCTTGAAGGTGGCTCCTCTGAGGACCAAGTCGCCGACTCCAAAGTTTCGTTTCCTCACTTAGGAGCCGCAGTGCCGATGGAAACAGTCTTGTCTTCCACCGCGGCCACGAGTATCTCCTTGGCTTCTTCAGCCAGAGTTGGCCGTTGGTCGCAAAAGTCTTCCCTGTCATAAAGGAGGTCGACCGACAAGGTCTGCTCCAGACCCTTGTGTTTAGTCGACCCCGCGTAGCAGCTCCTGGATAGCTTCTGACTTCCCCATACCAAACCCACCCCTCGCGTGGTTTGGAATTTCACCATCTGGTGTAGCAGGCTGGGGAGCACCTCGATGCCCGTCATGTATGTTCGTCCTATGATCCCGTTGTACGCCGACGCAATGTCGATGACAACAAACTGCGTCATGTGAGTGACGACCCTGGGTTCCTCTCCGAGTGACACCGACAAGGTGATCACCCCCACAATGGGAACCGAGTGGCCAGTGAAGCCGACGATGGGGGCCGTACAAGGCCTCAAGTCTGCCTACTTCAGTCCCATCTTCTCAACCGGTGACATAAATAAGATGTCGCAGGAGCTCACCGTGTCGATCAGGAGGCGACCGATGATGGCCGTACCGATCTGAGCCTCGATGACGATGGTGTCGTCATGCGACAACTCGACTCCTTCCAGATCCTCATCGGTGAAAGTAATGGGGGGTCGAGCCACCCTCCTATGCTTCGCCTCACCGCTGAGGCCCGCCGCCATCACTTTTCGGACGTACACCTTTTTGCCTGACGACGACGCTACCCCCAAGGACGGTCCTTCGCATATCACGTTTATGCGCATGACCACCCTGGGAGGGCGGGGCTCCTCCCGCCCGTTGTCCGGTGGTGGGTCCGGCCTCCGCGCTCCTCGCGGGGCCCTCTCCTCCTGGGTCGGCCTTTTGCCGTCCACGAAGCCCCCCAGGTGTCCTGCCTGGATCAATCGCTCGATCTTCCTCTTGAGGGTGTAGCAATCATCGGTATCGTGACCGTGGTCCCGGTGATATCGACAATACTTCCGGAGATCTCGCTTCGTCGGGTCGGACTTCATTTCCCCGGGTGGGTCCGGCAGCAATCCGGCCCTTGCCGCCACGGCCAACACCTCTATCATTGGGGCGTTAAGCTGTGTGTACTGGGCCCACCGAGGTCCTTCCAACCTCAAGATCGCTCGGGCTGGCTCTCGGGCGGGAACAAACTCTCGCACCGGGCCTGGGCGGTCTTGCAGGCGACGTCCCGAGGGGTCGTGCCTTGGTTGAATCGGTTGGTCGCGGCCCTGGGGCCCGTCTTTTTGCCTCGGCCCGGAATAGGGCCGAGGCTCGCCTTGGGACGATCTTGCTGGGGCGACTGGTTTCTTAACACCGAGCGTCTCCTCGCTCAGTGCATACCTTTCTGCCTGAGCGACGTCGTAGTCGGCCGACGGATCTCGGAGCAGGGATTTGTGGAGGCTCCGATTCTGCTACCCCGTCTTGAAGGCTAGCATGAGCACTTCGTCGCCGTAGTCCACCACCGCCCGCCTCTCATCCTGGAAGCGACGCAGGTATTTCCCAGTCGTCTCTCCATCTCCTTGGACTATCGTGCTGAGGAGTCCAATGGCTTCTTCTTGATGCGCCAGGCCCGGAACTCCTGGCAGAACCTGTGGGACAACTCGTCGAAGCTCCCGATGGATCTTGTGGGCAAGCCGTAGTACCACTCCAGCGCTATGTCCCGTAGGCTCTGTGAGAAAAGCCGACACAGGAACGCGTCATCCACATCTTGTGCCTCTGTCGCCCCCGGTATTGTTGTACGTGCGAGAGGGGGTCGCCTCTTCCATTGTAGGTGGCTAGTGGGGGGGGCTTGAATCTTGCGGGTCTCGGGGCCGACGTGATCCACCGTGCCAACGGTGTGGCCTCCTCAGGGTAGGTGGGGCGCTCTGGCGTGTGCCCTCTCTGTCATTCTTGGGTTTGGCTTCGGTCCCACCTCGGCTGTCGACGGTCATCATGCCCCGGGGACTGGTGAAGCGGTCGCCGGGGAGGACTCCTTCCTCGTGTTGGGGATTCGACGGGCAGTGGGCTACAGTCATTCCAGTATCG
This sequence comes from Scilla litardierei, assembly GCA_030789695.1. Classification (NCBI taxonomy): domain Eukaryota; kingdom Viridiplantae; phylum Streptophyta; class Magnoliopsida; order Asparagales; family Asparagaceae; genus Scilla; species Scilla litardierei. Next base: position 224,789,493 of record CM061133.1, read on the forward strand.
TCGGCCCACAGCTGTAGCCTCCAGGATCTCTCTCCGCTCCTGATTCTCCCTCAGGAGTCTTTCGCGCTCTGCAGCGAGGAAGCAGAGTTGTTGACGAATGGCTTTCTCGCCCAGACGATTTGGGGAGAGACGCCGACGGGGCAGACTTCACCCCCGAGGTGGGGAACCGATGAGCGACGGGCTGCGCTCGTTCATGCGTCACCGGCCCGTCGTCGACTCCTCCAAGATTTCACGGTTCTCCTCACTCTCCCTCCGGAGCCTTTCGCGTTCCGCGATAATGAAGCGGAGCTGGCGTCGGGCGGTCTCTTCGTCGAGGAAGGCTCGTCGGGCGGCCTCGGCCGCTTCATCCAGATGCCTCTGTGCGGCGGCCGCTTCCCCCTGGCACCTTCACAGCCGCGCGATCACCATTTCTTCCTCCAAGAGCTTCTGTTGGGCCGCTATCTCCTCGGCGAGCCCTTCATCCCCTACTTCTTCACTGAACTGAGGATGGAGGTTTCGCCTCACGTTCGTGGGCTCTGAGGGGCCGAGGGGCGCTTCAGTCCTAGCTGCAGTGAAGCCTGCCATCATCTTAGTGAAGGCTTCGAAGCTCTGCTGTACCGCAAGAGCCGAGGCTTGGACTGTCTCGGCCTCCACCAAGGGGGGTGGATTAGTCGCAGGAGTCATGGGATAAGAGTGCGACTTTTGGTCAACGGGGTCCTTACCGTGGTCAGGATTTCGGTTGATTGGTATGTGATCTGACATGGGTGTGACCCTTCGTTTCCACAGACGGCGCCAATTATTGCGGAGTGGAACTCATACAATGAATTTGTATTAAGGGGAACCAAGGGCAGAATGGTTATGTTGATGACAGGATTAAGGTAGGCTATTTAACAGGTGATTAGTGGGATGATGAGGCTAAGCTTGTTGCGGAACCTGACCACGGTAACGAATCTGGTGAGACATGATGGAGGGGCCGAACTGCTCAGGTTGAGGGCGAGCACGGCCGGGGGCGACGAGATGACCTGCACAAGGAGCAACTCGTCAGAAAGGCCGGGTTGGGGTACAACCATTAGCCTCTCCGATGCCAAGTCAGTAATAGGACTTAAAGCAGGGGCTAGGCACGCAGGTCGGCCTGAAGGTGAGTCGATCGTAAGTGACGAATTATGAGTGGAAGAACAAAGATATGGACGACCTTTGCTCTTGTGTGTGAGTAATAAGATTGAGAGTGAATTTGCCAACCCCTTCACCGTTGGAAGCGATGTGGTATTTATACCTGACTGGAGGCGGTTAGGTGGGGCTGACCTGACATGCTGACTCGGCGCGCTGAGCTGGTCCCACTGTCAGCGGAAGCTTCGGACGAGGATGTCAAGAATAGGAGTGTCAGCCACGATTTTGTCAGACGGTGCAACGGCCAGGGGCGCTTTTGTCAGGGTGTCAGGGCCGAAAGCATTAAGTGTCAGACGGCGCAGCGGCCAGGGGGTGCTTTGTCAGATGGTCGGGCGGCGTAAGTATCAGTAGCGTCCTTGTACTAGGTTGTTTGTCGTGTCCGATGTGCCAAGGAACCGTTGGAGTGCCTCCCGGGGGCGAGGGCCCACGACGGGTCGCCTGTCCGGCTCGGATGGAGGACAAGCAGTCCGAACATGCACTTGTGTGCTGATCCTGGCGACCAAGGGGAGAATGGGTGCACATCCCACTGGGGTCGTGTTGGGGTGCGCCCATATCAACGTCCAAGTTGGAGTGCGCCCTCATCCCATTCGTGGCGTTCTCCAGGATCGACAGGTGCCCTGTGGGCCTCTGAGGTTCGTACGTGGAACACCCTGTCACCGAGTCGGCCGCCCATCAGGAGGAAGGGGCAAACCGGCTGGGTGTTACGGCGGCTTGGGAGGGAAAGTCGGACTATCACGATCTTCAGGTCGTAACAGTTTAGATCTGCTCCTTGATTTGCTGTTTTGATGTATGAGGTAGAAAAGATGTCATCTTATTGCGTAATTATGGCTATTTTATGATGAAATTTCTCTAATTTAGGTGGTGTCATCTGAATTTTGCTTGGATTGGTGGCTGATCAACGTAAATAGATTGCTATTGTGGCCGAAAATTTCCTTTTCTTCACTTGTGTGAAATCTTCGTCAATTTTATGCCTAGAGAACCATATTGTGCCTTCAGAATGGGTCAACTCTTTGAGCTGTTGAGATAAATATGGCTTTCTTATTTTTATTTTTACATTCTTGTTATTAACAGTATCATGTTGATCTTTGAATCTGGGATGAAAAAAATTGAGATTTATGAATTATGAATTTTGCAACACTTGTTTTGGACTTAGAAGCTTGAACATTCGATGTGCTGAAGAATATAAAGTAATTCATATTGCCAAATGAACATGTTCTCCTATTCTGCAGTTGCCAAATGAACATTTTTTTTCGTAGATGCTCTATCTTTGAGCCGGCTCTGATACATGTGCAATATTTTGTCCCCGTGGGTCAGTTGTAAACTTGTAAGTTGTAATGATTGAACACAAAAAGATTCTAATTTTCTGACATTTAATATTTATAAGTGATGCATTCTTATGCAATGAGTTTAATTATCTAAAAGAATGTATGCAGTATGCCCATTTAACATCGTTTCTTATTTTTGTTTTATGCAGCATTCTCAATTTCATCAATTGATAGCAATTCTGTGACTCATTGTTCCGTTCATCAATTGATAATAGATCATCAAAACTCAGGTAAATTGCTTGTTTATGGTTGTTCATACATGTTATGTTTGAAAGTCTGAGTAGTTTTAGGTGATATGCTAGACCTTATTTATCTTTGTTCATATATGTTATGTTTTGACATTGTAGATCATCAACATGACAAGTCAATCTAATTGTGCTTCGAACATTGTTATTGCGAGTGACACTAATGCCCCTAATAGTGTACAACCAAGTCAAAATGAGAGTCAAGTATCTAAGTAAGGAGTTGATCATCCACATCAAGACTTAGATAAACCCCCAAAAGTAATGAAATCAGTAGTTTGGGAAGACTTTGAAAGAGTAGTAGAATATGGACCGAATGGAAAAGAATAAAAGGTTACTGTAATTTGCAAGAGTTGTAAAAAAATTTGAATGGACATTCAACCCAAGGGACCCGTCAATTGAAAACCCATCTAAAATCTTGTCCATATTATAAGAGGAAGGCAAGTGGACAACAACTTTTGAGTATTTTATCATGGTCTTCCAATCAAACCTCTAAATTGGTAAAATGGATGTTTGATCAAGATTATTCTCGCTTTTGCTTTGCTCGTATGGTTGCTAAGCATGAATACCCATTCAATATGACTGAGCATCAATACTTTCGGGAATATGCGAAGAGTCTTAATCCCCAAGTCAAGTTCTCTTCTAGGAATACAATTCGGTCTGATGTTATGAAACTTTATACTCAGTTGAGAGGTGAGCTGCAAGTGCAACTTGATAAATTGTCTTCTCGAGTTAGTCTTACCATAGACTTATGGACATCCGACCATCAAAATATAGGCTATTGTTGCATTACTTGTCATTTCATTGATGATGAATGGAAACTGCATAAGAAAGTAATTGCATATCAGGCATTGCCTCCTCCACATACTGGACCTGCACTTGGTGAAGCTATTAAAGCTAAAGCATTGAATTGGAATATTGATAACAAGTTATTTGCAATGACTGTTGATAATGCTTCGAACAATGATCGAATGATAAAGCATGTTAAGCAATGGTTAGTTTCTAAGGATGCTTTACCTATCAATGGTGACTTGTTTCACATGCATTGTTGTGCACATATATTGAATCTCATTGTGCAAGATGGTTTGAAAGTTGTAATGGTCTTCTGGCAAAGATAAGAAGTAGTGTTGATTTCACACAATCATCAGAGAGTAGAAGAATCAAATTTGAGAATGCATTAGTTCATACTAAACTGACTGGCAAGTGACTTTCTTATGATGTCCCAACATGATGGAATTCTGCTTATCTCATGCTTGAGAGTGCTCTTGTAGTACGCCCAGCATTTAAGCGTTTAGCAGAATTAGCAACCGAATGCGAGTCTTTGCCTACTGAACAAGAATGGGAAATTGGGCGGGTGGGTTGTGAATGTTTGATGTTACACTTGTATTTTCTGGTGTGAAGTACCCAACCATTAATTTGTACTTCAAAGGTGTTTGTGATGTTTATGAAAGTATTCTTACTTGGGAGTCAAGTGATCATGGTTTTATTCGGGATATGGCTTTTGCTATGAAGCTCAAGTATGAGAAGTACTGGCAAGAGGTTAATTTGATGATGAGTATTAGCATGGTTTTTGATCCTAGATATAAGATGACTTACATTGAGTGTTTCTTTGAATCAATCTATGTCGATACTGCTTACATCTATGTTAACAAAGTCCGTGATTCACTATATGAGCTCTTCTCCAAGTATGAGAGTCAATTTGCACTTTCCACGGATGTTTCTTTCTCTTGTACTAGTGCTATGGATTCTGGGGGTAGTAGTGGAATTTCTAGAAAGAGAACAAAATTGGATGAAAGGTGGAGAACATATGTGGTGAAAAAACATGGAACTTCACAAGTTCAAAAGACAGAGTTAGACAAGTACTTGGAAGACGATTTGTTACCAATGGCAGAAGAAGAGGAAAAATTTGATATTTTGATATGGTGGAAAACTAATGGACCTAAGTTTCCAACTTAGCAAAAATAGCACGTGATATCTTAGCTGTTCCAGTATATACCGTACCATCAGAGGCCACTTTTAGTAGCAGTGGTAGGATCATCTCGGAGAGCAGGAGCTCGTTATGTCCAGATATAGTGGAAGAATTGAGTTCTACGAAAGATTGGTTACCGGAACCAAGTAAGTAAATTATTTGCTTGTTGAGAATTACTAATAATGTGTTATTTGTCACTTTTTAAATACTTTGTTATCATTTAATAGATCCATATATTGATGAACTTGTGGATGGAGGAGAAGCATCAAGTGTGGCGAGCTAGTATGCTTGTATACTTTTTCTTATGAGGTATACTCTTTCTTATATGTGTATGCTGGTTTACACGAGAACACATTAAGTTAACAAGTCGTGCATGTTAGAACACTATGTAATTATGCTTTACATTATGAGTTATACTATTCTTGTTGTATGTATGATCATTATACTTGGATACTAAATATCTTTATGCTTTGTTTGTTGTTGAGATTGCAGATTGGAAGCAGAAATGGGAAAGAGAAACGAGTCTTGCTTTTTGGAAATACAAATATGAAATTAAATATATTTTGCTTCATGGCGTTGTCGTAGACTTATAGTGATGTTTATTGGTTTCATCTTCAACTGTGTTTCATTTGATGGGATGTTGTTTAGTTATGTAGGTTTGAACTTTGACCTTTGAACTATGTCTTATTTGGCAGGTTATGTTTAATTATGTGGTTTGAATTTTGGATGTATAATCGTACATGTTGTGATGTTGTAACGGTTGTATTTTGAACCATGAACTGTCGTGATTAGGTTGGAAATATGTTTTTTAAATAAATTTCTTGCTTTGGATTGAAGATAGAACTTGTTGAGCGTGATTTGTTTGATAGATATTATAACTTGTTGACAGGTTTGGAAAAGGTCAGAGAATTTAGGATATCCGAAATCTGACCGAAATCCGAAGTTTCGGTTTCTCCTAGGATATACCATATCCGAACCCAAAAATATCCGAACCTGAAATTTTCAGGTTAGGGTTATGATATGGTAAAACCAAACCCGAAAGTGCCCGTTGATATGCCTAGCTGCAGGCTTAACAAAATAAGATGAATACTAATATTATTTATTAAAAATAAATTAATTTATGTCCGCGGGCTTCAAGCCCGTTAGGATACTTGTTTATTGATTTTCAAGAAAATCTATGGGCTAAGCACACTCAACAAGTTAAAATTAATTTAAATTTTAATTATATTTTAGTGTGAGCTTTAGGCCCATCAAGAAAAGGGGAAAACAATTTAATATTAATACATTAGTATTTATTTGGTGGGCTTCAGGCCCATTAGGGGGTTCTAACATAATATTAATCAACTAATCTGATTTTTTTTCTTATTGGGCTGCTGGCATAAGAAAAGGCCCATGAGTATAAAAATCTGAGAGTTATTTTTGTTTGGGATTCTGGCCCAAACAATTTAATTTCAGGTTTATTTTATTTTATTTTTTAGTTGGGCTTTTAGCCCAACAGCCCAAAATGGGCTTCTCTTAACCCTAAGCCTAATTTTGGGTTAGGGTTTGGAGAGGGGGCCAGCCGCCACTGGCGGCTGTCCCTCCCCAGCCGTCATCGAGGCGGCCTCGGTCGCCGACTGCTGGCCGTGCCGGTAGGCGCAGTTGGTGGCCGTGCCCGGAGGCGCGGCAGCTGCCGCACCGGCAGGCGTGGCTGGTGGCCGTGCCTTCTGGGCGCGGCCCCTGCCACGTCCGGAGTCGTGGCAGTTGCCACCACCACGCCCAGAGGCGCGGCTAGGCATTTTTCTTCCAGATTTGGTCGGATTTTACACCGGATCTGTCGGATCTTTGGCGGGGAGGGGCTATCGGCTTCAGGCCGTTCATGGGTTTATCAGATTTTGATTTTTAAATTATGGTACATCATGAACAAGATTTTACACAAAATGATCTAATAAAATTTACCAAATAACAGATAAATTACATAAAAATTAAAATTTTAATCAGTTTTGCATATAAACAATTAAGTTTTTGATCTAATAAGTTGATCCAGGCATAAACAATCATCTATTTTATTCTAGATCACATAAAAATTGAACTTTTAATATGCTATCAGATCTAGAAAAACGTTTAGGCTTACCCACTAAATCTGTCCACCAGATCTAGCGAAGTTTGATGAGGGATGCCCGAAAAGAAACTCTGCATCGTCTCGCGAAGCTTTGCGTAGCGAAAAAATATTGACGGAGCTTCCGCCGGGCGCCTTCTTCTCACGAGCCGTCGCTTCTTCCATCGAGCATGATCGTGTTGATAACGTGTTGTGAAGGAGAAACAGGTTTGGAGAAGGTTGAGATCTAGGGAGCTCCTAGCCTCCTTTATATAGTATTCATATTGGTTACGCATGTGGGTGGATACCCAAAAGGCCCAATGGGTCATATTCATAACACATTTCATTTAAAACTATTATTTAAAAGTTGAAGATATTCTTTTTGTTGAATAATTAAGAAAAGTGAGTAATCATGGCACAAAACCATGCTTCTCTATTTATTAAAATCATAGAAGCCCAAAGGCCATGGGATACCAAAGGTCCCCATTAGTAGGGATAATAGGGAGTAATGGGGGTATAAAGATGATGGGAGGTGTAACGACTGGTTTTCATGTATTTGGATTAGCTATATTATATTATATGTTTTGGTGGATTTTCTCCTCATGTGTGGTTTTCGTCTCCGTAGCTTTCGTTTTCGATCGTTTCGTCGTGATTTTCTAGCTTCTTCCTTAGAATCGTCGATTTCGGAGTAAGTCACTCGTGACGGGCTTCATATCGGTCATATCTTATTGTTAGATCAAGCCTAGGAGTCTTAGGAATCGATCCCGGAGCTTCGCGCTCCATTTCGGAACTTTTGGTGCACGTTAGTCGGTGTAAGAAGGGGAACCGACAGACTAGATGACGATTTAGTCGGTCGGCAAACCTTCATGGACCGACTAGTTGGCTTTGTTAATTATTCAGGAGTTACTGTTTATCGTTAGTCGGTCTAAGAACGTTGGTTGACCGACTAGGTTGCAAACTAGTCGGTCAGCAATGCTTCTTTCACTGACTAACTCATTAACTATTTTTGGTACCAGTTACTGTTCACTTTTAGTCGGTCTAAGAACGTTCATCGATCGACTAGATGTCAAACTAGTCGGTCAGTAGTTGTTCTTTGACCGACTAACTCTTAGTTCAGGTTTTCGTCAGGAGCTACTGTTTACACTTAGTCGGTCTGTGTTGGTCAACCGACCGACTAGTTCTCAAACTAGTCGGTCAACAGTTGTTCTTTGACCGACTAATCAGTGCAGTAAACCCTAATTTTGCCCTAGCCGACATCAAACCCTATAAATACCCCTCCCAAATGTTTTCTTCTTCTTCTTCTTCTTCAACTCTAAACCTAATTTCTCCCCCATTGAGCTCTCATCTTCCCTAAACCCTCAAACCTTCATTTCAAGCTCATCCTCCATCATCCAAACCCTCACTTAACACTTTCCACCTTCCACCTTCCTCAAACCTTCATCAAACCCCCAAAATCCATATCAAAACCTATTTCTCCATATTTTCCCCATCCATTCCAGATCTGAACCCTAGGTTCCCCGGAGCGTTTCTTCCGTTGCCATGCTTGCTCGGCATCATTCTTCCGCTTCCTATACGGTAACAATCGATCTCTTAATGTTTTCATAACCCGTTGTGTTTTTGTGAAACCCTAATGAAATGAATGTTGTTTTGATGATTGTTTCTCCATAACAGCAACTTCCCCGTAGATTAGCGTCCGTGAGACGAACCTTCGTGATCATCATCCTCGGTGCTAGGCAAGTGAAACTTGCCACTTAGGGTTTTGGGCCATGTCTTAGGCCATTTGCTTGTTGTAGGCGTAAAAGAGACTAGGCGACGAAATGATACTCGCCTAGGCGCAAATTTAGGAACTAGCTTGACAACGAAGCTAGATCCGATGTTTATCATGTTGCACAACTACCATGTCATGTTTAATTTCCATTAACGGTACGCAAACTAATTGTCATGTCATTGCATTCTTTAAGTGTTCCCGTGATTGCGTATCTCCGCTACATCTTGTGAAATGATTGAGGCTAGGTGCACCCCTATGCCAAATGGAATACGCTCCTGGTTGTTGTAATGGCCGGTATTTTTAGCCGTGCTTTAGTTCGTGTGTACCGGTATTTTTTCTTCATTCGTCGGGTTGACTTTCAACCGTATGTTTCGTGTTGCACGTATGCGACTCTGTATTTCCGTATTTACCGTATCGTCATTAATTAGCCATCACGTTTAACTAAAACCTTTAAATTAAATAATTTACTAATTAGATTTTTTGTTATTTTACTAATTACTTATGTTATTTAAATAATTACCTTTAAACACTCAATTAATGCTAATCCAACTTAATCATTCACTTTTATTTTTTTAAGACAAATACGAGAGGAAGTGAAACACGTTTTTTTTCTTAGCCAGATTCATTTTTCCTAAGTCAACAAAACATCATTAATACACATCCTAATCCAACACCTAAACGCATTAAAAATGTTCCCTGATAATTCTCCAAGGCAAACTAAGCTACGTTTCTTCTCTGTTATAACAATCTGCAAGCCCTCTTTCATTCTCTGCAAATCCTCCATTACCCAAAATTTCTCAACACAGATTAGCCTCAACTCAATCATCTTCCACAAACCAAATTCCATTTCAGAAATCAAACCAGAATCAAACATCCAAACATCAACCCAATCTGAAAACAAAAAAAAAATCCAAAACCCAAAAACTCAACAACAAATCGGATAGGAAGAATTTCAGATTCAAATCTGAAATATTTCAGATTCAAACCCATCTCAAAAACAATCCAGAAATCAAACCCAAAATCCTCTTCTTCTTCTTCCTTCCTCTTCCTTTCCTCCCCTTTGGCCGACCACCTCCCTTCACAGTCGCCGGCCGCCTGAGACCGCAGCGCGCGCCGCCCAGCAAACTGCGCCGCCGCCGCTTGCACAGCGCGCGCCGTCGCCGGAGCCGCTGCCGGAGCCGCCGACGCCACCGGCCTTGCTCCTCCTCCCCTCCGCGCGCGTAAGGCCTCCTCTCCCTTGCGTGACCTGTTGTTAGTGAAAGTAAAATGAAAAAAAAAGAAATGAAGGAGATAAGAACAGACAGATGTGATAAAGAGAGAAGAGTGAATGACAGAGAGAGAGTTAATGTTAGAGGGATAGATGTAAATAAAGTAAGAGTTGGATTTATTATTATATGCTAGTAGATGAGGTAAGTATATCATGTTACTTTAACCCTTAGTCAAAGTTACCACTAGTAGGTGAGAGTATTGATTGAGATGTTAAACCATGTAATTAGCTTAAGTAAGTTAATTAACATTAATTAGTGTTATTTAAATGTTGATTGTTTGTATTATTTAAATTCAACATGTTAGTAATTTTTATAAGGTTAGTGTAATAAAACTAGAGTAAATTAAGTGTACCAGTTTGTATAACCTAATAAACACCACCCTAGCCAGTGAACCGCATAAAATTAGACGAACCCAATTTAGGGGTTAACTTAATAGTTGCGTAACTCGCAATAGATTTAATTTGTTAATTCTCGTTTTAACCACTTTTTGTTAATTATAATAAATGTTATTATTTAATGACGCAGATACGACGCGAACTTTCCTACCGTTACTCGGACAACCTAAACTGTCCCAGTCAGGCAAGCGTGCAGTTATTTTATGTTTTGTGATATCTGATGATGTACACTTAATTGCTGACACAAACACATTTTTTTGAAATGCTAGACATTAAACTCGTGTGTGTGAGTGTGGACCCTTAACAATCAAAATGAAACACACATTGTGAATAGTAATGTTTCTGGACATATATGATTAATTTTAGAACTGTTAATATTTATAGAATGTTAAATGCCGTTGGTGCGCGTAGTTAAATGCCGTTGGCTCCCGTAGTTAAATGCCGTTGGCTACCGATGTTACATGCCGTTGGCTACTGATGTTACATGCCGTTGGCTACCAGTTGCCGTTGGCTACCAGATGTTACTGTCGTTGGCTATTAGTTAATCTCGTCGGTCACATGTGATTACGTCGCATGCGACTAGTCTGGACTCGTGTTTCAGTATATGGCGGATTAGCATCCTGGCACGTGATTCAGGAAAGTACACGTGGGTGGGGTTGGTTCCCGGGCACTAGCCGGTAGTAAACGGATCGCCTTCGGGGGTACTTGAAGGTGTATTTATTTACTATTCGTCTAACGGCGGGAATCTTATTCGCGGACTTGCACACACAGTTAAATAATTGAAAAAGAAAGTTAATTACAGAATAATGTTATATTGCTCAACTGCCATGTTAATTTTTACAACTGAAATACCATGCTAGTGTAACTTTTCATAATTGTTTTAACTGCTTCAGTTCATTGAAATACATGCTAGTGTAAATTCTTTTAACTGCTGTAAAACTACCATATATATAACTTGTTATATATATCTTGCCTTGGGTCATCTGACATCTACTTGCAGACCCTTGTTGACATACATTCATGTTGTTTGAATGTATGTCAGGTTACGAGACAGGTTACCTGGAGGACGAATTGCTGGATCAGAGTGATCCAATTGACCAGGATTCTGCTGATCCTGAAGTCCACCCTATCGTGGACTAGAGCTGATTATCACAGCTGCAGTTATTTATTTTCACCGCTGTGATTTGTAGGGTGTGTACCCACTTTATCTGTATCGCTATCGTTGTAGGCCATGCTTCTGGCCCTTTTATTATTGTGTACTTTATCTGGATGTTGGCTTTAAATATTTCTGTTGTTCTGAGTTGCATGCAAGTTCCTGCGAAAGGTGTTTTCACAGACGCTTATTGGGTTCGAGCTTCACCGCTCCAACCTAAGCGGGCCCGCTCGCGTCCTCGCGCCAAGTATAATGGGAAGCGGGGCGTGACAGGTTTTTGTGGTGGCCCATGCAGGTCTTGCATTAGCGAAACTTCAGTCCAATGGAAATACTAACAATGGCCAAAAACGTCTAGATTTATCTCGTACACAACTTAACCAAGTTCGTTTCTCAGCATGGCAGGAGGACACCACACCAGAAATGGAAATGGGACCGATAATGCAGCTAACGGAAATGCTGATATCAATGTAGTCCTCGGAGTTATCAGGGGAATGCTGGAAGTCCAGCAACAGCTGATTCAGCAAGGACAGCAACCTGCTCAGAATGCACCACCGCCACCCCCTCGAGCTGAACCAGGAGTTAGACAATTCCATGAATTGCAGCCCAAGAGCTTCTCTGGAAAAAAAGGGCCTTTAGGAGCTGATGAATGGGTTCAAGCGACTGAAGATAAGCTGAGTGCTGCACGTATCCCACAGGCTGGATGGGTTGACGTAGCAAAGCTACAGCTGACCGACAATGCCAGGAGCTGGTGGCAACTGGAGGAGAAACGTCTGGTCAGACCGATCTCTTGGGGCATGTTTAGGGAAAGGTTTGATGCTAAATACTTTCCCAAGGCAGCCAAAAGAGAGCTTCAGCAATGTTTCGCTAATCTGGTCCAAGGAAATATGACCGTGGATGAGTATGAGGCTGAGTTTGCTATGCTTAGCCGTTTTGCACCTCATATGGTAGAAGACCCTGAAGATTGTGTGTTTCAATTTCGTAAGGGCCTGAATCGCAAGGTCCAAGCCTCGATGACCTCGGTGAGACCGACGACACTTCAGGATGTTCTGGATTGTGCACGTGAGCATGAGCTGGTAGAGAAACTCCCCGAGGGACCTTCAGCTGGAGGAGGCAAGCGTCCCATGGAGCCGCCTAGGATGGTGCCTAGAGGAAACTTCCGACCACCGCAGACCACACCATTCAAGAGGCCATCCACTTCTGCCGATCGATCGCATCTGACTTGCTACTTCTGCGACAGGACTGGACATCAGAAGAAAGATTGCAGGAGGATGCTGAACCAATGTCTGGTATGCGGATCACCCGCACATGCTGCAAGAGACTGCCCTCACGGCAAGGACAGTCGACCACCTACTGGAGTACCTGCACCTGTTCAGCGTGCAGTGCCTGCACCTGTTCAGCGAGGAGCACTCGGACCTGCTCAGCGTGGACCACCTTTGATCCCTCAGGATCGAGCTTATCAGCAGGTCCATCAGCCGAAGCGCTAGGCGTTCACGATGACAGCTGCGGAAGCTGAGACTGAGGATGACGTGATCACAGGTAACATTTATAGCTAGCATTTATCTTTTACCATATATTAATGCTTGCTAGTTAGGTTTCCTTTGCTAAATTATATTATTTTCGTCTTAGGTATTATCTTAGTGGCCTCCCACCCGGCTCTTACTTTATTTGATTCCGGAGCTTCCCTGTGTGCTATATCCTAGAAATTTGTAGTTAAACACTCGATCCCTACCTACTCACTTCCCAAGAGATGGAATATCACAACCGGAGGTGGCGTAGTGAGTGTTACCTTGGGATGCAAATCCTGTCCCTTAGTGATTTGCGGACATGAACTTTATGCAGACTTCATGGTCCTGGATACACCCAACTTTGATGCTATTCTCGGCATGGACTGGTTAGGGACTTTCTATGCTACTATCGACTGTCACAAGAAGAAAGTAGTATTCGAAATACCCGACCATCCGGTGTTCGAGTTTATCAGCGGTAGTCGTTTGCTCGAGCCTATCCGATTTCGGGCTCAGCCGAACGAAGCGATCCTCGCATCTACACAAGTCGAACCGGAGAAGCCTGCAGTAGTTCGAGACTTCGAAGATGTATTTCCAGAAGATATTTCGGGATTGCCGCCTGAACGAGCTTTGGAGTTCAGTATTGATCTGATGCCAAATACTCAACCAATCTCGAAGGCACCTTACCGTATGGCTCCAGCAGAACTCAAAGAGCTACGGAAGCAGTTGGATGATCTGTTGCAGAAAGGATTCATTCATCCCAGCGTGTCTCCCTGGGGTGCACCCGTACTGCTGGTCAAGAAGAAGGACGGATCGAGAAGGATGTGCGTAGATTATCGGGAGCTGAACAATGTCACTGTGAAGAATAAATACCAGTTACCTCGCATAGATGATATTTTCGATCAACTCGGTGGATCACAAGTTTTCTCGAAGTTGGACCTCAGGAGTGGATATCATCAGTTGAAGGTCAAGAATGAGGATGTCTACAAGACAGCTTTTCGGACCAAATATGGACACTACGAGTTCGTTGTCATGCCATTCGGTGTGACCAACGCTCCTGCAGTTTTCATGAATCTCATGAATCTCATATTCTATGATTTTCTGGATAAATTCGTAGTGATATTCATTGATGACATATTGGTCTACTCGAAGAGCGAGGAGGAGCATGCCGAGCATCTACGGATGGTTTTGGAGACGCTTCGCCGTCATCAGTTGTATGCCAAGTACATCAAGTGCGAATTCTGGTTGGACCGGGTTGCATTTCTTGGGCATGTGGTATCAGGCGACGGTATCTCAGTTGACCCAGAGAAGGTTACATCAGTCAAGAATTGGCCAACTCCTCGGTCAGCATCAGACATCCGGAGTTTCCTAGGATTGGCGGGCTACTACCGTTGATTCATTCAGGATTTCTCGAGGATAGCAGAGCCCATGACTCGACTGATGAGGAAGGACGTTAAGTATGTTTGGTCAGACACTTGCGAGCAGGCATTTGAGACTTTGAAAGCCAAACTGACATCTGCACCAGTTCTGGCTATTCCAGATAGGACTGGAGGATTCGAGATATTTTGTGATGCCTCGGGCAAAGGTCTTGGATGTGTTCTACATCAGCACGGTCATGTAGTCGCGTATGCTTCTCGGCAATTGAAGATTCACGAGAAGAATTACCCGACTCACGACTTGGAGTTAGCCGCTGTTATCTTCGCTTTGAAAATTTGGAGACATTTCTTACTGAGTGAGAAAGTGAAGATTTTCACTGATCACACGAGTTTGAAATATATTTTCACCCAGAAGGAGTTGAATATGAGACAGCGCAGGTGGTTAGAGCTGATGGTTGATTACGACATCGACCTTCAGTATCATCCAGGGAAGGTTAATGTTGTACCTGACGCTTTGAGCAGACTCCAGCGGTTATGACTCTCACTGTTCAGTGGAGGTTACAACAGGATCTGTGTGGAATGAGCACAGAGGTTGTGTTACCTGGAGTCACATCATCGTTGATGAATATGCAGATTCAGTCGACGATAGTGGATCGGATCAAAGCTGCACAGTCTGGAGATGCTAAACTGCAGAAGATTCGGGTACAAGTTGAAGCTGGACTTAGGACAGACTTTATCATTCATGACGATGGTTCCTTGAGATACGGCAGTAGGATCTGCGTACCTTCTGGTGATATTAGAGATGAGTTGATGAATGAAGCTCATAGCTCACCCTATTCCATTCATCTTGGCGGTACCAAGATGTACAAGGATCTCCGTCTGAATTTTTGGTGGCACGGTATGAAGAGGAGCGTAGCTCGTAGCATCGCCAAATGTCTTGTGTGTCAGCAGGTGAAGGCTGAACACCATCGCGTTGCCGGATTACTTCAACCTCTGCCGATTCCGGAGTGGAAGTCGCAGCACATCACCATGGACTTCGTAACTGGACTACCTCGGAGCACCAAGCAAAATGACGCGATTTGGGTTATCGTTGACCGATTAACCAAGTCTGCACATTTCATGTTGGATATGGAAGACGTTAGTACACCCTTGTGGGGGATGTACGAGGGAATACGGACCTCGAACGTCGCGTACACGAAGTCGTGCGCAAAGGGAATATGTTCCCTTTTGGAGAGGATCTCTAGATTGATGGGAAAGTCGCATTATATGTGCATAAGTGCATGCGACATATGGCTAATAAAGGAGGAATATCTTAAGCTTATGTTGTACCATGCATATGGTACACCTTAAGCTTATAATGTGCCATGTATCATGGTACACCTTAATTAAGTTGTTCCAAAAGAACAACTTACCCTAAAATAACTACCTTGGGGGCTATAAATAAGACCCAAGGGTAAGCCATTTCCTTATACTTTGCATGGCATTCATGCATGCATCTTCATTCTAGCGAAGCTCTGCAGAAATCCTTCCTCTCCCTTTATCCAAGTTCTTAATCTAAAAGTAGAGATTTAGATTGTGGATTTAGTAGCCTTACTCCGTTCGTGAGTAGACTCGATCCGTCGTGGTGAATCCGAAGGCGAAGTTCGTAGACTACCGTGCCGCGTACGCAAGCGTAAGTCTCAACTTCATTTATCGATCCTAACTCTGTTTTGGCAGGATCCGACATTGGTATCAGAGCCATACGGGTTCGCCCCGGAGAAACTATGAACGAGTTGTTGTCTTTTTCACGGATGGGTATCCTACCATTACGGATATGGTAGGAACGCTTCGTGACGGAGAGAACACAGCGGTTGTTCTTTTCACGTTAGGGTCTTCTGTCATTACAGATATGGCAGGAACTCTCCGTGACGGGAAGAACCGACTGTTCATATCGTCAAACTCGCTCTCTTCATGGATGCTGAGTCTCCATTCATAGGGAATGGGCGCTCTCTTCATGTGGAGCGCGTAGTTTACGAATTTTGAAGTGGGTTCAATTTTTTGGCACACGGCCATTGGAGGACAACTACTTCCTCGACGAACGGGTGCTTCACCTGAGAAGAAGGTGGTGGTTATTCCCATCGGGGAAGATGAATTTTAGTGCATGTGCACCATGGACAAATGGGTTATGAAGACCATGCACCCCTCTCCCCATGCGGAGAGGGTTGGCTACGGCCAATAACCACCGCGGCAACCCCCTCCGGCGGGGGTGTGCGGCCACCCCATGAAAGGGGAAACCGGCCATGGCCAAAGGGCCATGGCCGGTCAAGGCCAATATGCCATGGCCGGGCCATGGCCGGCCACGGCCAGGGCCAGAAGGCCCTGGCCGGGGCCCTGGCCCCGGCCAGGGGCCAGGCCGCCCTGGCAGAGGCCAGGGCGGCGCCCTGGCCTCAGGCCAGGGGCCTTGGCCGCCCTGGCAGAGGCCAGGGCGGCGCCCTGGCCTCAGGCCAGGGCCTGGCCGCCCTGGCCGGGGCCAGGGCAGGGGCCCTGGCCCCCCGGCCAGGGGCCAGGCCGCCCTGGCAGAGGCCAGGGCGACGCCCTGGCAGAGGCCAGGGCGACGCCCTGGCAGAGGCCAGGGCGACGCCCTGGCAGAGGCCAGGGCGACGCCCTGGCCTCAGGCCAGGGCATGGCCGCCCTGGCCCCCCGGCCAGGGGCCTGGCCGCCCTGGCCCCCCGGCCAGGGGCCTGGCCGCCCTGGCAGAGGCCAGGGCCTGGCCCTGGGCTCAGGCCAGGGCCTGGCCGCCCTGGCCAGGGCCAGGGCAGGGGCCCTGGCCCCCGGCCAGGGGCCTGGCCGCCCTGGCAGAGGCCAGGGCAGCGCCCTGGCCTCAGGCCAGGGCCTGGCTAGCCCCGGCCCTGGCAGAGGCCAGGGTCTGGCCAGCCCTGGCCTCGGCCATGGCCTGGCCGATGGCCGGCCCTGGCCGCTGCCAGGGCCACGGTCGGCCCTGGCAGCGGTCAGGGTCTGGCCGGGGGTCGGACTGATCGGCATTGGCCGGCAGTGATTCAGACCAATTCGGCAAAAGGCCTTGGTTGAACATGAACGTGCCAACTAGCCCATACGGGGCCAAACAACAGTCGTCTGCGTCAAAATTCTCTCATACGGGGAGAAACGCCTGGATCCATACGGGAGCCAGCGACGATAGTTTGCAGAAAATCCCAAAAGGGGGATCCGACCTAGGCACGGCTACGGCTCACTCCCGACAAATGGTCAGGAAGTGCCGAATGTTTCACTAAGTATCATAAGGGTACTAAGATGAAATATTCATTTTTTTTGAAAAATACGTTTTCATACGTTTTGAAAAATAAGTTTTCAAAAACGCTTTTCCGCTGCAAAGTACTATAAGAGTACTAACATTTGATAAAGTGAGGGAGAAATATTGAAAGTTACTCTAGATGGTGATTGGAAACAAAGTGACCTTTCCGATTCTAGAGTAACATCTTCAATATTTTTCGAAAGTAACTTATCAAATTATGAATATCATTCCAAGTGGGAGTTGATTTTAGAACTATCCATATGGGATATTCTATTATCATTTCAAGTGGGAATTATATCTGAAAAATACGTTTTCAAACTCGTTTTCCGCTGCTAGTACTATAAGAGTACTATTGTTTGATAAGTGATGGGGGAATATTGAAGGTTGTTCTAGATGGTGATTGGAATCGAAGAGACCTTTTCGATTCTAGAACAACATCTTCAATATTTTTCGAAAGTAACTTATCAAATATAATATAATTCCAAGTGGGATTTGAATTTTTAGAACTATCCAAATGGGATATTCTATTATCATTTCAAGTGGGAGTTATATTTTAAGAATTTTTATGCAATGTTTTTGATCAAACCTTCGGTTTTATGTCTTTTGCAGCATTTTATAAGTAAAATGTCTACCGCTTCAAAGAATATCGTCGCTGAGTTAAACAGAGGTGAAAAACTCAACGACGATAATTACAAACTTTGGTCCATTAAGATACAATACGTTTTAGAGGAGCAAGAAGTGCTCGAAACTCTAAAGAACGTAATGATTGAACCCGAGTTGGGCACTACGGCCCAACACAGACGAGACAAGGAAGCTTTTGATGCTTGGTCTCGGAAGAACAAGATAGCGCGCATTACGTTATTAAGCAGTATGGCTGATGACATAATGCGCATCTTCCGAGAACATGACCTAGCCATGGACATATGGTCCAAGCTAGAGGAGAAGTTCGGTGGCACATCGGTGTCCAAACTTTGCGCCTTAACTATAAGGTTCCATTCATATAAGAAATGTCCAGATCATTCCATGGGGAAACATCTGCGACATATGGCGAACCTTATCTCAGAGTTAAAGGACGCAGGTCATGTGCTCACTGATGAGCAACAAATCCAAGCAGTCATACGTTCCCTACCAAATGGGTGGGATCAGATGAAGATGCATCTCACTCATAATGAGAGCATCAAGACCTTCAACGATGTTTCCAAGCACCTCGAATTAGAGGAAGAGCGGCTTGCGGCTGCCAAGCCAAGTGCAGAAGTGCACACGGTTGCTAGTTCCTCATACGGGGGAAAGAAACGTAAAGATCGTTCGAAGTCTTCTAATGAACGTAATAAGCAACCTGAGTCTACCAAGGAACCCAAACATAAGGGTGGGCACAAGAAATGGCACAAGAAGAAAGACTTGAAAAGGATCAAGTGCTTCAAGTGCAACAAGCTCGGTCACTATGATCGTTCGTGTACGAGTGGAAGTGACGAGGTAACTTGTAATACTAGTTACATATGTGTTTCTAGTTCACTATTTCTTGTGGAATCTAATCCATTTTGGGATAATTGATTCAGGTGCCACCAACCACATAGCAAAGGACAGACGGTCCTTCGTGGAGTATCACCGGATACCCCAAGGAATGAAGTGGATCAATGTAGGAAACAACACACGTGTTGAAGTGAAAGGCGTTATGACTCGTAAGCTAGTCTTGGACAACGGCCGCACTTTCCTACTTCATGTTGTCCTCTTCATTCCATATATTCAAAGGAATATTAAAACTGTGGTCAATTTAATGGGTCTTGGTTATAATTGGTTCCTTCATGATTGTAATATGGACCTATTTTGTAATAAATCCTTTATTGGTACTGGGTTTGTATTTCAAAGGATTTATTGTAATAAGTACAAGGTATAATTCCTCATGTAATGAAAATTTCCTTGTGACAAATTCTTTGACTAATGAGTCTAATATAATTTGTTGGCACGCAAGGCTTGGTCATATTGGACCAACGCGTATGGATAGACTTGCCAAACGTGGCCTTCTATCCAATGTTTCAAAGGTTGAAATGTCGACCTGCGAACATTGCCTTGTGAGGAAATCTTGTCGCAAGCCGTTTGGAACCGGCACAAGGGCCGAGGTTCCATTACAGCTTATCCATTCGGACATATGTGGTCCGATGAATGTCAAGACAAGACGCGGGAAGTCCTATTTCATCACTTTTATTGATGATTTCACCCGATTCGGTCATATCTATTTGATATCCCACAAAAGTGAAAGCACTAAACCTGCTTTAAAAACTATATGAGTTTAGTGGAGAATCAATTAGATCGCAAGATTAAGGTCGTGCGAACCGATAGGGGCGGTGAATATCAATCAACAAGTTTAAAGGAACTTTGTGATGAAAAAGGCATAGTACATCAGGTAACTATGCCTTATACTCCTCAACAAATTGGTGTTGCAGAAAGGAGGTATAGGACTTTAATGAAAAATGGTCCGTTCAATGATGGCGCAAGCTAACTTGCCAATCACTTTTTGGGGTGATGCATTATTGACGGTCGCTTTCATTTTGAACAGCGTACCCTCGAAATCAGTTAGCTCCACTCCTTATGAGTTGTGGAACCAAAAGTCTACTGACTTAAACATTTTGAAACCTTGGGGTTGTGCATCCTACGCACATATTTCCTCCCATAAGTATGGCAAACTTGGGCCAAGGGGAAGAAAATGTATCTTTATACGATACATAGAAAACTCCAATGGTTATATTTTTTTTGTTAGTCAGGAAGACAATGGTGGGCTAATTGAGTTTGTGTCGAGGGATGTCACTTTCTTGGAAAACGAGTTTCCAAGACAGGGCGAGATAAGTCAGGACTTATCTCTATTTGAGATTTATGATCAAGAAGGATTACCTCATTCGAGTGGGAGAATTCTTGGTGAAAACGAAAATACGTTTCAACCTTCACCAATGGATTATACGAATGACGATTATCCTATTCCATACGGGAATAATGATCCAAGTGGGAGCAATTCTAAACGACATTTCAAGTGGGAGTGATATTAGAATTGATCTAACTTCGAGTCAACAAGGACTTGAAGAATCTCAAATACGACGTAGTAGTCGTACAAGGTTGGCTCCTCTAAGATTTGAGGATGAATTTCCGCAAACCTTTATGACTTTACTACAAGATGATGACGAGCCTGCTACTTTCAAACAGGCCGTATCATGCCCTGCAAAAGACAAATGGATGGAAGCGATGAAGGAGGAATTGAAATCCATGAAAGTTAACCAAGTCTGGGACTTAGTTAACTTACCCAGAGGACGTAGAGCTATTGGGAACAAATGGGTTCTCAAGATCAAGCATAAGGCTGATGGCTCTATTGACAGATATAAAGCTCGCCTTGTCGCGAAAGGTTTTACGCAACAGGAAGGGATAGACTACGAAGAGACCTTCTCACCTGTTATGCGTTTTACCTCGATTCGCCTGATTCTGGCAATGGTAGCTTGCTTATACCTCGAATTACATCAGATGGATGTAAAGACTGCCTTTCTCAATGGAGAATTGGACGAGGAGATCTATATGGAACAACCAACAGGGTTTGTAAAAGAAGGAAACGAACATACGGTTTGTAAACTTCGTAAGCCCATATATGGTCTTAAATAATCCTCGAGGTAATGGTATATACGATTTCAAGA
Organism: Scilla litardierei; assembly: GCA_030789695.1. Taxonomy (NCBI): domain Eukaryota; kingdom Viridiplantae; phylum Streptophyta; class Magnoliopsida; order Asparagales; family Asparagaceae; genus Scilla; species Scilla litardierei. Next base: position 224,810,671 of record CM061133.1, read on the forward strand.
AGTTGTCTTATCAAATGGATTTTCCATACTTGATGAAGATAACTACGTATATATCAAGAGGATTAAAAGCAAGCATGTTATTATGTCTCTATATGTAGATGACATTTTAATAACCAGAAATGACAAGGGCTTTGTGATGGATATCAAGGCTTGACTTTCATCAGTTTTGAGATGAAAGACATGGGGAAGCCACATATATCCTTGGAATTAAGATTTCAAGGAATCGTTCGAAGAAACTTCTTTCTCTTTCACAAGAGAATTATTTAAAGAAGGTTCTAGAACGGTTTAATATGTAGGACTGCAAGTCCAATTGATACTCCTATAAGCAGATGCGATAATTTATATCTGAAATCATGTCCAAAGAACCAAAAGGAAAAGGAAATTATGGAAAAAAGTTCCATATTCCAGTGCAGTTGATAGTCTTATGTACGCTATGATGCATACAAGACCGGACATCTGTTTTGCCGTTGGAATGGTAAGTCGTTACCAATCCAACCCAGGGCAAGAACACTAGAAAGCGGTTAAGAGGATAATGCAGTATCTTAAAGGAACTACAGATTTGCAAAAGACTATGATAAAACCAAGAAGGTAGACATAAGGTACATATCTACGCATGAGATGATAGAGGATCAGCTTACGAAAGCGATCCCCAGAAATATGTTTTATAAACACCTATCATCCCAAGGATTGCGTATGAGCTGAGTTGTACCAATATATATTCCCATGTCTAAGAAAGATCAAATTTAATAAAAGAATAAGTTCTTTTTCAAACATTGCATATGAATTTCTTAAGAAATGTTTGTGTACATTTTTGAAATCTCAGCTGAATTCTAGTATGTCGGACAGATTGAGGTTGGCTCTCTCACATGAGCAACCGCCTTATTCTATCAGATGGATGGAATAGAGATGAGACCTGTTTGAAGTCAAAATCATCAGACGGATGATTTAAGAGTCATGACTTAAACAAAATGGTCGCATGAAAGATCTGCATCATATGGATGCTTACAAAAGATCTAAGAGGCTTTTTTTTGAAATACTATCTGTCTAAATGCGGGATGTGAGTCCAAAGGATTATTTGAGTAGAATAAGGGACTCAAAGTCAGACATTGTGGTGTCTGATCATCATCCTTACAACATCATTGAGACATACACTCCCTGGGAAAGGAGCGATGTTGTAATACGTGTTCATACCACGTATGCATTTCGACCACTGAGTTAGTAGCAATAGTGTTTGCTATTATGTGAGACTCAAAGGCCATATGGGCCTTAACTCTTACCCTCAAGGACTCCAATTGGTTCCTTTAGATTTGACGAGATGATCGCTATCTTAGCGTGTTACTTATGGGCTATGATAATTCGGCTCGGCGGGGCACGTTAGAAAAGCGAGTCTAGTCAAGATCAGAAGGTTCGCAAGAAGAGGAAGATTGATTTCATATTCACATTTAGACTTTAATGATTCAAAGCTGGCCAGCCAATTGTGATCCAGATGGGATTCAATTGTTGAATATAAAGTATAAGAAATGTGAAGAAATAATCTAGGGTAAAGCATGCGTTGAACTACTCAACTTTGCACCTTCGAGGTCGTTGTGTATCTCTAACAAGTGCACAACAATAGACTCTACGCGCATGACGGTCGCACGGTCTATTTCTCGGTATGATAGATGAAAGAACTAAGAGAAAGACGTTCTCTTACAATCCCCTCAAGTGTGAGTGGGAGATATTGGATATGGAAGACGTTAGTACACCCTTGTGGGGGATGTACGAGGGAATACGGACCTCGAACGTCGCGTACACGAAGTCGTGCGCAAAGGGAATATGTTCCCTTTCGGAGAGGATCTCTAGATTGATGGGAAAGTCGCATTATATGTGCATAAGTGCATGCGACATATGGCTAATAAAGGGGGAATATCTTAAGCTTATGTTGTACCATGCATATGGTACAACTTAAGCTTATAATGTGCCATGTATCATGGTACACCTTAATTAAGTTGTTCCAAAAGAACAACTTACCCTAAAATAACTACCTTGGGGGCTATAAATAAGACCCAAGGGTAAGCCATTTCCTTACACTTTGCATGGCATTCATGCATGCATCTTCATTCTAGCGAAGCTCTGCAGAAATCCTTCCTCTCCCTTTATCCAAGTTCTTAATCTAAAAGTAGAGATTTAGATTGTGGATTTAGTAGCCTTACTCCGTTCGTGAGTAGACTCGATCCGTCGTGGCGAATCCGAAGGCGAAGTTCGTAGACTACCGTGCCGCGTACGCAAGCGTAAGTCTCAACTTCATTTATCGATCCTAACTCTGTTTTGGCAGGATCCGACATTTCATACCTTTCCGAGTAGGACAAGCTACGAAGATACTTGCGAAGAAGTATATGGAGGTAAAATATCTTCCTTATACCTTTATATCTTCTTTCTAGTATATGTTGTGACGTGAACGATAATTGTGTAGGAGATTGTGCGATTACATGGAGTTCCTGTGAGTATCGTCTCAGACCGAGACACGAGATTCACATCACAATTCTGGAAGAGTTTGCAGACCAATTTGGGTACCCGTCTGAAATTCAGTACTGTGTATCACCCGCAAACTGACGGACAGTCGGAGCGCACTATCCAGATATTGGAGGACATGTTGAGAGCTTGCATGTTGGATCTCAAGGGTTCGTGGGAGGATTATCTGCATCTGGTGGAGTTCTCCTACAACAACAGCTACCAGGCGAGCATTGGCATGGCGCCATTTGCTGCTCTTTATGGAAGGAAATGTCGATCCCCGCTGAGTTGGGATGACGTTGGTGATCGAGAGTTGTTGGGACCAGAGATGATAGTTGAGGCTGTGGACGTTGTGCGAGATATCAGAGACAAGCTTCGGATCGCTCAGGACCATTATAAGCATTGGGCAGATGCTAAACGGCGTCCACTGGAGTTTCAGCCAGGAGATCATGTATTCCTGAAGATCTCACCGAATCGAGGAGTGATTCGCTTTGGGAAGCGAGGCAAGCTTAGTCCAAGATATATTGGACCTTTCGATGTGCTAGAGCGAGTTGGAGAGGTAGCTTATCGCTTAGCACTACCACCGTCCTTAGTGGGAGTACATGATGTCTTTCATGTGTCCCAGCTACGTCGTTATATTAGAGACCCCTCACACGCTGTGGACTACTCAGAGATCACAGTTCGACCAGATCTGACATACGAACAACAACCAGTGGAGATCTTAGATCGACGTCAGAAAGTCTTCAGGACCAAGACTGTGGATCTAGTCAGAGTGATGTGGCGTCGCGACTCGCCAGGAGAATCTACCTGGGAGCGGGAAGATGAGATACGCGAGCATTATCCATATTTATTCCCTACTCCTTAGTTGATAAGAATTCCGAGGAGGGAATTTTCTTAAGGTGGGTAGAATGTAATGGCCGGTATTTTTAGCCGTGCTTTAGTTCGTGTGTACCGGTATTTTTTCTTCAGTCGTCGGGTTGACTTTCAACCGTATGTTTCGTGTTGCACGTATGCGACTCTGTATTTCCGTATTTACCGTATCGTCACTAATTAGCCATCACGTTTAACTAGAACCTTTAAATTAAATAATTTACTAATTAGATTTTTTGTTATTTTACTAATTACTTATGTTATTTAAATAATTACCTTTAAACACTCAATTAATGCTAATCCAACTTAATCATTCACTTTTATTTTTTTAAGACAAATACGAGAGGAAGTGAAACACGTTTTTTTTTCTTAGCCAGATTCATTTTTCCTAAGTCAACAAAACATCATTAATACACATCCTAATCCAACACCTAAACTCATTAAAAATGTTCCCTGATAATTCTCCAAGGCAAACTAAGCTACGTTTCTTCTCCGTTATAACAATCTGCAAGCCCTCTTTCATTCTCTGCAAATCCTCCATTACCCAAAATTTCTCAACACAGATTAGCCTCAACTCAATCATCTTCCACAAACCAAATTCCATTTCAGAAATCAAACCAGAATCAAACATCCAAACATCAACCCAATCTGAAAACAAAAAAAAATCCAAAACCCAAAAACTCAACAACAAATCGGATAGGAAGAATTTCAGATTCAAATCTGAAATATTTCAGATTCAAACCCATCTCAAAAACAATCCAGAAATCAAACCCAAAATCCTCTTCTTCTTCTTCCTTCCTCTTCCTTTCCTCCCCTTTGGCCGACCACCTCCCTTCACAGTCGCCGGCCGCCTGAGACCGCAGCGCGCGCTGCCCAGCAAACTGCGCCGCCGCCGCCTGCACAGCGCACGCCGCCACCGGAGCCGCTGCCGGAGCCGCCGACACCGCCGGCCTTGCTCCTCCTCCCCTCCGCGCGCGTAAGGCCTCCTCTCCCTTGCGTGACCTGTTGTTAGTGAAAGTAAAATGAAAAAAAAAGAAATGAAGGAGATAAGAACAGACAGATGTGATAAAGAGAGAAGAGTGAATGACAGAGAGAGAGTTAATGTTAGAGGGATAGATGTAAATAAAGTAAGAGTTGGATTTATTATTATATGCTAGTAGATGAGGTAAGTATATCATGTTACTTTAACCCTTAGTCAAAGTTACCACTAGTAGGTGAGAGTATTGATTGAGATGTTAAACCATGTAATTAGCTTAAGTATGTTAATTAACATTAATTAGTGTTATTTAAATGTTGATTGTTTGTATTATTTAAATTCAACATGTTAGTAATTTTTATAAGGTTAGTGTAATAAAACTAGAGTAAATTAAGTGTACCAGTTTGTATAACCTAATAAACACCACCCTAGCCAGTGAACCGCATAAAATTAGACGAACCCAATTTAGGGGTTAACTTAATAGTTGCGTAACTCGCAATAGATTTAATTCGTTAATTCTCGTTTTAACCACTTTTTGTTAATTATAATAAATGTTATTATTTAATGACGCAGATACGACGCGAACTTTCCTACCGTTACTCGGACAACCTAAACTGTCCCAGTCAGGCAAGCGTGCAGTTATTTTATGTTTTGTGATATCTGATGATGTACACTTAATTGCTGACACAAACACATTTTTTTGAAATGCTAGACATTAAACTCGTGTGTGTGAGTGTGGACCCTTAACAATCAAAATGAAACACACATTGTGAATAGTAATGTTTCTGGACATATATGATTAATTTTAGAACTGTTAATATTTATAGAATGTTAAATGCCGTTGGCGCGCGTAGTTAAATGCCGTTGGCTCCCGTAGTTAAATGCCGTTGGCTACCGATGTTACATGCCGTTGGCTACCGATGTTACATGCCGTTGGCTACCAGTTGCCGTTGGCTACCAGATGTTACTGCCGTTGGCTATTAGTTAATCTCGTCGGTCACATGTGATTACGTCGCATGCGACTAGTCTGGACTCGTGTTTCAGTATATGGCGGATTAGCATCCTGGCACGTGATTCAGAAAAGTACACGTGGGTGAGGTTGGTTCCCGGGCACTAGCCGGTAGTAAACGGATCGCCTTCGGGGGCACTTGAAGGTGTATTTATTTACTATTCGTCTAACGGCGGGAATCTTATTCACGGACTTGCACACACAGTTAAATAATTGAAAAAGAAAGTTAATTACAGAATAATGTTATATTGCTCAACTGCCATGTTAATTTTTACAACTGAAATACCATGCTAGTGTAACTTTTCATAATTGTTTTAACTGCTTCAGTTCATTGAAATACATGCTAGTGTAAATTCTTTTAACTGCTGCAAAACTGCCATATTTATAACTTGTTATATATATCTTGCCTTGGGTCATCTGACATCTACTTGCAGACCCTTGTTGACATACATTCATGTTGTTTGAATGTATGTCAGGTTACGAGACAGGTTACCTGGAGGACGAATTGCTGGATCAGAGTGATCCAATTGACCATGATTCTGCTGATCCTAAAGTCCACCCTACCGTGGACTAGAGCTGATTATCACGGCTGCAGTTATTTATTTTCACCGCTGTGATTTGTAGGGTGTGTACCCACTTTATCTGTATCGCTATCGTTGTAGGCCATGCTTGGGGCCCTTTTATTATTGTGTACTTTATCTGGATGTTGGCTTTAAATATTTCTGTTATAACTGCCATGTTATGCATACTATAACTGCTAGGTTGTTAGTTTTCCTTACTTCCAGTTTCCTTGTCCAAGTCTTTTAGACTTGCTGACATGTGCCCCTTTACTCTTTTGGGTGACACATGTTAGATCCTGAGCCTGAGTACATTGTAGAGGACGAGGTGTTTGCTGACGCCGAGCCCGAGCCTGTGTTTGGCGAGGAGTACGTGGACACTGGGGACCAGTCCTAGTGTCTTCGTTGAGCTTTCCCTTTTTGTTTAGACTGCTGTTTTGTTGTCGGTGCGTAGCACCTATACTTGGTTACGTTGTTCCTTTTGTTGGCCTTGTTCTGGGCCTTTAGACTCTTTCTTTTAGCCTGGTGGCTTTTCTGGATGTTGAACTTAATTTTCATGTTGGACAAATTATGAGATATGAGATTTTATTTCTGTCTCTCCTTGTGTTATTATTGTTGTTCCGTTTGTGGTTACAGGGACCTGCTTATGTTTTATTGACGCTTATCGGGTTTGGGGCTTCACAGCTCCACTCTCGTGCGGACCTTTTCACGTCTCGCCTCCATTTTAGGGAAGCGGGGCGTGACAGGTTTTGTTGGTGGCCCATGCAGGTCCTCTTCTGTAACTGCGATTATCGGAATGACGATAATAATATTAGAATGTCCAATAAACTAAGTTCGACATCCGAGTCATAAGCTATGAGTCTAATCTGCTTTGTTTTCTGTGTCATTAGATGGCAGGAAGGCGATTCACCCGTGGTGGAGGTAGTGGTGCGCCCCCTCATGATGAGGAGCCTGAGCGGGAGCCCACCAATGGAGAGATGATGCAGATGATGCTCCAGATGATGCAAGTGCAGCAGGGCGTGCTCCTGCAAGTCCAGAATGCTCCACTTGCTCGAGCTGCCCGGGCATTTTCGGATGCCCCTCGCTCCGAGCCGGGCGCGAAGCAATTTCGGGAGCTGGGTCCCGCATATTTTGATGGGTCTGAGGGTCATCTGGCTGCCGATGAGTGGATTCGGAACATAGAGGATAACTTGAAGATGGCCAAGATCACGCCGGCTGGATGGGTTGATTTGGCAAAGAGGCAACTCAAGGATAATGCTCGGAACTGGTGGGATGCGGAAGAGAAGATGCTGGTGGAGCCGATAGCTTGGACTACCTTTAAGTCCAGGTTTGATGAGGAGTTCTTTCCGAAGGCTGCTAGGAAGGAGATGCTGCAACGCTTTATTGATCTGAAGCAAGGGAGCTTGACGGTGGACCTGTACCACCAAGAGTTCACTAGGCTGAGTCGGTTCGCACCGAAGATGGTGCAGGATGCTGATGAGAGGGCTCAGAGGTTCCTACAAGGACTTGCTTTGGAGCTCCAGAGTTTTGTGTCTTCCTCTGATCTGGACTCTTATCAGAAGGTTCTGGTCGCTGTGAGGAGGCAGGAGCTGAACCTGAGTCAGAGGAGAGGACATGTTTCCGGTGCTGGGAAGAGGCCTATGGAGCAGGCCAGGGCGGTGGTTAGGCCTGGTTTCAAGCCTAATCGGCCAGCTCAGTTCAAGAGGCCAGGAGGGCCTATTCAGGAGACTTACCATTTCTGCGGCAAGTCTGGCCACATCAAGGATCAGTGTAGGAAGTTTCTGGGCCAGTGTTTGGTTTGTGGTGATGCTTCTCATGTCGAGAAGGATTGTCGGCATGCGAATCAGCTACGGAGGGCACCTGTTGCAGCACAGCCGTTGCAGCAGCGAGCGTCCGTTCCTGCTGGACGTGGAGCAGCTCTTGTTCCACAGAGGCAGGCTATTCCACCGAGGAGGCAGGATTTTCTGATGACCGATGTGGAGAGCGAGGCTGTGGATGAGGTTATCGCAGGTAATCCTCAATCTAGCTGTTACTTTCCTAGCTAGTTTTGATTGTTAGATTATGTTGTTTGCTTGAACATGATTGTTTGCTAGACTAGGGTATGATTGTTAATTGCTTGTTAGGTGTGGTTTTGGTGTGCACATTTCCTGCACGAGTTCTCTTTGACTCTGGTGCATCGATGTGCATTATTTCTCGGAGCTTCGTGGAGAAGCATTCCTTGTCGAAGTCCCCTCTTCCCAAGAGTTGGAATATCGTTACAGGGAATGGTGTGGTCTCGGTGCATCTTGGTTGCAATTCTTGCTCGTTGGTGGTTTGTGGACATGAGCTTTACGCTGATTTCATTGTCCACGACATCATCAACTACGATGCAGTTCTTGGGATGGATTGGCTTGCGAGCTTCTATGCTACGATCGACTGTCAGAGGAAGAAGGTGGTGTTTGAGATTCCTGGACATCCAGTATTTGAGTTCAGCCGTGGTAGCAGCTCGCTTGGTCCTGTCAGGTTTCGGGCCAGGCCGGTGGAGATTGTGGCTATGCATATGGAGCTGGAGAGGCCAACGGTTGTGCGTGATTATGATGACGTCTTCCCTGAGGAGATGTCTGGTTTGCCACCTGATCGAGCTTTAGAATTTTCTATTGATCTTGTTTCGGGAGCGCAGCCGATTTCGAAGGCGCCGTATCGTATGGCACCCGCTGAGTTGGAGGAATTGCGGAAGCAGCTGGATGAGCTTTTGCAGAAGGGTTATATCAACCCTAGTGTGTCTCCGTGGGGAGCACCGGTGCTGCTGGTGAAGAAAAAGGATGGTTCGCGTCGCATGTGCATGGACTATCGGGAGTTGAATGCGGTGACCATCAAGAATAAATACCTGTTGCCTCGCATCGATGATATTTTTGATCAGCTTGGAGGTTCGAGGGTGTTTTCGAAGTTGGATCTGAGTAGTGGTTACCATCAGTTGAAGGTGAAGAAGGGAGATGTTCCGAAGACAGCGTTCAGGACGAAGTATGGACACTACGAGTTTGTGGTTATGCCTTTCGATGTAACCAATGCACCCGCAGTTTTCATGAATCTGATGAATCTAATTTTCTACGACTTTTTGGATAAGTTTGTCGTTATCTTTATTGACGACATTCTGATCTATTCGAAGTCGGAGGAGGAGCATGCCTCGCACTTGAGGACGGTATTGGAGATTTTGAGGAAGCATCGGTTGTATGCTAAGTTTTCGAAGTGCGAGTTTTGGCTGGACAGAGTTGCTTTTCTCGGGCATGTGGTGACTGGAGATGGTATTTCAGTGGATCCCGAGAAGATCAGGGCCATCAGAGAGTGGCCTGTTCCGCAGTCAGCGTCTGAGATCCGGAGTTTCCTTGGACTTGCTGGTTACTATCGGCGTTTCATTAAGGACTTTTCACGTATTGCTGAGCCGATGACCAGATTGACGCGGAAGGATGTACCTTTTGTTTGGTCGGGTGATTGTGAGAATGCTTTTGGTGTTCTGAGGGAGAGATTGACGACTGCCCCTATTCTTGTTGTGCCTGATCGCAGCGGTGGATTTGAGATCTTTTGTGATGCTTCTGGCAAGGGTCTTGGTTGTGTGTTGCATCAGCACGGGCATGTTGTGGTTTATGCTTCTCGTCAGCTCAAGGTTCATGAGAAGAATTACCCGACGCATGATTTGGAGTTGGCTGCTGTTGTGTTTGCTCTTAAGATTTGGAGGCACTTCTTGCTGAGTGAGAAAGTGAAGATTTTCACCGATCACAAAAGCTTGAAGTATATTTTTACTCAGAAGGAGCTCAACATGCGACATCGTCGATGGTTGGAGCTCATGGCGGATTATGAGATTGATTTGTAGTATCACCCTGGCAAGGTGAATGTGGTTCCTGATGCGCTGAGTAGACTTCCAGCGGTGATGATTTTGACCTCGCAGTGGAGATTGCAGCAGGATTTTTGCGAGTCTGGTGTGGAGATTGTTCTTCCTGGGGAGGTTTCTTCGTTAATGTGTATGCAGATACAGTCGACGATTGTGGATCGGATCAAGGCTGGCCAGGCCGAGGATCCGAAGCTGGTGAAGATTCGGGAGCAGGTGGAAGCCGGTCTGTGGACTGACTTTTTGATTCATGAGGATGGCTCGCTAAGGTTTGGAGCCAGGTTGTGTGTGCCAGCTTGGGATATTAGAGAGGAGTTGATGGTGGAGGCACACAGTTCACCGTATTCTGTGCATCCTGGTGGGACCAAGATGTACAAGGATCTTCGTCTGAACTATTGGTGGCATGGCATGAAGAGGAGTGTGGCTCGGAGTGTAGCCAAGTGTTTGGTTTGCCAACAAGTGAAGGCGGAGCATCAGCGTACGGCCGGGTTGCTACAACCGCTTCCGATTCCGGAGTGGAAATGGCAACACATCACTATTGATTTCGTGACTGGACTACCTCGGAGTCCGAAGTAGAATGACGCGATTTGGGTAATCGTAGATCGATTGACCAAATCCGCGCACTTTATTCCATTCCGAGTGGGACAGTCCACTGAGGCGCTAGCGAGGAGATATATGGAGGTAAATTCTTTTACTCTCCGTTTTTATTTCCTTTTCCTAGTTTAGATAGTGATGTAACGTGAATCGTGCAGGAGGTCGTACGACTTTACGGAGTCCCCGTGAGTATCGTGTCAGACAGAGACACGAGGTTCACATCTCAGTTCTGGCAGAGTTTGCAGAAGAGTTTGGGTACGCGACTGAGTTTCAGCACGGCGTACCATCCGCAGACGGATGGCCAGTCCGAGAGGACGATTCAGATCTTGGAGGACATGCTGAGGGCGTGCATGTTGGATTTCAAGGGTTCGTGGGAGGACCATCTACATCTGATGGAGTTTTCTTACAACAACAGCTTCCAGGCGAGTATTGGCATGGCGCCTTTCGCCGCTCTTTATGGGAGGAAATGTCGATCGTCGTTGAGTTGGGATGACGTTGGTGATCGGGAGCTGTTGGGACCTGAGATGATCGTGGAGGCCATGGATGTTGTCAGAAACATTCGGGAGAGGTTGAGGATTGCTCAGGACCGTTTTAAGCATTGGGCGGATGCGAAACATCGTCCTTTGGAGTTTCAGCCGGGCGATCATGTGTTTCTGAGGATTTCCCCGAATCGTGGTGTGATTCGCTTTGAGAAGCGAGGGAAGTTGAGCCCGCGATACATTGGACCGTTTGACATTCTGGAGAAGGTTGGCGAGGTGGCCTACCGCTTAGCCTTGCCGCCATCTTTGGTGGGAGTTCACAATGTTTTCCATGTGTCGCAGCTTCGTCGATACATTAGCGATCCATCTCATGCTGTGGATTTCTCGGAGATCGCCGTTCACCCTGATATGACGTATGACCAGCAGCCAGTGCAGATTCTGGACAGGCGTCAGAAGTCACTTCGAAACAAGGTTGTCAATCTTGTGAGGGTGATGTGGCGACACGGCTCGCCTGGAGAGTCTACTTGGGAGAATGAGGATGAGATGCGAGAGCGTTTCCCACTTTTGTTCCCGGACACATGAGTGTTGGGAAATTCCGAGGACGGAATTTTTCTTAAGTTGGGGAGGATGTAACGACTGGTTTTCATGTATTTGGATTAGCTATATTATATTATATGTTTTGGTGGATTTACTCCTCATGTGTGGTTTTCGTCTCCGTAGCTTTCGTTTTCGATCGTTTCGTCATGATTTTCTAGCTTCTTCCTTAGAATCTTCGATTTCGGAGTAAGTCACTCGTGACGGGCTTCATATCGGTCATATCTTATTGTTAGATCAAGCCTAGGAGTCTTAGAAATCGATCCCGGAGCTTCGCGCTCTATTTCGGAACTTTTGGTGCACGTTAGTCGGTGTAAGAAGGGGAACCGACAGACTAGATGACGATTTAGTCGGCCGGCAAACCTTCATGGACCGACTAGTTGGCTTTGTTAATTATTCAGGTGTTACTGTTTATCGTTAGTCGGTCTAAGAACGTTGGTTGACCGACTAGGTTGTAAACTAGTCGGTCAGCAATGCTTCTTTAACCGACTAACTCATTAACTATTTTTGGTACCAGTTACTGTTCACTTTTAGTCGGTCTAAGAACGTTCATCGACCGACTAGATGTCAAACTAGTCGGTCAGTAGTTGTTCTTTGACCGACTAACTCTTAGTTCAGGTTTTCGTCAGGAGCTACTGTTTACACTTAGTCGGTCTGTGTTGGTCAACCGACTGACTAGTTCTCAAACTAGTCGGTCAACAGTTGTTCTTTGACCGACTAATCAGTGCAGTAAATCCTAATTTTGCCCTAGCCGACATCAAACCCTATAAATACCCCTCCCAAACGTTTTCTTCTTCTTCTTCTTCAACTCTAAACCTAATTTCTCCCCCATTGAGCTCTCATCTTCCCCAAACCCTCAAACCTTCATTCCAAGCTCATCCTCCATCATCCAAACCCTCACTTAACACTTTCCACCTTCCACCTTCGTCAAACCTTCATCAAACCCCCAAAACCCATATCAAAACCTATTTCTCCAGATTTTCCCCATCCATTCCAGATCTGAACCCTAGGTTCCCCGGAGCGTTTCTTCCATTGCCGTGCTTGCTCGGCATCATTCTTCCGCTTCCTATACGGTAATAATCGATCTCTTAATGTTTTCATAACCCGTTGTGTTTTTGTGAAACCCTAATGAAATGAATGTTGTTTTGATGATTGTTTCTCCATAACAGCAACTTCCCAGTAGATTAGCGTCCGTGAGACGAACCTTCGTGATCGTCATCCTTGGTGCTAGGCAAGTGAAACTTGCCACTTAGGGTTTTGGGCCATGTCTTAGGCCATTTGCTTGTTGTAGGCGTAAAAGAGAATAGACGACGAAATGATACTCGCCTAGGTGCAAATTTAGGAACTAGCTTGACAACGAAGCTAGATCCGATGTTTATCATGTTGCACAACTACCATGTCATGTTTAATTTCCATTAACGGTACGCAAACTAATTGTCATGTCATTGCATTCTTTAAGTGTTCCCGTGATTGCGTAGCTCCGCTACATCTTGTGAAATGATTGAGGCTAGGTGCACACCTATGCCAAATGGAATACGCCCCTGGTTGTGATCCAAGAAACGAGCTCTTGTGCGGGGCAACCCTGGCTCATTTACCGAGCTCGTGTGCAGGGACCCTGGCTCGTCTACATGTGGGTATTGGGGGTAAGAGTTAAGCGGCCAATCAACTGGGAGTCTGCCCGATCAGCAACTGCAGTGGTAAGGCGTAAACTCTGGGTTCTGGGGTAGTGTTGAGCGGCCAATCAGCGTGAATGCCAAACCGTTCAGCTGTAAGGCGTAAACATCTACAAACAACGTGAAACGTGACTAGTGAAAAGATTGATATTGTTAGTAGCTTGGCTACTCTTGACTTGTCCTGATAATTGTTCTCTTGTACTTATTGTTTCACCATGTCTTGCTTGTGCACTCATGTTATAACTGCCATGTCATGCATACTATAACTGCTAGGTTGTTAGTTTCCCTTACTTCCAGTTTCCTTGCCCAATTCTTTTAGACTTGCTGACATGTGCCCCTTTACTCTTTTGGGTGACACATGTTAGATCCTGAGCATGAGTACATTGTAGAGGACGAGGTGTTTGCTGACGCCGAGCCCGAGCCTGTGTTTGGCGAGGAGTACATGGACACTGGGGACCAATCCTAGTGTCTTCGTTGAGCTTTCCCTTTTTGTTTAGACTGCTGTTTTGTTGTCGGTGCGAAGCACCTATACTTGGCTACGTTGTTCCTTTTGTTGGCCTTGTTCTGGGCCTTTAGACTCTTTCTTTTAGCCTGGTGGCTTTTCTGGATGTTGAACTTAATTTTCGTGTTGGACAAATTATGAGATATGAGATTTTATTTCTGTCTCTCCTTGTGTTATTATTGTTGTTCCGTTTGTGGTTACAGGGACCTGCTTATGTTTTATTGACGCTTATCGGGTTTGGGGCTTCACAGCTCCACTCTCGTGCAGACCTTTTCACGTCTCGCCTCCATTTTAGGGAAGCGGGGCGTGACAGGAGGCCAAAGGCCTCCCTCATTCATAACACTCCCACTTATCCACCCATTACTTTGGTCTTTGTGTAAATGCTAAAGGGGTGTTTACTACTGGATCTGGAGTAATCGTGTTTGCATCGTTAAAACCTTAGCTGTGGAAAACCCAGTGAGAAAAACCAACATCTTAAGGAAAAAGAGTGCAACCCACAGGTTACTCTCCCTCATTCGTACAAGCTTCAGGCTTGTAGGTCTTTCAGCTGTCTCATACCGATTCCTTTTACAAGTTTTACAAAGCTACATCTCGGTAAAGATTTAGTAATCAGATCAGCTAAGTTGTTGCAGGACTGGATCTGCTGAATGTTGACCTCCTCGTTCTTCTGTAGATCGTGCATCCCGAAGAATTTGGGAGAAATGTGTTTCGTTCAGTCGCCTTTGATGTAGCCCTTTTTGAGTTGTGCTATGCATGCAGTATTATCTTCAAACAAGGTAGTGGGCTCAAGACCACCGGTCTTTAGGCCAGTGGCATCAAGGATATGTTGGACGACAAAGCGGAGCCAAAAACACTCTTTGCTTGCTTCGTGGATCGCAATAAGTTCAGCATGGTTGGATGATGTTGCTGTAGTGGTTTACTTTACCGATCTCCATGAGATAGCAGTCCCTCCATAAGTAAACACAAAGCCAGTTTGTGATTTTGCTGTGTGGGGATCAGAGAGGTAACTTGCATCAGAATAACCAAGTAACTGGGAGGAGGAACCTCTTTGGTAGAATAGTCCCAGATATATAGAGCCCTGAAGGTAGCGTAGAAGATGCTTTACTCCGTTTAAGTGGCGCTTTGTAGGCGCATCACTGTGTCGGCAAGTAGATTAACTGCGAACTCTATATCGGGATGCGTGCAGTTTGCCAGATATAGAAGTGCTCCAATGACACTGAGGTAGGGTATTTCAGGACCCAGTATCCCATCCCCCTCTTCCAGTGGCCGAAAGGGGTCCTTATGAATATCTAGTGATCTCACGACCATAGGAGTACTTAAAGGATGACATTTTTCCATTCGAAACTTGTTTAAAAGTTTCCTTGTATAATTTGATTGGTGTAACAGGATTCCACCTTGTAGGTGTTTAATCTGTAAGCCAAGACAATATCTCGTTTTGCCTAGGTCTTTCATTTCGAAGGTATGTTTTAGGCTTTCAGATATCTCATTGATCTCTGCAGGAGATCCTATGAGATTTAAGTCGTCCGCATATACTGCGACGATGAAAAACCCCGTTCTGTTCTCTTGATAAAGATACATGGGCAGACTTCGTTGTTTGTGAATCCTTGCTGTGCAAGGAAAACACTTAGTCTGTTATACAATATTTTTCCTGATTGCTTAAGACCATATAATGATCTTTGAAGCCTTACTGAGAAGACGTCCCGATGTCTCTCTTTCATTTCTGGGGGTAAATTAAACCCATCTGGAAGTCTCATATAGATTTCTTTATCTATATCGCCATATAGATATGCAGTCACAACGTCTATGAGCTGCATTTCTAGGCTTTCTAGAGATGATAGGCTAAGCAAGAATCGGAAAGTGATCGCATCCATGACCGGGGAATATGTATCTTCATAATCAATCCACGGCCTTTGGGAAAATCCATGTGCTATAAGTCGTGCCTTATAGTGTACGATCACGTTTTCTTCATTTCTTTTTCTGATGAAGACACACTTATATCCCACAGGTTTAACACCTACAAGTGTTTGGACTACTGGTCCAAAGACTTTGCGTTTCAAGAGTGAGTCCATCTCTATTCTTATTGCCTCGTCCAACTTTGGCCAATCATCTCTGCGCTTACATTCTGCTAGAGATCGTGGTTTAACGTCATCGTCGTATTCAGCGACGTGAACGGCAATAGCAAACACAAAATCGACGACGACGACTGTGCTATGTTTGTCCAGTACCTCTACAGTACGTACGTAATTTAATGATGTTTCTCCTATTGTTTCCTCTGCAAGGAAAATAAGGAGAGGAGAGGTCAATGGTCTGAGCTCAGCATCCGGTGGAGGGTTCACCTTATTATCTCCAGGAATCTTCCTCTTTCGAGGAACTTTATCTTTTGAACCTGGAGGACGTCCTCTTTTCAATTGAGGTACATCCAATTCTGCTGCCGGTGGATTGCATCCATCTTTGGGGATGTCAATCCTAGCTGGCGTGTTGGCAGCAGGGACGTGTGAACGAACAATCTTCTGGTTGGCCGTACATTTATCCGGTAGTAGGTGTATTGTGTTCTGGATGTGAAGGATCTTCAGGATCTCATCTTCACATAGATTAGTACGCGGATCAAAGACTTCTTGTCCCAAGAAATGGTCTCAGAAGCATCAGGCCTCTTAGACTGTGTGCCTAGTTTTGGAAATGATTTCTCATCAAATTCACAGTCATCAAGACGTTCCTTAAATGCGTCCCCCGTGAGAGGTTCTAGGTATCTAATAATAGAGGGCGAATCAAACCCAATATAGATATCTAGACGACGCTGAGGACCTAAACGACCTCTGAGGGGTGCTATTGGGACATACACTGCACAACCAAATACTCTCAAATGGGAGATATCTGGTAGAGCGCCATATGCTAGCTGCATCGGGGATAATGTATGGCCACCAGCGGGCCTTGTCCTAATGAGCGATGCGACATGCAGTATAGCATGCCCCCAAGCCTCCATAGGCAACTGGGATTGCATGAGTAATGGATGTGCAATCCATTGGAGTCTCTTTATAAGAGACTCTGCTAATCCATTCTGGGTGTGAACATGAGCTACAGGATGTTCAACTTCGATACCCGTTGCACGACAATAGTCATCGAAGACTTGTGAAGTGAATTCGCCTGCATTATCAAGACGTAGTTTCTTGATATTGATATCGGGAAAATGAGATCACAACCTAATTATTTGTGCCAATATCTTGGGGAAAGCTAGGTTGCAGGTGGACAATAGGCACACATGAGACCATTTTGTGGATGCATCAATCAGTACCATGAAGTACGGAAATGGGCCACTTGCAGGGTGAATAGGCCCGCAAATGTCACCATGAATTCTCTCTAGGTAGCCTGGAGACTCTAATCCCACCTTCAGGAGGGATGGTCTCGTTATTAGTTTTCCTTTAAAACAAGGGGGACAAGGAAATTCATACTTTTGAAAAATCCTCTGGGTTTTCAAATTATGTCCGCAGGATTCAGAGATGATGTGATGCATCATAGCTGATCCAGGGTGAACTAGTCTATTGTGACAGAGTTGAAACTCTGGCAATGAAAGGTACTTCTGGTGCTCAGTCATATTAGCTTCTATTGGTGGAATATACGTGTGGTAGAGACCCGACGGGAGCCCCTTAAATCGTTCGTAGATGGTCTTCTGGCCATATTCTTGACGAGTCACATACATATATTCATTGTTTTCTTCATCTCTAGTTTCTAAGTGATATCCGTTAAAACGAATATCTTTGAAACGTATGAGATTTCTATTGGATTTTGGAGAGAATAGTGCATTTTGTATTTTAAGTCATGTGTTATTTGGGAGCAATATGATTGCTTCTCCAGTTCCTTCGATTATGTTGGACAGTCCCGAAATTGTGATTACGGGACCGTCATATTTGTTTAAGCTATAAAAATAGCATGGTTCGCGAAGGATAGTGTGCGTTGAGGCACTGTCCACAAGGCACTCAGACTTCATCTATCTATAAGCAAATTGAAAGTTTATAAGTAAATGAAAAATTGTCATTCCAATAGAAAAAATTTCAAAACAAACTACTGATGAAGCTACATGGAATTTAAATGCATAGATATAAAGATAGGGCTCAATCGAGCAGATCGTCATTCTCGAAGTCATTTGCAGTGAACTTGGTTGGCTGTTGAATAGCTGCCAAGTTTGTTCAGGCAGAGGCTTCTGGCTCGCCTGATAGCAGATCCTAGAGGTGGCGAGGAGTGCGGCATTTTCTGGACCAATGTCCAGTCATACCACATCTATGGCATTTATCCTCCTAGGTCTTCTTAGGAATTGACACTGGACCATTGTTCTTACGCTTCCATGTGTAGTTTTTCTTCCTCTGGTTATTGTTGTTCTGGGGTGGTGCTCTTGCTTGCTTCATTGCAGCTTTTCCTTTGTTCTGTCTAGCCTTCTTCTTGTTTTTCCACTTCTGGGGAGAAAATGGTGGGCTTCAGGGAGAGGTGCAGCACCAGCAGGACGCAGATTATGAGTGGCCAGTAGTAAGTCTCTATTCTACTCTGCCCTAAGGAGGCAAGATAGCAAATCAGAGAACTTTGTGAAGTTGCATTCACGGTACTGTTGCATGAGGATGGCATCTTTCTCGTGGAACGAGGTAAATGTCTTTTCCAACATGCGGTGCTCCGAGACTTCTTCACCACACAACTTCAGGTGTGAGGTGATATTATGAAATGTTGAGTTGTACTCAGCAACGGACTTATAGTCCTGAAGACAGAGGTTTTCCCACTCATAACTGGCACGTGGTAGTATACATCTATCTGATGCCTATAACGTGCCTCAAGTGCTGTCCACAACTCAAGAGGGTCTTCTACCGTTAAGTATTCGGCCTTTAAGGTCCGATCTATATGTCTCCTGATTTAAATAATGGATTTCGCCTTATCCATGTCGGAGACTACGGTAGGAGAACCGCTAGTTGGTTGTGCCGCTTCTGGGGCATTTGTCACGCCCTGCTTCCCAAAACGACGGAAGCGAAACGTGACTAAGGTCCACATGGGCCAGAGCCGTGAGTCTCAGACCCAATAAGCGTCTGTGAGTAACACCATTGATAGAAACAGATCCTTGCATATATAAATTTCGGAACAACAGAAAGTACTGAAAGAAAAAGTTACGTTCATTATATTCAAAGAGATATCCAGAAGTACAAGAGTCTAAAAAGAAAAGTATGCCCAGCATGGTAATAACTGCAGAAAGGAAACTAACGGTGCGACACACCCAACCTAGGCAAAAGTAAAGTGGTGCTACTCACCCAAACTAGAAAGTAGTAACCTTTGGAAGACAGTGATGGGAAAAGACCTCTAAGTCTGGTCCTCGTCAGGCACATACTCTGGGTCGACGTCCTCTGGCTCCACGTACTCAGGTGTGTCTGGCTCGTCCACGTACTCTGGCTCAACACCTGACATACAACACCCAAGAGAAAAGGTACTGTACGTCAAGTAAAGTCTACAAGGAAGGGTTAGACTCTACTGCAAGTGTAAGGTAATTAAGAGCAACATTTTATTGGTTGATTACATGCTGTTGTTATGACATGGCAGTTATACTGTGCAGAAAGTAAAGCGGTGCAGGAAAGTAAACGTGACAGGCAGTAGCCGTAGTGTGTGCTACCGGCTATGGGAGTAAGCTAGACGGGACAAGACAAGACAAGAAGTACCGTGTGTGTCACGAAGGGTTCATGCCTTACGGTTCGAGGGCGGCCAGACCCTCTCCCCATGCGACCGCTCAACCCTACCCCAAATCCAAGTGCTCAAGACAAGACAACCAGAGATCACTCTCGCATGGAGAGCACCTGAAATGCCCGCAGGCTTTTTGTAACACGGAGATCACTCTCGCGTGGAGAGCATCTGAAACGCCCAAATGCTTTTTGTAACACAGAGATCACTCTCGCGGGGAGAGCACCTGAAATGCCCGAAGGCTTTTTGTAAACGGAGATCACTCTCGCATGGAGAGCATCTGAAACGCTCGAAGGCTTTTTGTAACAAGACACGACATGACAAGTGTAAGTGATAGTTCTTTCTAGGGGGTCCACAGGCACACACACAGAATAGTCCTAAGGTGTCAGTTGTTGTTGTTGTTGCACTTAGACTTCGTCGTCAAGTCTAAGCTATCAAGGGGGTCCCGGACGCTATCATTTCACATCTGGTTCTCTTCAATTGTAATTTTACAGTTCAAGGAGAAAAATGGCCTAAACGTGGCCGAAAGTACACAAGTGAGAAACACTTGCATATGGAGGCGAGTGCGTCGCTTGTCTGGAGCGTCTCGTCGAAGCGGTGCGTCAGCGAGGGTCCGTTTGAAACGGGTCAACGACGATGTTAGATCGTGTTTTTCATCATTCCTATTACAGTTCATTTCTAGGTTCAACGAGGCTATCCTAGCAGTCAACGTCACGTTTTTGTTTTGGTTCAGCCTAATCGACGATCTATCCTATGTGCACAGATATTCAAGTCCTTCGTCGATGTCTAAGATTTAGCAACGTTTTAACGGAGCAGAAATGAAATTTAATTATTGTTAACGATTTTTAGATTAAATTTTCGATTCGCTACGGTGTGGGTTCTTACTACGCGTTAGAGGGCTAACCTTTTTGACGTTTGATCGAAGAGCAGATGTCGGGTCTAAACGGCGATGGATCTACGTCATGAGTTTCACGATGTCACTTAAAGAATTTAACTAACTATAGTACTACTAAATTCTATCTCATGTTAGTATAGTTATAAATAACTATACTTAACATTATTATAACTTACTAACAAATAATATAATAGATATACAGTATACACATATTTTACCAACTTTAGCACTAACATCATGTGACAACCTATAGGCATATATTACTATTAATCTTAGGGTACAGAGTCCTTAATATCTCAATTTTATTACACATGTTAACATTATTATAACCTATATGATTTCATTACTTAGCATAGGGTATTGGGGGGTACTGTTTTATGAAGCCTAACTTTGCTTATAAAGGAAACTCACCAACACAGCTCTTCTGTCTACCTCTTCTCCTTCTCCTTCTTTTACTTTCTTCCTCCTTTACCTCCTTTCATTTCTATTGCAGTGCGAGAAGAGGAGCTCAGGGCAGTGGTTGGAGAAGGAGCGGTAGCGGGTCAGGGCAGCCAGGCGGGCGACAGGGCAGCGCGGCAGATCGGTGGGTGCAGCTGGTAGATCCGACAGCACCGACGGGCGGATCTCGGCTTGAAGGGTGGATCGGGGCGACGGTGGCGGTTTGGGGAGGCGGAAGATCGGCTAGGGGGCGTTGGCTGGAGGCGTCGGGCAGAGGTGAAGTTGGGGGTGCCTAGGTTGCGGGTTTGCCAGCAAAGGGGAAGATGGCCTGTCGGATGTGGAGGCAGGGCTGCGGTTCTTGACGGCGAGTGGAGGACAGGGCAGCGGCCTGGCTTGAGAGAAGAACAGGGGAGGAGCAGGGTCGATTGGTTTGGGTGCTGGGCTCACCGAGGTGGACATCAACGGGAGGCAAGAGGTAGTAGGCTGGCAGTTCGGAGGACGTCGCTAGGGTCCGGTGATGGCATAGGGCGAGGCGAGGCGATGCAAGGAGGGTAGTTGTTGGGTTTGCTCGGAGAGAAATCGGAGGATGGCAGGAGGCGAGGCCTTGGGCCTGGGTAGGGGTGGGCAAATATCCCGATTCCGTTTCCGAACCCGGTTCCAGACCCGAATCCGATTCCGAATGTTCAGACAAGTCGGATTCGGATCCGGAATCGGGCCCAAAACTTGGCAACCGAATGTCAATCAGACCGGAATCGGAACAGAACACCAAAGAACCGGGCAGACCCGATTCCGAAAAATATGACTCATCACATGACATTAAGCCCAAAGCTGCGCCTGGGAGACGTTGATTTTGTCAGCCTTCTCCAAACAAACGTATTTAAATCACTAAATATTTTCAAATCTCACCGATGTGGGACAAACTTTTAAGCTCTTCCTCCCAAGTTGCAACTAAGTGCCCTCATCACCCTCATTTAGTCCCACATCGGCCACAGTATTGACAACAAATTGGTATATAATAGCTTTTTGAAAACCGCTAACCAAATCGATTCTTGTGGGACGTGCTGAAACGAAAGCTGGCTGCTTTGTTGAGCCCCATTAATGGATTAGAATCGGGTTTCGGATTCTGGTTCCCATCCGATTACGTGATCGGGCTTTAAGATTTTTGGATCCGATATTTCGGAATCGGTAAACGGACCGTTGTTCCCCATCCGAATTAATCCGGATTCGGATTCGGATTTCCTTAAAAAAATCGGATCTGTCTGATGCCCACCCCTAGGCCTGGGTGTCGGTGTTGTATGTGTTTAAACAGGAGAAGAGCATAATGCCATGTGTTCTTATTTTTCGTTGGAGAGGAGAGGAGATGAGATGAGAGATGGCCTGAGGTTCCCTTGGGTTTCAGGGTAATGTTTCGGTGAGAGGGCTTAAGAAGAAGAGGATAAGAATAAGAAGAAGAAGAAGACGACGACGACGACGAAACGTGGGGGGGTTTTGCAGTTGCGAGATTGTGGGGAAGGGGTTAGCCACATGGGGAAGCTTGTGCATAGGCTGAACGTGGGGAAAGTGTTGGGTTCAGTTAGGATATGAAAAGAGATATTAACAATTAGTTAGTTAAGAAAAGATTTGATTAGTTAAGTAAAATTGGTTTTAAATTTTATTTCCTTAAATCTGATTGTTTCAAAAAGAACACAGAGAGTTTAATTTGTTAGTCTTGGAAAAATATTAAATGTAGGAATGAAAATATACAATAGGGTTTTTTACTATTATGCCCCTCGATTCGGGTCGCCCAAATATTACATGGAAAATACTAGGTCGGTCGCGCCTCCGAGAGAATCGTGGACACGTGGTCAGGTCACGCGTCTGAGCTATGGAAAATAACAATAGGCACCAAAAAAATGAATATACGCAAACGAAACAACATACACACTAAAATACGTACAACTGAAAAGTGGCAGTTACAACATTGCCAGCAGTTGTCACGGCCGCTACGAGGGCCAAAATTGAGTGAATGAGGGCCATAGAACGCAAGTGAAACTTCAGGTCCACTCGCCAGCTAAGATAGTTCTTTCCTGCCGCGTCAAGTACTTCGAAATCGACGCTAGCCAATTTTTCCATTTATATCTATGCAATTAAATAATCATGAATTAATAATAAGTGATTTAAAATCATGCTCATTTTAAAGAAAATAAATAAGAAAAAACGCGGGGATCGGCCAGATACCCAAAACGTACAATGTCCAAAGTCCGTATTACAGTTCATAAAACAGAAATAAAGAAAAATATAAATTGGAAACCCATTGGGGTCCCAGATAAATGCAAGTTTCAACTCCGTCTTCATAGGTAGTAACACCGGTCTTTGGCATATATATACATAAAAACCGCACTACAATTTCCCTCAGAAAAGAAAAATACAAAGCTAAGGAAATTAATAATAGGATATCAATACTGGCCGATCCCAAAAAACACATTTTGTCTTATTTAAAATCCACGCAGTTAATAAGTGCTACAGGCAATATAAATCAATTAACACAATTACGCACGCAAAAGATACATTTACAATATATATGGCAATAAAAATTACGGTTTAAAAATTACTTGGACCACGGGGAAACGTCATTCATCTTTAGGTTAGGTAACCAAAGACAGAGCGGTCTCAGGGTCTTTGTAATTTTAAATCGTGAAGGATTAAAAATAAATCCAAATTTTATAAAGTTTGCATGTTTGTGGAATATGACATAATATGTAGCAAATGGTTAATAACAACTAAAAAGTTGTCAAAATTAATATATAGGAATTTTCCTAAATTATTAACAAAATTTTTTAAAAGAATTTTCCAGAATTTTTCTGGATATTTCTGTTAATAATAAGGAATTTTTAGTAAGAAAGACCGATTTAAAAATCACTTCTAAAATAATGTTTAAGTCTATTTTGGATTATGATTGGGCTCCAGGCCCAAAAACAGCCAAAATAATTAAGTTATAATTCAGTTTTGGGCTGCAGATCCATGGGCTATAATTGTGTTTTAAAATAAAAAATAAAATGCCCAGAAGGAGTAAAACAACATTAAAAGTACACTAACCCTAAAACAAAGTTTATGGTTCTTGTTAAGGAGTGTAAAAGCCCCCAACCCTTCATCTTACAGATCGTGTCTCCCCCCCTCTCCCCTATCTACGAAAAACGGCCGGCGAGGCCGGCGCCATGGAGGATCCCCCTTATCAGGGGGGCGGCGGCCGATAGAGGATTCCAGGGGGGGCGGCAAGAGCGCCCCCCGTCCGAGGGGCGGCGGCGGCCAGAGGGCCCCCCGTCCGGGGGCAGCCAGAGAGGCCCCCTCCCCCCCTTCGGGGGGCGGTGGAGATGAAGAGTTTTTTTAAAAAAAATTATTGTAAAATTTTGTTATATTATGATAATAATAACAAAACGTCAAAATCTTAGAGAAGTTGTTGTATGTTCAAGATTTTGAGCAAAAAAGTATAGAATTTTTGAATATTATGTATCTACGGGATAAAAAATAATACCTCTAGATCGTTGATCTAGGGAAGAAAAAATTGTAATCCGTAGATAAAATAAGCCACGCTCCGGAAATCGATGTCGCAATAACTTTGCCGCAATGGATCGCTGCAACAATAGATTCCTTAGCGCGGTAAGGGAGATTTGAGGGGATGTATATGAGAAGCTCTAGAAGAAGAGACAAACGTGCTGATAACGTGTTGAATAATCAAGAAAAGTGAGTAACCATGGTACAAAACGTGCTGATAACATGCTGATAACGTATTAAAATCATAGAATCCCAAAGGCCATGTGATACCAAAGGTCCCTATTAGTAGAGATAATGGGGAGTAATGGAGGGGATAAAGATGAGGTCCCTCATTCATAACACTTTTAACTACTTGCATTCAACAGTAATCAAACCGGTGAGGTCCCAAATAAATGAAGAATCCCCAATCAACTGTGCTAACCAACATTTCCAGAAACGCTATACAGAAACCTATGCATTATATTTTATATGTATTCATGATATGCCGATGGAATTTAAATCCGAGTTGACAGGTCAAACATACATTCTAGGATTTTATCCGGATCGATCTAGTCAAACCGGATCCTAATCAACCCGGATTGATTCATATCCATACCCGACCCAAGAGGCCAGGTTCGAGCCAGGTCAGTTCATTTTGCCACCTCTTCTCCCAAGCTTTTCACTGTCCCCATGGATTCCAAGCAGTTGTGCGTATCTCATGCATATTCTCCCGTAGATAAAGTTTCAAAAAAATACTTCATATATAGCTTCTGACAAGAAAAGAGGTACTCGCTTATACGTGATAATATGCATTAGATGCGCACAACTGCAGGATAAAAGACATTAGATGCCCACAAGTACATGACATGAGATACTTATTAGCAAAATACACAGTTTCAAGATGGATGGGATGAGGTCATTGGTTGGTTGATCTTAAAAAAGTTTTCGTTGGTTTGTTTGCTTTTCAGGGTGCAAAATCAACGTAGAGATCACTGAAGTTATAGATATAATCCGGTTCATACGCACTAATATTAAAAGTAAATACAAAAGAGTGGTGTTTACATGATGTTAGTGCAACATCATATTAACTTTGAGGATATCATATTAACTGTTGGGTCATACATAGTGTGACTGTAACTTGGATATTTCAGTAGTTCTTAATTATCCTTGTTGGAAAGATCTTATTTTTGATCATGTTGTATGTTGTCACGCCCCGCTTCCCAAAATTACGGAGACGAAGCGTGACTAAGGCCCGCTTAGGCCGGAGCTGAGGGCTCAGACCCAATAAGCGTCTGTGGTATTCCAAAACGAAGGAACAGGTCCCTGCAAGTTAGTACGGAACAATAAAAGTACTGAAAGGAAAGAGCATATCATTTTATTCCAAACATAATCATCCAACGTACTGAGAGTCTAAAAACGCCCGAAGGGCTCCAACTGCAGAAAGGGAACTACCGGTGCAAGCACCCAACCTAGTCAAGAAAACAAAAGGTGCTATACACCCAATCTAAACTGGAACAGAAACTCTGGAACAGCAACGAGAGGCCTCTAACTCTGGTCCTCCTCTGGATCGTACTCTGGATCAACGTCCTCCGGCTCCCCGTCTGCTGGCAAGTCCGCCTCATCGACGTACTCCGGCTCAACACCTGACGTACAGCACCAAAGAAGGAAACTGTACATCAGGTAAAGTCTACAACGTTGCGGAGCGCTTGCGGATGCGGGGCGGGGCTTCGGTCAGACCGATGGGACGGGTCGGTCAGACACAGGGCAATGCGATGCGATGGTGCAGCGGTGCGGACGAAGCGGCGGTGCGGGCTGTTCTCTCGGTCAGACCGACGGAAATCAAAGGATTTCCTCGGTCAGACACTAGCGACGGCTGAACGGAGTTGCGACAAAGCTTTGGAAGAGGAAACGGCGGCTAGGGTTTGGGTGGCTGCGAAAATAAGCTTGCCTGGGGTTTATTTAAATAGAATATGGTGTTTAGGGTTAGGGCTAGGGTTTATTATTAAATTAAAATAATTTAAAAATTAAAATAACTAAAATTAACTCTCCCTCACCCTCTCGCATGGATGTGGTGCGGCTAGGGCTTGGGATTGGGCTCAGGATTGGGCTCAAAAATTATTTGGGGAGTTATAAAGATATAGGAATTTTATTAGAAATAAAATACTTATAAAAGTAGGTTTTAAAAATATTTAAAACTTAGTCAAAATGGAAAATAGGTCAAAAGAAGTCTAAAAATTGTAAAATAAATATTGGGGTGATCGGGGCGACGAAAGAAAGAGAACGAAGAAGACGGATCAAAATTTCGACGTCGAGAGACGAAACTAAAAATAGAAACGTCTCGCGTCAAAACAGAAAGTCGTGACGTCACAGCAAATAAGATAGAATCGCGGAAGAACGACTCGACATATGTCGTTCCAAAATAGTTCCACAATCTAATATCCTTAGAGACGATCACAACGATATATCACACAGAAGTGTTCAAAATCAAATAGAGTCTAAAATAAACACGTGCACGATCAAAATCACGTGCACAAAGAAAGTACGATCGGAAACCGACCGTTACATCCTCCCCAACTTAGAAATGATTCCGTCCTTGGAATCAACATCAAACACCGCTGGAAAAAAGATGCGGGAAGCGCTCTCTCATATCATCCTCACGCTCCCAGGTGGACTCTCCAGGTGATCCATGACGCCACATCACTCTCACCAGGTCGACAACTTTATTCCTCAACTGCTTCTGTCGACGGTCCAAGATCTGCACAGGCTGCTGGTCATATGTCAGGTCCGGGCGAACTGTAATCTTTAAGAAATCAACCGTGTGCGACGGATCACTGACGTACCGACGTAGCTGAGATACGTGGAATACGTCGTGAACTCACTCCAAAGACAGTGGCAGAGCAAGGCGATAGGCCACTGCTCCCACACGCTCTAGCACATCGAAAGGCCCAATATATCTTGGACTCAGCTTTCCCTTCTTCCCGAAACGAATGACTCCGCAGTTCAGAGAAATCTTCAGGAAGACGTGATCTCCAGGCTGAAACTCCAAGGGTCTCCTCTTGGCATCTGCCCAATGCTTGAAGCGATCCTGTGCAACTCTGAGCTTCTCCCTGATGTCTCTCACGACATCCATAGCTTCCACTATCATCTCTGGGCCCAACAGCTCCCGATCTCCGATGTCATCCCAGCTCAGTGGCGATCGACATTTCCTTCCATATAAGGCAACAAATGGCGCCATGCCAATGCTCGCCTGGTAGCTGTTATTATATGAAAACTCCACCAAGTGAAGATGGTCCTCCCATGATCCCTTCAAATCGAGCGTACAAGCTCGCAGCATATCCTCCAGGATCTGAATAGTCCTCTCGGACTGGCCATCAGTCTGTGGGTGGTACGCCGTGCTGAAACTCAGACTCGTACCCAAATTCTCCTGCAGACTTCTCCAGAACTGAGATGTGAACCTCGTGTCTCGATCAGACACAATGCTCACGGGGACTCCATGTAAGCGCACAATCTCCTGCACGTACACGGTCAACATCACAACCAACTTAAAGAGGAAATTAAAAGAGAAGTAAAAAGAAATTTTACATCCAGATATTTCCTCGCCAAGGCTTCCGTAGACTGTCCCACTCGGAACGGGATAAAGTGCGTAGACTTGTTCAATCGATCTACGATCACCCAAACTGCGTCGTTCTGCCTTGGGGTCCGAGGTAAACCAGTCACGAAGTCCATCGTAATATGTTGCCACTTCCACTCCGCAATAGGAAGCGGTTGCAGCAACCCAGCAGTACGATGGTGCTCAACCTTCACCTGTTGGCATATCAAACACTTGACAACGCTCCGTGCCACACTCCTCTTCATGCCTATCCACCAATAGTTCAGACGGAGGTCCTTATACATCTTGGTGCCACCAGGATGTATAGAATATGGCGAGCTATGAGCCTCGCTCAACAACTCCTCCCGAGCATCACCTGCAGGTACACAGAGCCTACTGTCGTACCGCAGCGAACCATCCTCATGAATCACGAACTCTGTCCGAAGTCCAGCTTCAACCTGCCTCCTGATCCTCTACAGCTTTGGATCTCCTGCCTGTGCTACCTTGATCCGATCCACGATAGTGGACTGAATCTGCAAATTCATGAATGAATGAACTACACCAGGTAGGACAACCTCCAAATCCATCTCTCTCAGCTCCTGCTGAATCCTCCAGTCAGCAGTATGCATCATAGCAGCGGGAAGTCTACTCAAAGCATCCGGCACTACATTCACCTTCCCCGGATGATACTGCAAGTCAATCTCATAGTCAGCCATAAGCTCTAACCATCGCCTCTGTCGCATGTTGAGCTCCTTCTGCGTAAAGATGTACTTCAAGCTCTTGTGATCGGTGAAAATCTTCGCACTCTCACCTAGCAAGAAGTGCCTCCAAATCTTCAGTGCAAAACTCATTGCTGCCAACTCTAGATCGTGTGTCGGGTAATTCTTCTCATGAGTCCTCAACTGACGAGAAGCATACACGACCACATGGCCATGCTGATGCAAGACGCATCCTAGGCCCTTCCCTGATGCATCACAATATACTTCGAAGCCTCCGCTTCGATCCGGTACTGCCAACACCGGTGCTGTGGTCAATCTCTCCTTCAAGATACTGAAGGCCTCCTCATAAGCATCTGACCAAAGAAACTCCATGTCCTTCCTCGTCAGCTTCGTCATCGGCTCTGCAATCTTCGAGAAATCCTTGATGAACCGTCGATAATAGCCTGCTAAACCAAGGAAGCTCCTGATGTCTGACGCTGACTGCGAAGTCGGCCAATCTCTGACTGCTCTGACCTTCTCCAGATCCACAGATATGCCATCACCGGACACCACGTGCCCCAGGAATGCGACTCTGTCCAGCCAGAACTCGCACGTGCTATACTTGGCATAAAGCTTGTGTCGCCTCAGCGTCTCCAGCACTATCCTCAGATGACAGCTGTGCTCCTCCTCAGACTTCGAATAAATAAGAATGTCATTAATGAAGATAACAACAAACTTATCCAGGAAGTCGTAGAAAATCAAGTTCATCAAATTCATGAACACAGCTGGAGCATTGGTCACACCGAAAGGCATGACCACGAACTCATAATGCCCACACTTCGTCCGGAATGCTGTCTTCGGAACATCATCCTTCTTCACCTTCAACTGATGGTATCCGCTCCTCAAGTCTAACTTCGAGAAAATTCTCGAGCCTCCAAGCTGATCAAAGATATCGTCGATGCACGACAGCGGATACTTATTCTTCACGGTGACAGCATTCAGCCCTCGGTAGTCCACGCACATCCTGCGGGACCCATCCTTCTTCTTCACGAGCAAAACTGGTGCCCCCCATGGTGACACACTAGGGTGGATGAAACCCTTCTGCAGCAACTCATCTAACTACTTCTGCAGCTCCTCGAGCTCAGCGAGAGTCATACGGTACGGTGCCTTTGATATCGGTTGCGCTCCCGGCATAAGATCAATTCCAAACTCTAAAGCTATGTCGGGTGGCAAACCTGAGATATCCTCTGGGAAGACATCGTCGAAGTCTCTGACGATCGCTGGTCGCTCGATCTCCATCTCCATCTACATGGCTACAATAATCGGCACCTCCGGCTTGGCCCGATATCTGATGGGCCCAAGCGACTCATCTCTGCTGCGGAACTCGAACTCCGGATGGCCAGTAATCCGGAACACCACCCTCTTGCTGTGACAGTCGATCGAGGCGTGGAAATCTCCCAACCAATCGATGCCAAGAACGACATCGAAGTGTGGCAGATCGTGGACAATGAAATCTGCAAAGAGCTCGTGTCCACTGACCACCAAAGAAATCGATCGACATCCCAAGTTCACTGTCACCACTCCGTTCCCTGTGGTGATGTTCCAACACTTAGGAAGTGTATGGGTGGGAATGGAGTGCTTTGTTACAAACCTCCGGGATATGATGCACATAGATGCACCGGAGTCGAACAAAGCCAAGGCCGGGTGAGAGGACACTAGAATGGTGCCTAAGATATAAACAACTATGGTCAAACCAAGCTACTCTAACAAGCAAGTCAAACAAGCAACACTACAATAAGATCTAACTATGAAAAGAAAGACTAGAATCAAGAGTTACCTGCAATAACTCCATCCAGCTCCTCAGTCTCAACAGCTGTCATGGTGTACGCCGGCCTCTGGGGCTGTGCTGCTCTCTGAAACATCTGCCTCTGTGGCGCCAAGGGTGGTCCACGAACAGCAGGTCCTCTCTGAACCGGAGCAGGCGCTCTCATTTGCAGTGGGGCTGGCGCTCCAACTATAGCATGACGAGCTCTCGGACACTCCTTCGCAGCATGCGATGCATCTCCACAAACTGAGCATAGCCCCATCTTCTTCCTACAGTTGGCCTGAACATGTCCAGGCTTTCCGCAGAAGTGGCACGGGCCCTTACCCTGAATCTGAACTGGTGCTCCAGGCCTCTTGAATGGCACCGTCTGAACTGGCCTCATTGCCGGCCTAGCAGGTGGCTGGTACTGCTCCATAGGACACTTCCCTTTATCAGCTGAAGGGTCAGGCAGAAGAGCTATGATCTCATGATTCTTTGCAGCATCTAGCACCTCCCTCATAGTCGTGAAACCTGTCGAAGACATAGAAGCCTGGATCTTTGGACGCAGTCCCTGACGAAAGCGATCAGCTCGCTTCTCCTCCTTCCTTACCATATGCGGGGCAAAACAGCTCAGCATCTCGAACTCAGCTTCATACTCCTCGACAGTCATATCTCCCTGCTTCAGATCTATAAACTTGCCCAACAGCTCCCTCCTAGCAGACTTGGTGAAATACTTGTCCTTGAACATAGACCTGAAGGTCTTCCAATCCACTGGCTTCTCAAGACGCCTCTCCTCGATGCGCCACCAGTTCCTTGCATTCTCCATCAGTTGCATCTTCGCTATCTCCACTCGGGTATCGTCAGGAATCTTCGCAACAACTAACTTCTCCTCCGTGCTCTGGATCCACTCATCAGCAGCTAGAGGTCCCTCCTTCCCCGAAAATGTCCTCGGCTGGAGCTCGTTGAACTGCTTCACTCCTGGAGCAGCTCGTGGGGCAGGCGGAGGTGGTGGTGGTGCAACCGGAACAGCCTGGGCAGCACGCTGGGACTGCTGAACCAACTGATGCTGAACATCCAGCATCTCCCTCATCACACCCAGAAACTGACGGAATTCTCCGCCCTGGTCCTCCTGAATTCCATCTCCTGAGCTCCCTGATCGGGTAGTACGTCGTCCTGCCATCCTATTGACAGAAAGACATAAATTAGACTTGTACAATTACTGGATGATAATAAAATGAAGTTCAATACTTCCATTGTTCCGTATTCGCAGAAGGATGGGACCTGCATGGGCCACCACTAAAACCTGTCACGCTCCGCTTCCCAAAAGTACGGAGACAAAGCGTGACTAAGGCCCACTTAGGCCGAAGCTGAGGGCTCAGACCCAATAAGCGTCTGTGGTATTCCAAAACGAAGGAACATGTCCCTGCAAGTTAGTACGGAACAATAAAAGTACTGAAAGGAAAGAGCATATCATTTTATTCCAAACATAATCATCCAACGTACTGAGAGTCTAAAAACGCCCGAAGGGCTCCAACTGCAGAAAGGGAACTACCGGTGCAAGCACCCAACCTAGTCAAGAAAACAAAAGGTGCTATACACCCAATCTAAACTGGAACAGAAACTCTGGAACAGCAACGAGAGGCCTCTAACTCTGGTCCTCCTCTGGATCGTACTCTGGATCAACGTCCTCCGGCTCCCCGTCTGCTGGCAAGTCCGCCTCATCGACGTACTCCGGCTCAACACCTGACGTACAGCACCAAAGAAGGAAACTGTACATCAGGTAAAGTCTACAAAAAGTGGTCAGACTCTACTGCAAGTGTATCAACTTTTAGACAACGATTTACTGATTGATTAGCATGCTGGGGTTATAACTGAGTAATAAAAAGTAGTAACGCAACAGGAAAGTAAAGCGTAACAAGTAGTAGTCGTAGCGTGTGCTACCAACTACGGGACTAACCTACAGGTGTCAAGACAAGTCAGGACGTGACGGGACAAGACGAGACAAGACAAGTGAGACACAAAAGGGTTCATGCCTTACGGTTCAAATGGGATCAGACCCTCTTGCCGTGCGCACGCTCAACCCAACCACAAACCCCAAGTATGACAAGACAAGACAAGCACGACAAGGGATCACTCGCTCTAGCTTGGTGAGTGCCCTATTGCCCTCTGGGCTGTGTATCACGACAAGGGATCACCCACTCACTGGTGAGTGCCCTATTGCCCTCTGGGCTGTGTATCAGTACAAGGGATCATTCGCTCTAGCTTGGCGAGTGCCCTATTGCCCGCAGGCTATGCAAGACGGGACAGGACATGACAAGACGGGAAGGGTTATTCTAGGGTGTCCACACACACGCACACACATGATAGCCCTACGATGTCAAAAGTGTTGTTGTCAGGCTCAGACTTCGTCGTCAAGTCTGAGCCGTCAGAGGTCGTCCCGGACGCTATCATTTCACGTCCGGTTCTATTTGTTCACAGTTATCAGTTCTAACCAACTAAGGCCTAAGCATAGCCAAAGTGCATGTGGGATACACTTTCCTGCGATGGCGAGTGTGTCGTCCTCTCGAAGCGTCTCGTCCAAGCGTCTCGTCCGTGGAAGTCCGTCTGAAATAGTGCCACGGCGACGGTGTCAGGTCTCAATTTCATCAAATCCTATTAGAGTTCGTTCCTAGGTTATCGGGACTATCCTATTCGTCAAAAGTCACATATTGATATTTCAGCCTAATCGACGATCTATCCTATGTGCACAGTCAAAAAGTCCGTTCATCGATTCTAGATTTGTACAACTTTTTACTGGTGCTGGAAAGAAACTTTAGTTCAAATTGTCGACTTTTAATTTAGGGTTCAATCAGCTATTGTGGGGGTTTCTATGAGTTCGAGGGACCAACCTTTACCGGAGTTCGTCGTAGGATGGAAGTCGTGTCTGAACGGAGAACTCCTCAGCGGAAAATCTGGTCCACGCTCGATTTCCCAAAAGCTGAAACTTGCGACGAAGGCCTATGACGCGTCGTAACATCGTAGATGACAATTCCACAAAGTAGAACACCCAAGTGGGGCCCACAGCAGTGCTAGGGGTCAATGGGGGACCCACAACGCTTCTGGAGAACTTGGGGGCCCACAACAACAGTTGGTGTGGAAGATGCGAAGTTGCGACGATCGTCGCTCGGTCGGATACGGTCGGTGCAGAGAAATCCCTCGGTCAGACACTGCGGCGGCGCTGTGCAGTGCTGCGGGGTCGGTCACAGCGGCGGGTGCGGAGAGATCCTTCGGTCGGACACGTGGGGCGGGTCAGTCGGGCGCTTGGGTGAGGCTTGCAACGGAGCGGGGTGTGGAGCGCTTGCGGGTGCGGAGCGGTGCGTCGGTCAGACCGGGCGATGCTCTCGGTCGGATGCGGAGCGGGGCGAGTTGCAACGTTGCAAGTTGCAACGTTGCGGAGCGCTTGCGGATGCGGGGCGGGGCTTCGGTCAGACCGATGGGGTGGGTCGGTCAGACACAGGGCGATGCGATGCGATGGTGCAGCAGTGCGGACAAAGCGGCGGTGCGGGCTGTTCTCTCGGTCAGACCGACAGAAATCAAAGGATTTCCTCGGTCAGGCACTGGCGACGGCTGAACGGAGTTGCGACGAAGCTTGGGAAGAGGAAACTGCGGCTAGGGTTTGGGTGGCTGCGAAAATAAGCTTGCCTAGGGTTTATTTAAATAGAATAGGGGGTTTAGGGTTAGGGCTAGGGTTTATTATTAAATTAAAATAATTTAAAAATTAAAATAACTAAAATTTACTCTCCCTCACCCTCTCGCATGGATGTGGTGCGGCTAGGGCTTGGGATTGGGCTCAAAAATTATTTGGGGAGTTATAAAGATATAGGAATTTTATTAGAAATAAAATACTTATAAAAGTAGGTTTTAAAAATATTTAAAACTTAGCCAAAATGGAAAATAGGTCAAAAGAAGTCTAAAAATTGTAAAATAAATATTGGGGTGATCTGGGCGATGAAAGAAAGAGAACGAAGAAGACAGATCTAAATTTCGACGTCGAGAGACGAAACTAAAAATAGAAACGTCTCGCATCAAAACAGAAAGTCGTGACGTCACAGCAAATAAGATAGAATCGTGGAAGAACGACTTGAGAAATGTCGTTCCAAAATAGTTCCACAATCTAATATCCTCAGAGACGATCACAACGATATATCACACAGAAGTGTTCAAAATCAAATAGAGTCTAAAATAAACACGTGCACGATCAAGAGCACGTGCATAAAGAAAGTACGATCGGAAACCGACCGTTACATATGTCATGTTGAATATCATGTTGCAAAATGAGATCCAACATGATGTGCTGAGGCTTTGGGAAGAATGACGGTCATCAGAAGTTTGAAGGTGGGTTAACCAAGATCTTGTGTTCTCTCTCCAAGGTATTCTTATGAATGCACCTAAAAAGGAAAAATGGTTGAAGGAGTATTAGGAAGCTGTTATCTTATAGATATGATTGATGAATCTGTTGAGATATTTTGGCCCGCAAATGTTGGTTGAAAGATTTGTTGAGATATTGCGGGATCTCGTGCCCGAAGAGATTCCTTAAATTGCAGGCTGCCGATCTGCATGGGATTCCATTCAGCGACCTGCCTTAACCACTCCGTGATTGAGGGGGAGCAGAGTATCTAATATGCGTGCAGATTGCGGCTAGGGTTTCACTGCTTTTGCAAAAGTTGATTAAAGAACTCCAGGAGGGAGGCTGATGGCTACGAAGGTAGGGATCAAGGGAGTTGATTTGAGTCAGTTCTGTAAGGGGATCTGCATGCAATGGGAGTTTGCATAGATTACTTCATGGGTTTGGTAGAGACAACCCACCACGGTTTGTATTGAGGGGGACTTTGTTCCTCCTAATAAAAATCTGATATTAGTGATTGTATTCATTAATATTTTAGTGGAGTAATCTGATCTATCTGGGCGTTGGCCCCACAGATGTAGGTGTGCGTACTGAACTGCGTTACCAAGTCTTGCGTGTTGTTGCTTGGTTTTGTGCTTAATCACCATGTTTAATTGATTAATCTCTTCGTACTGAATTACATTTGGTATCAGCACTGGTCATCCATGTAGCTTTGTTGTTATTAAAGTGGGTGTGATCTTGGTTTTTCAGTACGTGAATCATGAATACAAAAGAAGGCACTTCCGTTACTCGTCCACCGTTGCTCATTGGTACAAATTATACTTACTGGAAGTCTCGGATGCGTGCATTCATCAAGTATCTTGATGAGAAGGCATGTATTACTACCATTGAAGGATGGACTCCGCCGGTCGAAGTAGACAAAGATGACAAAGAACACCTCGAGCCGGCAAGAGAATGGATCCAAGAAGAAGATCGTGTGGCTCTGGCAAACTCTAAGGCAGTGAATGCCATCTTTACAGTTGTTGATGAAGAACAGTTTAAACTGATCTCCACTTGTGAGTATGCGAAAGAAGCGTGTGATATACTTCAAAACGTCCATGAAGGCATAAATGCAATAAAAATTTCTAAACTTCAAATGCTTGCATCTCAATTTGAAGAACTAAATATGAATGATGATGAGACTATAGCTGAATTTAATGGGAGGTTAAGAGACATTACCAATCAGGCTTTTTAACTTGGAAAAAAGTACTCCCAAGTGAAATTAGTTAGGAAAACCTTGAGATCTCTTCCAGACAGATTCTTTGCCAAAGTTGCTGCCATTGAAGAAGCCACAAAATACTTCCACCATGAGACTGGATGAACTTATGGGATCCCTACAGACTTATGAAATGAATGTAAAGCAGAATAAAAGGGACAAAGGAGTTGCTCTAAAGGTAGAAGCTTGTGAAGTCTCTAAAACAGATGATGAGTCAGAGCTTGATGATGACATTGTCTTGTTGACCAAGAACTTCAGCAGAATGCTGAAAAAGATCAGCAACAATGGGCAGAACTTCAGATCAGGTAACAATGTGCCATGGCCAAATCTTCCCACTGCAGGAAAAAATACCAGTCGCCCTACTCAGAGGTATGATCAGAAAAATAAAGGTAAATGGATACAGTGTAGAGAATGTGAGGGTTTTGGCCACATACAAGCTGAATGTGCAAACACCTTGAAGAAGCAAAAAAGGAAAGTCCTTAGCGAGCACCTGAAGTGATGATGAATCTGAAGGGGAGCTGAAGATGAGGACATGACCAGCAATTATGTTGCTTTTACTGATGTCCTGAAAATGGAATCTGACTGTGACAGTCACAGTCATGTTGGATTTGATGTTGTAACATCTGGTACACCATCTAGAAATAATCTAGATAATGTCAGCCAAAATGTTGCAACATCAACTACAACATCTAGCAATGAACCTGATTCTGAAGTTGATAGTGACGAGGATGTGAGTGAAGATGATATTCGAACATCTTATCAGACAATGTTTGACAAGTGGATGAAGATCCATGAAACTAGCAAAACATTGAAAGATGAGAATGTCAGTTTGAAGAGGGAAAAGGAAGAAGCCAAAGCCAAACTTCTGAAGATCGAGCTTAGTCTCAGAAATCTAGAGGGTACCTTTAGAAAAACTATTCTCAGAGCTGAGAAGGCTGAGAGTACTCTTAACAGTGGAACTTTGGGAAGTCGAAACTAGATGACATTCTAAATATGTGGAAGACTTCAGGAGATCGCACTGGTGTGGGGTACACAGAGGAGCCTATTATCATGTGCCTACAGAAAGGCGAATTCTTGTGACCAAAGAACTTGAAAGGATGGGTCAGCTCAAGAGGCATGAACAGAAGAAGAAGCTGATTAGAGGTACAAAAACTGGTCGTCCTGTGTGTGGCTACTGCAGGTTCATTGGACATACTGAAAGAAACTGCTTCAGTCGCATGTGACATTATCGAGAAGGAATAAATGTTAGGCACTCTGACTTGAAGATGAAGAAGAAATGGGTAAGGAAATCTAAACTATACAGCATGGTGGCTCACACATCATTAATTGCCTTCTTCGAGAACATGTGGTATTTCGACAGTGGGTGCTCTAGTCATATGACGGGCAACACGAATCTTCTTACTGATTATACAACCTATAACAAGGGTCACGTAACTTTTGCTGATGGACGAAGAAGTAAGGTTGTTGGAAAGGAAAATCTGAATGTGGCCGATCTTTCCAAACTGAAGGATGTTATGCATGTCAAAGATCTGAAAGCCAATCTGATCAGTATAAGTCAACTATATGATTAAGGGTTATTAGTAAGGTTTACTAAAGAGAGATGCTTAGTGTTCAATACCAATGAAGAATGTATCCTTACTAGGAAAAATCGACTGACAACTACTATCTTCTCCAAGAGGTTAATACTTGTCTTAATGCTGTTACTAATGTGTCTGAACAGTGACATCAAAAATTAGGGCATATGAACTTCAAGACTCTTATGAAGATCTCAAACGTGGGAGCTGTCAGAGGAATACCTGTTCTAAACAAGAAGAAGGAGGGTGTCTGTGGTCCATGCCAACTGGGAAAGCAACAGAAGACCAGCCATAAACAACTTCAGACCATTACTACATCCAAGATACTGGAACGTCTGCATATGGATATGATCAGGCCAACATCTGAAACTAGTGTCGGAGGTAAGAAGTACATTTTTGTCTGTGTTGATGATTTTTCTAGGTTTACCTGGGTAGACTTTCTAAAAGAAAAGTCAGACACTTTTGAAGCATTTAAGAAATTATGTACTTGTCAGCAAATTGAAAAGGGAAGCATTATATGCAAAATTGTTAGAATCAGGAGTGATCATGAAAAGGAGTTTGAAAACCGTTCATTTGATGATTTCTGTGAGTCCCGAGATATTGCTCATGAATTCTCGGCTCCTAAGACTCCTTAACAAAATGGAGTTGTTGAAAGAAAGAACCGCACCCTGCAAGAGATGGTTCATGTGATGCTAAATGCTAGAGTGGTCAGTGTAAGGTGGTGGGCTAAAGCAATCTATACAGCAAGCTATACAATTAACAGAGTTTATCTTCGTCCTAGAACAGAGAAAACTCTGTATGAAATCTAAAAGGAAGGAATCCTGATGTCTCCTACTTCCACATCATTGGAAGCAAGTGCTATATTTTACAGGATCGTACTCCAAGAGTGAAGTTTGATGCAAAAAGTGATGAATGAACATTTCTTGGTTATTCTACAACCAGCTGTGCTTCTTAAGTGTATAACAAGTGTACAAACACCATGATGGAATCTATTAATGTTGTTGTGGATGATTTTGATCGAAAGGATACTGCCACCGTTGAAGGGAGTTCTGTACAGGAAGACTGCACTGAAGAAGAAGATCATGTTGAAACTATTGTTGCAACACCAGATACAACACAAGATCATGTTGCACCTAATGTTGCAACACATG
Source organism: Scilla litardierei (assembly GCA_030789695.1). NCBI lineage: Eukaryota > Viridiplantae > Streptophyta > Magnoliopsida > Asparagales > Asparagaceae > Scilla > Scilla litardierei. Next base: position 224,849,275 of record CM061133.1, read on the forward strand.
ATACAACATCGGCTGAGGAACCTCAAAACAGTTCAGGTGATACTCATGCTCCTGAAGAAATCACCATAGTTATACGAAATCACCCTCCAGAGCTGGTTATAGGAGACGTTCTTGACGGTTGTCGTACGAGAGGAACGAGCCGTGTTAACTACCATGATCTTGCCGGGTATGTCTGTTTCACCTCCTTAGCTGAACCAAAAAATGTGAAAGAGGCCCTTATTGATGAATACTAGGTGTCTGCCATGCAAGAAGAATTGAAACAGTTTCAGCGTAATGATGTCTGGACACTTGTAGAAAGACCAAAGGGGATGAATGATATTGGTACAAAATGGATTTTTAAAAATAAAACTGATGATAAAGGTAACATCACTCGCAACAAAGATCGTCTTGTGGCTTAAGGGTATACTCAGGTAGAAGGTGTAGACTTCGACGAGACATTTGCTCATGTTGCCTGACTGTAGTCTATCAGACACTTCCTTGCCGTAGCATGTGGCTTCAACTTCAAACTTCATCCGATGGATGTGAAGAGATCTTTTCTAAATGGCATTCTGAATGAAGAGGTATACGTTGAGCAACCAAAAGGGTTTGAAGACCCTTTCCTACCAAATCACGTGTATCAGCTGAAAAAGGCCTTTATGGCTTGAAACAAGCACCAAGGGCCTGGTATGGGAGACTAACTAAGTGTCTTCTGTAGAAGGGATATAAGAGAGGGGGAGCTGACAAGATTTTGTTTGTTCAGAGAACTAAGTCTGCTGTGATTGTAGCTTAGATCTACATTGATGATATAGTGTTCGAATCTACATCTCAACAGTTAGTACATGAGTTCATAACTCTCATGTACAAGTAGTTTGAAATGAGTATGGTTGGAGAACTGAATATGTTCCTTGGCCTTCAAGTAAAGCAATCAAATGAAGGGTTGTTCATCTTACAGAGCAAGTATGCAAAAAATCTGGTAAAGAGATTCGGGCTGGAGAATGCCAGGCAGGTTCGTACTCCTATGTCTACAAGTGACAAGCTCTCTAAAGATGATGGTGGAAAATATGTGGAGGTCACGTTGTATAGAAGCATGATAGGGAGTGTACTGTATCTAACGGCCAACAGACCTGACATCAGTTTCAGTGTGGGAGTGTGTGCCCGTTATCAAGCATGTCCAAAGGAGTCTCATATCACGACAGTAAAAAGAATCATCAGATACGTTAACGGTACAACTGATTATGGTATATGGTACATCAAAGATACTAACACCCTTCAGTTAGGCTACAACAATGCTGATTGGGCAGGGAATGCTGATGATAAGAAGAGTACTATAGGTGCGTGCTTTTATGTGGGAAACAATCTTGTCTCATGGTACAACAAGAAGCAGAATTCTACTTCCCTATCCACTACGGAGGCTGAATACATAGCAGCCGGAAGTTGTTGTACTTAACTTCTATGGATGAAGCAGATGTTGACTGACTATGGGGTGGCGCAAGCTGTTTTGACTCTACTATGTGACAACCAGAGTGCAATCAACATTTCTAAGAATCCAGTTCAACACGCGAGAACTAATCATATTGATATCCGACACCACTTCATTAGATAATTGGTAGAGAAGAAAGTATTGGTCAACGAATATGTTGCAACATCTAGTCAGTTAGCTGATATTTTCACGAAACCCCTTGATTCAGGCAGATTTGAAGAGCTACGACAGGCTCTTGGGCTGTGTCGTATCTAATGTTGCATCTCATGTTGCAACATAGGGGGAGATGTGTTGGGTTGTTAAGATCCATATTTAGGGTCAGGTCCGTATTCTTTTTCGAGTCTCTTTTTACGGCGCTCTTTCCAACTTCCAAAATTCTCAAAGAAAAGAAAAGGGTTCTTCTAGGGTTTCTTGGTGATTTTGTGTGAGATTCTCCCTATCATTTGATGCTATGGCCCACGATCAAGGTCAAAAATCTTCTCAAGGGCCTTGTCGGTACTCTCGTCGTTCGTCTTCAAAGAAATCTGCAGCGTCTTCCTCCTCACCTCCTTATGTTAATAGAAAAGGGGTGGTTTCTAGATCCACTCGGGTCTCTTCTCAAGGTTCCTCTCCTCCTTCTACATCTCAGATATCTTCCAGGGAAATGCATTATCCCGTCGTTGCGAATTGGGAAATGATTCCATTTCCCCCAATTTCGGTCCAATGTGAGGAACCCTCGTCTCTCGATTCTGAATTTCCTGATCCCATCACAATTCAAGACTGGTTCTGGTATCTTAGGAGGACTGGTAAAAAATTGGACCTGTCAATTATTGACTTCACAGGAGTTTGCCTTGGTCCTTATCAATTGGACAAGTTGAAAGGAAAGTTGATGAGTGTTGAAGTGGTTGATGATGATGAAATTAGAATAACCACCCTGAAGAAACGTCGAAATACCCTAAAATTAACAGAAATTGTTGTTCTTGAGATCTCTGATTCTGATATGTCAATCTCTGCTAAGGGAGCTGGTGCTAGTGCTGGTGTTGAGATGAATTCTGACCCTGCTGTTGCAGATGACCAGCCTCTAAACCCCCTGCCTCTGTTGATGATCAAGACGACAACCATGTCACTGATGTTCCTGTTGATAATGAAGAGGTCCATCATATGGAGGACACCAATGTGGTCGAAGATTCTGGTATCCTTTCTGATACCCCCATTCCTCCAATTCCTGAGGAAGATCCTATTCTGGGGGCATGTGAGTCTTCCTATGTTGCAACACAGACAGAGGATGCTCCTGATGTTGCAACATCATCTTGTGTTGGTGCTGAGGATGCCCTTCACGATGAACATATTGCTCCTCAAGCTGCTGTTATGGTTTCTTCCTCTGATGTTGCACATGATGTTGCAACAAAGGTCCAACACAACATGCAACATGTTGTCCTGTTGTTCAAGATGTTGCTAATTTTTTTCTCAGCCTGCCCAGACTAGGGATGATCTGGTTCCTCCTCCTCATGCTCGAAAGCCCAGGTCCTCATCTAAGAAACGAGCTGCTCCCTTTAGTACTACCTCTCCATCTCCTTCCAAGAGGGCCAAGATTCATAATGCTCTAGGTTCTACATCTTCTCCCTTATTTACAGCTTCAGAGGCTATGAGTAGGGTATTTTTTGATCAGGCTTGCAAAAAGAGATGGTCCATATACTCTGAAAGGGCCATCCTAGCTGAGAAGTCTCTGTCTGTTTCTTCTTTTTCCAAGACCAAGTTTTTCTCCATTTTGAAGGATCTCAATCCTTTTCATGCTGCCACTTGTTTCAAATCTTATAACCCTGTATTGGTCAGGGAGTTTTACTGTAATCTGTCTAGCACTGTAGGAGATTCATCTTCCAGATGGGCCTTTCGTGCCTTTGTCAGAAGGAAAATTGTCTTCTTTTCCCCCTCTATTCTCAATAAGATTCTTCAGTGGTGCTGTTCTCCATCTCTCTCATCCTTTGGGGATTCTGTTGGTAATGATTATGACACTTTCATTAAGGTGTTCACTGTTGGAAAGTTGGTGAGTTGGCCTAAGTCCACTACATTTCCCTCTTCCTCCTTGACTGCCAAATTCTTCCTGCTGTATAGGATTGCTATAAGGAATTGGCTTCCTACCTCCAATGTTTCTGTGATCAGGAAAGAGATGTGCAAATTATTATTCTATGCTGGTACTAAGCAGCCTCTCAATCTAGGAAGAATCATCTTTGATTCTATTTTATCCTTGTCAGAGTCCACAACAGATTCTCCTTCACTGCCTCATGCATGCCTTATCACAATGCTGTTACATTCTCAGAAAATTTTACCCTCTGCAATTGAATTAACTTTTCCTTCTGAGGGCATTTTGTATACAGTTAAGTCTGTTTTGGGAAAGACTGATAACATTTCCTGTTTGCCCTCATCGTCCCCTGACATTGGAGCTGTCCCTTCTTCTCCCTCTTCTCCTACTGGGCAGCCCAATTCTGTCCCTCTCTTATCAGATCCTCTATGTTCTGTTGGTTCTCACTCTCTTATTCTGGAAGACATCACCATCTATGAGAGTGCCGTGAAGGATGTGAACAATCAGCTGAGGGTTCTTCAGGCTCAGAAGGCTATGTTTGAAGACATGATTCTACTCCTAAAGTCCAAGCTGCCTCCTCCTGCTTCAGAGACTTTGGAAGATGCTGCTGGCAGTGGATCTAAATGAGGTATGTTTTTGGATTTTGTGGCACAAAGGGGGAGAAATTTGGGAGCTGAGGTGCTGAGCTGTTGTGGTGTTCTATTTTGTGGTCTTGTTTTTGTGGGTGCTATTACTGCTGGAATTGTTATGTTGAATCTGTTGATGTTGTTGTGAAGTTCTCAACTTATGTTGGATGTCTGGATCTGTAAGTATCCTCTTGACAATACTGCTGTTATGATGGGGAGTTCAGTATGGAGTTCAATATTATTGTTTTTCTTGGACATTCATGAAAATGGCCTTGCTTATTGTTATTCTTGTTCTTTTCCTACATGTTCTGCTCATGATGATTGTGCCACTAAATGCCAAAGGGGGAGTTTGTTAGGTCATACGTAGTGTGACTGTTTTGTCATTAGTGGCACTTGGATATTTTCGTAGTTCTTAATTATCCTTGTTTGAAAGATCTTATTTTTGGTCATGTTGAATGTCATGTTGAATGTCATGTTGCAACATGAGATCCAATATGCTGTTTCTGAGGCTTTGGAAAGAATGACGGTCATCAGAAGTTTGAAGGTGGGGTACCCAAGATCTTATGTTCTCTCTACAAGGTATTCTGATGAATGCAGCTAAAAAGGAAAATTGGTTGAAGGAGCATGAGGAAGCTGTTATCTCACAGATATGATTGATGGATCTGTTGAGATATTTTGGCCTGCAAATGTTGGTTGAAAGATTTGTTGAGATATTACGGGATCTCGTGCCCTAAGAGATTCCTTAAATTACGGGCTGCCGATGTGCATTGGATTCCATCGAGCGACCTGCCTTAACCACTCTGTGATTTAGGGGGAGCGGAGTATCTAATAGGCGTGCAGATTACGGCTAGGGTTTCATGACTTTTGCAAAAGTTGATTAAAGAACTCAGGGAGGGAGGCTGATGGCTACGAAGGTAGAGATCAGGGGAGTTGATTCGAGCCAGTTCAGCAAGGGGATCTTGCATGCTAGGGGAGCTTGTATAGATTACTTCATGGGTTTGGTAGAGACAACCCACCACGGTTCGTATTGAGGAATCCGATATTAGTGATTATATTCATTGATATTTTAGTGGAGTAATCTGATCTATCTGTGCATGGCCCCGCAGATGTAGGTGTGCACACCGAACTGCGTTACCAAGTCTTGTGTGTCGTTGCTTGGTTTTATGCTTAATCACTATGTTTAATTGATTAATCTCTTCGTACTGAATTACATTAACTTTGAGGATGTTATAGCTAAGAAATTATGAAACCGAATTTGATCTAAAAAGGGAAAATGCACATTGGAGTTTTAGATACAATCACATTTAACCATATATATCCATCGCTTTTATTTTTTTCAATATGAGACTACGGGCATATTCCACAAGTTGAAAGTGGATTCCGGAAGGTTGAGGGGTTGTGTAATCTTGGATTAAGAAAGGTAAAGATTTTTTGTTTCTTTGGGCTTTAAAGTGGCGTGGAAAGTGTGTTTGAGACTTTTATATGGGCCCTACAAAACCTTTTGGTCTTTCTTTGAGTTTGAAAGTTTCATGGGAATGTCTGATGTGGGGTCCACAGATATGACATAATAAATTACTTGTAATTATCCTAATTTAATTAATTTGAATTATTTTTAAGTTAAATGACAATTTTAATTATTATTTTATTTAATTTAAATTATAATTAATCGTAAAAATTATAAATTATTATTTTTAAACTAACCTAATTAATTAACCTGTATAATTAAAACTAACATATTTAATTAACCGATCGTATAATTAATTAAACCTAATAGGACAAAAAAAGTTTCGGACTTACTGTGCATTCCACTCTAATAAGACAAAATTTGGACGTGAATACTGTACATTTCTCAGCGAAGTGAAAAAAATTAAAAAAAGCAAATGACGCGCTGCGATTGGTGGGGAGGAAGGAGAGAGAAATGTACAATAAAAAATGAGATTATCGAGTGTAATCCGCGTGTTTTCCTGTGATTACGCTCGTAAGAAAGTTAGTGCCAACACGAACCCACGTCGGAGCCAACGCAGACGATTTTCGTCAAAAAATTGTCGCCGAAATTACCACATCACGAGGAAAGCGCCCCAGAAAATGAGTAACAGTTAATAAATAGGGCCGACTACAATGTCTTTTGCCCACTTTCTAGCCCATTCTCAAGTTGTGGAACGGGCCCTAAATCCCACCATTCTGCCCTTTGTGTCTTTTGTTGGATCCTTAATCCAACATTGGACTTATATGTGAAATAATTATGTGTAGCGGGCTGTCATTATTAGTAAAACCCAATAAATGATCTAATTAGTTTTTTGGTTAAATGAGCTTTAATGTATTGGTTAGGATGTGTGCCTTTAATGTGTAGAGACAAATTGGGCTTTCTGTTTTAATGATGGGCTAAAACAAAAACCCTAAGGGCATAAGGACTCTATGCCTATAAACATGGTGGTCATGGTCCGCAGAACATGGGAACAAAGTTAGCCATCGTTTCTATATCCCATTAACAGCATGGAATCGGAGAAAAGCTAAAGGGTTTCTCTTGGAGATTCGTGCAAATCTGGAAGGCGAACCACACAGATCTAAAAGTTTTTTTGATTCATCAGAAAGTAGTAAAGAACCCTCGATCTCACACAACGGGAGGGATGGCACATTTGTCACGGAAAGACGAGGACTTCCCAGGAGATCACCCATCCTGGTACTGCTCTCGCCCCCGAACGCTTAACTTCAGAGTTCCCATGGAATCGGAAGAAGCCGGGAAATCCTACGGAGCCCCGATCTAAATGTTTTAGCGCTATGGATTCGGGTACACTTCCACAAAATAGTTCACAGAATATTTCTCATTGATTTAACATGATTTATCTAGATTATTTGCGATGGTATTCATAACAATAATTTAGATCTAGTCCTTACAAGTGTTATCGGAGTCTCATCATGTTAAATTTATGAAATTCATAATTCAGTATTATTTTAAATAAATTTTAGGAATTTTTGGATAATTTTTGGAGCAAAATCAATTTTTTCGCTTTGGTTTATTTTTTGAAATTAATAAAATAATATAGAGGGGTGGCGGTCATCAGCCGCCGGACCCCCACCGAGTCAGCAGGCCGGGGGCGATGGCCACAATCGCCGCTAAAACCATATAGTGGTTATGCATATATATATATATATATATATATATATATATATATATATATATATATATATATATATATATATAAGCATATATATGTGTGTGTGTGTGTGTGTGTGTGTGTGTATAGGAAAATTTTCAAATGAGAACATTTCGCACCGTGCAAAAATGTTTTTATCTTTTTTTTGAAATTTTGTTTTTCAAAAATTCTTTTTTCCACCCTCATTATATGTTGTTATACCCCCCTCAAAAAATAATGGTTGAGAAATAATGTCATTTGGCCTTCGATCAAGCCATTTCATCAAATTCGCACGTTTTGAGACCGTTAAATTTGTAACGGGTGGATGGGTGCTCTAATGCCCAACGGGTTCACCTATTATTTTCCCTGGGGTATATAATTGTATGGATTAAACATCAAAAAAAAATTTTGAAAAAAAAAATTCAAAAAAATAAAAAAAAGTTTTCGCACGGGTTTTTTCGCACCCGAAGATCACTCTATATATATATATATGTATGTATGTATGTATGTATGTATATATATGGGTAAAGTGTTCCTAGGGTGACTCCTTTGATGAAATCTAAGGAGTCGCCCCTATTTTCCCTCTTATCCCACATTTTTTTCGAATTTTTTTCTTCGGATTTTTGTTCACATCATGGATGATCAACATACTAAAAATCAAGTCATTCCAATACTCTTAGAGCCCACATTTACCCCTTGCAACTTCATGGGGTTTGCAGCACATTTTCAGACCGCTGAAGTTGCAAGGGGTAGATGGGGGCTCTAAAAGTATTGGAATGACTTGATTTTTGGTATGTTGATCATCCATGATGTGAACAACAACCCCATGGAAAATAAAATCCAAAAAATTGTGGGATATGTGGGAAAATGGGGGCGACTCCTTAGATTTCATCTAAGGAGTCACACTAGAAACACTTTACCATATATATATGACAGGTAAGCATGACCTATATTATTGATAAAAAAGTATACAAGACTTCACCGTTAGAATAAAATTAATAACATGAAAGGAGAATGGGGAGAGGGCACAAGCGTCGTCACCCACTACTTCCTATCAAATTACTAATACATTAACAAGATAAAAAGAATATACTGAAAAGATCAAATCTTTAGAAATCCCCAATTAGAGAAGTGGTCAAAATCAGATGGTTGATCTCTCTTAATATCTCGTAGCGCTAAGAGAACATCAGATGAAATGTCTTCAAAGAGAGCGACTTTATCCTTTTTCATCTCCTTGAAAATTCTTCTATTACGCTCTTTCCATACATGCCATACCATGGATGCTAGGACTGTCTTAGCCAAATTGCCCACATTATCCTTTTTACAGTATTTATCAAGGAATAGATCCCCACCCTCCCTAAGAGATGAAGGAGCGGTAGTTAAGATCCCCAATTTAAGACTATATCTGCAGAGAATATAATGAGTGTAAGGGCATTCGAAAAAAAATATGATCAGCACTTTCCACCATACCACCAGAACATAATACACAGGACGGGTCTTGTGCAACTCCTCATTTATATAAAATATCTCTAGTTAAAAGCTTGCCCTGGAAATCCATGAGTAGGGTAATAGCCATCTTGGGGATATGATACTTATACCAAACCACTCCATAATAGGGAAGGGGTCCCCCCTGGAACGGGTCCCCTCCCAAGCATCCCTTAAAGAACAGGCTGGACCTGCCGTCCACTCCCAGGAGTCACATCCTAGGCCAATCTGCACACCCTGAAGGAGGGGCCGAATATTGTCTATGGCCGAATCAATAATCCATCCAGCATTGCTCCAATAGTCCCTAACGACTTTGAGATCCGAACCAGGAGGTACAGGGAAAAGCTGAGCTAATGGGCCATAAGGTAGCCAATTATTAAACCAGAATGAGGTAGAGGCGCCATCACCCACAACACGTTTGATAAGTTTCTGGGAAATAACTCGACATCGGAGTAAAAATTTCCAAGTACCCGAATGAGTTGGTTTGGATTTGGCTAAAAAAACCTTCTTTAACATTTGTACGAGCTCCTCATACTCTTACCCCAAGCATCTTTAGATGTTAAATATTTCCAGGTTAGCCGAATCCCAGAAGCTAAGTTCATGTCAGAAAGAAGCCTAAGACCAATACATCCTTCGTCTTTAGGTTTACATAAATCTTTCCAGGCCCAGTAGTGCTGATTTCCCCAAATGAATTTCCTGGAAGCCAAGCTAATAGTACGAATAATAGAACCAGGGACCCGATAGACTTGCATCCAAAAAGACACCATACCATAGATAACTGAACGAACCAACTCGATTCTTCCAGCAATTGAGAGAAGAGAAGATGACCAGCCCATTAATCTTTTCTTGCACTTATCAACTAGTCTGGAATACATAGATTCCTTAGGATAAATTGACGATAATGGGAGTCCCAAATAGGTATTAAGGGAGCTGACAAGATTAATCCCCAAAATGCTAGCAAGGGTGCTTGGACTACGAGTACCCTTACTAAAGATGGCCGAACTCTTATCCCAATTAACCTTCAGACCAGTAAAAAGATGGAAAGAATCAAGTAACTCCTGTAGTTCATGTAGAGAATGGTTGATTCCACGACAAAATACTAGCAGATCATCCGCAAACAACAAGTGGGAAATAGCACCAGACATCCTTAAAGGATGGATAGTAAGGGACGACTCAGCTCTTGCCATCAAGATAGAGAAGGCTTCCATAGTAATGACAAACAGATAGGGCAAAAGAGGATCTCCCTATCTCAAACCTCTAGAAGAGGCAAAATGGCCTACAGATGACCCGTTTATCAATACAGAGAAAGTAGGGGTAGTAATGCATTCACAAATCTAATTGATGAATTTGACACCATAACCCATCTGGTGGAGCATGAACAGAACGAATTCCCTATTAACACTATCAAAGGCTTTACGCAGGTCCAATTTGATACACGCCTTTGATCCCATATGGTTGCTGAAATCTCTTATTTGCTTATGGGCTATGAGAGTACAATCTGCAAGAAGCCTATTCTTGAGAAAAGCGGCTCGATTAGAAGAAATCAGATCACTAACTACCAGCTTCAGCCTGTTACATAATATTTTGCTAATGATTTTATAAATTACATTGCAACAGGCAATCGGCCTATAATCTCCCAAATCAGAAGCATTTGAAATTTTTGGGGATTAATGTTAAAACGGTATGATTGATCTGGCGCAGCCTGAAAGCCGATATAAAGAAAGAACTAACAGCTGCAGTAACATCCTCTCTAATAGCTGGGGGGTTGAAGAGAACTGGGCGCAAGGAACAAGGCCTAGGTTCTCTTGTATGCAGACCTAGGGAAAAATGGGTCGATTTGCAAAATGGCTGGGGGCTTGGGATAAAGTTGGTTGCAGGCAGCTTGGAGTAGGGAGGTAGGCTCCTGTAGGTTGCTGCAGTTTTTAGTTTAGGTTCTCCTTTTTTTTGCTTGTAGAATGGGAGATGAGCACGTGAAGCCCTATTAGTAGGGAGAAGTTAGAGGGGGGTACGTGACGTGGGGAGTGGGATGATGGGTGATGCGGGCGACGTGGGGGAGGGTCTGTTAGGATCTGAGTTTTTTTAAAAAGGATTTGATCTGTTTCTATCGTGTTTTGGAGTTTATCAGCAATATAAAAATTAATTATCAGTTGTTAGTCTATTAGGTGTTAAGAGTTGATTATTAGGCATTAGTTTGGTTACGAAACCCAGTCGCATTAGAACGTTGGTGCTTCAAGATTTGTTTTTTGATAAAAAATTTGATTCAATATTTTTTTTGATATAGCAGTTTCAAATGAAACATCCCAGTTTTGAATTTTAACATATGGGTTTGACTTTCGAAGGTATGTGTTGTTGTTGTTTTTTATTAAAGAGCTTGTTTTAAAATTGTGCATTACATATGGATAAAGGTATAATAAAATTTAATAATAATAATAATAATCTTATCATTGAAATTTTATCCCCGATCTTCCAAAATTTTGAACAAGAATACATGGGAGATCGCGCCTCCGAGAGGGTCGTAAATACGGGGTCCGGACACGCGTCTGAGCTACGGAACAATAATAATAAAACCAACCGTGGAAAGAAAATACACAACCGATAACAAGATACCCACAAAAAAAAATACACGACCGGAAAGTGGTCGTTACATCAAGGTACAACTAGCATGAGTCAAGAGCCCCAACTCAACTCTCACCTAGTTCGTACACATTCCTGTGTGCTCAACACTATCAACCTGATCAGATGCTCTTAATCTTGACAATCTCCAACTCGTCAAGTCCCCAAAAACACAAGTAACAGTAAAGTTTCCCCTACAAAGATCGCTACTACTACAAAAATATAATAATAAAGAGTTTAGAGAATCTCTGTTTGTGTAGCGACAGTCGTCTCCGTCAATTAGTTTAGGCCAGATCGTATCTGACTGGATGTAGTCGCCAACGTCACGTCCTCCACAGTAACTCAGTGATGCGGCTCCCTCCTTTGATGATGTGGCTCTCTGAAAGTTACAGCCCCCTTGAAGTGTTGCACAATATGTTGAACTCCCCTTTGATGTGTTGCACAATTTTGATGAAGGCCTCTCCTATAAAACTTGTGGCTAGGTGAAGAACTCTTGGATGAAGAAAACTTACGGCCTTCAACAACAACCCCTCAATGATATTGCGGCCTTGGTGATGCTATGGAGTTGTCTTGCAATGGAGAAGATAGGCAATGGAGCTTTGTGCAAGGCGATGAGGCAATGGAGGTTGCAATGGAGAGGACTCTTGCAAACTTGCGCAAGGAGAGGAAGTTTGGATCCCTAGCTTTGTATTATGGCCTTGAGTAGTATGGGTTGAAGATTTGGCAAGGGAGCTTGGCTATGGAGAAGATGACATTAGGGTTTGGCCATGGAGATTGGAGGTTGAAGCTTTGAACAATATGAACCCTTCCTAGAAACTTGTGCAATATGTAAAGGGAGATGGCTTAAAGCTTGGTTACGCAAGGGATGGGGTATGTTCGAATTTTGCTTGGTGTTTTGGTTGCCCTCCTTCTCAAAAAATCTCTCTCTTTGAATATGTGTTTATATAGGAGAGGATGGGATATGATAGGATCAATTAGAATCCCATAATTGATGGAGATTGGAAGGAATCCTAAATTGATTAGGATTTGAATGAATCTCTTTGAATATGGATGGCTGTGGAATTGAATTTGAGTAGCTATAGGATTTGAATTGGATCGCATTTAATCACCTTTGATTTGCATGAGATTCTCCATATCTCTCCATCTTTGACCAAGTCTTCAATTTGCATGGCATTAGGATTTGAATGTTGCACTAATTGAATTGAATCAATTCAAATATGGATTTGAATTGATTTCCTTCTTATATTCCCATCTTTGATTTAATCCAGTATTTGTAGCCATATTCTCCATCTTTGACTTAAACCACTTTGCTAATGCATGGCACATTCTCCATCACTTTTACTAAGTCACTCTTTGAGTATTTGCGAGAGTGCCATTCCTGAAAACACTTAGCACACACATTAAATCATTCACACACGTTTGTTATCGTTAAACTCGAAGTCATCTATCGTTGTATACCACTACATGTTGTATCAACAATATCCCCCTTTTGATGATGACAACCCAATATAAGATTTGAGCAATAACGATTCATAGAATATCATCGTGACATGTGTGTGTGAAGTGTGAAGATGGAGGATGTATGCAATATGCAACAAGTGCAACCATGATGTGCAACATACAAGCATGCAAACAATGATGTTCAAGCATTCAAACATGTATGCATGCTCTCCCTCGAACAAATATTCATATATTCAATAGGCACATTTTCATTATTCATTAATGCTCCCCCTTAAATCAATATTCATGTATTCAACAAGTAAGCATTAATGCATGCACACACCAAATCTTCTCAATTCATCCTCCCCCTTTTGTTATCATCAAAAGTGTAGTCATGAAGTCAAATTCATACCACATGCAAACTAAAGAGTATTTTAAATTACAACTAGCACTTACATGTAGACATTCATGGAATAATCATTTCAAGTTAAATGAAAATTATAACAATGACTTCAACACCTTCGTAAAAGTGTGATGATTAAACATTGAAGCACATAAGGAGAAATTTTAAGAAATTCAACCGAAACCAATCCACATTTTCTATCAAACATGAAGTCACCTAGGATTGATTTCTCCCACCTCAAAAAATGAGTTTAAGTTACCGCACCCCAAAAACATAGCCTATAAAAACTCTTAGATGTGGGGGTGGCATTGCTTACCGCGTATAACACCAACGCTAAAAGATTACACATAAAGCATATGTTGGATACTCGTGGGTAGTGTCGTTGCCAAGGATTGTATCCATTTTTCATACGGAGCTATATTCATGTATTTTTTTCATTATCAATTTCTTTTGTGCTCAATTTTTATCAATGGAACGACACATCATATCCCTTAGATTTTCAGTTATTTTTTATCCTACATTTACTTTCCAATATTTCATTAAAAGGTTCTCCAAAAGTACAACAACATTTAATGCACGTGGAAGTGAAAGTGTAGTTGTAGAAATCAAATTATTCTAATCATTGAACATGTCATGGCTATTTATAAAATCAAACACGCGCATGTAGCCATAACTATAATACATCAATTTCTACATGGATATGATTATCATTCATTAATAACACTTAAATGATTTAAAAGAAAAGATATACATTAAGCACCATTTTTTTGCTTTTTATCTTTTTTATTTTTTTATTTTTGTTATATATATGAACTAAAACAAACTAAAAATCGAGCAAACAAGAACACAAATAAAAATAAGTCAAGCACACAAAAAATGCTAACATAAAAAATGCTATGAAGGTATGCATTAAGTTCAAAGAAAAATATACCTTCGCGTTGTCGTTTGGCTAAGGAGATAAATAATGAATCGTTCAATTCATAGCTTCTCGCCATCTCCATCTTACACACATGGTAGATGTTATGTGTGACTTTGGAATCCAACAAGGTCCACTCATGTTAGTCATCAAAGATTTAGAAACCCATATTTGCTTGAATTTAATATTGGAGTTCCTATATTTGCAATGATATGAAGTATGACCAACACTATCATAAGTAAAGCACTTTGCATCAACATTTTTAGCCACGCTTGGCACATTGTGAAATTTCTTATACTTAGGCTTTTCAACATTTTTAGAACCAAATCTAAGTCCGCGTCTATTATTTCCATATAATTGATATCCAAGAATAATATCAAAATTTTGTTTTCCTGTGGAAAATCTCTTTAGTGACAGTTCTAGATTAGTGACTTTGGATTTCAAAATAGCATTCTCATTCATAATCAAAGTGCATTTACTAATGAAATCTCTCTATTTTCAGTTTCAAGTTTAATCAAATCTTGCTTATGCATGCAATCTCATTTAACAAAGAGGGACAAGAAAGACAATCAACTTTTTCAGATGAGCTAGATTTTTCTTTTTTCAACATGGTGATGGTAGATTTGCATGCAACAAGTTCTTCTTTAAGATTATCAAGTTCTTTAGACATGTCATAATTTTCTTGTTGCAATTCAAAACTATCATTCCTATAGTCATCTATGGAAGATTCTAGCTCATCTATTTTATCTTGCATTCCTTCACAAATATTTAAATGTTCAGTTTTAGAGCAAGATTATACCTCATCGTGCATTCCCATCAAGCAGAGGGAAGTGTGTGCTTCATTCTCCTCATCTTCTCTATCCATGTCCCATGTTCGCACCATAGATTTTCCTTTCTTCTTCGCGACATTAGCTGTTTCTTGCAGGCAATTTCTCATGAAGTGTCCCTTCCTCCTGCATTTAAAACATTCATTTTTATTAATAGATTTCTATTCAGAGGAAGTTCTATCAGAATGAAATTATTAGAGTGATTGAACTTTTTCATCATCTCAGCTCTTCCTTGGTCAGTCTGAATGTATCTTCTGAAGTTTCTGACCAATAGTGCTTGCTCCTCATCAAGATCGGTGTCGTCGTTAGCTTGAAGTGCTAATAGTGTGGGAGCTTTGGCCTTCTCTTCAGGTTTCTCTCTAGCTTCTATACTTTGCAGCTCAAGCTCATGTGACATCAAGTTGCCTATTAAGTCCTCCAGTCTCATTGTTGATAGGTCTTTGGCTTCATGAATAGCGATGAATTTGGGCTAGAACGAGCTTGGCAGCGCTCTTAAGATCTTTCTTACCTGCTCAAGATTAGAGTATGGCTTATCGAGGGAACTGGATTTGTATACGATGTCTGTAAATCTCACGAACATCTACTTGATAGATTTAGATGGTAGCATACAGAAGCTCTCATATTCTAAACTTAGCAGCGCAAGTCTGGATTCCTTCACTTGCGACGTTCCCTCGTGCGTCACCTCCAGCGTATGCCCTATTTCCTGCGTAGTTAAACAATGTGAGATACGATTAAATTCAGATTTATCAAGAGAGAATATAAGCGCATTCATAGCTTTACCATCTAAAGAATAATGTTTCTTATCAGAGGCATCCCACTTATCTTTAGGCTTAATGATTTCAGTGTCCTCAATTTTAATAGTGGGTGGACTATAACCATTTTCTACAATATCCCACACATCATAATCTACAGACAATAAAAAAAATTTCATCCTAGCATTCCAATATGCAAAGTCTACTCCATTAAATTTAGGGGGACGTGCTATAGACTAACCTTCAGCAAATGCAGAATCAGATATATTTATGCTCATCTAAATAAATCTAGACTAGATCCTCTAAACTGGCTCTGATACCACTTGTTGGATCTGGATCAAAGCCTAGAGGGTGGGGGGATGAATAGGCTAATAAAAAATCTCGTGCAACCCACGAGAAATCATAGGCAATTATTTAGCATGGATGCAGATATGTAGGGTAAATAAAACAATTACAGAGTACACATCAGATTTACCCTGGTTCGGTCGTCCCCACGACCTACGTCCAGACCCGAAAGCAAATATTAGATTAATATGTTATCAAGGTACAACTAGCATGAGTCAAGAGCCCCAACTCAACTCTCACCTAGTTCGTACGCAGTCCTGAGTGCTTAACACTATCAACCTAATCAGATGCTCTCACTCTTGACGAGCCCCAACTTGTCAAGTCCCTAAAAACACCAGTAACAGTAAAGTTTTCCCTACAAAGATCCTACTACTACACAAATATAATAATAAAGAGTTTAGAGAATCTCAGTTTATGTAGCGGCAATCGTCTATGTCAATCAGACCTGGTCAGATCGTATCTGACTGGATGTAGTCGCCAACATCACATCCTTCTCAACAACTCAATGATACGGCTCCCTCCTTTGATGATGTGGCTCTCTGAAAGTTGCAGCCCCCTTGAAGTGTTGCATAATTTTGATGAAGGCCTCTCCTATGAAACTTGCGGCTAGGTGAAGAACTCTTGGATGAAGAAAACTTGCGGGGACAACCCCTCAATGATATTGCTGCCTTGGTGATGCTATGGAGTTGTCTTGCAATGGAGAAGATATTAAATGGAGCTTTGTGCAAGGAGATGAGGCAATGGAGGTTGCAATGGAGAGGACTCTTGCAAAATTGCGCAAGGAGAGGAAGTTTGGATCCCTAGCTTTGTATTATGGCCTTGAGTAGTATGGGTTGAAGCTTTGGCAAGGGAGCTTGGCTATAGAGAAGATGCCATTAGGGTTCGGCCATGGAGATTGGAGGTTGAAGCTTTGAACAATATGAACCCTTCCTAGCAACTTGCGTAATATGTAAAGGGAGATGGCTTGAAGCTTGGTTGTGCAAGGGATGGGGTATGGCCGAATTTTTCTTGGTGTTTTGGTTGCCCTCCTTCTCAAAAAATCCCTCTATTTGAATATGTGTTTATAGAAAGAGGACGATATATGATAGGATCAATTATAATCCCATAATTGATGGAGATTGGAAGGAATCCTAAATTGATTAGGATTTGAATGAATCTCTTTGAATATGGAATTTGAATATGGATGGCTATGGATTTATATCTGAGTAGCAATATGATTTGAATTGGATCTTATTTAATCACCTTTGATTTGCATGAGATTCTCCATATCTCTCCATCTTTGACCAAGTCTTCAATTTGCATGGCATTAGGATTTGAATGTTGCACCAATTGATTTGAATCAATTCAAATATGGATTTGAATCAATTCAAATATGGATTTGAATCAATTCAAATATGGATTTGAATCAATTCAAATATGGATTTGAATCAATTCAAATATGGATTTGAATCAATTCAAATATGGATTTGAATCAATTCAAATATGGATTTGAATTGATTTTCTTCATATCTTCCCATCTTTGACTTAGTCCGATATTTGTAGCCATATTCTCCATCTTTGACTTAGTCCACTTTGCTAATGCATGGCACATTCTCCATCACTTTTACTTAGTCTCTCTTTGAGTATTTACGAGAGTGCCATTGCTGAAAACACTTAGAACACACATTAAATCGTTCACACATGTTTGTTGTCATCAAACATGAAGTCATCGATCGTTGTATCCAACTACACATTGTATCCAACAGCAGGGCCATAAAGCCAGAAGTAACGCTCTCCGTCAGGCGCTCGGATCATAAGCATGTTCGTGAGCACTGAGAGGTCTAGGGAGGTAAGGCCAGGGATGGGTGTCATGGAATCAGGGATCCTAAGAGAAACATGAACGAGGGTGGCTATGATGGTGATGAGGCCCCCACAACAGTTATGTGATCTGGGGTCGGCTATGGTGTTTAGAAATCTCTGCATGAGCCAAGACCCAGCGTGCACGATATAGTGGGGGATGGTGGCATTGCCTTCACGAAGCACATGACTCTGTGAAGCACACCATATGAAGAATAGCTCATACTGGGAGACCTGGCCCGTCTCGTATCGACAGAAAAGCGTGTTCGCGATAATGCAATGCACGATACGGAGGCCAGGATGAATGATGCTAGACGCCTTCACTCGAGTCTTGCGGAAGACATCGAGCTTGGTGATCTAGAACTAAAAATGGTCCGCATCAAACTCTGTGGGGTAGGGGTGATTGTTATGGATGGTGATGGGCTCAAGAGCTTTGGGCCACCTAAAGAGCAGGTTCAAGGAGTCTTTGGAAAGACCATACTCCTTGTTCATGATCCTAAATGAAAAACCTGTGGGCTAGACCCTAAAGGTGGAGAGGAACTCTAGAGTGAGCCTCCTATAGGTCTTAGCATCACAATGTAAAAATTCCTCCCATCCTAGATTTCAGAGGAGGGTGCTGACGATGTCTAGGAGGCATAGGGCTGACAGAGCAGGGACACTAGGGAATTTGGTGGGGACAATTGCACGAGAGTTCATCGAAATAAACTTCGTGCGCTCGTCCTTAATTAGGAAGTTGATGCCTAATGTGTCCAATTGAAGGGTGGGAAGTGGTTCATCCCTCTCTCTCTAATGTCACGTGCCCGTGCAAAGTCGGCTTTAAGAGTCGTCGTCTTGTGACGCTTTTTCTTGCCCTGGGAAGGGCCAGTGACTGTAGCCTTCTTTCTGCGCTCATGTTGAGTCATCGTGTGAAGGCGTGAGAGATGCAAAGTGCAAATTCATGCAAAAAAACGACGAGTTTCAGCGATAAAAATTCTAAATTTAAAGAGTAGAGGAGCAAAGTTACCTAAGACAATGCTCCTCGCTGAAGTTGATGCTCCCAACGCTCATAGATCAGTCCATGCAAGTGATTCCAAGCCATAAACACAAGTAATCGCCGCCTATGTTGTTTGGCTTTACAAAAACCCTAAAAATGGGTGCCCTAAGGTTTGATCGAAGCGGGTGAGAGATGGAGAGGGTGATGGAGACGTTGGATGGGAGGAGTTGGATGAGTTTTGGAAGATGTTTGGAGTTGATGTAAAGGATTTTTAGAGGAGATCGCGTCGCTTGAGAGTGAGGGAAGTCGGACCGTTTCGAGAGAAATGGGATTGATCGGGCCGTTTGGGGCTTTTAGGGCTTAAATATGCATTTTATGTAGGCCACGTGGTAAGTTAAAATGGCCGCGTAAAATGCTGTGAGTTTAGGGGTTGACGTGGTCACATTGTGTGAACGACGTGGCCGCAAAAGCTCTGGTCTCTATGAAAAATTTTAGGTCGAAAAATCAGAGAGATTCGCGGTACGTGTCAGTTAGATTAAAGCAGCCATGTCGTTTTATCCAAAATACGAAATCAACGTGGCCGCGTCAACTAAAGTGACGCGGTCGCGAAAATGCTCTAAGAATTTTGGTTTTGGCCCATGTTTCTGTAACATTCGCGGCTAGTTTGGGTGTGTACGATGCGGGTGCTTCAATTTCTTCTTCTAATGACATCCACACTGCCGCGTGAGTCAAGATGACGTGGCCGTGTGTGATCCTTTCCTCCACAATTCTTCTTCTTCTCCTTGCAAATCAAAACTTAGTTAATTTCTTTGGGTTTTGGGGATTTATTGAAGAGCAAAAATCTAAATTAACCTAGTCTAAATGAAGATGAAAATAAAAAATGGAAAATCTAAATAGGAATACTTGGGTTGCCTCCCAAGAAGCGCTCGTTTTAAGTCATGAGTTCGACTCCCTATCTTGAAGTCATCATGGCGGTTTTAGGGTGGAGAGATCCCGAATGTGGCCATCTCCATGATCCGTCTTGTTGCTCATCTCATTGTGGTTCTCCTCATGCCTCTTCTTGTCTCCGGGATCTAGTGGATGCGAGCGATGTGGTTTCTTCTTCAGATTTCTCTCAGAGGATTCCTCGTGATCCTCCGTCATCGCTAGTTCCTTGAGCTTGGCTTCTCGCCCAATGGGGGGTTCATTGTTGTCACCCAAAAACAGCTCCTCCAAACTCGTCTCCTTGATTGCTTCTTCGAGGAGATCTACTTGGCACCTACGGCTAACTTCCGTTAAATTTCTCATTGATTTATTAATGTCGAATTTGACCTTCTCTTTTTCAAAGTTGAGGGAGAGTCTCCCTCCCTTTTCATCAACGAGGACCCCCATTGTAGCTAAGAAGGGCCTACCCAGGATGATTAAGATACGTGCGTCCTCCGGCATGTCCATGATGACGAAGTCGCATGGAACCAAAATCTTCCCAATTCTCGCTTGCACGTCCTCTACTATCCCAAGAGGGTATTTGATATGCATGTATTTTATTCATTTATTCTCATACATTCCTATCATGTTTTATCCTCCAAATCCAAATTTTATACGCTTTTCGATGAATATTTGGAACTATTTCACTTTCGGGGCGTTTATGTTGATTTCAGGGAATTTGGAGCGAATTGGAGCGATACTGTGCAATCTGGAGATGAAGCCACGATTGATGATGCAAGACAAGCAAGAATACCCTTGGATATGAGTTGGGAGAGCCAAAAGACAAGGAATAAAGATCTATGAAAGTTGGAGCGAAGAAGAAGAAGAAACAAAGCCAAAACGCATGAAACGCCAAAGATTTACGCGCTACATCTACATTGTTTTGATTTTTGCTTCATTCCAGAGGTCATATCGACTTAGTGATATATTTAGTCATAGTAGACTTCATCACGGTTCCGTCATCGCCAAGAACGCTCCAAACAGAGGTCGGATGAATTTTCTACAATTTTTGCAAGATTGGGTAGCAGTGCTGGAATTTGCATATCAGTGTCACTCGACCGAGTGAGATCCCACTCGGCCGAGTGACCAAAAAAAATAAAATGCTGATTTTTGCAGTTTCTGCTGGAGATCCCACTCGATCGAGTGACATTTTCACTCGGTCGAGTGCGCTGGCGGCCAGAAATCTGAAAATCTGTTACAACTACGGTTTTGGGTATTTTGCTCCACTTTTTCTTAGGGATTTGGGGCACATATAAATAGAACTTTGTAGCCGTCATTGAGAGGGAGTTCCTATTATTTTTATTGGATACTTTTTAGAGGTTAGGCCATGCCCTAGGCCCCCTCTTAGATCTAAAAGCTTGTATTTGAATTGGAATTTTTCATGAAAGTTAAGTATCTTTGTTATTGTTATTTGAATCTTTGATTTGATATATTTTTACATGAAAGAAATGTCTTTTATTGATTTCTATATCATTATTGCTATGCTTGGTTGATCTTTGTTCTAGGGAAATGGATGAACCCTATGGATCTAATGTTTGACTTGTGAGCTCTATGAATTGCTATGACATTAGGCTTGTTAGAAAGGTTAGATCTTGATTGTTTTACTACGGATAGATAGGAATTTCTCTTGGATCTTGAGAGCTCGGTAGTGAATCTTGATCTAAGGAAAGCCCTAGATATTCGATTTAGGTTTACAATCGAAATTCCTTAGATTTGGTGCGCAACAATGACCAAAGCTAGCATTTTTATTGTTCTCATATACTCATATTCGTTGATCGACAGTGAATGAGTATGAACTATCATGATCTAGATCCGAACTCAAGTTGCACGACAGCGAGCTTGAGTTGGGATTGGACATAATTACCGATTTTAATGCAGTGGTTTAGATTAGGCTTGCACGACAGCAAGACTCTAGTTTAGATTGCTATAAACTTGCGTAGCACGACAATGTGTGCCGGTTCTCCAATTAGTTGCAGCAAGTTCACCTTACACCAAGTTTAATTGCATGGTAATTTTTAGCTCACATTGATTACTTGAAAATCCATAGTGGGGATTCCTGATCCCAATACATTTTTATTGATTGAATACACAACCGACTTCTTTATCATCGACACCGACATTTATCACCATCTCCATTACATCATACCATAACCATCTCCACCAATAAACCTTAGTAGTCGAGCCAACCTAAGATAGATTGGAGCCAACAACACCTCCTTGTGGATACGATACCTGCTCGCCACTAGACCGTGTGCTTGCGGTAAAACTACATTGTTTTGGGAGTACATCCCGACGCGATCAAGATTTTGGCGCCGTTGCTGGGGAGGTGTTTCCCGTTGGGTGCCAATTTATCACAATTAGGTTGATTAGACTACGAAATAATAAAATAAAATTAACAAAAGAAATTTTCACCCCCACCACCATTATTATCATTTCTATATTCTTTTGTGCCACTGATATTTTTCTCCACGTATTTATTTTGTTGGGTGTTATGGGTTATACAATGTGGACCACCGATTTTTATACATTCCTAGACAGGATTCTTGCACGACGGTTGAGGACGAAGAGGCAGTGGAGGAAGCAGAAATTGAGTCATATGCGCTGCCAGAGGAGGAGCACCTAAAGCACCCTGTCGAGCCAGAGCATATTGATGAGGAGGCCTCACATGCGGAGCCAGAGCCTACCATTGAGGAGGCGGCACTTTGGGCCGAGGATATCTTCATTCAGATATATCCAGAGTCTTTTGCACCTGTAGTTGAGCTTCTGCAGCCACCTCTACCTTCCACTGAGGTTGAGCATCCAGCTGAGGGGCATTCACCAGAGCTTACTGCTCCCACTCATGGAGATATTTTTACCCATTCCATTTCTGAATCATGTATTCCATTTGATATTTATTTTGATTCAGATGCTTTTGACACGTTGTACCTTTTGCAGCACACACACGATTATGGACCGGAGGTATGCTTGGACGTGTCATATCTAAATGAACCTGTCAAGGAGGTCCACACCTATGATCCAGAGTTACTTGAGCAGTTGAGGGAGGAGACCACTGAGATAGATATCACATCACAAGAGGATACTGAATTATTTTCACGGAAGTATTGTCCACCACTATTTATTTCATTTATTTATATAGACAATCCTCTTTGGAATACTTTTATTATGAGGGTAAAATTTTTACCGCGAACTGATGCATCCTATTCTCTGCAGGATACATGTGGAGTCCTTGTAGGAGTGCTGGAGGATGCATTGCTGGAGTTTGTTGTTGTTCATGGAGGTACGCATCTAGCAGAGCCACAGAAAGTGCAGTTGGAACAGTTACCTGCACAGCTGAAGATTCTGGATCCACCGTTTGAATCAGGTGATACCAATCTAGTAGTGTAGCAATAGTGTTAAATTTTATGCTTTCAATAATCTCGAATCCTCTTGACAGCGAGAGGACCGTATATGTTTAATGCTTCCTTAGTTAGAATAAATTCACACCAATGTTGGCAACAATAATATTTTTACACACAAACCCATTATATGCTATTGATTTCCATCTTATTCACATTTATATATGTGTCAACCTTTTGCTCACCACCCATCGAGTACTTCTTTCATGATAAATGTACTTTCTTATTCATTTGACTTAATCACGCTTTGCAAAGTCGTGATTTTGTTGATCAATTCAATAGATAGGATTGTTTGGTTTAGATTGGGGGAAGGAGCTTCCATGCATCATTGCATGTGCATGTAGTTGCATTAGGATTTCATGTCATTCTTGTCATCATATTTCACACCCCCCAATATCTTTTATCGTTGCTCCTCATTATTCCTTTTTATGATCATATTAAGGACAATGTGTCGTTTAAGTTTGGGGGAGTGCATTTACATGCCATCTAATTGCATTAATTGCATTTTTACTTTATTCTTAGGATTTTTAAAACAATTTCAAATTTTTGCATCATTTTTTCGATTTTTCCATCTTATTTTCCTTTTATGTGTGAGCATCATATTGTATGCTTGTTTTCCTTTTCTTTATTTTATTTTATTTTATTTTTATTTCTCCATTTTCTTTTCTTTCCTTTGCTAGGTGAATTCTCTATGATGTTATATCTTATGCGTTCACCGATTTCACAATGCTTATTTTCCATGCCATGCTACTTAGAGAATTTTCATAATCTTAATCTTTATAAGTGCTTGCGATAAATTTCTTTTGAAGATCTCTCTAATGCAAATGCATGAAACTTATTGAAACTGGATGTGTAGAGTAGTGTCTAGTATGCTTTCATTGGAAACACACCAAGATTCACGCATCCCTAGCATAACTGAAGCCATGCTATTGTTTCTTATTCATAATTCTTATTGCATGCTTGATTTGTGAAAAATTTGATTGCTCGACTTCACTACTTATTGATAGGACTAGGAATACCCATGCTTACTAATGAGTTTAGTCTTACTAATGTGTAAGTGTGATAATTACAACCCGACCACGCTTTGTATCAACCGACCGGTTAATCAACTCCCCAAAATTCCCGAGACTTCTGCACAGATCACACGGTCTGCCACCCGGTCTCAGCTTTGCTTCACCCGACCAGTTCGTTGGAGCTCAGATACGGCCATTGTCTGATACGTCTCACCTGATCGGTTGAGTAATCACCCGATCGGTTGAGAGCTTGTTTCATGCAAAAATTCACAAATGTCCTAAGTCTCTTGACGGATGATCCCGCGACTGAATTTAATTATTAAAATAGAAAAAATAAAGATAATAAAAATCCAAAAAACGAAGATAAAAGTTTAGAGCATGGGTTGCCTCCCATGAAGCGCTTTTGTTTAACGTCGTTTGCTCGATGCCCGTTGATGATATTCAAGGTGGACGTGGGTGATGCCCTAGAGTCGGCATCGCTTCGGATTCAGAGTTGGTGGCCTTCGGTATCGTCGGTGGTGACAAGAAAACTTGCTCGACGACCCTCCCTTTATTGACGGGATCCGGGGGCTTCTCCCTTATATTGGCGTCTACCGCCACTCGTTTCAGGATCCGAATCTCTTCTCCGGTGAGCCACATGGGCTCTTTCCATTTCCTCCTCATCGGAGGAGCATTTTGAAATCTGGGAGGGACCGTGTGTGCCGCATCCGCTTTCCCAGCAACGTCATATTTCTTCAGGCCGACTAGTTCTTCTAAGTCCCCCAAGCTATCGGATGGATTTCTTGAAAGAATTTCCCAGGAGTTTGCCTCCACAACTCTCTCTTCTTCTAACTCCAGCAGGTTGCATCTTGGATCATCCGAGGGATTGGGGTGCTTCATTGACAACCCTAAGTCGAACTCGACTTTTTCGTTGCCGACGTTAAGGGAAAGCTTCCCATTCTTCACATCTATTAAAATGCCAGCAGTGGCCATGAATGGCCGTCCAAGGATGACGGGGGTGTGCGCATCTTCAGGCATGTCCATGACGATGAAGTCCACATGCACATGCACCCCTCTTCCGTTGACAGGGAGGTCATCTACAACACCCACCGGATATTTGATATCGTCGTTAAATGTCCCCTACGCTGGCAAACTCCTGCAAATACGTAAAAACACGGAGAAGTGAAAGAAAACAAGAAAAACGAGAAAACGGGTACGAGACGGAGGAAAATGACGGAAAAACACAAAAGAAAACGTGCGTGAATATATGAAATATAAACGCACGTCAGTCTCCAAACAGTCGCATGTGAATTGTTCTACAGTCGTTTGTTATGCACACACTTATGACATGGTATCTTGGTTTTATTCCTAAATTCTAACAGGCAACTTCTGTACAAAGTACAGGTGCCTGGCTCCTTGCAGGTGCCTAAACATTGTTCAACAGTCGCATGTATCATCTTGCCCAAGATATTCCAAATTTGTCAACTTTTGCACTTGTGCTATCAGACGCTTGATGTTGGTTTCACAGTCACATGTCCATGGCATAGGCGCTTGTCTATCCTTGCACAGATCTTTCATTTTGGCAAGTTTCACATTTGTGCACACAGACAACTGACGTTGGTTTCCTAGTCGTCTGCCCCTGGCACAGGCGCCTGTGGATACCACATCAGTCGGCTGTCCTTGCTTCCCAAAACTCTTGAGTTTCGGTAACTTTCGCACTTTGCCACTCAGACGCCTGTCGAAGGTTTCTCAGGCGCCTGCTTGTTTTCAGGTGCCTATCCAACCTTCATCAGTCGCATGTCCTACATGATAAGTTATCGTTTGAATTCTCACCTACCCTCTGACACAGTGTAGCAAGTGCCTGTATATTCTTCATCAGTCGCATGTCTGTCACGTTAATTTAGCTGTTGAGCCTTTCCAACACCGATTTTTTTAGGGTTTTGGGTAAAACGTTTGAGGTTTTTAGAGAGCCTATAAAAGGGTCTCCTACTGTTCCATTGGAGATCTCTTGGACCCCCATTGATTCATCTCTCAAACTTAAGCTCTCAGTTGCAATCAAATGCCCTAGAATTCCAAATCTCATCTTGTCTTCCAGCTAGAATCAACTCTCATCCATTAGCATTGATGAAGACAAGTGCAAGGGATATTCTCTCTTCTAGGAAGAGATCAACACACTCCTCACTTTGCTCCTTCAAGTTCTACTTCAAGGCATAGGTGATTTGTAAGTGTGTATTTCAAATTTCATATAACTTTCGTTATTGGTTTTACTCTCGGTTTGTAAGAGTGGTTTGCTTGTTCCCAAGTTGTGGCATTCAAGGACATCAATCTTGTATTGATTACACTTGTAGGGTTGCTACAAGTGGGTTGAAAGGAAAACTCAAGCTAAGGTTTTAGATTGAGTATCTGGGTGGTATCACAGGTGGTAGGGACGTAGGATTACTGGAAACAAGTCAGATTTGACTTGGGTAATCCGAACCCTTGAAACATCTTGTGTTTTCATTGATTATTGTTGTTTCATTATAATTCTGCATCTTTGTTTGTTAGGATTTTAATTAAGCGCAATTGTCTATTTAATTTTATAAACACTATTCAACCCCCCTTCTAGTGTTTTCCTCATAACACAGGGTCCTTACATAAATACCCTTAGTGGTAGCACAAAAACTAATACGGTTATACTTATTTTTATTAAGGCAACCGTACAAGATGTTCATGGCATTAGCATTTAGGCTTTCTAACCGATCGTTCTCCTTGTGTTGCTATGCGTTGGTTTCCCTACTAGGGTGAAGCCCTCACTAATTATTCTTCATAAAGCTATTACAATACCTTTAATGTGGGTGGACATTCGTTGTTTCTAGTAACTATAATCAGTTTCATCAAATAAAGGTGATCATTGATATGATTGGCCTTCTTTTTAGTTATAGGGATCATTGGGATACGTATACTGACTTTGTACCATCGGATTGAAATTTCACTAGACTTTGAGTCCAAAGAAATCACTCTCAGATACCAATTAAAAACATCCTAGAGGGTGGGTGAATAGGGTAAATGGCAAAATTAAAAAGTTAAGCACGGAATAAATAACCCAATTATAAGAGTATCACACAAAGCAAATACTTTTAACCAAGTGGCTCCTCGCCTATGATCACTGCCTCTACTCTGACCTCTCTCTAAGGATTTAAACCCCTTTTGTAACCAAAAAGGATGCACCTTGATCACACTTCCGGGTGGTGATGGAACCGTATATGATATCGTTTAAGAAATTCACGTTTAAAGATAGCTCCTGAGTGAACCTATTCTACAAATACAATCTCACGCCAAAAATGAAAATTAAATCAGAAAAATATCACCGTGGTGTAGATCGTGTCTTGATGATCAAGTAGGCACAAACTATGCTTGATTCTGATGTCTTTAGAGAAATATATTGACTTTTCAACTTCACATCTGCACATCTTCTTCCATCTTCTTCGTTGATGAACTCTTGAATATTGGATGGGAATTTTTGGCTTGATTCTTTTTTAAGATCTCTCTCTCTCTCTCTCTCTCTCTCTCTCTCTCTCTCTCTCTCTCTCTCTCTCTCTCTCTCTCTCTCTCTCTCTCATAGAGGATAAGAGTTTCTCTTCAATTATAACCCTTGATCTCCAAATCAATCTTCAAAGCTTCAATCTAATTTGCATTGATTTGAGTAGATCTATTTTTAATTAGAAACTCCCAATAGAATAGGTCTTCAACTTCAATGAAAACCCCTCTTGGTTAATGGAAGTCAACTCTATATGTTTGACTGGTTAATCTGGTTAAATCTGGGTTGTGCAGGAATTCAGCATGCTTGGCACGGCCGGGTGCCAATCTGCACGGCCGTGTCATGCGAGTAGTAGCCTCTTCATAACTTCTGCAAATGTGATACTACTTTGTGGCAGTCTGCACGGCCGTGTCAAATAAATGGTAGCTTTTTCCCAATTTTAACAATTGTGACACGACCGTGTGCCAATCGGCACAACCGTGTCGGCTCTGTTCAGAAATTTGCCAAGATTTTGCAAATGTGACACGTCTGTGTGACACTTGGCATGGCTGTGTTGTTTTGCCCCTTCTTTGACAGTAGCCCATCTGATACACATAGTTGTGTCAATAGACACGCACGGCTGTGCAAGCCTTTGTTCGCATATATTGACCTCGTTTGGCTTCCGTTCAACCTGATATTCACTCCATGACATATAAGACCCATATGTCTTGTTTGGCACTATCAAAATCAAGTTTTGACCTCAGTTAGTGGGCTAACTTAGGCCAACATGTTCCAAACCCGTAATTCCTCAGCCAAGTGACATCCCATTGTAGCTAGTGAATCGTCGAAGAAGTTCGCCTCCCGGTAAACATGATGAAAGGTACAAAGACAAAATCTCTTGGCGAGATGTTGAATGTCAAGGATAAGATTCAAACAAGGATGGGAGTAGATATCATACAAAATAAGAAGCAGGAGAGCAACCCTTGAATCTAATGCACACAAGATCCATGAAACCTTTATACCACGCGAGCTCAAGTCCAAATCGAATCGCATGTAGTTCCACATTTAAATTATTACCCCACCCAAAATAGGTAAAGAAACCAAGGAGACAGGTACCCCGGTCGTTCCTAAAAATTCCACTGGACCTGGAGAGGCTTGGATTCCCTTTATTAGCCCCATCAACATCAAGCTTGATGACTTCGAAAGCAGGGGAAGCCATCAAATTACTAAAGAATTAGTAGAGGTTACTGTAGGCTATCCATAAATACGTGCGACCTCTGCTGCAATATGGGCGATATGGCAAATGATGTAAGAAACCTCAAGTCCCATGTCCCCAGCCAAGAAACTTTGATGACACATAACTCCCCAAATCTTCCATAGACATATTGCAAACAAGACAACTTGATGCAAGGGATATGTCATGTTGTTGAAGAACTCCTTTACCCACTCTTCTAGGGGAGAATATAGAATCCTGGGAGAACAGAAGGGGAAAGAAGATTGTCCAAACCTTCTTTGCCTTTATGCAATCTCTAAGGACATGGAGAGCAGTCTCGGTACCAGCGACACAAAAAAAACACAGGTCAGACTCAAATATTCTCCGTTGGAAACGCAAGACATTCGTAACAATTGTTCTTTGTCTACCAACCATAAGAAAAACAACCAACGAGCAGGTAAAGGTAATTTCTGATTGACCCTCCAAATCACTACCATGTTTCTTTAGCAACTGTAGATAAGCCGACTGAGTAGTAAAACCCCCATTCGACGTGAGATGTTATATATACTGATCAACATGTGAAGTGACGTGGGGGAGGGGGTAAGACATAATTTGTTCAGCCAAGTTCTCAGAAACCGACATGAATAGTTTACCCATATCCCAATTACCATTCTGAATAAAGTCCTGAACAAGTTGCTGAGAAGGATCCACTTCAGATGGAGTAGGAATGATAGAGATAAGGGGTTGTCCCAACCAGTTGTCCCTCCAGAAGTAAGTTGTTGTCCCATCACCAATCCTCTTCACAAGTCCTTCTGATAAATTCTGCAATCATTGGACCAAACCTTTCCTTGAATAGGACCGAGAAGAAGGGAGAGAATGCAAACCTGAAATATAAGAGACAAAGTCCTCATGAAGTTTATATTTCAACTTCAAAAGTCGAAGCCAAAAAGAATGTGGTTCGGTTAGACACCTCCAAGCTAAACGTTGCAAAAGGACATTATTATGAAACTCCATGGATTGAATCTAAAGGCCACCAACCAGCAAAGGTTTACACACCTCCTTCCAATTAACGAGATGAAGCTTCTTCTTCCCAACCCTCCCTCCCCAAAGGAATGTTCTGTTCAACCTGTCAATTTCCTTCATAGTATGCTTGGGGAAGCAGGTAGTAAGCATAGCATAAGTTAGTATGGTAAATGTAACGGAAATGTGTGACGGTCTGTTTTCATCAACTCAACAATTTATGTGTTTAACCTATTAAACTATTATATAATGGTTCGTCAGGAGTTTTATGATTTCAAAATTTTCTTATAAAAATATTTTGAAGTATTAAACTAGTTATGGAGTATTTTAGTAAGTTCTGGTTTCATCAAATATATCTAAATAATTGAATAAAAATTCATTTTCAATTATTACTGTTTTGGCTTAATGAATTAATTTTCTATACAAATATCATCAAAACTTTTTCAAACTTCTATGGTATCATCCTATGATCATTTAGGGCTTTCCACATTAATTTCGTAATTTTCTGACCTCAAATCAATAGAGACCCCACAAACCCGCTTCCTAAATGTTTTGGCCCAAAACTCGTATTTCCGTAGCTCAAATCCCTAACTGAATCTCTTAGTCGCAATCCTCGCGACAATACGGACCCGTGGGTATGTTTTCATAATTTTTCGGGGTCATATGTAAAAACGGGGTTGTATTCATCCGTTTTACTAATTACATCCCCTAATCACTTTTTACCCTTACTAATTACTAATTACATTAACCTAATTACTAATTACCCTAACCATGACTAACATGTGAGGGGAACCGGTTAACATTTTTTTCAAATACAAATCTTATCTAAATCTAACCTAACCTTACCTTTTGACTAAGTATTAAATGCCTAAATTGAAAATTAGCTTCTAAACTCTATTTAAACCCCCTTAATTCCTCTTCTCCTCCCAGCAAAACCTCCCTCCGGTGAAGCTCTGGCCAACTTTCTGGCGAACTCCTCCCCACTCCGATGAGCCTTCACCATCCTCTTCCATTTCTCCATCCAACCTCTCTCAACCCCTCTCTATCTCTCTCTGTCTCTCTCTAAAAACTCAAACAAAACCCATGAAACCCACAATGGCCACCTCCACCATGGCCATCTCCGGCGAACTTTACCCCTCCAGCGACAACCCCATGACCTCCACCTCCCTCTCTCTACCTCTACAACACCCTCTCCCTATCCCCATTGATTTTACACCAAGAATCAATCAAAACAACAACGAAAAAATGGGCAGTTTTTTCGGCCGGCCAGGTGGCCGACCACCACCCCTCCCCCATGGCTCCCCCCATGGCTCCTCTCCTCTCCATGGTTCACCTTCAAAACAAGAAGGAAGTAGATGTTGGAAAAAAAACAGAGAGAAGGTTTGAAACTTTTGATAGTATTTTGAAGGGAAGAGGGAAAATGTGAACGAGAAGGAAATTGTTAAGGAAAATTTTGTAAAGGGGAATTTGTGAAGAAATTTTGTGAAGGATCTTTTTGGTAAAGAATTTTTAGGGATTTTCGTTAAATTTTTAGAGTTAGAAAAATTAGGGATTAGGAATTATTTTTACTGTATTTTATACGTGTATTCGTATACGTGCGTATGTGCACGTAATACGGAACTTTGTAATTTTGATTATTATATTAACAAAATATCGGTGCGTGCGTGTGGTGTTTGTAGGTATATGTCTTGGGAAGACACCAACTCCCGGACGCGGCATGAGACTCGCCCAAGGAACCGGACTTCAACCGGTTATGACCACAAGCAAGTAAATACCATATATATGTGTGTGTTGCAAGTTATTAACCGATTTATGTGATTGTTGTACACGTGTTGGGTGTACAAAATGATGGGCCTATAAGGCCACACAGAAACGGATACAGTTATTATGATACGACACGGGTTTTGGGGTAGTCTTAAGCTACGAATTGTACGGGAGTGACTGGGTCCACCCTTATTTGGTAGGATGTACCATCATCCTGCAGGGGATAGTAGGTAGATATTCCACGGGTTTCTCCATGGGATGGGTGCACTTCTGGTTGCATATCGTGCACTCGGGGTAAGGCTGATGCACTAGCTTGTTTGTTTACTATGCCACTATTGCTGACTTGATACCAATGTTCTATTGACTAAGTCGAGACTACTCGAACGTGGCAGAGCGGTATAATAATAAGCGGTCTTAAATTGCTACCGGATCAGTGTCTAGTAAGGAATGGGAAGGGGATTGGTCAACCAAAGGACTTGTCTTGCGGTCATAGAAGTGACATGTGCCTTCAAGCCCTGACTGCCTGGCTGATTCGGGAATTAAGCTAGACTTCTTCTTATTAGGCCAGCCTACACTATTAGAGAGTCAAGCGACGTTTGTTTCCTCTTGTTCGCCCATTACATTGCTACCTTTACTTTTTGTTGGTTTTTACTTGCCGCTTAGCGCTGACGTGTATTTTATTGTTTTCTTTGAAATGCTTGTCAGACTACGAGCCAACGGAGTACGTGGAGTATTACACTGAGGACGATCCCGCGGACCAGGGATCAAAGGACATTACTGAGCCCGCACCCGCAGAGGAGTAGGAGTCTCCGACTCGACCACAGCATCCGCTTCCCTTACCGTCAGTGTGCTTCCCTTACCGTCAGTGTGCTATTTACTTTCGAGTGATGTACTTTACTTTTCTGTCGAGTCGATGTAGGCCGTACTATAAGGCCCAGTCCTGTACTACTTATCATCTATTGGATAATAAAGATGTTGTGTGTTGTTTCCCTGAGTTTGCATGACAAGAACCTGCCTTCGATGGAATTACTACAGACGCTTATTGTGCATCGAACAAGGAAGAAAAAAATTCCTCCTTGATTTATGCACATGCGGACCTTCGTTGCATCCTCGCTCCTTGGTATTATAGGAAGTGGGACGTGACAGGTTTCTGTGGTGGCCCATGCAGGTCATGTAAATACTCAGAGCAATATATGCATCTTTATGATCCTAAGCTGACTGAGTACATATTGAATCAGGTTTATTGTTTTGCAGCATGGCAGGAAGACCAAACATCCGCAACGGAAATGGCGCCAATGGAAACGGTGCCAATGCAAATGGTGCTACCGAGATATCTGCAGTTATTGGAGTGATAAGATAAATGTTAGAAATACTACACCATATGCTCCAGCGAGGATCGCCAGCACCATCGCAACCCGCTGAACCTGGGGTTAAGCAATTCCAGGAGCTTCGTTCGAAGACTTTCTCTGGAAAGAAAGGGCCACTGGAAGCTGAAGAATGGGCCCTAGCCACGAAGACAAGTTGAGCGCTGCTCGCATCCCTCAAGCAGTATGGGTTGAAGTTGCAAAACTGTAACTGACTGACAATGCTCGAAGCTGGTGGGATCGTGAGGAACGACATCTGGTTAAGCCTATCTCTTGGGGCATGTTCCGAGAAAGGTTCAACGCCCAATATTTTCCTCCATCAGCCAAGAGAGAACTCCAACTATGCTTTGCTAATTTGAAACAAGGCAATAAGACTGTGATAAGTATGAGGCAGAGTTCTCAATGCTCAGTCGTTTCGCTCCGCACATGGTCGAAAATCCAGAAGACTGTGCCAATCAGTTTCGTCAAGGCCTAAACCCCCGTGTTCAAGCCTCGATGACTTCAGTGAAGCTGACTACTCTTGAGGATGCTCTGGAAGCTGCACGAAATCATGAAACCGTTGCACGACTTGACAGGGGATTTCAGGTTAATACAGGCAAACGTCCGATGGAACCTACCAAGAACAACTTCCGTCCGACTCAGACCACCAATTTCAAGAAGCCAACAGCTCCGGCCAGTACCAAATCCACTATGGTGTGCCACTACTGCAACCGTGTTGGACACATCAAGAAGGACTGTCATGTGTTCGTGAACCTATGCATAGTGTGTGGGGCTTCTGACCATCTTGCCAAGGACTGCCCTCGTCGCACTATCAAACCAGCCAACCCTGTGATGGCTTCAGGATCAGCTCAGCAAAAGCAACCCCTGCCTCCTCAGCAACAAGCTTTTCAGAATGACAAGCCGAATCCACCAAGGCGTCAGGCATTTACTATGACTGTTGCTGAAGCCGAGACCACTGATCAAGTGATCTCAGGTAACCTCTAGACCAAGTTTCATACATCATTCTATATCATATGCTTGATTGGTATCTCATGTTAAGACATATCCTACCTTGACCTAGGTACTATCTTAGTATCTACATCTCCGGCTTTAGTTTTGTTTGATTCGGGAGCTTCATATAGCTTCTTGTCGCAAAAGTTTGCGACAGATCATTCTATTACTATCTGTGATCTTCCAAGATGTTGGAATGTCAACACTGGAAATGGCATAGTAAATATCTCTACCGGATGCAAGTCATGCCCACTAGTGATCTGTGGACGTGAACTGTTCGCTGATTTCATGATCATCAGCATAGCCGACTTTGATG
Source organism: Scilla litardierei (assembly GCA_030789695.1). Classification (NCBI taxonomy): domain Eukaryota; kingdom Viridiplantae; phylum Streptophyta; class Magnoliopsida; order Asparagales; family Asparagaceae; genus Scilla; species Scilla litardierei. The sequence goes on from CM061133.1 coordinate 224,883,656, forward strand.
AGATACTCGGCATGGATTGGTTAGGAACTTTCTATGCTAACATCGAATGTCACCAGAAGAGTGTAGTGTTTAAAATTCCTGAACACCCTGTAGTCGAGTTCATGAATGGAAGTCGTTCGCTTGGTCCTATCAAGTTTCAGGCCAAGCCGAATGAAGTAATAGTCGCATCAATGCAGGTTGAGCCTAAGAAACCTTTAGTAGTTCGAGACTTCGAAGATGTATTCCCTGAAGATATTTCAGGAGTACCACCAGACCGAGATCTTGAATTCACTATTGACCTCATGCCAAACACTCAACCTATCTCCAAGGCTCCTTACCGCATGGCTCCTGCGGAATTGAAAGAACTTCGGAGTCAGCTCGACGACCTGTTGCAGAAAGGATTAATACATCCTAGTGTGTCTCCTTGGGGTGCGCCTGTCTTATTGGTCAAGAAGAAGGATGGATCGAGAAGAATGTGCATGGACTATCGAGAACTGAACAAGGTGACTGTAAAGAATAAATATCTGTTGCCTCGCATCGATGATATTTTTGATCAACTTGGTGGATCACGAGTCTTCTCCAAACTGGATCTCAGAAGTGGTTATCACCAAGTGAAGGTCAGGAAGGAAGATATTCCTAAGACAGCTTTTCGGACCAAGTATGGACACTACGAATTCGTAGTCATGCCTTTTGGTGTGACTAACGCCCCAGCGGTATTCATGAATCTCATGAACCTTATATTCTATGAGTTCTTGGATAAATTCGTAGTTATTTTCATCGATGACATCCTGGTCTACTCGAAGAGCGAGGAAGATCATGCCAAGCATCTGCAGATAGTTTTTGGAGACGCTGCATCATCATCAGCTCTACGCCAAGTACAGCAAGTGTGAATTCTGGCTGGATCGAGTTTCCTTTCTTGGACATATAGTTTCGGGAGATGGTATTTCCGTTGATCCTGAGAAAGTCACATCTGTTAGAAACTGGCCGACTCCCCAATCAGTTTCTGACATCCGAAGTTTTCTCGGAGAGATGGTTATTATCGTCGATTCATCAAAGACTTCTCAAAGATTGCTGAGCCGATGGCTCGACTGACTAGGAAGGATGTTAAGTTTGTTTGGTCAGAAGCTTGTGAGCAAGCATTCAGAGAATTGAAGATGAAGCTGACAACCGCACCAGTTCTAACTATTCCGGATAGAACTAGAGGGTTCGAAGTTTACTGTGATGCATCTGGAAAAGGTCTTGGAAGTGTGCTGCATCAACATGGTCGTGTAGTTGCATATGCTTCTTGGCAACTGAAGAACATAAGAAGAATTACCCAACACACGACTTAGAGTTGGCAGCCGCCATCTTTGCTCTGAAGATTTGGAGACATTTTCTATTAGGAGAGCAAGTAAAGGTATTCACTGACCACAAGAACTTGAAGTATATTTTCACACAGAAGGAGCTCAACATGAGACAACGAAGATGGTTGGAACTCATGGCTGATTATGCCATCGACCTCCAATGTCATCCTGGAAAGGTGAATGTCATGCCTGATGCATTGAGTTGACTACCAACAGTCATGACTCTGACGACTCAATGGACACTTCAACAAGACTTGAAAGAGATGGGGATCGAAGTTGTCTTGCCAAGAGCTACATCATTATTGATGAACATGCAGATTCAGTCTACCATCATCGATCGGATCAAAGCTGCTCAATCTGGAGCCGCGAAGCTGCAGAAGATCATGCAAAAAGTTGAAGATGGTCTACGAGCAGAATTTCGTATTTATGAAGATGGATCTTTGAGGTATGAAATTCGCATCTACGTACCTTCAGGAAAGAGCAAGGAAGAGTTGCTGAATGAAGCACACAGCTCTCCTTACTCCATACATCTAGGTGGTACCAAGATGTATAAAGATCTGCGACTGAACTTCTGGTGGATTGGAATGAAGAGAAGTGTGGCCCGAAGCATCGCCAAATGCCTCGTATGTCAGCAAGTGAAGGCTGAACATCATCGAGCCGCTGGATTACTTCAACCTTTGCCTATTCCAGTGTGGAAATGGCAACACATCACTATGGACTTCGTAACTGGACTACCTCGGAGCTCAAAGCAAAATGATGTCATCTGGGAGATCATTGATCAATTAACCAAGTAGGCACATTTCATACCATTTCAAGTAGGACAATCCATGAAAATACTTGCAAAGAAGTATATGGAAGTAATGATATATCTTATACCTTTAAACTCCTTGCAGTATACATAGTGATATCTGATTATCATGCAGGAAACTGTGAGGCTACATGGAGTTCCAGTGAGCATCATCTCCGACCGAGACACGAGGTTCACCTCATATTTCTGGAAGAGCCTGCAATCGAATCTGGGTACACATCTCAAATTCAGCACTGCGTATCACCTGCAGACTGATGGTCAATTGGAGCGTACCATCCAGATTCTTGAAGATAAGCTGAGAGCATGCATGTTGGATTTCAAAGGATCATGGAAAGATCATCTGCACTTGGTAGAGTTTGCTTACAATAATAGCTACCAAGCCAGCATCGGCATGGCCCCTTTTGCGGCACTCTATGGAAGGAAATGTCGATCTCCATTAAGGTGGGATGACATTGGCGATCGAGAACTTTTAGGTCCAGAGATGATCGTGGAAGCTGTTGATGTGGTGCGTACTATCAGAGATAAGCTGAGAATCGCACAAGATCGCTACAAGCACAGGGTGGACGCCAAGTGTCGACATTTGGAATTTCAACCTGGAGATCACGTTTTTCTAAAGATATCACCAAACAGAGGAGTGATACACTTTGGAAAACGAGGAAAGCTCGGTCCGAGATTCATCGGACCATTTGATGTGTTAGAGCGAGTTGGAGAAGTAGCTTATCGTCTGGCTTTACCACCATCATTGGAGGGAGTTCATGATGTTTTTCATATCTCCCATCTGCGTCGTTACATCAGCGACTCCAAGCATGTAGTTGACCACTCGGAGATTACTGTTCGTTCGAATCACACCTATGAGCAGCAACCGGTGCAGATCATAGACCGTCGACAGAAGACTCTCAGGAACAAAGTTGTTGAGCTAGTGAGAGTTATGTGGCATCATGATTCGCCTGGTGAATCCACCTGGGAACGTGAATAGGAAATACGCGAGCTTTATTCTCATCTCTTTCCTTAAATTCCGAGGACAGAATTTTTATAAGGAGGGTAGGATGTAACGGTCTGTTTTCATCAACTCAACAATTTACGTGTTTAACCTATTAAACTATTTTATAATGGTTCGTCGGGAGTTTTATGATTTCAAACATTTCTTATAAAAATATATTGAAGTATCAAACTAGTTATGGAGTATTTTAGTAAGTTCGGGTTTCATCAAATACATCTAAATAATTGAATAAACATTCATTTTCAATTATTACTGTTTTGTCTTAATGAATAATTTTCTATACAAACATCATCAAAACATTTTCAAACTTCTACGGTATCATCCTATGATCATTTAGGGCTTTCCACATTAATTTCGTAATTTTCTGACCTCAAATCAATAGAGAACCCACAAACCCGCTTCCTAAATGTTTTGGCCCAAAACTCGTATTTCCGTAGCTCAAACCCCTAATTGAATCTCGTATTCGCAATCCTCGCGACGATACGAACCCGTGGGTATGTTTTCATAATTTTTCGGGGTCATATGCAAAAACGGAGTTGTATTTATCCGTTTTATTAATTACATCCCCTAATCACTTTTTACCCTTACTAATTACTAATTACAATAACATAATTACTAATTACCTTAACCATGACTAACATGTGAGGGGAACCGTTTAACATTTTTTTCAAAAACAAATCTTATCTAAATCTAACCTAACCTTACCTTTTGACTAAGTATTAAATGCCTAAATTTGAAAATCAGTTTCTAAACTCTATTTAAACCCCCTTAATCCCTCTTCTCCTCCCAGCAAAACCTCCCTCCAGCGAAGCTCCGGCCAACTTTTCGACGAACTCCTCCCCACTCCAGTGAGCCTTCACCATCCTCTTCCATTTCCGCATCTTCAATCTCTCTCAACCCCTCTCTATCTCTCTCTCTCTCTCTAAAAACTCAAATAAACCCCATGAAACCCACCATGGCCATCTCCGGCAAACTTTACCCCTTCGGCGACAACCCCATGACCTCCACCTCCCTCTCTCTACCTCTACAACACCCTCTCCCTCTCCCCATTGATTCTACACCAAGAATCAATCAAAACAACAACGAAAAAATGGGCAGTTTTTTTTTCGGCCGGCCAGGTGGCCGACCACCACCCTCCCCCTTGGCTTCCCCCCATGGCTCCTCTCCTCTCCATGGTTCACCTTCAAAACAAGAAGGAAGTAGATGTTGGAAAAAAAGAGAGTGTTGAATAATCAAGAAAAGTGAGTAACCATGGCTCAAGGCCATGGTTCTATATTTATTCATTTCATATGGAATATGAAAGAGTATGAACACCAAAGGTCCCCATTACTCTAATAAGTGGGGAGTAATGGAGGGATAAAGTGGTGGGGAGGCCAAAGGCCTCCCTCACTCATAACACTCCCCCTTATCCATCCATTTCTTTGGTCTTAGCATATAAAGCTAAGGGATGGATACTTCTGGATCCTAAGTAATCGTGTTTGCCTCGTTAAACATTAGCTGTGGAAAACCCAATGGAAAAAACCAACAGCTTAAAGAAAAAGAGTGCAACCCACAGGTTACTCCCCCTTATCCGTACAAGCCTTATGCTTGTAGGTCTTTCAGCTTTCATTAGAGGTGGACACTTTAAGGTCCAGAGTTAAATAAGGTTGCCTCATTAAAACCTTTGGCTATGGAAAACCCATAGCTAAGGAAAAAAGAGTACAACTCTACTATCAACTCCCCCAGATCTGTACAAGCTTCAGGCTTGCAGATCTCCTATGTATCTATACAATCATTTCATATTCGTCTATACATCCATCATATTCTGAAAGAAAATACAATCATCACTCATCTATACAAGTTTCACTCATATCTAGCGGCTACTGGAAAACAGTGGCGCTCATGAGTGATACGTTATTCGAAGTTGGTAGATGCCTCCACGCATGTATTCTTTTACTCAGTCTTCACCGTGTCTGCAAGGTACTGCTGGACCTGAATGCGCGTATTCTAGATATGCTTCTTGGATGATGAGCTTCTCAGAAGATGTAGACTTTTGGAGGATGATGTGTAGATCTTTAGGAGGTGGCCGGCCATTCGTGCTTAGTCATCGCGATGATCTGTAAACCTGCATATGCGACACCTATTCCTTGGATACTGATCCTTGACGACCCTTGGAAGTTGCGCAGAAGCAGCTTATCCTTGGTCTAGTGGTGCTCTCCAGGGCAGCACTGTATATGGCTAATAGCTTTACTGCAGACGTTCTATTAGAGACACGTGCAGTTGGTCAGATAAAGGAGTGTAACTAGTACACTAGAGCTAGGCTCTTCAGGACCTAGGATGTCCTCCCCCGCTTCCAGCGATTGGAAGGCATCATAAATAAGCATCCAATTTTAATATATTGAAAATGGATATCTTTCTTCATAAACTCCTTATGTATGAAGAAAAAGTATTCCACCACGAAGGTGTTTAATCTGTAAGCCGAGACAATACCTTGTTTTGCCAATGTATTTCATTTCGAAGGCATGCTTAAGGCTATCAGATATATCAATGGTCTCTGCAGGAGATCCTATTAGATTTAAGTCGTCCACTTTTACGGCGACTAATACAAATCATGTCCCTGTTCTTTTGATAAATATACATGGGCAGATTTCATTATTAGGGAATCCTTGTTCAGCAAGGAATTCGCTAAATATGTTATACCACATATTTATGGACTGCTTAAGATCATATAATGATCTTTGAAGCATTTATAGAGAAGACATTCGTACTCAATCTTTCATCTCTGTGGGTAGAGTAAACCCTTCAGGAAGCTACATATAGATCTCTATATATATATAGCCGTATAGATATGCAGTCATAACATCCATGAGCTACAATTCTTGGCTTTTCCAAAGACGTTTAGGCTTAGTATGAAATAGGAAAATGATCACATTTCCTTCATTTCTTATCCTTATGGAAATCCAACTTATGATCTACATGTTTTACACATTCAGGTGTTGGGACTACTGGTCCAAAGACTTTGTTTTCAAGAGTGAGTCCAGCTCTACTCTTATTGCCTCGTCCCACTTTAACCAATCTATGCGTTTGCGCTATAGAAAAGTGGGTTGAACGTCATCGTCGTATTCAGCGATGTGAACGGCAATAGCGAAAGCAAAATCGTCATCGATGACTGTGCTATATTTGTCCAGTACCTCTCCAGTAAGTACGTAATATAATGATGTTTCTCCTATTGTTTCCTCTGCAGGAGAAATCAGGATGGGAGAGGTCGCTGGTCTGAGCTCAGCATCCTATGGAGGGATCATTTTAATATCTCCAAGAATCTTCCTCTTTCGAGGAACTTTATCTTTTGAACCTGGCCGGCGTCCTCTTTTCAATTGAGGTATAGCCAGTTCTGCTGCCGGTGGATTGCATCCATCTATAGGGATGTCAATCCTAGCTGGCGTGTTGGCAGCAGGGACGTGTGAATGAACAATCTTATGGTTGTCCGTGAATTTATCTGCCAATTGATGTACTATAGTCTGAATGTGAAGGATCTTCTGGATCTCATCTTCATACAGAAATAGTATGTGAGTCGTAACGAGATTAGGACTTTTGTGTCCCATGATATGGTCTCAGAAGCTTTAGGCTTCTTTAGACTATGTGCCTATTATAATGAGACTTTGCTCATCAAATTCACAGTTATCAAGACGTGGTGATATGGGGACATATATTAGCACATCCAAACACTCTCAAATGAGATATGTTTGGTGGTGAACCATAAGCAAGCGGCATCAGCAATAAGATATGGTCACAAGAGGGCCGTATCGTGATAAGCGATGTAGAATGCAGTATGGCGTATCCCTAAAAATCTACAGGCAACTGGGATTTAACAATGGATGTGAAATCCATTGGAGTTTCTTTATCAGAGACTCTGATAACCCATTCTGAGTATGAACATGCTACAAGATGTTCAATTTCAATACCAGTTCATTGGTAAGAGTCTTGAAAGAGATGTGTAGTGAATTCACCCACATTATCAGCTTTTGAGAAAGCTAGGTTGCGGGTGAACAAAAAGGCATACATAAGACCATCTAGTAGATGCATCTATCAGTACAATGAAGTACCAAAATGGGCCACTTGCGGGGTGAATAGGCTCGCAAAGGTCACCATGTATTCTCCCAATGAAGCCAAGAGACTCTAATCCCACTTTCAGGAGGAAAGGTCTCTCTATAAGTTTTTCCTTATGACAAAGGGGGACAAGGAACTCAACCTTTTGAAGGATCTTCAAGGATCCATTTGATGATGCGTCCATCATCGATGATCCAGGATGACCTAGTCTATTGTGCAAGAGATGAAAACTCTGGCAATGAAAGGCATTTCTAGTGCTCAGTCAAGTTGGTTTTTTATAGGATGAATATCTGTAACGATAGGGGCCTGACGGGGGTCCAACGAATTGTGCGTAGACGGCCTTCTGGCCATCCTTTTGACGAGTTACATAAAGATATTCACTATTTATTATCCATAGTTTCTAAGTTATGTCCGTTTAAACGAAATATCCTGTAAACTTTGGGAGAATCCTCTATGATTTAGGAGAGGAATATGCATCTTTTAGTCTCGTTGTATGTGGGAGCAATTTTAATGCTTCACCAGTGCATCGATGCACTGTCCACAATATATCACATTCCATCTATATATCAGAATGAGTAGAAAAACTAAATATGCATCCATAAAGTTCCAAAAAGGAAATACAGATGAAGGAAACAAGTATTTAAAATGCAAAGATAAAAAGCAAACTAAGATAAGGCTCAATCGAGCATATCATCATTCTAAAAGTCTTGTGCAGTGAACTTGGTCAGAGCTTGAATATCCGTCAGGTTTGTTTCAAGGGGAGGCTTCAGACTCGCCTAATACAGGTCCTGGAGGTGGCGAGGAGTGCGACAGTTTCTGGACAATGTCCAGTCATGCCACATCTATAGCATATGTCCTCCCAGTTCTTCTTTGGAATTGGCACTGGACCAGTGTTCTTATTATTTCATGTGAAGTTTTTCTTCCTATGGTTATTATTGTTCTAGGGTGGTGCTCTTGCTGGCTTCATTGCATCTTTCCCTTTATTGTGTCTAGCCTTCTTCTTGTTTTTCCACTTCTGGGGAGAAATGGTGGGCTTCAGAGAGAGGTGCAGCACCAGCAGGGCGCAGATTATGAGTGACTAGTAGTAAGTCTCTATTCTGCTCTGTCCTAATGAGGCAAGATAGCAAATCAGAGAACTTCGTGAAGTTGCGTTCACGGTACTGTTGCATGAGGATGGCATCTTTCTCGTGGAACGAGGTAAATGTCTTTTCCAACATGCGGTGCTCTGAGACTTCTTCACCACACAACTTCAGGCTTGAGGTGATATTATGAAGTGCTGAGTTGTACTCAGCAACGGACTTATAGTCCTGAAGGCAGAGGTTTTCCCACTCATAACTGGCACGTGGCAGTATGACATCTATTTGATGCCTATAACATGCCTCAGGTGCTGTCCACAACTCAAGAGGGTCTTCTAACGTTAAGTAATCGGCCTTTAAGATCCGATCTATGTGTCTCTTGATATAAATAATGGCTTTCACCTTATCCACATCGGAGACTACGGTAGGAGAACTATTAAATGTCTTGCCGCTTCTGGGGCATTGTTAGCAGTTGACATGGCCACTACGGGGGCCAAAATTGAGTGAAGGAGGGACATAGAATGCAAGTGGAACTTCAGGTCCACTCGCCAGCTAAGATAGTTCTTTCCTGCCGTGTCAAGTACTTCGAAATTGACGCTAGCCAATTTTGCCATTTATATCTCTAGATCGTTGATCTAGGGAAGAAAAAAATTGTAATCCATAGATAAAATAATCCATGCTCCGGAGATCAATGTCGCAAAAGCTTTGCCGCAACGGATCGCTGCAACAATAGATTCCTTAGCGCGGTAAGGGAGATTTTAGGGGATTTTTAGGAGAAGCTCTAGAAGTAGAGACAAACCTGCTGATAACATGTTGAATAATCAAGAAAACTGAGTAACTATGGCTCAAGGCTATGGTTCTATATTTATTCATTTCATATGGAGGCCAAAGGCCTCCCTCACTCATAACAGAGAGAAGGTTTGAAACATTTGACAGTATTTTGAAGGGGAGGGGGAAAATGTGAAGGAGAAGGAAAAAAAGTGAAGGAGAAGGAAATTGTGAAGGAAAATTTTGTAAAGGGGAATTTATTGTAATGCCCTACAAGCTACTGCACAAGTACTAGAGGGGGGGTGAATAGTACTTTAAAAATAACAAGGAGTATAATTCCTAATTATAGTGCAAACAACTACCAAATCAATTTGCGTAAGCTTAAATTGAATGACAACAACAAAATTAACAATGCTAACAAAAGATGTTACTGGGTTCGGATCCACCCAAGTCTCCCCGACTTGTTCCCGGTGATCCTACGTCCCAACCACCCGGATCCCCTCCGGATACTTAGGTTAGAAACCCTAACCCAAGATTTCCACTATGAATATCTTGTGAAAAACCTTCACAAGATCAAATCATACATGCAATGGCAAAAGTGAATCTCACAACCCGGGATCACAACCTTCTCTCACAACCGAGAGAATCAATAAGCAATATAAACAAGTTTATAAAGAAATAAACAATCTTACCACAAAATCATATACCTTGAGTTTTCTTACCAAATAGGTGCAAGGAGGGATTTGAGGAAGATGACGTCACCAAGACCTAGCACCAAAGAAATGACCAGCAATGGGTGCCTAGGAGTGATTTGGAGACTTGAATCAAGCTAGAGCTTGAAGGGCTCACCAAGAACAAACTTCTCTCAAGATGGATTCTAGATCTAGAAAGTGAGAGAATGGATTTCTTGTGAGGAAGAGAGCTTTAGAAATGAGTGAGAATGGCTATCTCTTTCTATCTCAATGAATCTCTTAATGGCAGCTCTAACCTAGAGAGAAATGACCTAGGTTCGTATTTATAGGGTCCCATAAAAACAAGTTAGGTCAATTCCCAACGGATAGAAATCTGAGGCAACTAGTCGGTCAAAGAACAACCACTGACCGACTAGTTCATCAACTAGTCGGTCAGTCAAACAACATGGATCGACTAAGTTAAGAACTGAGAAGAGATAGAAATTCAGACCTAGAAATCTAGTCGGTCCAAGAAGACTTTCTGACCGACTAGTTTCACAACTAGTCGGTCAGTCAGTGAACGTAGACCGACTAAGAAGCAAAAATAAATAGTCTGAATTCAAACTGACTTAGTCGGTCCAAGAACAAAAGTTGACCGACTAGATTATCAACTAGTCGGTCACCAAACGTTCTTAGACCGACTAACGATAAACAGTAGCTTAGGAGAAATTTGGCATGTACAGTAAATCACAACTAGTCGGTCAAAGAAGCATCACTGACCGACTAGTTCACAAACTAGTCGGTCGGTGAGTCAACGTAGACCGACTAACTATAAACAGTACTGAACAAGAAAAGATTAACTCACACTAGTCGGTCCAAGAAGCTTTGCTGACCGACTAGATCACCATCTAGTCGGTCAGTACTTCTTCTTGTACCAACTAACATGCACAAACAAGTCCGAATCGAAGCGCGATGCTTCGAGGAAGTTAGAATGGACTTGAACTAAGATCCTAGAGCTACGATATGAGCGTTATGAAGATAGAATCGTAAGATATACTCAAGGCTTAACATTCTATAGACCGAAGCTAAAAGACTATAAATAAAACCTTAATGAACGGTCTTCGAGAGCTTCGATCAATTCTTCACGACTTCCAAAACGGTCCAAGTGCTTCAACGAAGCTTTAGGCAATGAATACGAGCTTTGAGAAGTCTTGAGATGTCGCTTTGATTGTTCTCGTGAATTTGGCGACGATCTCCAATACTGCGCTCACAAATTGTTAGTTCATGAATTATTTATGTTTGCTCATCATCCAAAACCAAATCCGGGGAGTCCAATATTCAACATTCTCTCCCTTTTTGGTGATGACAAACCAACATAAATAATAATAAAAAATAATGATTCAAATGTAAAATACTTTCTCCCCCTGCATTGATGACACGTTAATTCCAAAATGAATATATATAAATTGCATCAATCAGACGAGTAAGATATATAACGAGAATCGATTTTTGAAATATCGGATTTTGAAAATCCTTATATATATCTTAACTCCCCCTGAATCTAACACATCAAATTAGATGCTTGGAAATTGAGTTAAATTTTTATTTGACCTATTTATTATCATTATCTCTCCCCCTTTGGCATTATCCCAAAAATGGGGGGCATACAACGACAACAACTCGGAAAACGGAAAATCCAACATCGGGAGTCGTAGACAATGACGATGGACCTAACTGACACCAAGGGAAAAGTGATGAAATCAAATCAAGGTGTGCCAAATTGTCCATTATCAAAAAGCGATAATTAAAATCATCAAAAATACCAAATATTTATTCATTTAATGAATAATGAAACATACTCTCCAATATTCAATATTCTTGGTTAAATTTGTGCATGGAAAACAATTCTATACAATCATAGAAATATAATCTATTTAACCAAGTTTTTTTAAGCGACGAGCGACGATTTCACATATCATAGACAATGAATGAAAATTAAATGTGCACGACGAAGTAAAACAAAGAGAACATCGATGTATATATATATATATATATATATATGAATACCATGAGTACAACCAAAACACATCGAGTACATCATATCAAATAGAAAATACATCATACATCATCGAACCATCATCATCATCCAAAGTACATCAAAATACAACACCGACATCCATATAACCAAAATACATCAAAACAACCCCAACACTCCATCCTAACCCAAAATACTCTCAATAAGATGCATCATCCAAAGATCATAGGAGAGGCCTCGAAACAGACGATCACGAGGAAGTGGCTGGATCTGCAGTCTCCGTGGGTCCAGTCGAAGGAGTGGACTCAGGCTCTGCAGGGAGGAGAGGCGTGTCAACAGACGGGATCGTCGGGGCAGGGGTGGAGACATCGACGACTGGCTCAATGGCTGGGGTCTCAACAGGAACAACAGCAGGCAAATCTGGAGCAGGGTCGTCAGAAGGAGCAGCAGCATCATCAGAAGGCTGATCCACTGGTGCAGAAGTCTCAGGAGCACCGGAAGAGGTGCCAGCATCAGGAGCAGATGTGGTAGCAGCAGCAGCAGCAGTGGCCTCATCGCCACGAGCCAAGGAAGTGACAAGCTCATCAATATCCTCATCGTCTATCTCCTCATCCTCAGAAACAGGAGGAGGAAGCTGAACGCCCATCAAACTAGCCATACGGCAGACGACCTCCTCGGTACGCGCCAAACGCGACTCGTGCCGACGAAGTAACCGGACGACATCATCAAGTGTGGCGGAGGGAGGAGGGACTGAAGCAGCTGAGGGAGGGGCCTGAGATGCAGAAGGTGTCGACCGCTGCACGTGACGGAGTGTCGCAAGAGATTTCTTAACGGCCGTCGCGTTCAGAGGAGGACCAAGAGGACGCTCATCATCAGGGGGCAAGGGAACACCGAAACGACGGAAAACCAAGGTCAGGAGACACAGATATGGGATATGCGCAGATTTAGTGGTCTTGCGAATACACTCGAAAGAATCCATCTTATCGAGTATAATGCGAGCCCAATTAATCTCGCTACCCATAAACAGAGCGTAAATCAATTTCAGAAATGGCTGAGATGGAAGAGAAGAAGATCCATACTTGGGAAGAAGGCATGATTTCAAGATCAGGTTAATCACCCAAGCATTCGGCTTGAATGATTTCGAAGGAACTCCTATGAAGGCAGGGGGATAACCTGGAAGATTTTGCCTAGGGTCCGCTGATCGAGGGAGGAGATATCGTCGACAGAGATGTCAGACGGGAGGAGGCCACACGACGAGCAACCTATCAACTCCCCCAAGATTTCTGCCGTGAGGACTATAGGAGTCCCCAAAACAGAAGTCTCGATGGAGTGAGACTCACCGTACTGGCCCCGGACACGATTGGCATAGAATAATTTGACCAGGCGAGGATAGGGTCTAGGGTTCGCCTTGGAGTCAAATCGAAGGTAGTCCAATAGGCCACTATAGGATAATAGGTCCGCGAGGCCAAGAAAATCAGAAAACTGAACGTAATGCTCCAACAGCAGTGGGCAGTGCTCTATACGGTTGTACGCAGCTAGACACTGAGGGTCGTCGCGGCACAACGATATATCGACACCGCCGACTGGCATAGGAGCTTTACCCTTAGCCTTAAGGGGCTTAGGAGGAGGTGGAGGAGGGGGTGGAGTAGGTGCCTTCTCGGGATGTTCAGGAGTGTATTCCTCATCGGAATCATCCTCGGAATCACTACCTGAACGCTCACCGGGAGGAGTGGGAGCACGAAACTTTTTAGGCTTAGGTTGAGGCTTGGACGATTGGCCGGTAGGTTTAGTCTTGGACATCCTCTTCCTCTTCAACGGAGTTGAAGACGAAGAGGGGGGTCGAGTGGTCTTGGCCCTACGCTTAGGAGGGGTCGAAGCGGTCGGAGCATCTACGGTCATGGGGGATGCCCCAGAAGATGTAATCGGGATTCTCGTTCGTGCCATGATCGCGGCACAACGAGTACAATCAAGCGACGAAGATCAAACACCCTAAGCGTAAACCCTAGAATCACACAACAACCTAAGCACAAAGCCCTAAGATAAATTTTCGAAACCCTAGAGCCTAGAAGTGAAAACAAGATCTAGAACACACCCTAGGGATGAAAAACAAGATCTAGGAAGGGGGGAGATACCTAGGGGAGTGGTCGACGGCGACTGGCGGCGGAGATGGCCGGAAAAGTGGCCGGAGACGACGGAAGACGAAGGGTCTCGAGCGGGTTTAGGGGGTTATCGAGCTGGAGAGTGAAAACAAACCGACTGGAATGCGAAATAGTCGGATAAAATCAGATTAAGTCGGTCGGGAATGCGAAAAGACGCGTTTGCCCTAACGCACTTAGTCGGTCACAGTTCAAGAACTGACCGACTAGATTACGATCTAGTCGGTCGGTCAATGAGCTTAAACCGACTAAGTCGAAACAGAGGCAAACAGAAAAATCTAGGGCTAGAGTTAGTCGGTCACAGTATAATCACTGACCGACTAGTTTCAATCTAGTCGGTCGGTAAGAGAACTGTGACCAACTAAAAGAAGTTAATGACACAAGAAAGTTAAAGCTTGAACTAGTCGGTCTGAGTTCACTAGCTGACCGACTAGATGAGCATCTAGTCGGTTGGCTAATGAACTGAAACCGACTAGAAGAGTCCAAAAATTGATAAATGAGTTCTCTTCATAAAAACACTTGGATGAAACATCTTAACCCTCTCATAAGTCATCTAAACTACCCCATTAAACGTCGAAATCTTAAATACGACATTCAAATAAGAATTCGAGCAAAAATTCAAACATATCACATAAAATCCCCAAAAATTCAATAAATCTTAGCATGAACGAAATATCGCGAAATATAATAGCATGCAAGATAATTGAATGAAACATGAATCCTATATCTCGGATTCACCCATAATCCCCAATTCTCGACGCAACCGCACAAAGGAGTCCTCCGTTAGGGGTTTCGTGAAAATATCGGCGATTTGCTTTTGGGTTTCAACGTACACTAATATGATGTCCTTTTTAGCAACATGATCATCTAAGAAATGGTGTCGGACATCTATGTCTTTAGATCGGGAATGGTGCACCGGATTCTTTGAAAGACAAATAGCACTTTGGTTATCCACCATGATAGGGCTAGTATCACAATGAATACCAAAATCCTTCAGTGTGTGTCTCATCCAAAGAACCTGGGCACAAGTGGCACCGGCGGCAATGTATTCCGCCTCGGTGGTTGAAAGTGATACCGAATTTTGCTTCTTTGAAAACCAAGAGACAATGGAATTTCCTAGAAAATGGCAAGTGCCACTAGTACTCTTCCTGTCGGATTTGCATCCCGCATAATCAGCGTCACTATATGAGACTAACTCATATGTGCTAGATTTTGGATAAAGTAATCCAAAATCTAAAGTGTAACTTAGATAGCGAAAAATACGTTTTACTGCTACTAAGTGAGACTCCTTAGGTTGAGACTGATAACGAGCACATACGCATACGGCAAACATAATATCGGGCCTACTTGCGGTAAGATAAAGTAAACTACCTATCATACCTCGATATAGACGAATGTCTACATCCTTACCGCCCGTATCTTTGTCAAGATGCGTAGTCGTGCTCATTGGAGTCTTTTTCCCGGAGGCATTCTCCATTCCAAATCGCTTTAGCAACTCCACCGCGTACTTCGTTTGGTGGATGAAGATTGCATCGTTCAATTGGCGAATTTGGAGACCTAAGAAATATTTGAGTTCGCCCATGTGGCTCATCTCAAATTGTTCCTTCATAACATTAGAAAACTCTTCGCAAAGAGTGAAGTTAGTAGCACCGAAAATGATATCATCAACATAAATTTGAACTAATAAAATATCATTATTCGCATGCTTAACAAAAAGTGTAGAATCGGCTTCGCCCATTTTAAAATTCAAATCCAAAAGGAAATTCTTTAGGCGATCATACCAAGCTCGAGGAGCTTGTCTCAAACCATAAAGAGCTTTCTTTAGTTTAAAAACATGATTTGGAAATTTTTCATTTATGAAGCCCGGAGGTTGAGAAACGTAAACTTCCTCAACGACATCTCCGTTCAAAAATGCACTTTTAACATCCATTTGAAATAATTTAAAATTTTTATGACATGCATAAGACAATAATAGTCTAATTGATTCTAATCTAGCTACCGGAGCGAAGGATTCTTCGAAATCGATACCTTCCTCTTGGCGATAGCCTTGAGCAACTAACCGAGCTTTGTTCCGGACGACGACTTGGTTTTCGTCGGTTTTGTTCTTGAAGATCCACTTTGTCCCTATGACGGTGTGGTTCTTCGATGGCAAAGGAACAAGCTCCCATACCTCATTCCTCTCGAATTGAATGAGTTCCTCCTCCATGGCAAGTATCCAAGCACTATCTTCGCACGCTTCAACTATATTCTTTGGCTCTATCGATGAGGCAAAGGCACAATTGGCGAAGTGGTGGACTTGCGATCTCGTCTTGACTTTATCTTGAATATTGCCAATGACTTGCTCATGGGGATGGTCGCGAACGATATGAAGCCGCTTGGGAATACCTTGATCACTAGGCACATTCTCAACAACTTCATTAGACGGGTTAGTATCAATAGAATCAATTGAATCAATAGACTTAGAATTTTCAAACAAATCACATAAAACATCCATAGAATCATCATCATTTGAAATTCTAGAAGTAGTAAAATTCTCATTAAAAGAGACATGAAGTGATTCCTCGATCGTAGAGAATCTTTTGTTGTATATCCGGTAGGCTTTGCTACGTGAGGAATACCCAACAAATATCCCCTCATCCGATCTAGGATCAAACTTGTCCAAATTATCATATGTGTTTTTAATAAAACATTTTGCGCCGAAAACACGAAAATGTTTAACTTGAGGCAATCTACCAAACAACAATTCATAGCAAGTTTGTTTGGTGTCGGGCCTCAAAAGTATTCTATTAAACACATAGCAAGCGGTGTGTACCTCTTCCGCCCAAAATTGATAACCAAGTTGACTATCTTCGAGCATAGTGTGAGCACACTCCACAAGCGTTCTATTCTTCCTCTCAACAACACCATTTTGAGGAGGTGCGCGAGGGAAAGAAAACGTGTGAGTAATTCCAAGATCATCACAAAAATTTGAGAAAGACTCATTCTCAAATTCACCCCCATGATCACTACGAATAGTGACAATGGTGGTTCCGATGAGATTTTGTACTTTTTTCACAAATATTGTGAAGTTTTCAAAAGCTTCATTTTTATTACATAAGAAAAATACCCATGTAAATCTAGAATAATCATCGACGATGACAAGTCCATATCTTGCATTTCCTAAGGAAGCAACTCTAGTTGGCCCAAATAAATCTAGATGTAATAGCTCTAGTGGCCGTTTCGTAGAAATGCTTTTCTTAGGTTTAAATGAAGATTTAGGAAGCTTGCCACGTTGACCAGAATCACAAAAACTTTTCTTTTCAAAAACGAGCTTCGGAAAACCTTTAATGGAATTTAATTTTGAAAGCTTATAAAGTGTTCCAAAGTTCACATGTCCAAAGCGTCGATGCCATAAGTGTTGTTCACTAGTGTTGGCAACGAGACATTGTTCATATGACTTGGGAAGATCCAAAATATAAATATCTTTATGGCGTGTGCCGGAAAATAATAACTTATTATTATCATTTGAAATATGACACAATCCTTTCGCAAAGCTAACTTTGTAACCTTTGTCACAAAGTTGGCTTATTGAAATAAGACTATGATTTAAACCATCAACTAGATAAACATCACTAATTAAGGGTTTAGACGGGTTACCCACTTTACCAACACCGACGATGGTTCCGCTCTCGTTGCCTCCAAATACGACGCGGTTTCCATTTGTAATGGGAACTATTCCAAAGAGCAATTGAGCGTCACCCGTCATGTGTTTTGAACACCCGCTATCGAGTATCCAATTCCCTTTGGAGCTAAATTTAAATTTGTTGCTCCTTTTCTTTTTCTTTTCCTTGAGTACCTAAAGATGGAAAATTTCATATCATGGTACCCAAGGTCATTGGGTCCTCGAAGGTTAGACCTTTGGAAGCCAAGTCCAATTGGACTTAGACTTCCCCACATAATTTCTACTATGCACAACATTCGAAAAATAAGCATTCATATACTCTTGTTTTTCATCCATGCTTGTGTCCTTTGGGCTCCAAATAGTGAAAATCTTGGGAGCCCTCATCCTATTGGGTGCATGCATGCGACGTTGATTTCTACGTGATGCATGTTGTGGATAGGCATACGGAACATGATGGAATGGTGCACGACGAGAATTATTCATATGATGAGGTGGGTGAACATATGCATGTGTGGGAACACGTGCGTGAGGGTGTCTCACATGGTGTGCACGTGCCCGAGAATGTGTTGCATAAAAATCATCATATGTGTGAGACGGTGGAGTAGGACGTGTGTTCCTACGTGGCATGGTATTGGTGTACATATAAGCATGCCCCTTCTTTGGAGGTCCACCCAAAGTGGGTTTCTTTCCGAAAGAGGGTGTGGACGAGGTGGAAGCACCATTGGTAGTTGAACTACCAATAGAGTGTTTGCTACCACTCGTAGAGTCACCGGAAGTTGGCCTAACAAAAGTAGTGGCCGCTTTGGATGGACATCACATCGTGTACCCCAAACCAATGTGGTGATTGGCCGGAAGTAAGTCACTTAGGATTTTATCCAAATG
The DNA here is from genome assembly GCA_030789695.1 of Scilla litardierei. Classification (NCBI taxonomy): domain Eukaryota; kingdom Viridiplantae; phylum Streptophyta; class Magnoliopsida; order Asparagales; family Asparagaceae; genus Scilla; species Scilla litardierei. The sequence continues at coordinate 224,902,121 of CM061133.1, forward strand.
GTCCTTACCCTTATTGAATTTATTAATTCGGCCTAATGTGTTCTCATATTTCTCTTTGAGAGAACGCATAGAAGTATCCAAGTTGGATACTTGCGATGTGAGCACATAAACACGAGATTTAAGATTCTCGTTCTCAATACTCAAAGTCGAGTTTTGAGAAGTTAAATCCGCTATCTTATGTTCTTCCGGATCTTCAATGCAAACATGTTCAAGTTTAGATTTGAGATTAACAATCTCATTTCTTAACTCTTCAACAACGGTGTCGTTGTTGGTGATGATAGTCTTAGGCGAGGTTTGAATGCTAGCTAGGTCATCTTTTACTTTAGTATATCTATTTACTAATTTAGTGTATTTGGACCATAGTTGAGAGTTAGCATTCCTAAGATCATCCATAGTTACCTCATCGCCTTCGTCGTCGCTATCATCGGAGGAGGAAGATCCTTGATCATGCTCCTCTCTCGCCATGAAGCACATGTGCGCTTGCTCCACTTTCTCATCGTCCGACTCTCCGCTTGAGGAATCCTCGGAGTTGGTGAATGTTGCTCCGACAAGTCCCTTTTTGTACCCCTTTTTGTACTTCTTCGACTTGTCGAACTTCGGCGCCTTCCACTTCTCCTTTTGCTTGTTTTGAGGACAATCCGCTTTGATGTGTCCTGGCTTATTGCATTTAAAGCACAAAGGTGGAGAGGCGTTAGTAGAAGTAAATTTAGATTTTTGTTTGAAGTTACCCTTTCGGAAGAAGCGATTGAACTTCTTTGCCATGAGTGCAATGGATTCCATGTCCATTTCTTCTTCCGAGTCCTCATCATCGGTAGAGGTGGATGAAGCCGCCTTGAATGCAATCGCCTTTTTCTTAGGCACGTCTTGGTTCAAATAGGACTTCATCTTTTCTTGTAACTTCACCTTGCTATCTTTGCGTACCTCGTATGACATCAAAGTACACATCAATTGAACTACGGTATACTTATTCATGTCATTACCTTCCTCGATGGCGAAGGTACGTTTCTCCCAAGAAGAAGGAAGTCCTTCGATAAGCTTCGAACACTTCTCCTTTTGGGTGTAGGTTTTGCCGAGAGCTTCCAACTCGTTCATTATGTCGACGAAGCGAGCATAATACTCCTTCATCTTTTCTCCCTGTTCCATATGAAACAATTCGTAATCTCTATTGACTACCACGAGTTTAGAATCTTTTACCCGACTCGTTCCTTCATGCAAAATGAGGAGCGAATTCCAAATTTGATATGCACTCTTACATGTGCATATCTTATTAAAATCTTCGGGTTCCAATGCACATTGTAAAGCATTCATTGCTTTGGCATTTGCAATCTCCGCGGCGACCTCCGCGGTAGTCCACTTGTCGAAATCTTCTTCGGTAGGCACATTGTACTCTGACATGGTAATTCTCCACAAGGAGGCGCTCCGGAGGAACGTTTCCATCCGGCATTTCCAATATCCATAATTGACGCCGTTGAAGAATGGAGGCCTCGTAGAGGAATGTCCTTCCATCACCGAAGATGCTCCTTCACGGTTCCTGAAGGTGTCATAGTTGGAAGGTGGACGCACGGTCTTGTTGTCGTTGGCAGACATAGCTCAGCATCTGGCTCTGATACCAAATGTAATGCCCTACAAGCTACTGCACAAGTACTAGAGGGGGGGTGAATATTACTTTAAAAATAACAAGGAGTATAATTCCTAATTATAGTGCAAACAACTACCAAATCAATTTGCGGAAGCTTAAATTGAATGACAACAACAAAATTAACAATGCTAACAAAAGATGTTACTGGGTTCGGATCCACCCAAGTCTCCCCGACTTGTTCCCGGTGATCCTACGTCCCAACCACCCGGATCCCCTCCGGATACTTAGGTTAGAAACCCTAACCCAAGATTTCCACTATGAATATCTTGTGAAAAACCTTCACAAGATCAAATCATACATGCAATGGCAAAAGTGAATCCCACAACCCGGGATCACAACCTTCTCTCACAACCGAGAGAATCAATAAGCAATATAAACAAGTTTATAAAGAAATAAACAATCTTACCACAAAATCCTATACCTTGAGTTTTCTTACCAAATAGGTGCAAGGAGGGATTTGAGGAAGATGAAGTCATCAAGACCTAGCACCAAAGAAATGACCAGCAATGGGTGCCTAGGAGTGATTTGGAGACTTGAATCAAGCTAGAGCTTGAAGGGCTCACCAAGAACAAACTTCTCTCAAGATGGATTCTAGATCTAGAAAGTGAGAGAATGGATTTCTTGTGAGGAAGAGAGCTTTAGAAATGAGTGAGAATGGCTATCTCTTTCTATCTCAATGAATCTCTTAATGGCAGCTCTAACCTAGAGAGAAATGACCTAGGTTCGTATTTATAGGGTCCCATAAAAACAAGTTAGGTCAATTCCCAACGGATAGAAATCTGAGGCAACTAGTCGGTCAAAGAACAACCACTGACCGACTAGTTCATCAACTAGTCGGTCAGTCAAACAACATGGACCGACTAAGTTAAGAACTGAGAAGAGATAGAAATTCAGACCTAGAAATCTAGTCGGTCCAAGAAGACTTTCTGACCGACTAGTTTCACAACTAGTCGGTCAGTCAGTGAACGTAGACCGACTAAGAAGCAAAAATAAATAGTCTGAATTCAAACTGACTTAGTCGGTCCAAGAACAAAAGTTGACCGACTAGATTATCAACTAGTCGGTCACCAAATGTTCTTAGACCGACTAACGATAAACAGTAGCTTAGGAGAAATTTGGCATGTACAGTAAATCACAACTAGTCGGTCAAAGAAGCATCACTGACCGACTAGTTCACAAACTAGTCGGTCGGTGAGTCAACGTAGACCGACTAACTGTAAACAGTACTGAACAAGAAAAGATTAACTCACACTAGTCGGTCCAAGAAGCTTTGCTGACCGACTAGATCACCATCTAGTCGGTCAGTACTTCTTCTTGTACCAACTAACATGCACAAACAAGTCCGAATCGAAGCGCGATGCTTCGAGGAAGTTAGAATGGACTTGAACTAAGATCCTAGAGCTACGATATGAGCGTTATGAAGATAGAATCGTAAGATATACTCAAGGCTTAACATTCTATAGACCGAAGCTAAAAGACTATAAATAAAACCTTAATGAACGGTCTTCGAGAGCTTCGATCAATTCTTCATGACTTCCAAAACAGTCCAAGTGCTTCAACGAAGCTTTAGGCAATGAATACGAGCTTTGAGAAGTCTTGAGATGTCGCTTTGATTGTTCTCGTGAATTTGGCGACGATCTCCAATACTGCGCTCACAAATTGTTAGTTCATGAATTATTTATGTTTGCTCATCATCCAAAACCAAATCCGAGGAGTCCAATATTCAACATTTATGATTTTGTGAAGGATCTTTTTGGGAAAGAATTTTTAGGGATTTTGGTTAAATTTTTAGAGTTAGAAAAATTAGGGATTAGGAATTATTTTTATTGTATTTTATACATGTATTCGTATACATGTGTATGTGCACGTAGTACGGAACTTTGTAATTTCGATTATTATATTAATAAAATATGTGTGCGTGTGTGGTGTTTGTAGGTAGACGTCCCGGGAAGACACCAACTCCCGGATGTGGCACGAGACTCGCCCAAGGAACCGGACTGCAACCGGTTACGACCACAGGCAAGTAAATACCGTATATATGTGTGTATTACAAGTTATTAACCGATTTATGTGATTGTTGTACATGTGTTGGGTGTACAAAGTGATGGGCCTATAAGGCCACACAGATACGGATACGGTTAATGTGATACGACACGGGTTTTGGGGTAGTCTTAAGCTACGAAGTGTGCGGGAGTGACCGGGTCCACCCTTATTTGGTAAGCTGTACCATCACCCTGCAGGGGATGGTAGGTAGATATTCCATGGGTTGCTCTGTGGGATGGGTGCACTTCTGGTTGCATATCGTGCACTCGGGCTAAGGCTGATGCACTAGTTTGTTTGTTTACTATGCCACTATTGCTGACTTGATACCACTGTTCTACTGACTAAGTCGAGACTACTCGAACGTGGTAGAGCGGTATAATAATAATCGGTCTTAAATTACTATCGGATCAGTGTCTAGAAAGGAATGGGAAGGGGGTTGGGCAACCCAAGGACTTGTCCTGCGGTCATAGAAGTGACCTGTGCCTTCAAGCCCTGACTGCCTGGCTGGTTCGGGAATTAAGCTAGACTTCTTATTATTAGGCCAGCCTACACTATTAGAGAGTCAAGCGACGTTTGTTTCCTCTTGTTCGCCCATTACATTGCTACATTTACTTTCTGTTGGTTTTTACTTGCTGCTTAGCACTGACGTGTATTTCATTGTTTTCTTTGAAATGCATGTCAGACTACGAGCCGACGGAGTATGTGGAGTATTACACTGAGGACGACCCCGCAGAACAGGGATCAAAGGACGTTACTGAGCCCGCACCTGCAGAGGAGTAGGAGTATCCGACTCGACCACAGCATCTGCTTCCCTTACCGTCAGTGTGCTTTCCTTACCGTCAGTGTGCTTCCCTTACCGTCAATGTGCTATTTACTTTCAAGTGATGTACTTTACTTTTCTGTCGAGTCGTTGTAGGTCGCACTATAAGGCCCAGTCCTGTACTACTTATCATCTATTGGATGATAAAGATGGTGTGTTTTCTTTCCCTGAGTTTGCATGACAAGAACCTGCCTTCGATGGAATTACTACAGACGCTTATTGTGCATCGAACAAGGAAGAAAAAAGTTCTTCCTTGTTTTATGCACATGCGAACCTTCGTTGCATCCTCGCTCCCGGGTATTATGGGAAGCGGGGCGTACAAAATGACTAAGGTAGCATGGCCTCCCAGACTTAATAATTTATACTTCCATCTAGAGAACTTTGAGCTGATCTTCTCAAACACTTCTCTATAAGTGTCTTTAGAAACTCTGCCATGTAATAGAGGCACACCCAAATACTTACCCAAGTTTGATGATGATTGGACACCTAAAGAAGAACAAATGTTTGAAGCATGTTGACATCCTGCCGCCGGAGAGACAAAGCATCTCGATTTCTCCAAACTAACTATAGCTCCCGAAAAGGCACAAAAAATGTCCAAGATTTCTGTGACCCTGCAAGTTTGCTGGAAATTTGCCATACCAAATAAGGAGTGGTCATCAGCAAATAGCATATGGGTAATCACAAGTCCACCCTTCCCAAGCTCTATCAGTTTCCAGGACTAGTCCAAAACCACTTCATTGGTGAGCAAGCTCAGTCTCTCTATGTCCAAAACAAATAAGTATGGTGAAAGAGGATCACCCTGTTGTAAACCTCACTCTGGTAAGAACCATTCCAAAATCTCCCCATTCCACAACACGGAAAGTTGGGAGGAAGATACACAAAACATAATGTACTTGATCTAGGAACTGGAGAAGCCAAAAAGAACAAGCGTCTTCTCCAAGAAATCCCACCTCACTCTATCATATACTTTCTCCTGGGCAATCTTCAATGCAAAGGAACCATTCCTACGCTTTGATTTCCTAATTGTATGAATCAGCTCCTGAGCAACCAAGATATTGTCCGATACCTGTCTCCTAGGGAGGAATCTCACCAGCAGAGGTCCAATCAAATCCTGAAGAAAAGGTCAAATTCTATTAACCAGCACCTTTGTGACCAGTTTATATGACATACAACACAAGCTGATAAGGCATGCTTCACCATTTCAGGATGCAGGATCTTAGGAAGTAGGACCAGCATGATTTTGCAAAGCTCTTTGACAAAATGGCCGTGTTCTAAATCATCTAATACCAAGGTAGTCAGGGATATCCTAACTGTCTTCCACATTTCTTGTATGACACCAGCTTGAAACACATCTACTGTAGGGAATTTCCATAGCTTCATTTTAAAAAGTGCTTCCTGAACTTCCTTTTCACCACCTTACCCCCAAGAATAGCAACTTGATAGGAGATGAGCGATGGGAATTGAGCGTGAGAAAAAAATGTTTCTATCCCCCACTTCATTTCTGAATAATGCATTGTAGAAAGTAGTGATGTGAGTCTGCAGGGCCTTCCTATCCGTAAGCCAATTACCAGAGTCCTCTTTCAACATACAAATACGATTCTGACATCTTCGATGTAAGGTGGGAATATGAAAAACTTGGTATTCATATCCCCATGAAGAAGCCAATCAACCCTAGACTTTTGGGCCCAAATAACTTGTCATGAGAAAGGATATCATCATATTCAGCCAACCGTCTATTTTCCGACATGCATAATTGGTGAGATTGGTGGGTTAGGAGCTCCTTCTGCACCCCGTCAATTCTACCTTGCAGCCACCTCTTCCGTCGAAACAAATTGCCAAAGGAGTTATGATTACACATTTAAAGGCACCAGTCATATGACGCAAATGCCGAGCCTAGTCACCCGAAACACTATCCCACATATCTGAAAGTGACTTCTTAAAATTATCTGACAAAAACCACGTGGCCCGAAAATGAAATGGCTTCTTGAGGGGATTCACAAGAATATGGGGTTCAGATTGCAGCAAAGAGGGCAGTGATCTGAGAATAATCTTGGCAAATGTTTAACCGTAGCATGAGGAAAAATAGTGAAACAATAAGAGTTTGCCACCACCCTATCCAATCGCTCTTAGACTCTGGCATACCCATTTCGCTTATTACACCAAGTGAAGGGGAACTAAAAACTGAACGTCCAGAAGGCCACATGACGACAGGCTATTATGAAACATTGCACATCTAGAGAAAGAAGGGGGACCACTGCTTTTCCTTCGAAGAAAGGATGTCATTAAAATCTCCCACGACCAACCATGGCAACTCTACCTCTAGAGCGAATTGTTCTAATTAGTCCTATAAATGCCATCGAACAGATATACTCGGATGAGCATAAACGACAGATAATAGAGAAGCATGATACCCATTACGCTTAATCAACACATGAATCACGTGGGAGAAGAAGTAACAAAATTCAGGTCTAGAATTTTAGTATCCCAACACACCCACTATTCACCTAAATATCCCAAAGGATCTCCAATTAAAAACGTAGAAAAGTTGAGTTTACGTACCACTTCATGCAATCTCTCCTTCGAGATGCATAATTCTGCAATAGCAAGAATCGAGGGTTTGAAAGAGTTCAACAATTCTCGAATCACCTGGAGAAAGATCCTTTCCCTGCTCCTCTACAGTTCCAAAATAGAAGATCCATCAACAACGACGAGATAAAGGCCCTATGGAAGAATCCTCCAAAGGAATAGGGGAACGCTGTTACAAATCAGCAGCATCAGTGCCCGTGTGCACAATGTCATCAAAATCCATGGCCATCACGTCCAAAGGATTATCGAAAGCATCCAACACCGCCATGTCAGAACTCTCCGTCGCCAAACATTCTGTAGGATTTTGCCACCGCACCTCAGCCTGAAGAGTATCCGACCAATGATTGACGACGTCTGGCTCGTTCTGATGTACAATCACCAGAGCTTGAGGCATGTTAGAAATATCAATAAGAGGTCGACGAGAAAGTAGTCGAACGATGGTGGTCGGAGCAGCCAAGCGAAAGCAGGACATGATACTGGAGGTAGATGGCTGGAAATTTTCACAGCGGATTTTAAAATCCCTGAAGGCCCAACAACTGGAGAGCCGACATAGGGCGGGTCAATATAATGGGCCGCGAGTGACATAGCTTGACCCACAGAAACTGCATTGGGTCGAGTCATTTGTTTCTCCGCATGTTTGCTTGGGTCGGGCCTAGATCCAGAAACAAGCCAGATCCCTCTAGGTTCAGAGGAGCGCGAACCAGATTTTGGGCCTAAGGAATTCATCGGAGAAATAGCCGAGCGGCCCGAGCCGGCTGCTGCCTCAAGACTAACGGCGTCATCGAGGAACTTCCCCTCCGATAGTGCCGAAAACCTCGACCCCGTCAATGCAACCGTCCCAAGATTCACGATGGTAGTTCCCAACTGTCGGCTAGAGCCACGATGAGTTCGGCTATTTGTCGCCACCAACCAAGGGCCAAAGCTAACTGGCTGCGAGGATTGGGCAAGCGAAGTAGTAACCCAGTTGCCGACACCCCCTCAGGAATCCGATTAGAACCACCGTGTCCTGAAGAGTCCAATGGGAATAAAGGGCATGTATCTTTATGACCAACACAGCCACATTTGAAGCAGATCAAGATTAATCCTTCGTATTGAACAATCTGCCATCTACCCTCGAAGAAGACCTTCGTCTTCCACGGTTCATTCAAGTTCACTTCGCGCACTCGTGCGAAGCAAGCTTTCAGCACCAACCGTGTATGAGAATCAAATTTGATTGCCATACCCACCGAGTTGCCTGAAGAGAAGAGGATGCGGTCGTCTTAGTACTCCACCGGCAATAAGGGAAATCGAACCCAAACAGCAGTCGATTCAATTGTTGAAGTGCTTAGGCAGAAATAGGGGACCCAACGCCGCAGCATAAGACAATGCCCAAAAATCTACCAAGGCCCTTCCTCCATAGCAAAGATCAAGTCTTCTTCACAATTGAATTTAATCATCACAAACCCCTCTCGCAATTCGACCAATTACATCTCCCCCTTAGGTTTCCATAGGTGTTGCAGTTTCGAATCCAAGACTCTCAGCGTCACGTTCTGGCCATGAAGTTTAACGATGACCGCTCGTCGGCATTTGAGGCGAAGGCGCTGCTTGAAAGCAGAGGATAATTCAATACTGTCCCAACCACCCATGTGGGTAACCTGAATGTCATCCTCCCGATCAGAATCACCGCCGTCCATAGTCGTCTCTGGCCTCCGAAGTAGGGATGAGAATGGGCATGCCCAAAGCCCGATTGGGCTTCCAATTGGGCATGCCACATCATCATCCACACCAATCCTTCACTAATTCTAGAAAAATTAGTGAATGATTGGTGTCGATGATGATGTGGTATGTCCAATTGGAAGCCTGCCCAATCGGAAGCCCAATCGAGCTTTAGCCAAATTGGGCATACCCATTCTCATCCCTACTCCGAAGGGGATCCCGGGCAAGTCTCTTTAAACAGAAGAGGCACAAAGACCTATCAGGCACTCCATCACAACTCTCCAACACATCCTCTGCGTCCATGAGCACCACGTCGTCACAGACAGACCCCCCTGCCCTGATCTGCTTCGTGCTCCGCCGAAGTTGGTCTTCGTCCTCACCAAAACGCCCACAGACAGACTCCCCTGATTCAGCCGGAGATTGAAACGGAAAAATAAGCGCTGTGCATTCAATTGTGTGGGGTTTGACTAGCTGCATTCGAAAGTGACTGGTTAGCTTTTTTAGCGGGGCATGATACGGTACAATGGGGTTTGCAGTAATTTCGATATTCTAAAAGAATTTTTAGGATGTATGTAGATGTATTACAAAGGTGTTTTCTGCAATTTACCCTTTATTTAATTATCACCGTCACAGTACCGTTCAGATCCGCGACAAAAAGAAAGGATGCAATAAACAAACTAATAAAAAAACATCAAGGGACCATCGAAATCCAACGGTCCTGACCCGCGCTTCTTCTATCTCAACGGCCAATTTCGTTGTCACGAGAGCATTAAATAAAGTAAAAATGATTACTCCCACCGTCGTTCGATCCCAACTCATGCGGCATGAACAGAAACCAACTCCCATTCATCTCGATATCTCCCATTCGCTCGGGAGCAAAACCCTAGATTTTCTTTTTCTGTCTATAAAATGAAAACAATTTAGTCAGGAAATCCCCATAGAGAGATCTCAGCCTAAGCATTCTCCTTTCATCGCTTGAAGATTTCATGGGGAATCAGCGTGTCATCGTTTGCGGATGGGATCTGAGGAGGTTGGGCGAGAGATGAGAGGATTCTGAGGCGCACGTCGAATTTGGCCTCGATTTGAATGCGATTTCGGTAAAGTTTCGGGATTAGGATGCGAATTTCGACGGTTATTTGGTTCGCCGAGCGCTTATGTTTCGGCGAATGAGATGCTTTGTCGGAGTGGATCCAGAAAGCGGCGTGCCGAAGAGATTGATCAAAGCAAAAGGGTCGCCAAGACTCAGGAGGATTGAATTCAAGCAGCCGGATATGTTGGAGACTACGCATGAGATCGCTATCTACATTCATAGGTTTCACAACCTCGATCTATTTCAGCAAGGGTAATGGCCTTAGCAAGGAAGTGCGCTTGTTTTTTTTTGTTAATTTTGTTTTCTTAATTCTTTTCATGTTTTTTTTTGATAAAAGTTTGATTTTTGGCGGAAATGGCAGATGGTATCAGATAAAGATAACAATGAGATGGGAGGATAGTAGCAGGACAACTCCTGGAATTCCAGCTAGAGTTGTTCAGTACGAAGGTACTTCCTTCCTGCGGAACCATTGGATATTTTTACATGCTTAAGTATTATTGCAATGATTGCTGCAGTTATGCGCTTAAGGATTTACACTACATATTATTCTCACATTGTTAAAGCTCTAGTTTGGGATATGCATGCATGCTTAAATGCCACATTGCTAATCTGTTGCAAGCGATGATCTTCCAAGGGCACCACAAAGTCATATATACTTCACGTTTATTACCAAGTAGATAAAGAAGAAGCCAAGCGCATCAATGTGATTTGGTAAAACACCATGGTTATCTAGCAACCGTGGAGCTGAATTTTCTTAATAATTTTGGACAACTGTGACATAAATTCTTTGTGTACTTCTGTTGAAGAACTTGGGGGATGTAACTGGAGCTTTTTTTGCTCTTTAAACCCAAAGGAAGCAATATGAGTAGTGTGTGCTATGTACCCCTGTGCATCAAAGGTTACATTGTTTTACATGTGATACTCTGCGAAAGGGATATCTTTTGGTGGTTTGAAAGCCCCCTATCATAAATTGATGATACACACCTTCCACAGTAATCTTGTCACCTTATAGCATATACTAATTAAACTGTGTAGTTTTGAGACTTGTCGTTCATGCCCCAAGTAGGTTTAAACTAATGGTCTTCAATAGTAGAGAACATATGGCAATTAGACCCAGAATAAAAGGTTTTCAAATCCCAATGGTTTCTATGAAGTAAGCCTTCTATTTGCAAGTTAACTTCTGGTTGTTTTACTTGTTTCAGAACCCTAGGAGCATAGCGTTAACGATAAACTTGTTCTTGAATGGGAAACCTGGGCTAGTTAAATATTACAAACAAATAGTACCGTTGTTATGCCAATTCCCTCTTTACTGACTTTTCCCCGCCCCATATGGGCCAGCTTTACGAATTATTTATTTGTTCTCATCCATGTCATATCAGCCTGCTATCATGATACTGTCCAGTCTTTTTATCTACTACATCATAACTTAACTTCCTTGCAGTTCAATCCTGGTCATCCAGTTACATTTTGCTAGTAAGCATAACTTCTCAGTTTGTCTACATACATTAGTTTCTTATGCTTCATGTACGCCAATATTCTCATAATCAGTATCTTTTTATCCACATCAATTGATTTAATGTAGTAGTAATGCATATCCTTGTATGATTTGCTGGTATAAAGAGCAGTTGAAAACGTGAATGTAATGCATTCCATTTTTAAGGACACACACACATATTCATGTTCTTAGAATTACTTAATAATTTCTTCCAATACGTGATAGTTTTTCATTTATATATATCTAGAAATTTAGTCCTTCTTTCAGAATGATATTTGAATTGTTGAGAATGAAATCTTAATAAATTTAAAAAAATAATTAGCAATTTATCAATTATATCAAGCAGGTCATGTAGACATCCTGATAATCTTGTTAGTTTCTTCTCTTTATTCGGTCTCTCTTTCTTTCCACTTATTTTGGGGTTGGGAGCACTCACGGTGAGTTCAAATGGAATTTGGTGGTGTAGACATAACTTGGAAGGTTACATATCGTGTTCAGAAATCTCACTACTTTGGATCATATCCTGTGTTTTCTTTCCTATTAGATGTCCTATATTCCGTTCGACTTTGATCATCTTTTTGGTATTGAAATTGGGTCTTTTGCAATGTTGCAATCTCTTTTTATAATTTAGAGACTTAATTATACATTTTGGAAAGGATATAATTTATCAGTTTTCTCTTCCCAACATTCTGGCTTGATCTTATTTATGCTATCAATATCAAGGCTTGTCTATTCTCATATTTCATGTGCTTTTCCTTCTGCACATCTTTAAAATTGAATTGGGCGCGTGTTGTCTGGTATGCTTCCATTAGTTGAAGAATTACCTAGCAAGATGGCTTTGATAGACCGAAAGAGGTATTATACCTAGTGTTATCTGGTTCGTGATAATCTTCGGTACATGGTATGTGTATGTGTATGTGCCATTCTACTTTCAGTAGCATACTGTAGGAGAGGATAGGGCAAGTCGGTTCGTTTTTTCATGTTGGGATCTGTTTGGGTCATTCACACACAAATAATTATGCACATGTATGTGAATGTGTGTATATGTATGTGTGTACATGCATGCATGCATATGTATATTTGTATACATATACACATGTGCGTGCAAACATATAACAGAGTTCAACATACAGCTATGCATATGTAATTTCATATGAATGAAAAAATGAAAGTTAATAAAATAATCAGTTAAGAATAACGGATGTAGTATTAAATAAAAATAATCAATACATTAAGAGAGGATAACTATGATGATAGCATGCCTAATTAAACCAACTAATTCCTATCCAAATTCCAACCTTCAGGGCCAATGATAGTTTAAGAATTTAGTTTCAATTTTCATGAGATAGTCAAAGTTCTCATATCGTGATACATATCATTTATCATTTTCGTTTAGTATCGTACCATATATTGTATCATAAGATAAATGACCTAGTAAGCAAATCATACAAATAACTAAATATATCACAAGAATATTAAGAATTTAAACATAAAACAAGTAATAGACTGAAGTACGTGAGAGACATAGTTTTCATTGTTTCGACACACACGCATAACAAAAGAGAAGCTACTACTATTGTAACTTATCAATCCTGACAAAATGACACAAAGCAGAAGCTACTATGAGCCTAAAGCATAGATGATAGATCTCAATATAATTAACTATTTAACATTCGTATTACCTGAGAAATTATATTCTACTTAAATGTCAACTAATAAAATTTATCTGTCTCTCTTTCTTCGACTATCTCCTTTCACACACACACAGGCCTTTTTATGTCTGGATTTCCCCTTTTTTCTTTCTCTCTCTTTATCTGCGTGTGTGTAAAGGCAAAGAGAGCGAGTGAGAAATGGGAAAGACAGAGAGAAGGAGAGCGTGGAGAGAGCTGGGAGAGTAAAAGAGGTGCCTGGGAGAAAAAGAAATAGGAAGAGATAGAGATAGAAAGATCAAGAAAGGTAGATCGAGAGGTGTGCTTGAGTGGTCAGAGCTTTCTCATGCTCATCGGTTCTTGGGAAAAGTGTGAAATTGCTTGTCATGTGCTTAATCTAGTTTGGGACAAGTTCAAATGTGATTGGGCTTCTTCAGAGCTCACGTCATATGAGATTTATGAGTTGTTGCGAGTGCTCAGATTGTTGGGATTTCATAATCCCATGTTCTCTTTCCTATTCTATTCCATATGATTTTGATGTGACAATTATTATTATTGCTACTCACTCTATCTATGCAGATGTGCAGTTTCCTAATGTATCCACGCTTGGACAATAATCACTTGATAAGGAATCCCTGCACAAAGGCATTTCAACTACTCACATAAAGCTCAACATACATATCTACGGAAATCTACGGACTGATGTATTTTTTATATTTATAGATTTCAGAGCATTGAATATGAAATCCATCTAAGTCCTAGGTTTCTAATAACATATCCTACCAAACCTTTTTCAGACAAGTCAAAATTCACGTTTTTCTGTCCTGGTCGACTAAGACATTCATTAGTCGACTAAAAACTTTTTCTTCGAATTTTGACCTGAAAATTTCTGAGTAGTCTTCAGTCAACGTCAGAAAGTTACCGTTAAAATTTCAGTCAAAAATTCCAAGTTTGACTTTTTAGTCGACTAAGACTTTCTTTAGTCGACTAATGAAATTTTGCGTCCGTTTTTTCTGAAACTTTCCAGACCGTTTGTGAACGGTAGGAAACTCCTTTTCCCCCCATTTTCCCGTTTCTGAACGGTAGGAAACTGCCCACAAATCCTATAAATAGAGGGGTAGACCCTCTCTTTTCCACACACAACTTTCTTCTCTCTTTCTTACTAGAATTGTTGATTCTAAGCAATCTTGCCTTAGTTGCTCTTTTCTTATTTGCAAGAAGAAATCCATAGATTTCTCTCTTCTTATAAGAACGGAAGAACTTCAAGATTCTTAATCATAGATCTTTTGGAAATTGAAGTTTTCTTCCTCGGAGCAATTTTGATCTTTTTCATCATCAATTTAGAAAGTTGTTTGTGTTCATAATTGAAGAAGATATCGATTGATCTCTCTCTTCTTTTATGAACTAGAGAACTTCAAGTATTGTTCTTCATAACATATCTTTTATATCTTGAAGTTCATCTTCTAACACCATCCTTGAATTTCATTCTAAATTCATAACAAGGCTATAGGTGTTTTTCTATTTCTTATTTAACAGGTTTTGAATCTCTGTTAGAGATTGTACAAAGTTTGGGACACGGGGAGTGTCGCCATTTTTGTAAGTTTGCGCTTGCGGGGCAAGTGGTTATAGTGGATTGAAAATCTCTACGGGGTAGAGGACTGGAGTAGGATCACAAGGATCTGAACCAGGATAAATCTCTGTGTTTGCGATTGATTTAATTTTTCCGCACTTGTCATTTTATTTTGATTGCCATCTTTGCAAATATTACTAACATCTTATTTGCAACATTTTTTAATATACACTATTCACCCCCCCTCTAGTGTATTTGATCCTTACAGGCTAGAATTACATTTGGTATCAAAGCAAGGCTAAGATGGCAGCAAGTTCCTCAACATCAAACATGAACGCCGTTCCACACAACTACAATCAGCATCCTGAAGGGCACTCTCAAACTCGTCCTCCTCTATTTGATGGTTCAAATTACTTATATTGGAAAATACGAATGGAGATTCATCTCCAAAGTATGAATTATGAGATTTGGGACATCGTAGAGACATGATACACAAAGCCAGAAACACTTGTTGCTGATTGGACCACCAACGACAAAACTGCAAAGACCAACAACTCAAAGGCCATGAATGCTTTATTCTGTGCCATGGATAAACATGAGTTTAATCGAGTATCTCAGGCTAAAAGTGCTAAAGAGATTTGGCATATACTCGAGGTAACTCATGAAGGAACCAATAAAGTGAAGGAAACCAAGATCGCCTCTTTGGTTCATAAGTATGAGTTGTTCAAGATGCAAGACAAAGAGACGATTGGAGAAATGAACACCAGGTTCACTAACATTATTAATTCTCTTAATGCTCTTGGAAAAGTTTATTCTTCTCTTGATCAAGTACGCAAGATTCTCAAGGTACTCTCTCCAGAATGGCGACCAAAGATCACTGCTATTGAGGAAGCCAATGATCTTTCCACATTAACAGTGGAAGATCTTATTGGTAACCTAATGGCACATGAAGTTACATTGCAAGATGCGAAAGAAGAATCAAATCAGAAGAAGAAAGTACTCGCCTTCAACACAACATCAGATAATGAAGACTCAGATGATGACATGACATTCTTTGCAAAGAACTTCAGAAAGTTCTTCCAAAAAGGTAAGTATAATAATAAGTTTAAAAATACTGATTCTTCTCTTTGCTTTAATTGTAATAAGCCAGGACATATGAAGAAAGATTGTCCACTTCTCAAAGCAAAGTTCAAAACTTCCAACAACGATCAATCCAGAAGAGAAAGGAGGTTTGATAAGATGAAGAAAGCATTTGCAGCAACTTGGGATGAATCTTCAGATGAAGAAGATGACAATAATGAAAATGCTAATATGTGTTTTATGGCACAAGATGAAGAAGAAGAGGTAAGTTCCTTTAATAATGAAGAATTATTAGAAGCATTAAAAGATCTTTATTCTCGTTTCAAAAAGTTGAATAATCAACATAAATCTTTGAAACAGAATAATGATAATCTCCTTATTAAATATCATGAATTATCTTCTTCTAAGAACACTACACCAAATTCCATACATATTGAGAATACATCTTCTCAAGTTTTGGATCTTAGTAAAGAGAATGAAATTCTCAAAACTAAGAATGTTGAATTGCATACACAAATATCCGAAATGGATAAAAATATTTCATCACTAAAGATGAAATACGATAAGATGTCTTCCAATGTTGATAAATTTAACAAAGGAAAGACTAATCTCGATGATCTGCTTAAAATTCAATTTCCAGCAAATCATAGACACGGATTGGGATATTCTCATAAGGATGCACCCAAGTCTTGTATCACTTCTTCCTCTTGTGGAAAGACAACTTTTGTTAAACCATAAAAGAAGAATCACACATTCATTTACACGAAGAAAGTAAACACTTCTACTTCTTCTACACAAAGAAATATTACTAATATTTCAAAAACAATTCCTAGGAAACCTACTACAATTTGTATATGGGTTCCTAAGGATTCTTGTTTAAAAGATAGGAATAATTATATTTCTACTTACATGCATTCTATTGTTAATTCCAATGATTATATTAGAAAGCCAAATTCCACTTGGGTTTGGCTTCCAAAGATCTAATCTCATGGACCCTCATTCAAAGGGTACCAATGCTTAATGTTTTATCTTTCAGGTACCTAAAAAGGAAAGATGGATTTTGGACAGTGGATGTTCAAAACATATGACGGGAAATATCAACTTGCTTTCTAACATTATATATAAAGATGGAGGCACCGTTACCTTTGGTGACAACAAAAAGGGCAAAATCATAGGCATTGGAACAGCTGGAAATGCAAATCAGCCTATCATTGAAAATGTTCACCTGGTTGACGGTTTGAAACACAACTTACTTTCTATTAGTCAATTATGCGATAAAAATTACAAAGTAGTTTTTGAACAAAATGATTGCATCATTTACAGTTCTGATATGTCATCCGTTTTATTCCGTGGTAAGCGTAAGAATAACATTTATATCTTATGCATGTCTATTACTACTCTCAATCATTGTTTAATGATTACTTCTGATGAAACATTACTTTGGCATAAACGTTTTGGACACACAAATTTCAAAAATCTTGCACATATTTCAAAACACAATTTAGTAAATGGAATGCCAAATATTTCATTCAAACACAAATATTTTTGTGATGCTTGTCAACAAGGAAAAATGCATAAATCTTCTTTTAAATCAAAGGGCATTATCTCAACAAAGAGACCATTAGAACTTCTACACTTAGATTTGTTTGGTCCTTCAAGAGTAGCCTCTTTGAATAGAAGTAGATATGCATTTGTCATTGTTGATGATTATTCTAGATATACTTGGGTTATATTCTTACAAAATAAGAATGATGCTTTTGAAGAATTTTCAATATTTTGTAAAAAGATACAAAAAATCAAATCCTCTAACATTGTCACTATTCGTAGTGATCATGGGGGAGAATTTGAAAATGATTCTTTTACCAAGTTTTGTAATGAAAATGGCATTACACACAATTTTTCTTTTCCTCGTACCCCTCAACAAAATGGAGTAGTTGAAAGGAAAAATAGAACTTTACAAGAATGTGCTAGAACAATGCTTTGTGATAGTAATCTACCAAAATACTTTTGGGCAGAAGCTGTTGCAACTGCTTGTTACATTATGAATAAAGTTCTTATAAGGCCATTGCTTAATAAAACTTGTTTTGAATTATTCTTTGATCGCATTCCTCGTGTATCGTATTTTAAAGTGTTTGGATGTAAATGTTTCATTCTAAATACTAAAGATGCTCTTGATAAATTTGATTCAAAATCTGATGAAGGTATTTTTGTTGGGTACTCAACACGTAGCAAAGCCTACAGAGTATTTAACAAAAGAACTTCAACAGTTGAAGAATCATTACATGTCACATTTGATGAAAATCCTTCATCTAATTCTCCCATCATCATTGATGATGAAGAGAACATATTACCTTTATCTAATTCTTTAGATAATATTAATCTTGATGAAATTGATGCTACTAAACCATCTGTTGAGTCTATTTCAGATAATGCAGATCTTCCTAAGGCATTTGCACAAGTTCCAAACCATCCATCAGAATTGATCATTGGAAATATTACAGATGGAGTAAGAACTCGACGTCAAATAGAACAAATGGCGCATTGTGCTTTCCTCTCATCCATTGAACCAAAGAACATCAATGAAGCATGCAAAGACAGTTCTTGGATCATTGCTATGCAGGAAGAACTCAATCAATTTCAGAGAAATGATGTTTGGGAATTAGTTCCCAGACCAACAGATCATTCAATTATTGGTACCAAGTGGGTATTCAAAAATAAATTGGATGAATCTGGTCAGGTAATTAGGAACAAGGCACGATTGGTTGCACAAGGTTATAATCAAGAAGAAGGTATTGATTATGATGAAACCTATGCACCAGTTGCTCGTCTTGAATCTATTAGGATGCTTTTATCATTTGCATGTTTTAAAGATTTTAAACTATTTCAAATGGATGTCAAAAGTGCTTTTCTAAATGGTTTTCTTAAGGAGGAAGTTTATGTTGAACAACCTCCTGGTTTTATTCATGAAAATTTAGAAAATCAGGTTTTTAAATTGAAGAAAGCTTTATATGGTCTTAAACAAGCACCTCGTGCTTGGTATGAAAGACTTAAAAGTTATCTTTTAAATTCTGGTTATTCTATTGGTAAAATTGATTCAACTTTGTTTATTAAAAATATAAAATCTGACATCATTATTATTCAAATATATGTTGACGATATTATATTCGGTTCTACTAATGAAACTCTTTGTTTAGAATTTTCTAAGATTATGCAGAAGGAATTTGAAATGAGTCATATGGGCGAACTCAACTACTTCCTTGGACTTCAAATCAAACAAATGAAGGAAGGTATCTTCATCCATCAATCAAAGTATTCCAAAGAACTCATCAAGCGTTTTGGTTTAGCAACTTCTGCTGATAAACATACTCCAATGAGTACATCTACATCACTAGACAAAGATTTAAATGGTAAGAGTGTCGATCAACGTCTTTACAGAGGTATGATTGGCTCTTTACTTTATCTAACTGCTAGTAGACCAGATATTATGTTTTCAGTATGCTTGTGTGCACGTTTTCAGGCAGATCCTAAGATGTCACATCTTACTGCCGTAAAACGAATTATTAGATATGTTAAACACACGTCTGACTATGGTTTATTTTATCCTAAATCAAGCACATTTGATTTATTATCTTATAGTGACGCAGATTTTGCTGGTTGCAAATCAGACCGAAAAAGTACCAGTGGTACATGTCATTTTCTTGGACATGCTTTGGTCTCATGGTTTAGCAAAAAGCAAAATTCTGTTTCATTATCTACCACAGAGGCAGAATATATTGCCGCTGGGTTAGCATGTGCACAAATATTATGGATGAAACAAACTATCTCAGATTATGGTATTGAGTGTTCCACATGTCCTATAATGTGTGATAACACTAGTGCAATTAATTTGTCTAAGAATCCAGTTCATCATTCACGCACTAAGCATATAGATGTCCGTCATCACTTTTTAGATGATCATGTACAAAAAGGGGATATTGTTTTGAAGTTCATTTCCACTGAACATCAGATTGCCGATATCTTAACTAAGCCTTTGAAAGAGGAATCTTTCATTAAACTTAGAAGAGATTTGGGCATTATCAGTGAATCTGAATTTATCATATGACGTTTTCCAATTTTAGTGAATTTCTGGAATTTTCTTATAATTTTTTAATAATAAATTTTCTTAGTCGACTAACGTTTTGTTTAATCGACTAATATATCCAGATTTCTTTTACCTATTTTTTTCTGTTCCTATCTATTAGGACTGTTCAATATACCCTATCTTCGGACATTGTTCTTTCTTCTGTGAATTTAGTTTGTTCACAATTTTTTTATTATCTTACATTCTTACCTACCAAAGGGAATTTTTTTTAAATGTCAGCCGCATACCTTGCCTTGGAGATTCTATTAGGCCACTTGTCTCTGTGTCATTCGGTTCTCTTGGATTAATCCCTTATCATCATGATGCCTAGAATCCCACACTCATCTTGGAAATTGTCTTTTACAATTTTCTTTTCCAATGCACTCTAGGCCACATGTCATGTT
Organism: Scilla litardierei; assembly: GCA_030789695.1. NCBI lineage: Eukaryota > Viridiplantae > Streptophyta > Magnoliopsida > Asparagales > Asparagaceae > Scilla > Scilla litardierei. The sequence goes on from CM061133.1 coordinate 224,922,312, forward strand.
TTCATTCGGCCACTTCATTGCCTTGAGATCCGAAAATCATCATCCCTTGGAATGGGAACCCATTTTTTGAATTCTCACCTTTTAAAATTATTTTTTCTTCTTGGAAAGTGTCTTTCAACAACTCCATTCAATGCTTTGACCGACCTCTCTTAATTTAGCCTACCCACTACCGTCCTTTCCTCTCTTATTGTTAATTGTTTTTCAAATTTTTTTAATATCCGAACGGTTGCGCATTAGATTTTATTTCGGTTGCATTAGTCGACTAACCAATCTCTTAGCCGACTAACTCAGTTTTTTTTAAAACCGTTTCCGATCTAACTTCCGTCTTTTCGCGTTTTCGTTTCGTCTTCCTCCCGCCTCTTCACATATTTTTTGAAAACTTTTCAGTTCTAACTCACCCATTCAGTTTCTCAAACTGCTCACGAACTGATCATGGCACCCATTCACTTGGATAACTACTCCCACTTTTGCCTATTTATTTTCGGAAATTTCCCTTCATTTCTTTTATCCCAACCGAACCCTCTCTTCATCCTCATCTTCTTCTCCGATGGCTCTTCCTCAATTCCGTGATGCCGCGGCCGAAAAACGTTTCCAAGCCTCCGCAAAAGCAAAATTCCATCCTGAACGCTTCATCGACTACAATGCTCTTGCTTCCTTCAATATTCTCTCTATCCTATCCGCAGCCGGCCTTGAGAAGATCTGGGCACTCGGGAACAAGGAACCATACTACCCCCTTCTCGTCCGTGAGTTCTACGCCAATCTCGAGCCATGCGTGGTTGGTCGTGATACTCACATTCTCTCCCGTGTCAAGAACCTCCCGATTTGCCTCACTCTTCGTCGAATCTGTGAGTTGCTTGATCTTCCTCCACACTTTTCAGGTTCTCTCAATTTTACAATGACCGATCCTCGTATCCTAGCAAAAATCGCAACCCCTTGGGTCCATAAACTCTCTGCTGTTCATTTTCACCCTCCTGCTCACATTATCCTTAAGGTTATAGTTTCTAATCTTATGCCAAAAGGCGGCTCCTTTAATTATCTTTCCAATGAATTAGAGCATTGCCTTTATGCGGTGATGGGCGGTTTACCTATTAACTGGGGTTTTGTGATTTTGCAATCCCTTCTTCGACCGGTTCAAACACATATCTATCATCCTTCGTTTATCACTTTGGTACTTAAGATGTTTTGTGTTCCACTTGACGGCGAACTCGCTGTTTCCAATCCTTATAATATCAACATCATCACTTTGCACAATATGCATCTGGATCTTCCGGACCCTGAGGAATCCGATGCGGCCAACAGTGATGATGATGATGCAGACGAAGATCCCGAAGAAGACCCCGTAGAAGACCCCACTTCAGCCGATCCCGACTATACTCCGACCCAAACCACTTACGTTCCCTCCTCTATGCCGAGTTCATCCCGTGGCTTCCGTCGTTTTGTTAAGAAACAATGTGTCCACAAGTGTTTTCCCGAGTGTCGCACCAATCCTCGGTCATGTCCCTTACAGACCCCCCGGACTTCTTCCACTCCTCGCCAAACCAACCTGTCTGTTCTGTCCGGCCTTAGGGAGGATGTTCGATCTCTTACCGATACGGTCACTACTGCATTTAGGGAATTTCGGTCAGCCTTGAATAAACAGTCTCTCGTGCTCGACCAAGTCCAACTCAACTAGAGCAAGCTTGTTTCTGCACTTGAGGCTCTGAATGTAGTTGCTCCAGAGGAAACACCCCGTCGTAAATCACGACGCAATTCTCAGGAGTATGGCTCCCCTTCCGGCCGTTAGATTGTGGCGACAGTTGCCATTGTTTACTCCTCCGTTGTGTTGTTTAATGTATTTTGTTTTGCTGCTGTCGGATACTAGGTCGTATGCCGATGTGTTGATGATCTTTTGCTGTTTGCATAATGGTTTTTAGATGTGTTTTGTAATCGGCCGTAGGGCCTTAGTTCTAGGTATGTGGGCATCTATGTTTGCTAGTCCCTATGTATCCTTCCTACATGTGTTCTGTTAGTAATATATGTTTGGTTATGTTATGTGACACTTTTTCCGTTGTCTGTTCTGTTTTGTGTTATTCTTTCACTTAGTCGACTAACTAGTTCCCTAATCGACTAACATAATTTTTACCCCATCTTTTTGTCAATGACAAAGGGGGAGAATATTTACGCAATTTTTAAGGGGGAGCATACATATTTGTCATCATAACCTAAGTTCATAAACTAAGTTTATAGAATTGAATATGACACCAATTCTATGACACTTCATTTTTTTATATGACATGATATCTGCATATAACTGAGTATGACACTTCATTTTTTATGAATATTTGTCATCATCAAAAAGGGGGAGAATGTTGGGATTTCATAATCCCATGTTCTCTTTCCTATTCTATTCCATATGATTTTGATGTGACAATTATTATTATTGCTACTCACTCTATCTATGCAGATGTGCAGTTTCCTAATGTATCCACGCTTGGACAATAATCACTTGATAAGGAATCCCTGCACAAAGGCATTTCAACTACTCACATAAAGCTCAACATACATATCTACGGAAATCTACGGACTGATGTATTTTTTATATTTATAGATTTCAGAGCATTGAATATGAAATCCATCTAAGTCCTAGGTTTCTAATAACATATCCTACCAAACCTTTTTCAGACAAGTCAAAATTCACGTTTTTCTGTCCTGGTCGACTAAGACATTCATTAGTCGACTAAAAACTTTTTCTTCGAATTTTGACCTGAAAATTTCTGAGTAGTCTTCAGTCAACGTCAGAAAGTTACCGTTAAAATTTCAGTCAAAAATTCCAAGTTTGACTTTTTAGTCGACTAAGACTTTCTTTAGTCGACTAATGAAATTTTGCGTCCGTTTTTTCTGAAACTTTCCAGACCGTTTGTGAACGGTAGGAAACTCCTTTTCCCCCCATTTTCCCGTTTCTGAACGGTAGGAAACTGCCCACAAATCCTATAAATAGAGGGGTAGACCCTCTCTTTTCCACACACAACTTTCTTCTCTCTTTCTTACTAGAATTGTTGATTCTAAGCAATCTTGCCTTAGTTGCTCTTTTCTTATTTGCAAGAAGAAATCCATAGATTTCTCTCTTCTTATAAGAACGGAAGAACTTCAAGATTCTTAATCATAGATCTTTTGGAAATTGAAGTTTTCTTCCTCGGAGCAATTTTGATCTTTTTCATCATCAATTTAGAAAGTTGTTTGTGTTCATAATTGAAGAAGATATCGATTGATCTCTCTCTTCTTTTATGAACCAGAGAACTTCAAGTATTGTTCTTCATAACATATCTTTTATATCTTGAAGTTCATCTTCTAACACCATCCTTGAATTTCATTCTAAATTCATAACAAGGCTATAGGTGTTTTTCTATTTCTTATTTAACAGGTTTTGAATCTCTGTTAGAGATTGTACAAAGTTTGGGACACGGGGAGTGTCGCCATTTTTGTAAGTTTGCGCTTGCGGGGCAAGTGGTTATAGTGGATTGAAAATCTCTACGGGGTAGAGGACTGGAGTAGGATCACAAGGATCTGAACCAGGATAAATCTCTGTGTTTGCGATTGATTTAATTTTTCCGCACTTGTCATTTTATTTTGATTGCCATCTTTGCAAATATTACTAACATCTTATTTGCAACATTTTTTAATATACACTATTCACCCCTCCTCTAGTGTATTTGATCCTTACAGGCTAGAATTACACAGATGACAACGGAGATACCTTAACAACTGAAGATGACAATGATAGTTGCTGAAGACATTATGGACAAATAACATCGATAGTGGATTGAAGAAGAATAAAAGAGAATTTAGTGGAAAAAAACTATAGATATGGGCTTTTGAGATTAGATTTAACGTGATGGTTTCACACCCGTTAATTTCTAATAAAATTATCGAGTTTCATATTGGCCAGATATGATTATCCAATGATATTGTACCATATGATGCAAACTCCTATTGTTGGATAATTGAGGGCACCACCTTATCATTTGATAATTAAGGAAGACCACTTGATAACAGTGCCAATATGTATTTGAACATGATAGTTTAAGATGTGGCTTATAATTAATGATACTGGTGAAGCCATAAACCAGTAATAATTGAAGTCATATCTAACCCAAAAGCTTAAGCTTATAGGGAGTGACTCAATTACTAATATATGAACATCATATTCTTTTAATTTATTTAATATGAAACTATTATAATTTCTATTAAAATTGTTGAGTTTCATATTGGCCCAATATAATTAGAATGATATCACATTGTAGCGTATGATACGAACTCTCGATCGTTGGATAATTAAGGGCACCTCCTTATCGATAGATAATTGAGACCGGTTCTAATATGTATTTGGTAAAACATGATAGAGTGAGGGTTCATAATTAATGATATTGATACAACCATAAACCAGTAGTTCACGTTTTATCTAACCCAAAAGCTTAAGCCCATTAGTATTGAAGCAATTACCAATATATAAACATCATATTTTTTTTCAATTTTTATTATGAAACTAATATATTTTTTCAATTATTTTTCAAAATTTCAAGTTATATCAAACTTGAGGTATGAATCTTGAGTTTGGACTCCTTTTCATCACCAGGGATGAACAAATAAATGTTGAATTCACGATATGGGTCCAGATTAGGCCATTACAGAAGATGATTGGGTCGGACATGATCTGTGCTATGACATAATGTTAGAACATGATAGATTAAGAGGGAGCACCATAAATAATGATATTTAAAGGGGCTACACTAATGCTACTCTTATATACCAGTAGTTGAAAGCATATCTAACCCAAAAACTTAAGCTTATGGATAATGTACTAAGTACTAATATGCGGACATCACAATTTTTAAATTTTCATATGTGGGACTATTATTCCCAACTGTATCTAAATCTTCAAATATCGTATTATATTCTACGATACGTATTGTTTGTCGGATGATATTGACAACTATGGATATATCATATGTTACTAGATCTATTTTTATTCATATATTTTTTCGATTGGTCAGATTCATGCTTTTCGTGATCCAGGTCGCGAAATACCCCTGAATCGGGTCACACGATCTGGATCATGGATTATGGGGTGGTGGTAAATTAAGTGAATATGGTTATACTATATTTGTCTTTTGTTTGCACATTTTTCTAATAGTTGAGTATTTTGATTTTCACCTAATAGATATTGACATGTTAGGTGGATTGTGCAGCTCCTGATTTAGCTTCAGAAGATGTATTTGGTGTTTGGAGGATCGATGATGCCGAACAAAGTTTCTCGACGCAGCCATTCAGAATCAAATATGCTAGGCAGGACATCCTTTTGTCAGTTATGATCTCTTTTAACTTGAATCTTGGGCAAGATGAGGTTAGCACTTAAAAGTTGTCATTTATATCCTTGATATGATGTTTATGTTGATTTATGCACATCTTCTACCCATGCCACATATACCAGTTTTCCTTTTTTGTTCTTTTTTGGAATACCTTTTGGATTCAATGTGCATGTATATTGATATCCTCATCTGATTTGCAGAAGCCGTTAACATCTGCGGTGATACTAAAATTTGAGCTTATGTTTGCTCCGATTTTGGAAAGTGGGTGAGTGGACTATCCTAACCTAGCTTTATGTTTACTTAGTATTTCTTCATCTCACTTGATCTTCTGATCATGATTGACGTCGCATTCAAATTAACAGTGCGGTGAAGTCACATCTGAATCCTTTTTGTTTCTGTCACAGCGTTGAGATACATGCATTCCTTGATGCATATGTTGCTGCTGTCCATGAGTTCCGCATTCCTCCTAGAGCACTTCTGGGTCTGCACTCATATTGTCCTGTCCATTTTGATGCTTTCCATGCAGTGCTGGTTGATTTAAGTATACACATAGCTCTTCTGAAGGCTGGCACCTCTACACCTTCACAGAAGATACCCAGGTTTGTGACAGGTTCAGTTTCAAAGGAGGAGTACCTGTTTGCAAGAATTTTTTATGTACACTCATTTTGTTTGATTCCTGTTGTCAAAATTTTCAGCAATTCTCGGATGGTGGAAAATGTTTCTAGAGACCATTATGAAGGACCCAGTCAAGTAAGCATGCACTGTAACAGTCTAACTCTAAAATTTGCTAATTGCTTCCTGTGTAATTTTATTAAATCTTATTGATATAGAAGTGTACCCTGCTGGATTACTTAGACTGCTGAATTACTTAGACAAAAGAAAGGGACCCGGACCAACTGGTTTTCCTTATCATTATCATTGTCCAAGCCTTTTCTCATCAAAATTGGGTTGACTGTTGTCTGCAACTCTAACACCAACTCTCAAGTGCTAGATATGTTATAACTGTAAACTTCATTTATAACATATCTAACTCTAGTCGGTAGTGTGAGTGAGAGATGTGGAATTGCTAACAATTTTCATTGGATTTGCACGACATTGTACATGCAAATCTCAGTGAGAAAAGCATTTTATTAAAGGAGACAACTATATGAGTGGTCGGGTTTGTATAGTAATTGGATATAGAAAAGGCATGCTTTAAAGAGGATGTGGACACAAAATTGAAAAATGGGTTTGTACATGTGGTAAAATGTCTGTTTCCTCTTTCCTGCAAGTCATCTGCACCTAACATTTTAACAACTAATCCACTTATGCAGCTGCTCTTCAGTTTGTTTGAAAGGGACTTGTGCTCAGCATTTCAACACTTTACGTTGGAGCTGGTTTTCAGCGTACTATAAGTGTTTCAGTATATCAACTGTAATTAAGAAATCCACTTACTTGTATTTGTATCCATAAACCTGGCAAAATACAGTAAGTCAATAGGAGCCCTTGCTAATTTGTAATTTTTTTTCATTAATTCGTAGTAATTTGGAAGTGTTAAAAAACATTGAGTGGCTAAATTAAGGTGGATGTTCCAGTGTCTGCCTTGGGTTTCCTGGGCACATATGCAGGTGCTGCGTGTCTGGTTCTGATTGCTGCACGTTCTCTCTCATTCATCAGCATAAATTAGTTGTTTCAGAACATGTAGTCAAATATTGAAGTTTTCTGCTCAGGTACTGAATCAAGGAATAGCGTCAAGAGCAATTGAGCTTATCAAGTCATTATTAATATCGCGGGAACTGCTCCTTGAGGAACTCGAAAAGATCAGCCAGGCAATTGATCGGACGGTTGATGAATTAGCTACTGCAGATTTAAATCTTGGTAGATTTGGGTTCACTAATCCGCAAAGACCAGACGTGCCAACTGCAAAGAATGGAGGATGGCTGTTAGCTGGGATGTTAGAAAATATTCTAGAGGTACTTGTGCCTTGTATTTTTTCATCTTTATGTAATTTTCTTATTCTTGTGCAATTGACCAAGTGATTATTCTGCGCCGTTGCAGAAATCAAATGGCACTGTTAAAGTTGGAAACGATGTCATGTTATATTCTCTATCTGAGGAAGAACTCTTGGATGTATTTTATTATGTGGGGAGCCAACTATCATTTATGTGGAACGCCTTTCTGAAGTTTCATAGGTGCGATATTATATATGTCTCAGTCCGTCGTTTTAATTTCTCTATTTTAAGTGTCCAAGTTTTGTATTCTTCCAAATGTGGGATTTCATTCATGCTCACAATGGAATAACATAGTTTATTTTGATGATTGTGTTCATTTGTGAATTACACCAAAGAATTTTGATATGTTTACACTCATGCACATGGTGCACATATAGTTCGTAGTAATTTGAGGCAGAATTTTGCATTAAGAGCATAGGACTTTGAAACTACGCAACTCGAAAGACTCATAACTTTGAGCCTAGATTGCAGAAATATGCATGCCAGATAATCTGTATGAACCACATTATTCAACTTATAGAACTGCTTTGTACATGCATTGGGTAGTCTAGTCCTTGTGTTATCAGTTTTTCCCCCACATAGGAAAGGTGGAATAGTGAATGCAATTGGTTCGAATATCGGTGGCATAATATTCTCCTTTCTTGGTCTTCTCCTTTCTTTGCACTTTTGAACACCCTATCCCTTCAAAATTGAAGTTAGCAACCAAATACTTGGTCAATTTTAGAAAACATCGTGTTAACAGAAAATAGAAAAAAAAACCAAATTACCCTTTTTATTTCTTTCTATTTTTTAATTTTAAACAACTATCATGAACCTTCATTTTGTTTCAAATTACTACCTTTTCCCTTTTTATTTTGAGGATTGTTTTCTCTTCTAAACGTTTTTGTTTAACTCTTCCCTTTTGTGTGTTATAATATTTCTTTCTTTTATACGTCAAATTTCTTTCTTTTATACTTCAATCCATATATTTTTTTATGTTATAATTTTCTTAATATTTATTTTTTTGCTTTTCTATTTAAAGATATCACATTTTATGTTTTTTGTTATAATTATTTCTTAACTTTTCTAAGACTTCATAAGTTGTTTCCTTTTATTTATAATATTTTCACGGGTTCTTTTTTAACTTTTCTATTTAAGATAACACAAAATAGGTAAATTTTCCTTTCCATTATGAATAGCGATTTTGTGGCTAATCATTTTGGGTTTTTTCTTTTCTTATGTTATGATTTCACTTTTCTTTTTTCAAATGTTCTAATTTAAAACTTCACAAGTTTTTTCTTTGTTAGGGATTTTTTTCTTTCTTTTAATATTTTCTAATTTAGTATTTGTAAAAAATTTCCTTTCCTATATTATGATTTTCTTTTGTTGCTATTTTTGACTATTTCTTTGTTTCTCATCCGACCCTTTTTATTCTTTAAAATTGGCAAATTAAGTATTTGCAATTTTTAAATTTTTATGTTATTTATTATTTCTCACTATTTTTACCCTTATTGTTTATTATTTTTTAAAACTTTTTGAAGTCTTCATAATTTTATGATATAATTTTTTCCCTCTATCTCACTATTTCTTTATTTTCTCTCTGATTTTGTTGTTTATTCTTTTTTCCGAAAGTTTTCTATTTAAGTCTTCATATTTTTTGTTTATTCTTTCATTTATGCATTCCATTTTGTGTGTTTCTCATAGTTAAAAAGAATTCTCATTGTTCCAAAAGTGAGAAAATCCGAAAAATCGGTGGAGTTTGACATGAAGGTCCCATAAAAAGTTAAAAAAAAATTAAATAACCAAAATATAGACTGGCATGCGGGCTAAAAAATTAACTAAAAATGTAAAAAAAAAAACCATAACAATATCTTCTTCCACTTTCTCCAGATCCTCTATCTCTTCCTCCTTCCCTAATGGAGAATCCAGAAATAACAACAGTAATAAAGATTCTTGAATTAAAGACTAACATGTGGTGTGGGTTCAAAAAAAAGAAAAAAAAACAAAAAAAAAAACAAAAAAAAAACAAATTATAACCGGTCATCTTCTTCTCGTCATTTAGTTCCACCACTTCTTCCTTCTCAGTATATTCCATCATCCTCTTTCTCCTCCCAACCATCTCCATTCCCACCACCCATCCCTCTCTCGTACTCCTTGATCCCCACCAACCCCATCACGCATGTGTTGTTACTCCCTGCCTAGCCGCCATGTCACCTCGACTTGACTTTGCTCGCCCCCACCCCAAAAAACAAAAAAAAAGCTCATGCACGTGAGCATGATTTGGGGTTGGGGGAGAAAGAAAATGGTTTTTTTTTTTGGGGGGGGGGAGAAGGAACAAAAAGAAGGAATATGCTTTGCACATGCCAGCGCAGGGGGTTTTAGAGGGTAGTTCTCATCCAAAAAAAAGTAACGTGTTTATCATGTTATAACTTAAGCAACGTCAAGGTGACAGGAGGTAATTTTGTGCAAAAAAGAGGGAACATGGTTAGTAATTTACTTTTAAAAGGATAGGGTGTTTGTCTGAAACAGGACAAAGTATTTAGTAGTTTTTGTAAATTTTACTATTTCCTTGGGGGTGTTGGGTGGGTTGAAGCGTGTGGGATCAAAATTAATCTAGATGAAAAGACTCAATACTGTTTCTATCTTGTGCAATTCTTGTATTGATCAAACATACGTATTTTCGTCTCTCTCTGTGCAATTGTGATGTGTAACATTGAAATGACTCATGCATGCATTATTTAAATAAAATAAGTTGGTTTTCTCCTAAGTTGCTTCAAATTATATGAACAGCGAATTATAAAAACTGTTTTTTTGTTCTTTTGGATTTTAGGATTAATCGTATGAAGATCCTTGAATATCTATATGATGCTTGGGCCATGGATAGAAAGACAGAGTGGTCAATATGGATGGTTCATTCGAAGATTGATATCCCTCATCGCTATTTGAGAAGTGCAGCTGATGATTCTTCTCATCGAAACTTTCTTGGAAAAGTCTCAAGGAAGTCCAATGATGATGTAATTATTCACATCATTGTATCATCAATATGATGGATGTTTTGACTTGCTGCTAGGCCATTTCATACAGTTTTGCAACACCATTTGGCATGTTTTAACTGCTGCTTTTCATGTGCAGCAAGCCCAATTTTCAATTACACGTGCTGAACTACACAGAAAAAGTATTGCACAAATGAAAGTGAGATTTTGCTACTATTAGTTCATGTTTTCACTATTCGTTCATATATTGCTTCCAAAAAACTGAAAAAGGTCGATTTGTGCAGATCAATAACCGGTCAATACAAGATATGCATATTTTTGGGGACCCTTCACACATACCTGTTATTATTGTAGAACAACATGTCATGAATGTCCCCTTGCATGGTTCCCCAAAAAAGTTATCATTTAATTCTTTAGCTCCGGATGACTCCACTGCAATACCTAAAGGCCGTGGAGATAGGGTTCTGCCGAACTCCAGAAGGAAAGGTCGTTTATTAAAGGTGGTCGTATTTGTGCATGGTTTTCAGGTATATTCTCTCATTATGTGCATCTTTTAAATTTAGATGCTCTATTAATCTCAGGGTTATGTTGGAGAGTTTGTTTAAATGTTGGTCAAGATCCAAGATGAACTCCATCTTGCTACATTTCAGCATTTAAGAATATTTTGATTGGGGAAATTTGGAATTTGTGAGAGAGAGAGAGAGAGAGAGAGAGAGAGAGAGAGAGAAAAATAACCCTGATTATCTGAAGTATGAACACTAATGTCGATTATCTGAAGTATGAACACTAATGCCATATTGATGAATACTCTTAAAAGCAAATAATGTCCCCTCCGTACTTCTCTCCTCACAAGTAGGCATAAAAAAGAAATTGATCTTTTAATATGCTTAATGTTCCTATTTAACCCAAGTCCCACACATCCAGCCACCAAAATCTATCTTAAATTTGTTGTAGTCAAAATTCAACGAACATCATTACCTCCATTCATCTGTCTCAATTTTCTCTTCTTTTTCTTTCAGAAATATCATATATCTCTGACTATACTAGGTAAACTAGAAAAGTGGTGTCTAAATCTAACATGGAATTAGGTTAGTTTCCAAAGGTCATGGGTTGAAATTTCATCAGGCAATTGAAAACTATATTTTCTTATCACCCAGCATAAAGCATTTAGCTAGATTAACTTGATTGATTAGCTGTCAATTAACGATTGTATACCTTTCTATGCTGTCTGAAGGCCTCAAGAAGGCATTGTTATGCTTCATGTTTTCCCACTACCCATTTGCACGAGCTTTTAAGCAAGATGATTATGTGATTACTGTGAACTTCTAATGGAGATGAACTAGATGTATGATCTTAAGTATGTGAAGTATGGACTACCTGTGAAGTGGCCCTTAGAAATGGAAACCATTTGTTTAATACAACTAACATCGTTATATGCATTCTGTGTCTTTTTTATGACGTGGTTGTATGTGCTTAAACAAAAATAACCTAATAGGATAATTTTTTTCTTACCTGTTGATCATGTGCTAGCTGCCCTCTCTTGTGCAACGTGTTTCCATGGCCGGAACTTTGGCACCTATAACGAGGTTTGATATCATGTTGGCATCCACGTTCAGACTTATTTAAAAATTATCAAGGAGCCCATCTTTTCATAAATATTGAATCCCATAGCTGATCTGCCTTTTCGTAAATAGCAAAGTTGTCATATCATGGTATACATCATTTATCGTTTTTGATTATTATCATATCGTATCACATATCGTAAGATACAATTATCTTACGTAATAATTTAAGAAAATTATGTATATAACTAAATATATGTTAAAATTTAAAGAGATTTATCATAGAACAAATAATAAATATGAAGACATGATGAGTCTGAAAATCATAGTTATAAAATCTGCAAGAGTGGACAAAAGTTAGCAAAGGTTGGTAAGGCCTTCATAAGGGCCAACAAGAGTGAAAGGAACCTTCTAAAGGATCAATGAAGGTAAGAGAATCCTTAACTATCAGCAAAGCTTGATATATAGTCTCTGTTAGCTTCAAAAATGATTGACGTGGTTGGCTATTATCATCGAGGGCGGCAAATATCGATGAGCATCATCAGGCTAAGAAGAGAGATCTGTGTGTTTTCAGCTAAGAAGAGAAATAATCAATCCGTTTTACTCTTAAATATGAAGATGATTGAATTTAAAACTAAATATGACTGGATAAAACTAAAAGTAACCAACTTTTGAATGGTGATATACATTAAAAATCGATATAAGTATTGATTGCTTCATATTGTATTTATCCAATATGATATCCATGTCACAAGATATTTTGTACCTTTGATACGGTCATCAGATGTGTTTTGAAAGCCCTTTATATCGTATCGTATGATACATATCACATATTGTAAGATATTAACTACTGTAATAAATAATGTATCCCGTATCTCAATTATAATTGATAAATTATGATCATATACCTTTAATATATGCTTTACCCATTCGTGTAAGTGCATACATGCATGCATGCATGCATGTCTGTGAGTGTTTGGGATCGGCATGTGTTCACATTAGTGGATTCTGCTTTAACTGATGCTCTTATAATCCAAGCTTTACATGAAAGCTGATTTAATAAAACCATGTCATAATTCATCTATGAAATTTAGTTAGTAACGATGTCCTGGAATCAGCTAGATTGTGAGTATCATGCCATTGCAATGTAATCAATATATAAATTTTCAATCTTGCTTGGTTACTGAGAATCGCAAAATGATTTGTGTTTGCACTAAAACTTACTTTTGGTAACGCGTGTAGTATCCAAAACAATTGGAGACCTTGCAATTTGAATGTGGAATTCATCAGACTGCTGGATTAGTTGTTCTTAATCCTGAAAATTTCATGCACATCTGATATGCTGGTCTCTACTTGTTGGAAGAGTATATGGCAGAATATGATGATTCTGTGTTAACATTTGTGTCATCAAAATGTAAAGTCCTCCTTGATTTGATTATACATTCTTTCTTCTTTGGTTACATCAATCACTTATGCTGACACGTGTTTTAACATTTGTTTCATCAAGATGTAAAGTCTTCTCTAATCTGATTATATACTATTTCTTCTTTGGTTATATCAATCACTTATGTTGACATGCCGTTTATGTTCAGGATCACAAACACTTTGCGATGAATGTTCCATCATCCAGTGAAGACGTTCGTAACAAGGGAAAACCTCTAAATTTATATGCCACATAACCTGCAAGTAAACGTAAAATTAATAAATACATTGCGGGCCCTTGTAATTAGCATTGATTATTGCATGTCCTTTGTGCTTAATGAACCACAGAAAGAGACACTCTATTTATTCTTATTCTTGCTCAATATTTGCAATGCTGTCTAAACTGTGATCATGAATTACCTAATGCTAAAATGGTAATCATTAATATTTTATTGTCATCGTCATCATCTAAGCATGGCTTGACATTGGGTTGTTGAATCTGGAATGAAATAGGGACACCATCTGGATTTACGACTTGTGCGAAATCAGTGGCTTTTGATAGATGCTGGTGCTGAATGTCTCATGTCAGAGGCTAATGAAGACAAGACATCGGGAGATTTCAGGGAAATGGGACACAGATTGGCTAATGAGGTAACTACTTTTGTTAGAAAGAAAATGGACAGGCTGTTAAAATATGGAGGTTGCAGGGACGTAAAGCTCAGCTTTGTCGGGCATTCTATTGGAAATGTCATTATAAGAAGTGCTTTGGCAGGTCTTTTCTTTCACAACTTCCAGTATGCATTTGTAAGATACTGATTTAAATCCTGCCCTAAACTCTGGTGCAACTTAACAGATAGCTTGATGGGTCCTCTTCTAAAACATCTTTATACATACATGTCTATATCGGGGCCACATTTGGGGTACTGGTACAGTTCAAATTCTTTGTTCAATTCGGGATTATGGCTTCTCAAGAAACTTAAGGGACCTCAGGTCATTCATCAGCTTACTTTCAGTGATGATCCAGACCTCCAGAATACCTTCTTCTACAAGCTCTGTAAGGTAATTAGATTTAACCGATGGTTCGATGGTGCAAGGTTAAGCATCAGGGCTGTAATTTTTATTTTAAAATTAATAATTTTTCTGTATGGTCGTTGAAAAATTTTACGAACTAAAAGTAAAATGATAATAGTCTTAAAAACTAATGGTCACCATTTAAACTATTAGAAATCAAGGTAATAACCTTGTAATTATTCTTCGGACTGTAGAATTTCATTTAAGCCACTAACTATGTAAGAAGAATTTACGTTTGAAGTTGGCCTACCTCTTTGGCAATATTTAATCACCATTCTATGTCATGTGTCCCCTCAACTATAGTCTACAATCTTATTGTAACACAATTTAACGTAGCTCATCCCCATTCTAATATGAAGTAATTATCTTACTGTACTTTGCTGAGCCATGGTTCATTTGGTTGAATTGTAGGATTTACTTTGTATAGACATGGTTAATTTGATACTGATAGATCTGGAATTTTGGCCCATTCGGGGCATTTTTGTAATTTTCAGTTTTCTGTGGCTTTTTCTTTCGTAATTTTCAGTTTTAGGGTTTTTATTTAATTTTGTTATTTTAGTTTATTATGTATATGGGGCTATGGGGATTAGGGAAGGGGTGTCGAATATGGTGTTGAATCTTGAGAAAAGAGATCCTTTTGTGGGAGGTTGCGGCTTCGCCTCGAATAGAAGCTTGGGAGAACATCCTTCTCTTGAACGTGACCAAGGGAGATCGAGTTCATCTCGAAAGAACTCACCTTTATCTTTGTATCTCTTTATTTCAGCTTTTCATCAGTAAAAATCCTACCTTTTCCCCATGTCTATTCTATTAAACCCTAAAATCCCTCTTTTCCACTTAAAATCTCTCCTTTCCACCAAAACCCCTAACTTTCTCCATCAAAACCCTAGCGGATCCTATCAGATACTTACAATGAGATGTTTGTTTTAAAAGTAATGATATAGGAGAAGTCCAAATTTTTATCATAACACATATAGTTTGATAATTAATAGGCTATACTGGACTAGGCGAGTAATGGTGAATGGGGTTGTATTTAAACAATGCTGGTATACCATCCTCCAGCACGTGCGTATATGTCAGAGCAATTACATAACCTAATATCTGATCGCAGTTGTCTCATCATGGGAATACCAACTTTTGAACCCAATATGGTGCAAACTTGGGATAATCTGTCATAATATTCACAATTTTAACTCAAGTATGGTTCATATAATAGTTGGCAATGATTCTTATACTGTCGTTTTATCTTCTTTCAGCAGAAGACATTGGAGAACTTCAGGAACATAATTCTATTATCTTCACCACAGGTAGTTCTCTCTCTGTACCTAACGTTTCCTCCTAAGTCGTTTAGTAGATAAGAAAAACTGCTTGTATTTCTCACCTGTATTCTCAAGCAGTACCACATTGTGAAACTGTACTCAGTGGCTTCTTCTTCCTACAGAGTTGTGGGCGGGTGTGAGTGTGGGTGTTTTTATTTGGTTTTTTTTTGGGGTGGGGGTGGGTGTGCGTTTTTTTGTGGGGGTTGGGGGGATCACAGCCTTGTTGTTTTTTTGCATGCCTCTTTAGACAACATTATTATTTTTTTCATCTCCACTTTTCAAGGAATAACTATAGCAGTTAACTATACTTGCTTATAAGGAAACTCTCAAGGGAAACAGATGTTTTTTTGCATTTCCATATATTATCAAATACAACAAAGTTTCTTAGGCTGCGGATTTCTTTTTTATGGTTTTGTTCCATGCAAAAGCATTTCTTTGGTTCATGTAGCCTAACTTTTATTATGTTCAAGATTTTAAAAGGCAAAGATTGTGTCATGAGAGGTTGCTGACATCAAAAAGGCAGTTTAATATGTTGACATATCAATATTGGTCTTAGATTTAGACATATCAATATTATATATAGGCTCCTAAGCCTGTGGGTTAATTTTTCAAGAAGCGTGTCATTCCCCTGGAATTATTGCATATTAACGTTTAATCAATCAAGTATTGTTCGCCCCTGCAAACCACTTGCATGCATGCATGCATATTGCTTCCTAATCATCATCCTTGAATAAAGACTCCACATGAGCTATCAACTGCTGTCTGGTTAGTTGGTTCTGTTATATTTTATTTTGTAATATTTAAAGAATTTTTTATGCTCTTTAGATATTGCCTGGTTGCACCAAATTGTTGATCTTTACAATGCCGACCACCTTCTAGTATTCTTATGAACTAAAGCAACGGAGTGCTATTTACCTTACCGATTGATCTTCTGTGTGTTTTCTTTCTTAAACTGCATTCTAGTTGAAGCGTCATTCCCGTTCTTTTGAACAGGATGGATACGTTCCCTATCACTCGGCTAGAATAGAGCTGTGTCAAGCATCGGCCATCGATCAGTCGAAAAAGGCCGAGGTGTTCCTGGAGATGCTCAACAACTGTCTCGATCAGATACGCTCCCCCTCGTCTGAACAACGAACGTTCATGCGCTGTGATGTGAACTTTGATCAATCTTTGCAGGGTAAGAATCTAAACACCATCATCGGCCGAGCAGCCCACATCGAGTTCCTCGAGACCGACATCTTTGCGAGATTCATAATGTGGTCTTTTCCAGAATTCTTCCGCTGATGATCCTGCTTCACTTCATCCCAAAGGCTCGCATGTTAATATGCTAGACTACCTTACTATTAACATTGTTATAGGGAAGGGTCGGCAGTAGGAAAAGAGAGCTTTTCCTGCTGCAAGCGGTAGTGCAGGAGATATTTATAGAGGGAAAAAATGTTGTATATTATGCTGCTGGATCCATAGGTTTTTGTTCTTTATTTCGTCAGAGGTGTAAATTATGTAGTTGTATGAAGACTGCTGGTGGTTTTGTTTTTTATTATCCCTTGCCATAATTGAGCATGAAGGGAACGTACTCACTTGTAGGGTGGGTTTGTGGAGCTCTTGATCTTGGCTGAGCTGATGCTGGAATAAGAGAAACAAACATTGCCATCGTTCTTGCAGATCGTTTCACAGCATGATTTCCTGCGTTATGAAACAACGCAAGGAGATTGTAGATGTTATATGAATCTTTTCATTTTCTTGATGGCTAGAAAGGTTGGTGGTTAAAATTTTAAATTATTAGCGTGTAACCATTATACATGTGGGAGTCTATTGATTCTGAGAAAGGTTTAAATAAAAAAAATATAGACGCGCAATGTCTGCTATATCACTAAACTAGCGTTAATTTGAACATTTTCACCGCTTTTCATCAAAGAATAAGCATTAATCATCATTAAGCCTGTCAGCTAATTACTAAACCAAGAAATACACCTGTTAACAATCATCCAATTCAGTCAAACAGAATCAATTGTGCTGCTTTCCCACTGTACTCAGGGAGGCTTTGCCACACGGATTCGCCTTCCTTGACAGCTTCCACCAGCTGTCGCCGTGCCTAGAGCTCGTTGTTAAGGAGCACATTTTGGTTTCCCCTTGAGAAAAAAGAGGGGTTGAATTATTATTATTATTAAATATTTTTAATTGTTTTCCCTCAACTGAAATTTGTGAGAAGATTTTGGAGAAGAGTAAACTATATAGCCAGGGCATAAGCCATGGCTCTCTATATATTCATTCACCTTAGGAGTCTAAGGGACTCCCCACTAAGTTAGTGGGGAGTAAATGGTGAGATGATAAGGGGAGGGAGGCCAAATGTCTCCCCTCAACTCACAACACTCCCCCTCATCTCTCCATTACCTTGGTTTAAGCATATGAATACTTCAGGATTCAGTATGCTAATTGGCTGGATACTTCTGAATCCAGAGCCACAGTGGTTGCCTCGTTAAAACCTTAGCTGTGGAAAACCTAGTGGAAAAAACCAGCAGCTTAAGGGAAAAGAGTACAACTATCGAGGGACTCCCCCTGATCTGTACAAGCTTCAGGCTTGCAGATTTTCTATGTATCTATACAATCATCTCCTATTTGTCTATACATCCATCATGTTCTGAAAGCAAATACAGTCATCACTCATCTATACAAGTTTCACTCATCTAGCGGCTATTAGAAAGCAGTAGCGCTCTGAAGTGGAATGCTCTTCGAAGTTGGTAGATGACTCCACTAAAGTATTTTGAATCAGTCTTCAATGTGTCTGCAAGGTACTGCTGGACCTGGCTGAGCGTTTTCAATACTTGTTTCTTGGATGATGAGCTTCTCAGAAGATGTAGACTTTGGAGGATGATGTGTAGATATTTAGGAAGTGGCTCGCCTTTTGTGTTTTAGTCATTGCGATGATCTTTAAACCTGCATATGCGATATATATTCCTTGACCCTTGGAAGTTACGCAGAAGCAGCTTATCCTTGGTCTAGTGGTGTTCTCCAGGACAGCACTGTATCTGGTTAACAACTTTACTGCAGACGTTCTATCAAAGACACGCGCAGTTGGCCAGATAAAGAAGTGTAACAAGTACACTAAAGCTAGGCACTTCGGGACCTAGGATGTCCTCCCCCTATTCCAGCTACTGGAAGGTGTCATAAATAAGCATATATTTTTAATAGGTTGCAAATGGACATCATTCTACATAAATTCCAGGTGTATGAAGGATATTAAAGGGTTCCACCACGAAGGTGTTAAATATATAAGCCGAGACAATACCTTGTTATACCTAGGTTTTTCATTTCCAAGGTATGCTTAAAGCTATCTGATATCTCAATGGTCTCTGCAGGATCCTATTAGCTTTAAGTCGACCACATGTACGACGAATATCACAAATCCTGTCAACGATCTTTCGAAAAAGATACACGGGCAGAATATTGCTTAAGATCAACTAATGATCTTTGTAGCCTTTATGGAGAAGACGTTTCTACGTCTCTCTTTCATCTCTGGGGGTAGAGTATACCCTTATGGAAGTTTTATATAGATCTCTATATCTATATTGCCGAATATGTATGCAGTCACAACGTCCATGAGCTGCATTTATTGGCATTTTAAGAGAAGTTTAGGCTTTAGTAGGAAAAATGATCACATTTCCTTCATTTCAATTTCTTATGAAATCCAACTTATATTCCACAGGTTTTACACATTCAGGTGTATGGACTACTGGTCCAAAGGTTTTGCTTTTCAAGAGTGAGTCCAGCTCTACTCTTATTGCCTCGTCCCACTTTGGCCAATATATGCGTTCATGCTATAGAAAAGTGGGTTGACGTCATCGTCGTATTCAGCGACGTGAACGAAAATAGCGAAAACAAAACCGTCGTCGACGACTGTGCTATTTCTGTCCAGTACCTCTCCAGTACGTACGTAATATAATGATTTTTCTCCTGTTGTTTCCTCTGCAGGGAAAATTAGGAAGGAAGAGGTTGCTAGTCTGAGCTCAGCATCATGTGGATGGATCATTTTAATATATCCAGGAATCTTCTTCTTTCGAGGAAATTTTTATATTTTTAACCTGGCGGACGTCCTCTTTTCAATTGAGGTACAGCCAATTCTGCTGCCGGTGGATTGCATCCATATTTGGGAATGTCAATCCTAGCTGGTGTGTTGGCAGCAGGTAGGGTTGTTGACGAACAGAACGTTCGACGAACTACTCGTGAACAAGCTCGGTACATGTTCGTTTACGTTCGTTTAGGAAGCTTAATAAACAAGCTTGAACAGATTTTTAGAGCTCGGTTAGTAAACGAACAGAGCTTGAACATAACCGTGTTCGTTCATTTATGTTCATGAACAAGCTCGTTAAGTGTTCATGAACAAGCTCGTTAAGTGATGTTCATGAACTAGCTCGTTAAGTGTTCGTGAACGAACATGTATCGGAAATAGTAAATTTAGATACATACTATATTTTTTATTATGCTTGTAATGGGATATATGGTGCTATTATGCTGCATTTGTTTGTTTTTATCCTGCAAATATTTAATCCTTTTATTTAATTGATTTAGTCATTGGCAATAATGTTTAAATATTATTATTCCTGATTAAAAAATTGACATTCGTTTGTTTGATTGAAAATCTGTTTATGAACAGGATTTATTTGTGTTCACGAACATGTTCCTAAACATGTTCACAAACAAGCTCGATAAGTCTTGTTAACGAACAGAACGTTCGATTAACTACCCGTGAACAAGCTCGGTAAATGTTTATTTACGTTCGTTTATGTTCGTTCGATAAGCTCAATGAACAAGCTTGAACAGGTTTTTAGAGCTCGGTTAGTAAACGAACAGAGCTTGAACATGGATTTTGTTCATGAACAAAACCAAGCTCCCTGTTCAAGCTCGTTCAAGCTCGTTCGTCAACAGCCCTAGCAGCAGGGACGTGTGAACGAACAATCTTCTGGTTGTCCGTAAATTTATCTAGCAATTGATGTACTTTAGTCTGAATGTGAAGGATCTTCTGGATCTCATCTTCATACAGAAAAAGTATGCGAATCACAACGAGATTAGGACATTTGTGTCCTATTATATGGTCTCAGAAGCTTCAGGTTTCTTTAGACTGCGTGCCTTATTTCAATGAGACTTTGCTCATCAAATTCACATTTATCAAGACTTGGTGGTGAACCATAAGCATGCAGCATCAGCAATAAGATATGGTCACAAGCGGGCCGTACCGTGATAAGCGATGCAGAATGCATTGTGTTGGTCCCTAAACATCAACAGGCAACTGGGATTTTAACAATGGACGTGAAATCCATTGGAGTCTCTTTACTAGAGACTCTGATAACCCATTCTGAGTATGAACATGCTGCAGGATGTTCAATTTCAATGCCAGTTGCTTGGCAGAAGTCTTCAAAGATATGTGTAGTGAATTCACCCACATTATAAGCTTTGAGAAAGCTATGTTGCGAGTGAATATAAAGGCACACATAAGACCATTTAGTAGATGCATCAATCTGTACAATGAAGTACCGAAAATGGGCCACTTACGGGGTGAATAGGCCCGCAAAGGTCACCATGTATTCTTTCAATGAAGTCAGGAGACTCTCATCCCAATTTCAGGAGGGGATGGTCTCTTTAAAAGTATGCCCTTACAACAAAGGGGGACAAGAAAACTCCATCTTTTGAAGAATCTTCAGGTTCTCCAATGGATTCATTTGATGATGCGTCCATCATCGCTGATCCAGGATGACCAAGTCCATTTTGCCAGAGTTAAAAACTATGGCAATGAAAGGCACTTCTGGTGCTCAGTCAAGTTGGCTTTCTATAGGATGAATATCTGTAATTATAGGGGTCCGACGGGGGTCCAATGAAATTGTAAGTAGATGAGCTTCTGGCCATCCTCTTGACGAGTTACATATTGATATTCAATATTTATTATACACAGTTTTCAAGTTATGTTCGTGTAAACGAAATATCCTTGAAACTTGGAAAATTCCTATATGTTTAAGGGTAGAAGTTTGCATCTTATAGTCTCGTTGTATGTGGGAGCAATATTAATGCTACACCAGTGCAACGAGGCACTGTCCACAATATTAAATACTTCATCTATAAGCAAAACGAAATTTTATTTAAGAAAATGTAAAATGACATTCAAATAAAAGTTCGTACAAAAGCAAACTAAAGATGAAGCTACATGTAATTTTAATTGCATAAATAAAGATAGCGCTCAATCGAGCAGGTCGTCATTCTCGAAGTCTTTTGCAGTGAAATTCGTTGGCGTCTGAACAGCCGCCAAGTTTGTTTCAGGCAGAGACTTCTGGCTCGCCTGATACAGTTCCTGTAGGTGGCGAGGAGTGCGACAGTTTCTGGACCAATGTCCAGTCATGCCACAACGATGGCATTTATCCTCCCAGTTCTTCTTAGGAATTGACACTTGGTCAGTATTCTTACGATTCCATGTGAGGTTTCTCATTTCTTTGTTGTTTTGGTCTGGGTTGCTTCTCCTCGTGATGGCTGCATTACAGCCTTCCCTTTGTTCTTTCTAGCCTTCTTATTGTTTTTCCACTTTTGGGGAGAAACGTGGTGGGCTTCAGGGATAGGGGCAGTACTAGCTGGTCGTAAATTATGAGTAGCAAGCAGTAAATCTCTATTCTGCTCTGCCCTAAGGAGGCAAGAGATCAAATCAGAGAATTTCGTGAAGTTGCGTTCACGATACTGCTGCCTGAGGATTGCATCTTTCTCGTGAAACGAGGTAAATGTCTTTTCTAACATGCGTTGCTCTGTCACTTCTTCACCGCACAACTTCAGGCGTGAGGTGATATTATGAAGTGCAGAGTTATACTCAGAGACGGACTTATAGTCCTGAAGTCTGAGGTTTTCCCACTCATAACTTGCACGCGGTAATATTACATCAATATGATGTTTATACCGTGCATCCAGCGCTGTCCACAGCTCCATTGCGTCCTCCACCGTTAAGTATTCGGCCTTTAAGGTCCGATCTATATGTTTCCTAATGTAGATAATGGCTTTCGCCTTATCCACATCGGAGACAGTGGTAGGAGTGCTGCTAGACGATTGCGCCTCTTCTGGGGCCTTACTAGCAGAAGCATCGGCCGCTGTTGGGGCCGATGAAGGAGCTAAAATTGTGCCAAGGAGGGCCATCGAACGCAAGTGGAACTTCAGGTCCACTCGCCAACTCAGGTAATTTTTTCATGCAGCATCAAGGACCTCGAAATCGACGCTTGCCAATTTTGCAATTTATCTATGCAATTTAAAACAAGCATGAATTAATTAAAATTGAAATTCACGCATAAAAATAAAAAAGTAAAATGCGGGGATCGGCCAGATACCCAAAGAAATACGAAGTCCAAAGTCCGAATATACATTCCATAAAGAAAAGAAAAATACAATTTGGAAACACAGAATGGGTCCCTATATTTTCCAGTTTTCGCTTCCGTCTTCATTTGTCGGTACACCGGTCTTTGGCATAAATACATATAATCCTCACTTACAAATTCTCTCCAAAAGAAAATAAAATTGCAAGGAATATAAAGGGTATCAAATTGACCGATCCCAAAAATCACATTTTAGCTTATATAAACATCCACGTAGTTTATAAATGCCATAGGCACAAAAGAAACAACCACGCATGTATATAACACATGCATATATAATAAGGAAAAATAGACTATAAAATATAATAATCTCTCGGACCACGGGGAGACGTCATACACCGTTAGGTTAGTTTACTAACGGCAGAGCGGTCGCAGGATCCTTAAGATAATTATATTTTGAAAAAAATCCTAATATTTCATAATTTAATAATAATGCAAGAGTGTTATAATTTTAGCAATATGACGCGACAGGTTCATAACAAAGAATTAAAATAAATTAATATTTTGAATGGGGCTGCAGGCCCATAAATATTAATCATTTTAATATATTATTTATATTTGGGCTGCAGGCCCATTTGCCAACAAATTAATAAATTAATTATAGCAATTGAAATTACATGGCTTCTAGCCCAATAAGCCAAATTAAAAAGTTATCAATATGTGGGCTTCAGGCCCAGAATCAAATTTTTAATTAACACATGGAGATTGCAATTGGAATTACTGGGCTTCAGGCCCAATTTAGGTGGTCAAAGATAATGATTTCGGCGACGAGGAAGGCCCCCCCCCCCCCGTCTGGGAGGGCGGCGGAACAGGAAACCCCCCCGCCTGGGGGTAGGCGAAACAGGAACCCCCCTGCCGGGGGGGGGGGGGGGGGGCGTCGGAACAGGAACCCCCCCTTCCTGGGGAGGTAGGCGAAACATGAACCCCCCCGGCCTGGGGGGTAGGCGGCGGGGAAGGCACCCTTCGGGGGGGGGGGGGGGAACCGAACGGTTGGGAATTTGTGTGTGTGTGTGTGTGTGTGTGTATTGTTAATATAATCCAATTGCAACTGATGTAAACATGCCTCTAGATTAAGGAATGCAATATCATAGCTAAAAACAATATTGTTGGTAACTATCTACGAGATCGATGGATATTACCTCTAGATTAAAAATCTAGGGAAGATCGAAAAAATAGAAGATCCGTAGATAGAAATTTCCACGCTCCGAATATGCCTAAGAGGAACGCCGCAACGTATCGCCGCAACGACGCCGCAACAAGAGATTCCTTCGCGCGCAGGGGATGGAATTTTGAGGGGAGATGAGATGAAAAAGCTCAAAAAATAAGAGCGTAGGTGCTGATAACGTGTTGGAAGATTATGGAAAAGAGTAAACTAATCTCTAAAATCAGGAGTAGCCATGGCATAAGCCATGGCTGTTTATATATTCATTCACCTTAGGAGTCCAAGGGACTCCCCACTAAGTTAGTGGGGAGTAAATGGTGAGATGATGAGGGGAGGGAGGCCAAAGGCCTCCCCTCAACTCACAACAAAATTATTTTAATTAGATATTGTGTGGACATATTATTTATATGAGGGTATTATTGTCTTTTACAAATTTTGGTCACCACCATAGGATATTTGCGTTGAAAGTTCCTAGTAGTAGTTTTTTAAAGATATTTTTGGTCATCACAGATACTCACTTGGAACAAAACTTGAAGATGTTAGAGCGATCATGTAGGATGCTCAAATGGGGAGTCGAGCTAAGTGATTTTAACATTCATTACAATATGAAAACGACTATTAAAGGGCAAGTTTTGGCTGACTTCATTGTGGAGTGTACTTACGACGACGAATCACCGATAGAGGTACTGGCTGTTCACTTGATAACCAACCTTCCTTCCACTTTCTTGATAGGTGGTAGTCTACCTGCAGCTGCAATAAGAGAAGAAGGAATGTGGATTGTACAAGTGGATGGGTCTGCCACCAGGGCCGGTAGTGGAGCATGTATCGTCATCCAAACCCCGGGCGCAACATACTCGAGTACGTCCTTCGGTTCAATTTACCCACCATAAACAATATGGTGGAATACGAGTCTGCCATCCACGGCCTTAGGCTGACCCGAGCTTTGGGGTCATGTAACTGGCCTGTTTTCATCTATACGTAATTCCTACGTATTTAATTAGTATAATGATTTATTAGAGTAATTAGTATATGATTTTATTATAGCTCGAGCACGTGCCTTAGCGATCGCGTTTATATATTCTTAAATTTTTGGTTGACGTTGATTACAGGGGCGAAATCGTGATAATCAAATCATATCTTAGCTAAAACGATCTTTTTAATCGAATATCCTTACTAAATGATTCTTCTAATCTAATCATAATTGATTTTTCTAAATCCTACTAAATCTGTTAAAACAAAACGAATCTGTATACATCTTTTATATAAAAAAAATATGGCTTATCATTTGTAACTGACGTAACTGCTTTGCCATGAATGTTTACATTATATTATGTTTTCAACAAGCTAGGGCTGGCAAGGTACATGATTAGCCATTCAATATTATGTTTCTCTAAACTGCAAATTATTTTATCTTTTTGTCTAACTATATTGGTTTCTTTGGTGCACATATTAGAGTTTTTTTTTAAAAAACACACCTGTTACTTATGTTCCATCATATTTCAAGAGTTAGGCCTTTTCACGTGTCAAATAAGAATTTATTGATCTTGCATAAGTTAATTACTGTACGCTAAAACACTAAATGTGAAGCTTGTTTTGATGAGATTTAGAGCGTAGGGATGATATTTTATTGCATAGCTTATGGATAAACCTCTATTTGTCAATTGCTACACCACAATCTACGAGTGTTTTCACCAATTACAATGTTTCATATATGTAAATTATATTTCGTTTTCTTTTTTATTTCCCTTACATTTCCTCCTGTTGGGCAACAACCCACAAGGCCTACATTTTCTCCACCTCCCCACGTCACCTCCCCCATCACCCCACGTCTCTCTCTCTCTCTCTCTCTCTCTCTCTCTCTCTCTCCCCCCTCCTCCTTCCCCTACAAAACTCCATGCAAAGCAACCCACAACCCATGCTTCCTCTTCCCTCCTCCAACCCTCAGCTCAAGCCACCGACGCCAACCAACTTCTCTGGCGTAACTCCGAGCCTCCTCCCCTCCAAACCTCACATCCTCCTGCCACCACCAGACCGCACCGACTGAAGACTCTCCCATGTTTCTGCCGAACCCCGCAACTCAACCCCGACCTTCTCGTTGTCGAGACCCTGCCGTCGCTCCGCCATGCCAGCTCCTGTCGGAGCCTCCTGCTTCACCGCTTCCTGGGCCGCCCCACCGGCCTACGCCCTCGCTGCTGGTCCCCGCACCACCCTGCGTCCTCTGCCACCACCACCCCGACAGCAGTCCGCTTCTCGGCTCCACCACAGGCCTCCTCCCTCTCAATCCACTCACCGCGCAGCCCCGACGATCACCTTCGATCTCCCATCGCCGATCCATCAACCTCGATCTTCCTCCGCGAAACTCCCCAGGCAGACCCTCCGGCGACCTCCACCTTCTCTGCCCAGCACCCACATTAAGCCTAACCCCATCATCCCTCGCCATCACCCTGCGCCCCAGTCACCGCTCCCATTTCCTTCCTTAGCCCCTCCGGTGCATGCCACCATCCTCAGCTCATCGTTGTCGAACTCCCCTTCCAGCCTTCCGACCTTCAGAAGTCCGCCTACACCGCCTTACAAAACCCCACGCCGCAACCTCCCTCCACCGCGCCACCACGATCCTCTCCCTCACTCTTCCTCACTTCCAGTGCAGTCCTCAGACTGTGGCAACAACGTGAAACAACCCCGTAACCCTTCTCCGCCCTCGACCATCGTGCGGCACACCTCCTTTCCGATCGAACCCTCTTCTTTCCCTCTCCGATCACGTCACCGCACCTCCACTGCAACCACCGTTCGCCGAAGGAAGATGTTCCGAAGACAGCATTCAGGATGAAGTATGGACACTACGAGTTCGTGGTTATGCCTTTCAGTGTAACCAACGCACCCGCAGTTTTTATGAACCTGATGAATCTGATCTTCTATGACTTTTTAGACAAGTTTGTCGTTATCTTCATTGATGACATTCTGATCTACTCAAAGTCAGAAGAGGAGCATGTGTCGCACTTGAGGACAGTGTTGGAGATTTTGAGGAAGCATCCGTTGTATGCTAAGTATTCCAAGTGTGAGTTTTGGCTGGACAGAGTTACTTTTCTCGGGCATGTGGTGTCAGGAGATGGTATTTTGGTGGACCCCGAGAAGATCAAGGCTATCAGGGAGTGGCCTGTTCTGCAGTCAGCGTCTGAGATCCGGAGTTTCCTTGGGCTTGCAGGTTATTACCGGCGGTTCATTAAGGACTTCTCCCGTATGCTGAGCCGATGACCAGACTGACGCGGAAGGATGTACCATTTGTTTGGTCTGATGATTGTGGGAAGGTTTTTGATGTTCTGAAGGAGAGGCTGACGACTGCCCCTGTTCTTGCTGTGCCTGATCGCAGTGGAGGATTCGAGATCTTTTGCGATGCTTCTAGCAAGGGTCTCGATTGTGTATTGCATCAGCATGGGCACGTTTTGGCGTTTGCTTCACGTCAGCTTAAGACCCATGAGAAGAATTACCCGATGCACGACTTGGAGTTGGCAGCAGTCATGTTTGCGCTGAAGATTTGGAGGCACTTCCTGCTGAGTGAGAGGGTGAATATCTTCACCGATCACAAAAGCTTGAAGTACATTTTTACCCAGAAGGAGCTCAACATGCGACAGCGTCGATGGTTAGAGACCATGACGGATTATGAGATTGATTTGCAGTATCACCCTGGCAAGGTGAATGTGGTTCCGGATGCGCTGAGTAGGCTTCCAGCGGTGATGATGTTGACTTCGTAATGGAGATTACAGCATGATTTTTGCGAGTCTGGTATTGAGATTATCCTTCCTGGAGAGGCTTCTTCGTTGATGTGTATGCAGATACAGTCGACGATCGTGGATAGGATCAAGGCTGGACAGGCTGGAGACCCGACGTTGGTGAAGATACGGGAGCAGG
Organism: Scilla litardierei; assembly: GCA_030789695.1. Classification (NCBI taxonomy): domain Eukaryota; kingdom Viridiplantae; phylum Streptophyta; class Magnoliopsida; order Asparagales; family Asparagaceae; genus Scilla; species Scilla litardierei. The sequence continues at coordinate 224,950,453 of CM061133.1, forward strand.
TGGAAGCCGGTCTGCGGACTGACTTCTTGATTCATGAGGATGGCTCGCTGAGGTTTGGTGCCAGGTTGTGTGTGTCAGCTGGAGACATCAGAGAGGAGTTGTTGGTTGAGGCACACAGTTTGCCGTATTCTGTGCATCCTGGTGGGACCAAGATGTATAAGGACCTTCGCCTAAACTATTGGTGGCATGGTATGAAGAGGAGTGTGGCTCAGAGTGTAGCCAAGTGTCTGGTTTGCCAGCAGGTAAAGGCGGAGCATCAGTGCACGGTAGGGTTGCTACAACCGCTACCGATTCTGGAGTGGAAGTGGCAACACATCACTATGGACTTTGTGACTGGACTGCCTCGGAGTCCGAAGCAGAATGACGCGATTTGGGTGATCGTAGATCAATTAACCAAATCCGTGCACTTTATTCCTTTCCGAGTAGGACAGTCTACGGAGACGCTAGCGAGGAGATATATGGAGGTAGATCTTTTTACTCTCCGTTTTTATTTCTTTTCCTAGTTTAGATAGTGATGTAACGTGAATCGTGCAGGAGATCGTACAACTTCACAGAGTCCCTGTGAGTATCGTGTCAGACAGAGACACGAGGTTCACGTCTCAGTTCTGGCAGAGTCTGCAGAAGAGTTGGGTATGTGTCTGAGTTTCAGCATGGTGTACCATCCGCAGACAGATGGCCAGTCCGAGAGGACGATTCAGATCTTAGAGGACATGCTGAGGGCGTGCATGTTGGACTTCAAGGGATCTTGGGAGGATCATCTCCATCATGTTGAGTTTGCCTACAATAACAGTTACCAGGCGAGTATTGGCATGTCACCTTTTGCCCCGCTATATGGGAAGAAATGTCGATCGCCACTGAGCTGGGATGACATTGGAGATCGGGAGCTGTTAGGACCGGAGATGATTGTGGAGGCAGTGGATGTTGTGAGGAACATACGGGAGAAGCTGAGGATTGCTCAGGACCATTTCAAGCATTGGGCAGATGCTAAACGGTGCCCTTTGGAGTTTCAGCCAGGTGACCATGTGTTCCTGAAGATTTTCCCGAATCAAGGAGTGATTCGCTTTGGGAAACGGGGGAAGCTGAGCCCGAGATACATTGGACCGTTTGACATTCTGGAGAGAGTTGGCAAGGTAGCCTACCGCTTAGCCTTGTCGCCATCTTTGGAAGGAGTTCACGATGTCTTCCATGTGTTGCAGCTTCGTCGATACATCAGCGATCCATCTCATACTGTGGATTTCTCGGAGATTACCGTTCGCCCCGATCTGACGTATGACCAGCAGCCAGTGCAGATTTTGGACAGGCGTCAGAAGTCACTCCGAAACAAGACAGTCGATCTTGTTAGGGTGATGTGGCGACACGGCTTGCCAGGAGAGTCTACTTGGGAGAGAGAGAGAGGATGAGATGAGAGAGCGATACCCACTTTTGTTCCCTGACACGTGAGTGTTAGGAAATTCCGAGGGCGGAATTTTTCTTACGGTGGGTAGGATGTAACGACTGGTTATTATCTATGTTTTGGCTATTATATATATATATATATATTATGTTTGTTCTCTTCCTTGTGTGTTTTCCCTGTCGGACGTTATTCTTAGCGTCCATATCTTAGAGCTAGGTTGATCTTAGAAGCCATAGGAACCTTTTCGAAGCTTGGCGCTTCAATTCGAGACTTTTCGTGCATCTTAGTTGGTTCAAGAAGGAGAACCAACTGACTAGATTGCAATCTAGTCGGTCGGCAACTCTTCAGGGACCGACTAGTTCATCTTGATTATTTCACCTAAGTTACTGTTTACCCTTAGTCGGTCTAAGCACATTCATCGACCGACTAGTTCCCAAACTAGTCGGTTAGAATTTGTTCTCAGACCGACTAATTCTGAGATCTTTTTGACAGTCGAGTTACTGTTTACGGTTAGTCGGTCTAAGAACGACTATCGACCGACTAGTTGAGAAACTAGTCGGTTAGAGTTTCTTCTCAGACCGACTAACTCTCAGTACTTATTGTCTTTCATATTTTGCCCTTAGTCGGTCAATGAACATTCACCGATCGACTAGTTCCCAAACTAGTCGGTTGACGGACCTTCACAAACCGACTAGATCTGTCTACCCTGTGTCGACCCTGTTCACTGTTTGTCTTTTAGTCGGTCTCAGTTGGACGACCGACCGACTAGTTCCCTAACTAGTCGGTCGACCACTCTTCACTGACCGACTAGTTGTCCCCGGAACCCTAGGTTAAGTTGTAGCCGCCGCTATTTCTTTCTATTTAAACCCTATACGTTTTCATTTCTTTCTTCACTTTTCCTAGCCAACCTTCTTCCCCAATCCTCCCCCAATCTTCCTCTTGCCTTCCTTCATCCTCCAGTGCCCTCTTTCACCCCCATTGCGCCGGCACCACCCCGCGAGCCGCCGGCCGACCCCGAAAACCCTAAATTCTCCTTTTGCTCCAGTTTTTCTCCCGTCTCCAGATCCGTTATATTTCAGCCGTCAGGAGATCCCTTCAGCCGCAACTTCTTCCTCGGATCGCTCTTCCGTTGCCGTGCTAAGCTCAGATTTGGCGACGGCAATCTGGATACGACGAGATCTTCTCCTACCTGCAGATTCGTAGGCGTCTTGATTGTCGTTCTTCCGCTTCGTATACGGTTAGTGATCTACCCTTAATCAACTTGTAACCCACACTATAATTTAGAAAACCTAATAAAAATGGATTACTAGACGTTGTAGGATTCCAATACAAATCTGGATTAGAACATCAAATTCTGATTTTCTGTTTTGCCATAACAGTGACCCATCCCCGTAGAATAGCGAACTCTCATCGACCGTCATCACCGGAACCAGGCAAGTGAAACTTGCCAACCTTGTTTTAGGCCATGCTTTAGGCCATTTCTTTGCTTTTAGCGTGAAAGAGACTAGACCGTGAAATGATAGCGGTCTAGGCACAATTTCAAGTTCTAGCTTGACAACGAAGCTAGAACTGTCTTTTGTCATGTCATGTCATGCATTTGCCTGTCACACTTACCTTCTTTAACGGTACGCATTTTAATTGAATATCTGCCATGCATTTGCATTATTACATGCCATTTGATTTGTATGTTGCATCGTAGCACACGCTACAAAATCCTTGTACAATCCGTGTTTTCGGCTTGGCACCTACTACACGGGCATAACCCTACGCCATACTTGTTAAAAAACTTCCTGGCTCATGATCCAGAAGCGAGCATTCCGTGTTCGGGGGTAAGGCCCTGGCTCGATACACGTGGAGGGGTAGGGATAAACGGCCACTTGAGCGTAAGAGTTGGCCCGTACAGCCTCTCTAGCCAAAGGGCGGAATCTCTGTGCATGACGTGCTTACTATACTTGTACTTGTCCTGGGGAATGTATACTTGTTTCCATGTCATGTCCATGTTTCCATGTCATGTTTACTCCTTGCCATGTCATACTTGCTGTTTTTACTTATTTGCTGCACATCTTATATATATGTCATGTCATGCATACTTTAGAATTGCTAGGTTGCTTTTACCTTTCTTTTTGTTTCCTTGCACAAAGTCTTGTAGACTTTGCTGACATGTGCCCCTTCTCTTTGGGTGTCGCATGTTAGTTGCTGAGCAAGAGTCCGTAGTTGAGGGCGAGGAGTTCGTGGAGTTTGAGCCTGATTCCGTTGCTGACGTGGAGTACGAGGACACCGGGGACCAGTCCTAGTGTTCCTTCGTCGTTTCTCTTTGTTAGTCTGTTGTTAGCTTGTCGGTAAGTAGCACCATTCTGTTGTTACCTTGTTGTTGGCCATGCTGGGCCTTTTCTTTTTGGACTCTTTTGTTAGCCTGGTGGCTTTTCTGGTTGTTGAAATATTATCTGGACTATGAGAAGAATAAATTATTTATTTTCCTCTTTCTATTATTGTTATCTTTGTTCCGATTCGCATTACAGGGACCTTACGTGGTTATTCCAGACGCTTTACAGGCTGGAGCCTCACAGCTCCTTGCCTGAGTGGGCCTCGTCATGCCTCGCCTCCATTTTAGGGAAGCGGGTCGTGACATGAACTCCCCTGCACAGGATCACCCACGCCAACCAAATGAGCAGAGAAACTACACTCCCCCTCCTCTAGGAAGTGAACGTTCCTATTGGGCTCAGGACAATGCTTAGCCACATTGTTTAAGTCATGAATCAGGCCATTAATATTACCCAACTTCAAGCCGCATGCATTACTATCGTCCCCTTTAGCAACCTGGGTGTTATTCACATTGACAGAAGGGCACGTACCAGTCCTTATAGTTTCAAGCCCCCTATCTTGGATTGAAGGGGTCTCTTGGGGTGGTACTCGCAAAGGACATTGAATGTCCAGTTGGCCAAAGCAAGCACAAGAGTCACACCGTGGAGGTTCGCCTTCATATTTGACATCAATGGCCACCATAGATAGGTCATCCAACTCTACAAGGACGCTCCGTTTAAGTTTGGAATTCGCATCAACTTCGACTAAGCATCTTGATTAGGATATTCTTTCAAGATTTGCATTTGACTTATCAAGACATATAGGGTTACCAACAACACTTGCAATGGAATTAAAAATTTTCAACGTCCACATAGAGAGTGGAAGGTTGTGAAATTGTACCCAGACTGTGACTGCAGTTAGGATGTCACGTCCATGTTGAGTGGTTGGAGTCCAGTTTTGGAGAACGACCAGATGTCCATCAAAGAGCCAAGGCCCCACATGCAAAATAGAAGTTGACGTCCATAAACTTGACCGGCGCCCCGCTTGAGTCGCGGCGGCGCGGTGTCGTTTACCGCAAGTTTCATGGTTAGTGTAGGGTGCGGGAATATCGAACTCAGGGAGGCGAGGTTGTGCTTGGGTCAGGTAGGACCAAAATCACCCCGAGGGGCGAGCTAGCCCGAACTGGTGAATGGTTGTCACGAAAGGAAATAAAAGGGAATGAACAACAAGAAAGAAAACCCGGGACTTTGGTTTCCAACCCGACGAGAGACTCTCGCCGATACAGCCTACGGGTATGGATATCGATCAGGATTAGGGTTTAATGGTGAGACGTTGCCTCTGAAAGTGGTACCGGCGTCCCATGGGCCTGATATTCCGGTCGGTGCCCAGGATGATACACCGGACTTCCCGGATTCGATCGGTGGGCACTCCCGTGTCCATTAACACTGATCGATCCCGGAAGCACTAAGCCCGCAACGATATCTCCCAACGTCTCATCCTGCCGCTCCCGTGTGCTAGGATTCGGCGTCTACGCTAAGGGTGTGAGCTATGGCTAGGGAGTCAACCGCCAAGTTTATTCCCCCTTGGCCCGACGGTCAAAGGCGGTCTTTTTCCCGCCGATGACAATGAAACACCACGCGTAACCGTTAGATTCCTACTCCCTATCGATTTCCTAACCCTATGGACGCATCGGGAAGAGCCCCCGAAGGGGTTTCCACCAAAATCCCAGATTTGGGAACTACTCACAAAAATTCATGAAAAAGCGATCTAAATGAAATTTAACCGTTGGAATCATAATCGGCCAATTGCAATGCGGAAGTAATAGAGTAATAAAGACAATACTAAAATTTTAGAAAGATATGAAAACTTACAAAAGAGTAACAATTACAGCCGTCACAAGGAAATAAAACAGTAGAAAAAATAACAGCTCCCGTTTCTGGAACCCTAGGGGTTCTATTTATAGACCTTCGCATCAACCGATCGGTTGACAAGTCAACCGATCGGTTGATCCGTTACAAATTAATAACAGAAAACGACGAGCTTTCACCCGATCACATGAACCGGTCGGGTGAGTTCTTGAGTGACTGGTTGGATCTTGAAGCAGTCGGGTGAATCGATCGGTTCGACGTCCGTGTCTTCAGCTCTTCTTCTTCAGCTACAGATGAACCGATCGGGTGAGAGTCACCCGATCGGTTGGCGTTTTGCTTCGAGAAAACAGAGAACAGCCACCGTTGAACCGGTCTGCGAACCGGTCGGGTGACTTCTTTGTGAGCTACGGCAGAGACCGGGTGGTGCACGCGTGCATCACCCGATCGGTTGGAGATGACCAACCGACCGGGTGAGGGGCTGAAAGATGAATTCTTTGGCGTCTGACCCCCTGGATCACGCGTGACTTCTCCCGTTGCTCCGGGGACTTGGGATATCATCGTTAAACGTCCCCTACGTGGTCAATCCCCTGCAATCATGGATAAACAAAGAAAAGTGAAAGAAAACGGGAAAAATACACGAAAACGAATAAGAGACGGCGGAAAAACACGGAGAAACACAAAAGAAAACGTGCGTGAATATATGAAATATAAACGCACGTCAAAATCCCCCAAGCTGAACTCTTCCTCGTCCTCGAGGAAGACGAGTGAGAGTAGGAGCTCGGAAGGGAAAAATAGAGAGGAAGAAAGAAAAAGAAAACTCTAAGCCCTAGATCGTCCATCAGAGCCACCAAAATCAAAAACGACACACCAAGCAAGCAAACGCCAAATCACACCACTAAACCTAGGAAAGCGAGTCCAAATAAGTGTCGTGGGTCCACGCAGTGAAGCGCGAGTGAGCGTGGTTATGTGCTAGCAAATGGTGATGCTTTCTACGATGTGCTATGAGGCTCGATATACACAAATCCAAGGTGTGACCCAAAATATCGATCCGAATTGAATTAAGCGGCGAATATAAGTTCAAGCATGCATGAGAAGAGTGAGAATAGAAGCGTATCATGCATCGGGGACTCCACAACTAGGGTTAAGGAAATCACGCCACTATAGCTTAGATACTAGCTAAAAAGTTCCTAAGCCAAGTGTTTTCGATAACGACGGGGGTTGAGATGATGTGGAGAAGAGCACTCGGTGCAAATTCTCGCCTTCCCTTTATTCTTGGCAAGTATGAAAAAATATTCACACGGAAATTTTTTTGGGTTTTGGGCATTTGTATTTTTTTTGGATTTTGGGCTATACACAATTTTTCTTTTCTTTTCTTTTTGGGTTTTTCTTTTCTTTTCTCCTTTTTTTTTTTGGATTTTTGGGTTTTTGGCTATACACATGTGTACTCTCCCAAGTGGGAGAACGGTACACGACGAGGGGATTTGCACCAAGTAAAACAAAAAAGAAGTCGAAATCTAAACACTCAGGCAAAGGAAACTATTCTCGCTAAATAGAGCATAGGCTAAATGGGTTATCCTAGTCCTTAGTTGTGGAATCCCGACGCATGCGAATTGAAGTATACGATATAAATATAGCATGCATAAAGTGGAAACAAATACCGCATATTCAAATCGGAGCATGATAATCTAGGGGTCATTCCTGGACAGGTATATAAAGTAATATCACAAAGCAGAAGCACACCAAATGCTAGTCACGACACATGACTCACAAAAAGCTAAGTGGACCCACGATGCGTGAAATGCAAGAGGACCCGAAATCCTAGGGTTAGTGAGTGTGATTATCGATGCAATGCTAGGTGTGTGTGACTTTGTGGAGATTCATCATAGGATTCATCTCTAGGAGAAAGAGCTAAAAAAAGAAGAAAAGAAAAAAAGAAAAAACACGGAGAAAAACGACTCAAATAAACGAAAAGAAGGACTCAAACGACGCACACAGTGCGACTCCCCCAAGCTGAAGTTTGCATTGCCCTCAATGCAATATGAGTGAGTACGGGAGGGCAAAGAAGATGGGGGGGGGGGGGAATACGCACTGAAACAAAAAGAAATGAAAACCAGGAAAACTCATAGATGAAACTGAAAAAGAAAGAAAGATCAGAATCAAAATCAAACAAAATGAAAATAAAAAATAAAAACACAAGCACGACACTCAAAAATGAAAAAGAAGCACACACACAAAAATGAGAAAAACAAACAAAACACGACAGCACACCAAAATAGACGTCCCCCAAGCTAGACCAGAAAGTGCTAGCGAAATGATATGATCAATGAAATGCAGAGATATGCAAGGAGGAGTCAAAAACAAAAGAGGTGAAATTAGAAAGCGACACGCAAATAGTCCCCTCCCCCCCGACAGAGACAAAGCAGGGCCCCGAAAAGACAGATGGGCACAAATATGGGGGGGGGGGGCAAGAGTGGGAGAGAAAAATCAAGCAGGGGCACCACCCTCTGGGGGTGGTGACGGGGGCCTGCGCTGTGGACCAGGAGTCGTGGGGGGGTGGAATGTGGAGCTCGGAGACGTCGGGTGGGTCTTCACGGATGTGGCGAATGAAGCTTTGAAGAAACGGGAGGTCTCGGTCGACAGATTCCTCGGTTATCCGACCACCCTGACCAGCTAGGAGGACCATGGCCGTGAATCAGTCGGCATGGTCATCGGTTTGGAATTGCATCCCATATTCGGGATCGTAAGCACGAGGTGGGGAAGTGGTGGATGGGTTGGAGGTGGTGGGCTGTGTGCGACGGGTACGACGGGTGGGCCTAGTGTTAGAAGAGCCGTCCTCTGTGGGCTTAACACGGCGTGGAGGCATCGTGTGGGTATCGTTCGTGTGCGTAGGTATGCAAATGCACAATGAATTCAACACAAACATGAAATACAAACAACAATCAAATGGAATATTTGCGGTAAGATTAAAATTAAGCAAAGGAGCGAGTTTACCCAAATGAGATGAAGATAGTTGCTCGTTGACGCCCCGATGCTGCTGGATGGGAGCACACTGTGAAGCCACAGCGATCTCTTCAGCAAGTTTCGAAATTGGGGAAAAACGGGTCAAGGTTAGGGTTTTGTGTGTTGGTGGAATCGAGGAGAATGGAGAGAAATCGGTGGAGGATGGGTAGGGGGATGGGGGAAAAGGCGATTGAGGGTGATTGAAGGGAAGAAAGGGGGCAGACGCACGAGGGAGAGGTGAAACGGCGGATCCGGATTCGAAAATGGCGAGTGCGTGTCGAACGGGCGGTTTGGGGTATTTATAGGGTTTTAAGTCGAACCGATCGGGTGACTTGTCACCCGATCGGTTGACGGTTAGGTCGAAATTCTTGCCGAAGAAATGCTACAGGAGAACCGGTCGGTTGACTTGTCAACCGATCGGTTGGCCGCTCCACCCATTTTCCCGAGAACTTAGGGCTGCTCACCCGGTCACGTCAACCGATCGCGCTCGAACTCAACCGATCGGTTGATATTCCCCAAAAATTTCCGAGAGTTCTCCCCAGCTCACCCGGTCTGCCACCCGGTCTCTTCATTACTCAACCGATCGGGTCATATGGGGACAGATCTCGGCATGTATCTGATACATCCCAACCGATCGGGTGAGTTGTCATCCGATCGGTTGGGGCTTGTTTCCTGCAAAAACCAATAGATTTGTTTAAGTCCCCGAACGGATGTTCTCGCGGCTGATTTTATTTATAAAAATAGACAAAATAAAGTCAAAAAAATAACGCTGAAAAGTGGGGAAAAAGTTTAGAACATGGGTTGCCTCCCATGAAGCGCACTTGTTTAACGTCGTTGGCTCGACGCCCGCAAGAGATGCTCATGGTGGTCGATGCGGGTGATGCCCGAAGTTTGGCATCTCTTTCTCATTGGAGCTGAAGGCACTTGGAGTAGTCAGCGGCTGGAAAAATACTTGCTCGACTACCCTCCCCTTGTTCTTGGGATCCGGGGGCTTTTCCTTGGTGTTGACGCTTCCCGCCATCTTCTTCAGGATCCGGACCTCGTCTTTAGTGAGGTCCGTAGGCTCTTTCCCCGTTCTCCTCACAGGAGGAGCCTTGGGGAACCCGGGAGGGGTCGTTCTTGCTACACTCGGTTTTCCAGCAGCTTCTTTGTACTCGGGGCCGTCTCCATCTTCTGAATCCCCCAAGTCATCGGGGGGGGGGGGGGGGGGGGGGGGTTTCTCAGGAGAATCTCCCAGGAGCTCTCCTCTGCAGCTTTTTCCTCTTCTACTTCGAGCAGATTGCACCGAGGGTCATCAGGGGGATCGGGGTGCTTCATGGATAATCCCAGATCAAACTCAACTTTCTCTCCGCTGACGTTCAAAGAGAGTTTTCCGTTCTTCACATCTATTAGAACGCCAGCAGTGGCCATGAAAGGCCGTCCCAGGATGATGGGGGTGTGTGCGTCTTCAGGCATGTCCATGACTACAAAGTCCACAGGCACATGCACCCCTCTCACATTCACGGGGAGGTCATCCACAATTCCCACCGGATATTTGACCGACCGGTCAGCTAGTTGTAGGGTCATACCGGTGGGCTCCAAATCACCCATTCCTATCCTTCTATACATCGACAAGGGCATCAAGCTAACACTCGCTCCTAGATCGACGAGTGCACGATGAATCTTCACCGCCCCGATCGTGCAAGGAATAGAGAAGCTCCCCGGGTCCTTGAGTTTCGGTGGGTTTGCCCTCTGAATAAGAGTGCTACATTCCGCTGTCAGCACTACTTTCTCCTTTCTAGACCCTCTAGTCACCAAATCTTTCAAGAATTTTGCATAGGAGGGGATTGTTTCGATTGCTTCTAGGAAGGGGATTTGCAGGCTTAGGTCCTTGACCATGGCGAAGAACTTGCCATATTTATCATCAATTTTTGCCTGAGCCAACCGTTGTGGAAATGGCACAACGGGTTTATACACTTTCGGGCTCTCTTCCTCCTCCTTCTTCTCTTCTTCAGAGGCTCCCTCCGGAGTCATAGGATTTGATGACGAAGCATCGGCGTCATTTGATTTTTCGGTCGGTCTCTCAACGACCAATGGTGCTTCCGGGTTGCTAGGGGGCACTCTAGTAGGAATTTGTGTCCCGCTTCTCAGAATGATAGCGGACACATTTGCGTACTCGTGCACGAGTGCCGACGTTTGGGTTGCTCCCCTCGGGTTCATCTCCGGTTGTGGCGGTAATTGGTTTTGTGACCTTGCAAGGTTCGCCACTTGTAACCCCAGCTGGGTTACTTGGTCCGTGAGGGTCCGCTGACCCATTTCCAGCTTTTGGTTGATCTTCTCCTGGTTGGTAATATATTGAGTCAAGAGAGACTCAACCGGAGAGACGGCCCTCTGTTGGCCATACTGCTGCTGCTGCTGGAATGGCTGCTGAGTCCTGGGGGCGTAAGATTGTTGCTGAAATGGTTGCTGCTGAAATGGTTGCTGCTGAACCTGATTCTGCTGTGGCCTAGCCGGCTGATATGTTTGTTGCTGCGGCAGCTGAGGCGGCGAGGGCTGAAATGGTGGCCGGTAACTGAAGTTTGGGTGGTTCCGGTTGTTTGGAGAGTAAGCCGGGTTGGAATTTGTCCTTGGCGGATACGGCACATTTCCCGTGGGGTTGTAAAATAGTGTGCTCGCCTGATCCAACGGTGGTGAGATGTCACCACCGTCGAATTCCCCAAAGAATTCGGACTCTACCGCAGAAATTTGCTGTGTACCGGCCCCACCGGCTCCTACCATTAGTGCGGAGATCTGGGTCGAAAGCAAGTCGAACTTGCTTGAAAGTTTGTCGACGTCCTCGACTCTGTGTATACCCCCGGATCTTGGTGTGGCTCTCTCGTCACACCACCGCTCATTGTTGGATGCCATATTTTCCAGAATATGCCCAGCATCTTCCTCGCTCCTAGACATGAAGGAACCCCCAGCCGCGGCGTCCATAGAAGATTTCAGGTCATCCCTCAACCCATTGTAGAACAGATTAATAATCTGCCACTTCGGAAGCTCATGGTGAGGGCATCTTCTTTGCATCTCTTTATATCTCGTCCAAGCTTCATGCAAGGACTCGTGGCTGGCCTGGGAGAAGGAGGAGATCTCACTCCTCAACTTCATGGTCTTCCCCGGAGGAAAGAATTTCGTCAGAAAAGCGTTGGAGAGCTTCTCCCAGGTGTTGAAAGTGTTGGGGTCCTTCCCCCTTAGCCATTGCTTGGCTTTGTCTCGCAAAGAGAAGGGGAACAGCTTCAGACGGATAGCCTTTGTCGTGACACCATTAATCCGAAAGGTGTCACACTTCTCCAAGAAGGAGTCCAGGTGCTCGATCGGGCTCTCCATGGGTGCACCCGCAAACTGGTCCTGCTGGATCCATGTCACTAGAGACGGCTTCAGCTCAAAGCTTTGGGCCGCAATAGCTGGAGATCGGATGGCGGAAGTCGACTCGATGGATGGCATCGAGTACTCCAGCAGAGACTTGTGAGGTGTGGTGTTCTCCTCCATGGATTCGGGATCTTCTCTTCTTCGCTTCTCGGCGGCCAAACGCCTAAGGGTGGCGTTAATCTCTGGATCGAGGGGAATCAAGTCATCAAGACTCCTTGAACTCCTGCGCATGAAAAACAACAAACACCCGTGAAGCGACAAGTGGGAAAGAAACAGATAAAATAAGAAATAAAAATAAGAAAAATAAAAAAAAGAAAAAGAAAAAGGAGAATGCGAAAATTATCGCGAGGTAGGGATATGAGCTAGACACGAGGGTTCAAGAGATCCTAAAAATAACAAGCACGTTGCCTCCCCGGCAACGGCGCCATAAACTTGACCGGCGCCCCGCTTGAGTCGCGGCGGCGCGGTGTCGTTTACCGCAAGTTTCACGGTTAGTGTAGGGTGCGGGAATATCGAACTCAGGGAGGCGAGGTTGTGCTTGGGTCAGGTAGGACCAAAATCACCCCGAGGGGCGAGCTAGCCCGAATCGGTGAATGGTTGTCACGAAAGGAAATAAAAGGGTATGAACAACAAGAAAGAAAACCCGGGACTTTGGTTTCCAACCCGACGAGAGACTCTCGCTGATACGGCCTACGGGTATGGATAGCGATCGGGATTAGGGTCTAATGGTGAGACGTTGCCTCTGAAAGTGGTACCGGCGTCCCATGGGCCTGATATTCCGGTCGGTGCCCAGGATGATACACCGGACTTCCCGGATTCGATCAGTGGGCACTCCCGTGTCCATTAACACTGATCGATCCCGGAAGCACTAAGCCCGCAACGATATCTCCCAACGTCTCATCCTGCCGCTCCCGTGTGCTAGGATTCGGCGTCTACGCTAAGGGTGTGAGCTATGGCTAGGGAGTCAACCGCCAAGTTTATTCCCCCTTGGCCCGACGGTCAAAGGCGGTCTTTTTCCCGCCGATGACAATGAAACACCACGCGTAACCGTTAGATTCCTACTCCCTATCGATTTCCTAACCCTATGGACGCATCGGGAAGAGCCCCCGAAGGGGTTTCCACCAAAATCCCAGATTTGGGAACTACTCACAAAAATTCATGAAAAAGCGATCTAAATGAAATTTAACCGTTGGAATCATAATCGGCCAATTGCAATGCGGAAGTAATAGAGTAATAAAGACAATACTAAAATTTTAGAAAGATATGAAAACTTACAAAAGAGTAACAATTACAGCCGTCACAAGGAAATAAAACAGTAGAAAAAATAACAGCTCCCGTTTTTGGAACCCTAGGGGTTCTATTTATAGACCTTCGCATCAACCGATCGGTTGACAAGTCAACCGATCGGTTGATCCGTTACAAATTAATAACAGAAAACGGCGAGCTTTCACCCGATCACATGAACCGGTCGGGTGAGTTCTTGAGTGACCGGTTGGATCTTGAAGCAGTCGAGTGAATCGATCGGTTCGACGTCCGTGTCTTCAGCTCTTCTTCTTCAGCAACAGATGAACCGATCGGGTGAGAGTCACCCGATCGGTTGGCGTTTTGCTTTGAGAAAACAGAGAACAGCCCCCGCTGAACCGGTCTGCGAACCGGTCGGGTGACTTCTTTGTGAGCTGCGGCAGAGACCGGGTGGTACACGCGTGCATCACCCGATCGGTTGGAGATGACCAACCGACCGGGTGAGGGGCTGAAAGATGAATTCTTTGGCGTCTGACCCCCTGGATCACGTGTGACTTCTCCCGTTGCTCCGGGGACTTGGGATATCATCGTTAAACGTCCCCTACGTGGTCAATCCCCTGCAATCATGGATAAACAAAGAAAAGTGAAAGAAAACGGGAAAATACACGAAAACGAATAAGAGACGGCAGAAAAACACGGAGAAACACAAAAGAAAACGTGCGTGAATATATGAAATATAAACGCACGTCAATGCATTACTATCGTCCCCTTTAGCAACCTGGGTGTTATTCACATTGACAGAAGGGCACGTACCAGTCCATATAGTTTCAAGCCCCCTATCTTGGATTGAAGGGGTCTCTTGGGGTGGTACTCGCAAAGGACATTGAATGTCCAGTTGGCCAAAGCAAGCACAAGAGTCACACCGTGGAGGTTCGCCTTCATATTTGACATCAATGGCCACCATAGATAGGTCATCCAACTCTACAAGGACGCTCCGTTTAAGTTTGGACTTTGCATCAACTTCGACTAAGCATCTTGATTAGGATATTCTTTCAAGATTTGCATTTGACTTATCAAGACATATAGGGTTACCAACAACACTTGCAATGGAATTAAAAATTTTCAACGTCCACATAGAGAATGGAAGGTTGTGAAATTGTACCCAGACTGTGACTGCAGTTAGGATGTCATGTCCATGTTGAGTGGTTGGAGTCCAGTTTTGGAGAACGACCAGACGTCCATCAAAGAGCCAAGGCCCCACATGCAAAATAGAGTCACGATCATCCTCATTTTCAAACCTGAAGTAAAAATAGATATTTTCACGAGAAAATATTCGAAGACCACCTTTTATTCACCATAATCTCTCTGTCCAGGCCTTGATCTGCCCAAAGTAAGGAACGTCTCCCAGGACATAACCCACGAGGGTATTCTCCCACCGAGAAGCTCCTTCCATAATCCATGTACCAGCAACTTTAGCCTTCTCAACACCATCAGCACTGATGATAGGGGGGACAAAACTCATCACAAGCGGATCTGCATATTTTCTACGAGTAGCACAGATGTCTACCCAAGAGCACTTTCCTTTTGAAGGGATAATCCGAAAGGGGGTCTATGGCCAAACCGGCAATTTATCAATTGTCGTAGACTCTGCGCTCTGCATAGGAGGGGAATTATCCCAAGATCGAACACGAGCCCTATTTTTAAAAGCAATCCCAGGATGAGATTCATAAGGAATAGGACCACCACCAGGCTTAAATTTGTCGCCTCGCTTGAATTCATGCCCCGCTCTCGATGCTGGCCTGCCCTGCATCCCGCCTCTAACTTACGCCACTTTTTTCCTCCCACGAGATATTTGCTGCCACCCCACCTCATTAATGAGACCATCATCGGATGATCGGAGCCCATTGTCGGATGATTGGAGCCCACCGACGTCAAGAGTGCTAGGGTTAGCCGTCACCTTCAAATCGCCCGCTCCGAGATTGCCGCTCCCCATTTTTGTTATATCCGTTTTGACTACTGCCATATATACATATATATATATATATACATATACATATATATATATATATATACATATACATATATATATATATATATACATATATATATATATATACATATATATATAGGGCAATCTTCCATTGCGAAAAAATGGTGCGAAAGCCCGTGCGAAAACATTTTTTTTATTTTTTTGAAATTTTTTTTTCAAAATTTCTTTTTTTGATGTTTAATCCATACAAATATATACCCCAGGGAAAATAATGGGTGAACCCGTTGGGCATTAGAGCACCCATCCACCCGTTACAAATTTAACGGTCTCAAAACGGGCGAATTTGATGAAATGCCTTGATCGAAGGCCAAATGACATTATTTCTCAACCATTATTTTTTGAGGGGGGTATAACAACATATGATGAGGGTGGAAAAAAGAATTTTTGAAAAAAAAAATTTCAAAAAAAAGATAAAAACATTTTCGCACCGTGCGAAATGTTCTCATTTGAAAATTTTCCTATATATATATACATATATATATATATATATATATATATATATATATATAAGATCACATGGGTACAAAAATATATGAACATCACCATGTGCATCAAAACGAACAGAATACATCATGATCCGTATACCATCACTACACAAAATAACATCATACAAATGACACTCAAACACTCAAACCAAAAAAAACTCTAAGAGTGAGTGTCCCTATTAGCAGCAGAGGAGGACGCTAAATCAACCTCGGATACCTGAGACTCTGGGTCAGTGGGGACATCCTCTGGAGGAGGATCAGCAGCAACACCCTGAGTAGCAGATACACCAGGATACATAATAATCTTAGTGATTATAGGCTGTGGAGGTTGACGAGGCTGAGGTGGAACAAAACATCTGAGGTGCTCAGGGAAGGGCATACCCTGATGCTGGAACGACAAGAAGGCCAACTCATAAAGACCAGAAACCATCTCAAACAGAATGTTATAAGAGGAAGGAGCAGAGGTAGATGGCTGGTCAGCAGGAGGAACAGTGGATGTCGACGGAGCAAAAGTGGATTGCCTCTTCTTAGATGCAGACTGCAGAGCCGAAGAAGACTTCGACTTTGCAGAAGCATCGAGAAGAGGACCAAAAGGCAAAGGCTCGTATAGAGTCAAATCAATCCCAAAGTGGCGAAAAAAGCGTAAGATGACCGCCATAAGGAATGTGGAAAGAAGCAGTAGTAAACTCGACCTTGTCCATCCTATCAAAGAGGACACCGGCCCAGTTTACTGAATGCCAGAAAAGATCGCGTACATACACCTAAGGATCTCCTGAGAGGGCTGGTCTGAAGATACATACTTCGGTAGGATGTTGGACTTCACCACAAGGTGAATAGCCCAACCCCTCGCCGAGAACATGGATGACCTAACACCAGAAGAAAGAGCAGAGGGAATCTCATGAAATATGTCCCGGAGGATAGTCTGATCAAGCTCACTAACATCTGAAATAGAAATGTCAGCAGGAAGGGATCCAGAGGAGGGAATATTAAGAATGGTCCCTAAGAGAATAGGATCAATATGAATGTGAGTCCCCTGGATGACAGTTTCAATAACGCCAGTGGTCGCATACTCACCGCAAATGCGGTTAGCATAGAAAAGCTTAACCAAAAATGGGTAAGCCCAAGGGGATTCGCTGTGAGAGAAGCGAAAGAGGTCAGCCAAGCGAGTAGCAGAGAGGATCTCTGATAATCTCTCAGCGGTGAAAGTTGGATAAATAATGAATCGCTCTCGAAGAAGCTTGATCCCAAGGAGAGAATGTAATTTTGCCAAGCACAGGTCGTCACGGCAAATAAGAATGAGGGGATCAGAAGGAGGCACGACAGGACTCTGATGATCACATCTAGACTCAGACAGTGAAGGAGAAGCCTCAGTGTAAGGCTCATTGATGCGAACACCAATAGGTTTGCGCAGACGCTTTATGAGGGGCTCAGCATCAGATGAGGAAGATGCAGAAGAAGGAGAATAACCCTGCGAATAAGAGCGAGAGGGAGACACAGGTTTCTTGGTGCGGGCCTTGTAGGGTTGTTTGTTTTTGGCAAAAGTTGACTTGGAAACCCTAGTATGCTTAGGAGGAACCGCTTTCCCCTTGTTCTTGATTTTGGGAGCCATTGCACAATCAACCAAATGATTTGAAAGGAAACACACAAAAGGAACAACGAGAAGAAACACACCTAATGATCTCGGTGATATATCGAAGGGTCAGATGAATCTGGGCTGTTAGATCGAAAAATCGACAGCTCAGATCAAAATAACGAACCGTCACAATAGGAGATAGTCAACTGATGAACAATAGTCAGTCGACTGGTTAAAATGATAAGAGATATGCTTATGTTGACAAACAATTGACTGTTGGGTAACTTACAGTCGCCTGTCCGTGAGACAGTGGACTGTATTATACTCATCAGTCGACTGACTGAGAATCAATAAAATCGATGATATAAACAGAGACTTCTGACGAAATAGATGACGTGCGTTTATATTTCATATATTTACGCACGTTTTCTTTTGTGTTTTTCCGTCATTTTCCGCCGTCTCGTACCCATTTTCTCGTATTTTCTTGTTTTCTTTCACTTCTCTGTGTTTTTACGTATTTGCAGGAGTTTTCCAGCGTAGGGCACATTTAACGATGATATCACAAGTCTGCGGAGCAACGGGAGGAACCACGCGTGATCCAAGGGGCCAAACGACGAAGATCTCTATCTTTCAGCCCCCACCCGATCGGTTGGACACAGCCAATCGATCGAGTGATGCACGTGTGCACGACCCGGTCAGCTGCTGAAGCAACGAAAGTGTCAACCGACCGGGTCGTCGAACGGTTCAACCGACTGTTCTCTCTGGAAATTGGAGCTGAAACTCAACCGATCGGGTGATCTTCACCCGATCGGTTCACCTGTAGCCGTTTCCCCGAAGAAGATGACCCGGAGAGCTCACCCGACGGCCGGCTGACCGTGCCAGAATATCGCCAGTCTCTGTCTTTTTGGGCAACAATTCCAACCGATCGGTTGATTTATCAACCGATCGGTTCACCTGACGACGATCAAGATCCAAACGACGAGCAGCTTCCGTCAACCGACCGTGTCGCCTGACCGGGTGAAATGCTGAAGATTGCTGCCGAAGTTCACAGCAGGTCACCCGATCGGGTGATTCTTCACCCGATCGGGTGATATCGTTTTCTATAAATACAGAACCTAGGTTTCCAGAATTCGGGGAGAGTTGTTATTTTGCTGTTTTCTCTCTCTCCTGACGGCTGTAATTTTCTAGATATTTGTAAGTTGTCTGATCTTTACCAAACTTTAATATAGTGTTATTTGCATTGCTCTTACTACTTTTCAATTGCCTGATCATTCTTTTAACGGTCGATTTTGATTTAGATTGCTTTTTAGTAAATATGTGTGAGTAGTTCCCAAATCTGGGATTTTGGTGGAAACCCCTTCGTGGGTTCTCCCCGATGCGTCCATAGGACTAGGAAATTGATAGGGATTAGGAATCTATCAGTTACGCGGGGTGTTTCATTGTCATCGGCGGGAAAAAGACCGCCTTTGACTGTTGGGCCAAGGGGGAATAAACTTGACGGTTGACTCCCTAGCCATAGCTCACGCCCTTAGCGTAGACATCGAATCCTAGCACACGGGAGCGGCAGGATGAGATGTTGGGAGTTATCGTTGCGAGCTTAGTGCTCCTGGAGTCGGTTAGTGTTAATGGACATGGGAATGCCCACTGACCGAACCCGGGTAGTCCAGCGTATCATCCTGGGCACCGACCGGAATATCGGGCCCATGGGACGCCTGTATCACTCTTAGAGGTAATGTCTCACCATTAGACCCTAATTCCGATCATTATCCTACCCGCAGGCCGTATTGGCGAGAATCGCACGATAGGGTGAAAACCAAAGTCCCGGGTTTCCTTTTATATTGTTTATCCCTCGCATTCTATTTTTCAAGACAACCCATTTACCGATTCGGGTTAGCTCACCCATGGGGTGAATCCGGTCCTTTCTGACACAAGCACAACCACGCCTCCCTGAGTTTGACCCCCAAGCCACACTACAACACCGTGCGCTTGCGGTTATAAATATTTAAATCTCACGCCCCCAATCATATATTTCACACATCTGACACGCACATTGCGGGGACGTCAAGCTTTATGGCGCCGTTGCCGGGGAGGCAACGTGCTTGTTATTTTAGGATTTCATGAACCCTTGAGTCTAGCTCTCATCTCTATCTCGCGATAATTTTCACATTCTTCTTTTTCGTTTTATTTTCTTATTTTTGTTTTATAATTTATCTGCTTCTTTCCCACTTTTCGCTTCACGGGTGTTTGTTGCTTTTCATGCGCAGGAGTTCAAGAAGTCTCGACGACTTGATCCCTGTTGATCCGGAGATAAACACCACCCTAAGGCGTTTATCCGCAGAGAAGAGAAGAAGAGAAGAGCCCGAAGACATGGGGGAGAACACCCCACCTCAGAAGTCCCTGCTGGAGTACTCGATGCCATCCATCGAGTCCACCTCCACCATCCGTCCTCCTGCTATTACGACGCAAAGGTTCGAGCTTAAGCCGTCTTTGGTGACATGGATTCAGCAGGATCAATTCTCGGGTGCACCCATGGAGAGCCCCATCGAACATTTGGACTCCTTCTTGGAGAAATGTGACACCTTTTGGATAAATGGTGTCACGACTGAGGCGATCCGTCTGAAGCTATTCCCCTTCTCTCTGCGAGATAAGGCCAAGCTGTGGCTTAGGGGAAAGGACCTGAATACATTCAACACTTGGGAGAAGCTTTCAAACGCTTTTCTGACAAAATTCTTTCCTCCGGGGAAGACCATGAAGCTGAGGAGTGAGATCTCCTCCTTCTCCTAAGCCAGCCACGAGTCCCTGCATGAAGCTTGGACAAGATTTAAGGAGATGCAATGAAGATGCCCTCATCACGAGCTTCCCAAGTGGCAGATAATCAATCTGTTCAACAACAGATTGAGGGACGACTTGAAGTCTTCAATGGACGCCGCGGCTGGGGGGTCCTTCATGTCCAGAAGTGAGGAAGATGCCGGGAACATTCTAGAAAATATGGCATCAAACAATGAGCGGTGGTGTGACAAGAGAGCCACACCTAGATCTGGGGGTATCCACAGGGTTGAGGACGTCGATAAATTATCCAGCAAGTTCGACTTGCTGTCGACCCAGATCTCCGCGCTAATGGTAGGAGCCGGTGGCGCCTGTACACAACATATTGCGGCGGTGGAATCTGAAGTCATGGGAGACTTCGAGGGTGGTGACATCTCACCACCATTGGACCAAGCGAGTGTACTATTCTACAATCCTACGAGAAATGTGCCGTATCCACCACGGACTAGCTCAAATCCGGCCTACTCTCCAAATAACCGGAACCACCCCAACCTTAGCTACTGGGCGTTGTATCAACAGCCGCCTCCTCAGCAATAACATCAGCCGATATATCAGCCGGCTAGGCCTCAACAACAGCAGTCTCAGCCAAGGTTCTAAAAAACTCGCCAAGGTGACGCCATGGGGCGCCACGGCGTCAAGGCTCCACCCTCACGCCCCGTTAATGCCCAAGTTGGCTATTTGAGGTGGCATGCCGCCATGGCCCGCCATGGCGACATAAGGCGTGCCACAAAACATAAGGCGCGCCTTAAAAATAAAATAAAAAAACCACCTAGGTCCGCATTATAGGGCTAAGAGAACCCGACCCGTTCTCATTATTTGAGGCTTCTTTTCATCTTGTAGCCTCCCGCATTCGATTTGGGGCCTAGGGCTTTTCATCTCACTCGCAGGGTGGTTTTTTGCGGTGCCTTCGTCTTAGTTCTTCTTCTTCAGTTGTCTTGCTAAATCATTTTTGCATCCATTTTGATCTGGGTCCTCTCCAAGCCCTCGGAACTTCAACCCTTAATTTTTTAGAATATCCAGAATTTACATCTGGGTTTTTATCTGCTGTTATTGGAAAGGATCCACCATGCTACAAGGATTTCAGGTGATTTTTCTCCCACTTTGTCGTTTAGATCCAATTATCCAAATAGCTTTAACAATTGTGTTAATCGATTGCTTTGATATTGATGACGTATTGAGGTCGCATGCTTTTTAGTTATGTAAACAATTGCTTTTTAATAAAGTAACACTTTAGTTTATTATAAGCAGTAAGCACACATCTCAATGTAGATGGAAGACTATGGATTTGGTAGGATTTGGAAACTAATCCATCTAAGTGGAGCATAGTTTACTGTCTACATACACACACACACACACACACACACACACACACACACACACACACACACACACACATAAAATATAATATACACACACATTTGCCGCCTTAAGCCACGCCCTGAAAAACGTCGTGGCTCTGCCAATGCTCCTATGGCTTGAGGCTTGACCTCGTCGCCACGCCATGCCTCACGCCATTTAGAACCTTGGTCTCAGCAGCAGCAGCCTCCACAACAGTATCAGCAATATGCTCCCAGGACTCAGCAACCTATTCAGCAACAGCAGCAATATGTCCAGCAGAGGGCCATCACTCTGGTTGAATCCCTCTTGACTCAATACATCACCAACCAGGAGAAGATAACTTTGAAGCTGGAGATGGGGGCAGAGAGTTCTCACTAATCAGGTAACCCAGCTGGGGTTACAAGTGGCAAACCTTCAGCGGCCACAGAATCTATTGCCATCACAACCTAAAGTGAACCCGAGGGGAGCGAATCAGACTTTGGCACTCACGCATGAGAATGCGAATGTGTCTGCTATCGTATTGAGAAGCGGGACACAAATCCCCACAAGAATGCCCCCAAGGAACCGGAAGCACCGTTGGTCGTAGAACTACCAATTGAAAAATTGAATGACGACGGTGCTTCGTCGCCAAAGCAAACGACTCCGAAGGGAGTCCCTGAAGAGGAGAAGAAGAAAACCGAGGAAGGGAGCCTCAAAGTGTTCAAACCCGTTGTGCCTTTTCCACAACGGCTAGCCCAAGCCAAGATAGACGAAAAGTATGGCAAATTCTTTGCCATGGTCAAGGATCTAAGCTTGCAAATCCCCTTCCTTGAAGCTATAGAGACCATACCATCCTACGCGAAATTCCTCAAGGATTTGGTGACAAAGGGGTCGAGAAAGGAGAAGATCGTTCTGACGATGGAATGTAGTGCTCTCATCCAGCGAGCAAATCCGCCTAAGCTTAAAGACCCGGGGAGCTTCTCTATCCCTTGTGCGATCGTGGAGGTAAAGATCCATCGCGCGCTCGTCGACCTCGGGGCGAGCGTCAGTTTAATGCCCTTGTCTCTATATAAGAGGATAGGGATGGGCGATTTGGAGCCCACCGGTATGACCATACAGCTTGCAGACCGTTCGGTCAAATATCCAGTGGGTGTTGTAGATGACCTCCCTGTCAACATAAGAGGAGTGCATGTGCCGGTGGACTTCGTCGTCATAGACATGCCTGAAGATGTGCACACCCCCATCATCCTTGGACGGCCATTCATGGCCAATGTCGACGTTTTAATAGATGTGAAGAACGGAAAGCTTTCCCTTAACGTCGGCAACGAAAAAGTCGAGTTCGACTTAGGGTTGTCAATGAAGCACCCCAATCCTCTGGATGATCCAAGATGCAACATGCTGGAGTCAGAAGAAGAGAGAGTTGTGGAGGCAAGCTCCTGGGAAATTCTTTCAAGAAATCCCTCCGATAGCTTGGGGGACTTAGAAGAACCAGTCGGCCTGAAGAAATATGACGTTGCTGGGAAAGCGGATGAGGTACACATGGTCCCTCCCAGATTTCAAATTGCTCCTCCGACAAGGAGGAAAGGGAAAGAGCCCATGGGGCTCATCGGAGAAGAGATTCGGATCCTAAAACAAGTGACGGTAGATGCCAATTTAAGGGAGAAGCCCCCGGATCCTGTCAACGAAGGGAGGGTCGTCGAGCAAGTTTTCTTGTCACCGCTGACGATACCGAAGGCTGCCAACTCTGAATCCGAAGCGATGCCGACTTTAGGGCATCACCCTCGTCCACCTGGAATATCATCAACGGGCGTCGAGCAAACGACGTTAAACAAAAGCGCTGCATGGGAGGTAACCCATGCTCTAAACTTTTATCTTCGTTTTTAGGATTTTTGTTATCTTTATTTTTTCTATTTTAATAATTAAATTCAGCCGTGGGATCATCCGTCGATAGACTTAGGCCATTTGTGAATTTTTGCAGGAAACAAGCCCTCACCCGATCGGGTGATTACTCAAACGATCGGGTGAGACGTATCAGACAATGGCCGTATCTGAGCTCCAACAAACCGGTCAGGTGAAGCAAAGCTGAGACCGGGTGGCAGACCGTGTGATCTGTGCAGAAGTCTCGGGAATTTCGGGGAATTGATCAACCGGTCGGTTGATACAAAGCGTGGTCGGGTGACTGACCGGGTGAGCTGTACTAAACTTTCGGGAAAAAGTGTGAAGCGGTCACCCGATTGGTTGAGTTCTCAACCGATCGGGTCGCCTGTATCCTCTTTTCGGCAAATTTTTCGACCTAAAAGCCAACCGATTGGGTGACATTTCACCCGATCGGTTCGACTTAAACCCTATAAAGAACACCCCCTCACCCGTTCATCTCCCTCGCCCGATCCCGATTTCATCTAGCCGTTTGAACTTCCTCTCCCTTGCCCGACCTCATTTCTCCCCCAACCGACCTCAAAACCCCCAAGATCGACCCCCCATTCTCCATTTCCATCTTTCCATCGATCTCCCTCTATTTCTCTTCGATTCATCTGCACCAAAACCCTAGTTTTCGCCTAAACCCCCCCCATTTTCGATATTTGTTGAAACGAGTTACCGCGGCTTCACATTTCTCCCCGTTGCATAGCATTGGGACATCTACGAGCAAGGATCTTCATCTCGCTTGGGTAACTTCGCTCCTAAGCTCAAATTTTTATTCTGCCCTAGAAATTTTTACTTGCTCGATCGCTTGTGTGTGTACATTCATCATACTTTTGCATTCACTCGTGCACACAAACCCACATGGCTAGGGATCAAGATAAAGGTAAGGCTATCATGCGAGAGGGGGAGTCGTCTCGCAAGAGACGTAAGACCACACGTCCACCACACACACGACCTCCTCCCGCACAGCCTGTACAACCCCAACCCCAGCCTATGATCCCAGTTGAGGACCCGCTGATGGGCCCGCATGGCTACCGCTTGAGGAACCAGGAGCACAAAGACTTTTACCATATACTTGATGCTCGGGGCATCTATCGACCAAATTCACCCACACCCAAATGCTTATCGATCTCGGTGTATTCACCGAAGTCGAGACTCTCTTCGCGAATTTAGGGTAGTTAGCCTTCCTGAACGCTAGCGCCGTGTCCTACCCCGCACTCACACTCGAATTTTTATCCACACTTGTCTGTGAGTCGGGGTCGGTCGTCATATTTTGGGTCCGCAATAGAACCATCCGCACCCATCTGGATACCATCAATGACATTTTTGGTTTCACCATCCTGGGGAACGACGCTATCCGCCTCTCCGGGTATCCCCCGAATTTGACGTCAATCAGTTCTGGTTCCACCTCACCCTTCACCCTGACTATCCCCGAGGTAAGGCCAAGGCCTCCTTCATTATTCACCCCATCTTCCATCTGGCCCACCGAATCATTTCTTCCACATTTTCCCCCAGGGATGAGTCAGGTACTGTGACCATCTCTGATCTCTTCATTCTCTGGGTCATGACCTTTCCCTTCGTTCGGGGTGATGACGTGATTTCTTTTAGGGCCCCTACCGTTCCTGTCCATGCCAGTGCTTGGCTTGTCTCCAAACTTCTGGAGATTAGCCGTGCCGGCAAGGGCAAGCTTTGTTGCGGGGCCTTATCACGATTATAGCTTCTGCTCCCCGATTTAACATTGTCATCCCCCGAGACCTTCCCACTACCGCAGGACCCTCACGTCTAGATCTCGACGTCCTACGGCATATTCACATGATTAAGCCCCGCTCCGATGGCCGCTTCACCTTCCATTACGGTCACCCCCCATCTCCCTTTACCATTCTGCCCAACCCCGCCCGCATGACTATTGCTTTGGCGGCAGATTGGACATTTCCTCCCGATCCCGAGTTTATGTAGGGGCTCCGTCTTCCATTCATTCCCTAGGGCGCTCCGAGACCACCTTCCCCTGCCGACCACTTAGGCGTGCAGGATATCCCTGCGTCCCGGGAGACCCCGGGGCTGGCCCTAGTCATGCCACCCCGGCTTCCCTTCCCACCACCACTGTCACCACCCATCCGGTCCGTACTACCTCCTCCTCCTCCTTTTGTCGAGCCACTTCCGCTCGTCTCGCTCTGGAGACTGAGCTGGCTTCGCTTCGTGCTGTTGTCTCGTCCTCCACCTCCTCGGACCCACCCCCTTCGTTTTTCTCTCACCCACGCTTCCTCGCACTTGAGAGAGACGTGGCCACCATCCTCCGCATCCTCACTCACATCCACGGGCCTCCTCCACCCACACCACCACCTTCACCCCCTCGCCGATTTTCACCTCCACCATCACATTCTTCACCTCCACCATCACCCCCTAGGCGACCATCCCCTCCTATCACTACTTCCATCCCCACTACCTTATCTACTCCCACGGTTTCCATTCCCTCCACTGTCACCCCCACATCTCCACTTCCCTCCACTTCCGTCACCCCATACGTGCGCCGCAAGAAATTACAGGTGCGTTCTCGATCACTTCCCCCACCATCCTCACCTACTCCCATTCCCCCTTCATCCTCACCTACCCCCGTAACTCCACCACCCACCACCACATTAGTCACCATTTCACTCCCACTCACCCTCACCACCTCCACACCACCCATCGTCCACACTTCCTCCACACCCACCGATCCATCACCTCGACCACTTTCTCCACTTCTCCGCACACCAGTCACCTCACCCACCCACACTGCATCCCCCACTTCTTCCACCGAGGAGGACGAGGATGATTCCTCTCCTGCTTTTTGATTTCACTTTGTTTTTTTCGACCTCCCCCTTGCATATCTCTGCATTTTCACGATCACATCATATCGCTAGCACTGTCACGTCTAGCTTGGGGAAGTCAATTTTTATGTGTGCTGTCGTGTGATGTTTTTCTTGTTGTGTTTATTTTATATGTTATGTCGTGTGATTTTCTATTCTTTTTATTTTCTGTCTATGTGTCGTGTGGTGTGATTTTTATTTTTATTCTTCTTTTCAGTTTCGTCTGTGTGATTTTTTTGTCTTTCGTGTCTTTTTGTGTCAGTGCGTATTCCCCCCATATTCATTGCCCTCCCGTATTTAATTCTATTGCATTGAGGGCAATTCAAGTTTCAGCTTGGGGGAGTCGCACTTCGTGCATCATTTGCCTCATTTTCTTCGTTATTTGAGTCGTTTTCCATCGTGTTTTTCTTTTTCTTTTCTTCTTTTTTATCTCTTTCTCCTAGAGATGATGTTGGATATGGAAGACGTTAGTACACCCTTGTAGGGGATGTACGAGAGAATACGGACCTCGAACGTCGCGTACACGAAGTCGTGTGCAAAGGGAATATGTTCCCTTGCGGAGAGGATCTCTAGTTTGATGGGAAAGTCGCATTATATGTGCATAAGTGCATGCGACATATGGCTAATAAAGGGGTAATATCTTAAGCTTATGTTGTACCATGCATATGGTACAGCTTAAGCTTATAATATGCCATGTACGATGGTACACCTTAGTTAAATTGTTCCAAAGGAACAATTACTCTTAAAATAACTACCTTGGGGGCTATAAATAAGACCCAAGGGTTAGCCATTTTCTTACACTTTTGCATGGCATTCTTGCATGCATTTCATTCTAGCGAAGCTCTGCCGAAATCCTTCTTCTCTCTTTATCCAAGTTCTTCATCTAAAAGTAGAGATTTAGATTGTGGATTTAGTAGCCTTACTCCGTTCGTGAGAAGACTCGATCCGTCGTGGCGAATCCGAAGGCGAAGTTCGTAGACTACCGTGTCGCATACGCAAGCGTAAGTCTCAACTTCATTTATCGATCCTAACTCTGTTTTGGCAGGATCCTACATTGGTATCAAAGCCATACGGATTCGCTCCGGTCAGACCGTCACCCCGTCAAAACTATGAACGAGTCGTTGTCTTTTTCATGAATGGGTATCCTACCATTACAGATATGGTAGGAACGCTTCGTGACGAAGAGAACGCAGCGGTTGTTCTGTTCACGTTAGGGTATCCTATCATTATGGATATGGTAGGAACTCTCCGTGACGGGAAGAACCGACCGTTCATATCATCAAGCTCACTCTCTTCATGGATGCTGAGTCTCCATTCATAGGGAATGTGAACTCTCTTCATGTGGAGCGCGTAGTTTACGAATTTTTGAAGTGGGTTCATTTTTTGGCACACAGCCATTGGAGGACAACTACTTCCTCGACGAACGGGTGCTTCACCGGAGAAGAAGGTGGTGGTTATTCCCATCGGGGAAGATGAATTTTAGTGCATGTGCACCATGGCCAAATGGGCTATGAAGGCCATGCACACCCTCCCCATGCGGAGGGGGTTGGCTACGGCCAATAACCACCACGGCAACCCCCTCCGACGGGGGTGTGTGGCTACCCCACACAAGGGGAGGCCAGCCATGGCCAAAGGGCCATGGCCGGCCATGGCAAAAAATGGCCTTGGCCATGACCGGCCATGGCCAAGCCATGGCCGGCCATGGCCAGGCCGGCAGTGGCCGGCCAAGGCCAGGCCGGCAGTGACCGGCCCCAGCCAAGGCCAGGGGCCGGCCTGGCCAGCCTGGCCGGCCCTGGCAGTGGCCAGGGCAGGTGCCCTGGCCACTGCCAGGGCAGAGGCCCTGGCCGAGGGGCCAGGGCCCCTGGCCGGTCAGGGCAGAGGCACTGGCCGGAGAAATTTCAGACCATTATCATTGGTCGACCAATTCGGGTGTTTTGATCGACCAATTCGGCAAAAGGCCTTGGTCGAATATGAACGTGCCGACTAGCCCATACGGGGCCAAACGACAGTCGTCTGCATCGAAATTCTCTCATACAGGGAGAAACGCCTGGATCCATACGGGAGCCAGCAACGATAGTTTGCAGAAAAATCCCAAAAGGGGGATCCGACCTTGGCACGGCTACGGCTCATTCCCGACAAATGGTCAGGAAGTGCCGAATGTTTCACTAGTATCATAAGGATACTAAGATGAAATATACATTTTTTTTTGAAAAATACGTTTTCATACGTTTTGAAAAATACGTTTTCAAAACCGCTTTTCCGCTGCAAAGTACTATAAGAGTACTAACATTTGATAAAGTGAGGGAGAAACATTGAAAGTTACTCTAGATGGTGATTGGAAACATAGTGACCTTTCCGATTCTAGAGTAACATCTTCAATATTTTTTGAAAGTAACTTATCAAATTACAAATATCATTCCAAGTGGGAGTTGAAATTAGAACTATCCAAATGGGATATTCTAATATCACTTCAAATGGGAATTGTATTTTAAGAATTTTAAATGCAATTTTTTGATCAAACCTTTGGTTTTATGTCTTTTGCAGCATTTTAAAAGTAAAATGTCTTCCGCTTCAAAGAATATCGTCGCTGAGTTAAACAAAGGTGAAAAACTCAATGGCGATAATTACAAACTTTGGTCCATCAAGATACAATACGTTCTAGAGGAGCAAGAAGTGCTCCGAACTCTGAAGAACGTCATGATTGAACCCGAGTTGGGCACTACGGCCCAACACCGACGAGACAAGGAAGCTTTTGATGCTTGGTCTCGGAAGAACAAGATAGCGCGCATTACGTTATTAAGCAGTATGGCTGATGACATAATGCGCATCTTCCGAGAACATGACCTAGCCATGGACATATGGTCCAAGCTAGAGGAGAAGTTCGGTGGCACATCGGTGTCCAAACTTCGCGCCTTAACTATAAGGTTCGATACATATAAAAAACGTCCAGATCATTCCATGGGGAAACATCTGAGACATATGGCGAACCTTATCTCGGAGTTAAAGGACGCATGTCATGTGCTCACTGATGAGCAACAAATCCAGGCAGTTATACGTTCCCTACCAAATGGGTGGGATCAAATGAAGATGCATCTCACTCACAATGAGAGCATCAAGACCTTCAGCGATGTTTCCAAGCACCTCGAATTAGAGGAAGAGCGGCTTGCGGCTGCCAAGCCAAGTGCAGAAGTGCACATGGTTGCTAGTTCCTCACACGGGGGAAAGAAACGGAAAGATTGTTCGAAGTTCACTAATGAACGTAATAAGCAACCTGAGTCTACCAAGAAACCCAAACATAAGGGTGGGCACAAGAAATGGCACAAGAAGAAAGACTTGAAGAGGATCAAGTGCTTCAAGTGCAACAAGCTCGGTCACTATGCTCGTTCGTGTACGAGTGGAGGCGACGAGGTAACTTGTAAATATACTAGTTACATATGTGTTTCTAGTTCAATATTTCTTGTGGAATCTAATCCATTTTGGATAATTGATTCAGGTGCCACCGACCACATAGCAAGGGACAGACGGTCCTTCGTGGAGTATCACCGGATACCCCAAGGAATGAAGTGGATCTATGTAGGAAACAACACACGTGTTGAAGTGAAAGGCGTTGGGACTTGCAAGCTAGTCTTGGACAACGGCCGCACCCTCCTACTTCATGATGTCCTATTCGCTCCAGATATTTGAAGGAATATAATTTCTGTGGTCGTATTAATGGGTCTTGGCTATAACTGGTTTTTTCATGATTGTAATGTGGACTTAAGTTGTAATAATACTCTTATTGGTACTGGGTTTGTATTTAAAGGATTTATTGTAATGAGTACAATGTATGATTCCTCATGTAATGAAAATTTCCTTATTGCAAATTCTAAGACTTATGAGTCTGATGTGATTTGTTGGCACGCAAGGCTTGGTCATATTGGACCAACGCGTATGGATAGACTTGCCAAACGTGGCCTTCTATCCAATGTTTCAAAGGTTGAAATGTCGACCTGCGAACATTGCCTTGTGGGGAAATATTGTCGCAAGCCGTTTGGAACCGGCACAAGGGCCGAGGTTCCATTACAGCTTATCCATTCGGACATATGTGGTCCGATGAATGTCAAGACAAGACGCGGAAAGTCCTATTTCATCACTTTTATTGATGATTTCACCCGATTCGGACATATCTATTTGATATCCCACAAAAGTGAAGCTTTGGCTTGCTTTAAAAACTATATGAGTTTAGTGGAGAATCAATTAGATCGCAAGATTAAGGTCTTGCGAACCGATAGGGGCGGTGAATATCAATCAATAAGTTTTAAGGAACTTTGTGATGAAAAAGGCATAGTACATCAGGTAACTATGCCTTATACTCCTCAACAAAACGGTGTTGCAGAAAGGAGAAATATGACTTTAATGGAAATGGTCCGTTCAATGATGGCACAAGCTAACTTGCCAATCACCTTTTGGAGTGATGCATTATTGACGGCCGCTTTCATTTTAAACAGCGTACCCTCGAAATCAGTTAGCTCCACTCCTTATGAGTTGTGGAACCAAAGGTCTCCTGACTTAAACATTTTGAAACCTTGGGGTTGTGCATCCTACGCACATATTTCCTCCCATAAGTATGGCAAACTTGGGCCAAGGGGAAGGAAATGTATCTTTATACGATACGCAGAAAACTCCAAAGGTTATGTTTTTGTTAGTCAGGAAGACAATGGTGGGCTAATTGAGTTTGAGTCGAGGGATGTCACTTTCTTGGAAAACGAGTTTCCAAGACAGGGCGAGATAAGTCAGGACTTATCTCTATTTGAGATTTATGATCAAGAAGGATTACCTCATTCGAGTGGGAGAATTCTTGGTGAAAACGAAAATACGTTTCAACCTTCACCAATGGATTTTACGAATGACGATTATCCTATTCCATACGGGAATAATGATCCAAGTGGGAGCAATTCTAACGACATTCCAAGTGGGAGTGATATTAGAATTGATCTAAACTCAAGTCAACAAGGACTTGAAGAATCTCAAATACGATGTAGTAGTCGTACAAGGTTGGCTCCTCTAAGATTTGAGGATGAATTTCCGCAAAACTTTATGACTTTACTACAAGAAGATGACGAGCCTGCTACTTTCAAACAGGCCGTATCTTGCCCTGCTAAAGACAAATGGATGGAAGCGATGCAAGAGGAGTTAGAATCCATGAAAGTTAACCAAGTCTGGGACTTAGTTGACTTCCCCAGAGGACGTAGAGCTATTGGGAACAAATGGGTTCTCAAGATCAAGTATAAGGCTGATGGCTCTATTGACAGATATAAAGCTCGCCTTGTCGCGAAAGGTTTTACACAACAGGAAGGGATAGACTACGAAGAGACCTTCTCACCTGTTGTTCGTTTTACCTCAATTCGCCTGATTCTGGCAATGGTAGCTTGCTTAGACCTCGAATTACATCAAATGGATGTAAAGACTGCCTTTCTCAATGGAGAATTAGACGAGGAGATCTATATGGAACAACCAACAGGGTTTGTAAAAGAAGGAAACGAACATAAGGTTTGTAAACTTCTTAAATCCATATATGGTCTTAAACAATCCTCGAGGCAATGGTATATACGATTTCAAGAGGTTGTCTTATCAAATGGATTTTCCATGCTTGATGAAGATAACTGTGTATATATCAAGAGGAATAAGAACAAGTATGTTATTATGTCTCTATATGTAGATGACATTTTAATAGCTGGAAATGACAAGGGCTTTGTGATTGATATCAAGGCTTGGCTTTCATCAGTTTTTGAGATGAAAGACATGGGAGAAGCCGCATATATCCTTGGAGTTAAGATTTCAAGGAATCGTTCAAAGAAACTTCTTTCTCTTTCACATGAGACTTATATAAAGAAGGTCCTAGAACGTTTTAATATGCAGGACTGCAAGTCCATTGATACTCCAATAAGCAAGTGCGACAATTTATGTCTGAAATCATGTTCGAAGAACCAAAAAGAGAAGGAGATTATGGAAAAAGTTCCATATTCCAGTGCAGTTGGTAGTCTAATGTACGCTATGATGTGTACAAGACCGGACATCTGTTTTGCCGTTGGAATGGTAAGTCGTTACCAATCCAACCCAGGGCAAGTACACTGGAAAGCGGTTAAGAGGATAATGCGGTATCTCAAAGGAAATGCAGACTTTGCTTTATGCTATCAAGGAAATTCCTTGAGGATCGAAGGCTACAATGATGCTGATTGGGCGGGTGATCTCGATGAGCGACGATCGACCTCAGGATATGTTTTTCTACTCAGATCTGGTGCAATATCCTGGAGTAGCAAGAAACAATCCTGCATCGCACTTTCAACCATGGAAGCCGAGTTTGTAGCATTTAGCATGGCAGTCCAAGAGGCTGTTTGGCTTAGGAAGTTCTTAGACAGGCTAATTAATGCAAGTGACTCAGGTGCTGTACCCATACACAGCGACAGTCAAGCATCTATAGCCTATGTCAAAGATCCGAAATTCCATTGTAAGACCAAACACATAGATATCCGCTACAAATTTGCAAAAGACTATGATAAGACCAAGAAGGTAGACATAAGGTACATATCTACGCATGAGATGATAGCGGATCCACTTACGAAGGCTATCCCCAGAGATGTGTTTTACAAACACTTATCATCTCAAGGATTGCGTAAGAGCTGAGTTGTACCAATGTAAATTCCCATGTCTGTAAATGATCAAAATTAATAAAAGAATAAGTTCTTTTTCAAACATTGCATATGAATTTCTTAAGAAATGTTTGTGTACATTTTTGAAATCTCAGCTGAATTCTAGTATGTCGGACAGATTGAGGTTGGCTCTCTCACATGAGCAACTGCCTTATTCTATCAGACAGATGGAATAGAGATGAGACCTGTTTGAAGTCAAAATCATCAGACGGATGATTTGAGAGTCATGAATTAAACAAAATGGTCGCATGAAAGATCTGCATCATATGGATGCTTACAAAAGATCTAAGAGGATTTTTTTTTGAAATCCTATCTGTCTAAATGCAGGATGTGAGTCCAAAGGATTATTTGAGTAGAATAAGGGACTCAAAGTCAGACATTATGGTGTCTGATCATCATCCTTACAACATCATTGAGACATACACTCCCTGGGAAAGGAGCGATGTTGTAATACGTGTTCATACCACGTATGCATTTCGACCACTGAGTTAGTAGCAATAGTGTTTGCTATTATGTGAGACTCAAAGGCCATATGGGCCTTAACTCTTACCCTCAAGGACTCCAATTGGTTCCTTTAGATTTGACGAGATGATCGCTATCTTAGCGTGTTGCTAATCGGCTATGATAATTCGGCTCGGCGGGGCACGTTAGAAAAGCGAATCAAGTCAAGATCAGAAGGTTCGCAAGAAGAGGAAGATTGATTTCATATTCACATTTGGACTTTAATGATTCAAAGCTGGCCAGCCAATTGTGATCCAGATGGGATTCAATTTTTGAATATAAAGTATAAGAAATGTGAAGAAATAATCTAGGGTAAAGCATGCGTTGAACTACTCAACTTTGCACCTTCGAGGTCGTTGTGTATCTCTAACAAGTGCACAACAACAGACTCTACGCACATGACGGTCGCACGGTCTATTTCTCGGTATGATAGATGAAAGAACTAAGAGAAAGACGTTCTCTTACAATCCCCTCAAGTGTGAGTGGGAGATGTTGGATATGGAAGACGTTAGTACACCCTTGTAGGGGATGTACGAGGGAATACGGACCTCGAATGTCGCGTACACGAAGTCGTGTGCAAAGGGAATATGTTCCCTT
Source organism: Scilla litardierei (assembly GCA_030789695.1). Classification (NCBI taxonomy): domain Eukaryota; kingdom Viridiplantae; phylum Streptophyta; class Magnoliopsida; order Asparagales; family Asparagaceae; genus Scilla; species Scilla litardierei. The sequence continues at coordinate 224,984,448 of CM061133.1, forward strand.
GCGGAGAGGATCTCTAGTTTGATGGGAAAGTCGCATTATATGTGCATAAGTGCATGCGACATATGGCTAATAAAGGGGTAATATCTTAAGCTTATGTTGTACCATGCATATGGTACAGCTTAAGCTTATAATATGCCATGTACGATGGTACACCTTAGTTAAATTGTTCCAAAGGAACAATTACTCCTAAAATAACTACCTTGGGGGCTATAAATAAGACCCAAGGGTTAGCCATTTTCTTACACTTTTGCATGGCATTCTTGCATGCATTTCATTCTAGCGAAGCTCTGCCGAAATCCTTCTTCTCTCTTTATCCAAGTTCTTCATCTAAAAGTAGAGATTTAGATTATGGATTTAGTAGCCTTACTCCGTTCATGAGAAGACTCGATCCGTCGTGGCGAATCCGAAGGCGAAGTTCGTAGACTACCGTGCCGCATACACAAGCGTAAGTCTCAACTTCATTTATCGATCCTAACTCTGTTTTGGCAGGATCCTACAGATGAACCCTATGATGAATCGCCACAAAAATCACACACACACCTAGCATGGCTTCGATAATCGCATTCACTAACCTTAGGAAGTCGAGTCCTCTTGCATTTCATGCATCGTGGGTCCACTTAGCCTTATTGTGAGTCGTGTGTCGTGACTAGAGTTTGGTGTGCTTCTACTTTATGATTGTGTTTTATATACCTGTCCAGGAATGACCCCTAGATTATCATGCTTCGATTTGAATATGCGGTATTTGCCTATCTTATCTGCTTCTCTGTATGCGTGAATATATATATATATATTGAAAGGTAAGTAAGTATCTTTATTGCTAAACGTGAACAAAACTATGTATAAGTATTAACAGGGTACTGGGTTTGATAGTGAAAGGAGAGGGCACAAGCGCCGTCACTTTCAACTACCAAAACCGGATCCTATTAAATAAATCAACTCATCACATCTCATCTCAAATGTACAACTCTCATCCCTTATCCCTGAATTCCCAGTTTGCTAAAGCTTCAGCTGCATCATTTTCTGGACAATCGTGTAAGCGCAGAGCTAGTCTAATGTCGGTAGCGATGTCCTCAAACAATTCGGTTTTTCCCCTTTTTGCATTTTCAAAAACTCTCATGTTCCTTTCCCTCCAGATGTGCCATACGATGGTTGCAAGAGTGGTTCTTGCAAGAGTGCTCATGGTCCCTTTTTTCTGGAAATTAGCTAGGTAATACTCACCAATATCTGCAAGTGTAGGCGGCAATGGTGCGGCAACCCCATGTTTCAGCAGTGATCTTCGCAATATATAACTAGTATAGGTACACTCAAAGAAAATGTGCCCAATATTTTCATCAATTCCCCCTTCGCACAGGACACATTCCTTTGGAGAGTTGAGGCCCCATCTAGCGAGCTTGTCTTTAGTTAGCATCTTATCCCTAAATGCTCTCAGAAGAGTGATAGACATTTTGGGGATATGATGTGTGTACCAGATTAGATTCCAATAAGGGAAGGGTGTACCTTGTCTGCGAACTCCCTCCCATGCCTCCTTATATTTAAACTTTCCATCCGTCTTCCAACACCAACTGTCCGCACCCGCTACTAGCTTTATAGGATGCAACATAGGCATGATTTGTCGAATGTGGGGGTCTTCATTAGTCCAAGCCGACCCCGCCCAGTAATCTCTCACCCACTTCATACTATCACCCACCAGGATATTGTAGATGTTTTTCAGGGGCCCACATGGCAACCAGTTGTCATGCCAGAATAAAGTGGATCTACCGTCTTTGACCTGGCGGGTAATGAGTTTTTGTGAGGTACTTCTACAATGTAGTAGGAATTTCCAAGTACCCGATTGGTTAGGATCCCCTTTTGCCGCATAGAAAGCCTTGACATCCTGGTATTTGTCTCGCATGTATTCAGCCCATAGCCCTTTTGCTCCAAGAATGCGCCAAGTGAGTTTAACCCCCGACGCCAAATTAAGGTCAAATAGAGATCTCAGGCCCACCCCCCTTCCTTCTTTGGCATACAACTGTCTCTCCAAGCCCATGTGTGACTAGGCCCCCAAATGAATCTTCTGCAAGCAGAAGAAATGGTGCGCAAGACTGTGCCTGGTATGCGGAATGCTTGGTGCCAAAATGCAACCATACCATAAATAACTGTCCTTACCAGCTCGATGCATCCAGAAATGGAAAGCATGGATGAGGACCAGCCCATAAGCCTCTTCTTGCACTTGTCAACCAATCTGCCGTACATGGGAGTTTTAGGGTATTTAGCTGAGAGGGGTAGGCCCAAGTAGGTTGTGATTGTTGTAGCTAGTTTAATCCCCAGGAATACTGCCAACTCCCTTTGATTCTTTGTCCCCTTACTGAATATTGCTGCACTCATATCCCAATTTATTTGGAGCCCAATAAAGTGAGTAAATTCCTCTAATAGTATCTGGAGCCCCTGCAAAGTTTTCTGATTTGCACGGCAGAACACCAAAAGGTCGTCAGCGAAAAGCAGGTGGGATATAGACCCTGTACGCCTCATAGGTTGGACCGTTTGCTTGGTAATAGCTTTTGCAACAAGTAGGGAGAAGGCTTCCATAACAATAACAAATAGGTAGGGGGATAGAGGGTCACCTTGTCTCAATCCTCTGTTGCCATCAAAATATCCCGCTGGGCTCCCATTTACCATAACAGAAAAAGTTGGGGTTGATATGCATTCTTGAATCCAGCAGATGAAAGTACGCGGGAATCCCAACTGGTGCAGGAAATAATATACAAATTCCCTGTTGACACTATCAAAGGCCTTCTTGAGGTCTAGCTTTATGCAAGCTCTAGCCCCCATAGGATTACTGAAATCCCTGATCTGTTCATGGGCTAGTAGGGTGCAGTCTGTAAGAAGTCTTCCTTTGAGGAAGGCAGCCTGATTAGGAGATACTAGCTCATGGATAACCACCTTAAGCCTATTGCAAAGTATTTTGCTTATGATTTTATATAGCACATTGCAGCAAGCAATGGGCCTGTAATCCCCTAATCCTGAAGCATTTGAACCTTTAGGGACCAGGGTTACAAAAGTGTGGTTTACCTGACGGAGCAAGATAGCGGTACTGAAAAAAGAGAGAACTGCAGCAGTGACATCAGGGCCAATAATGCTCCAGTTGTGTTGGTAGAAGAAGCCATTATAACCGTCAGGACCTGGGGCTTTATCAGCCCCAATTTGGAATACCGCCTCCTTAACCTCCTCGCTGGTGACCCTCCTGTGAAGCCATCTCGCTGCCTCCTTTGTCAGAATGCGTTTTGGAACCAGTCTTGGGAAGACATTCCAATAGTGGTGTTGTGTATATAATCCTTCATAGTACACTGGGGCCTCAATTTTTAAGTCTTCGAAGGCTCTGTTTGCACCACCATTTGCATCTACCAGGTGACTCAAATTGTTGTGACATTGATGAGCTTTCATTGCATTGTAGAAGAATTTACTATTCCTGTCACCCAGATCCATCCAGTCTTGCCTACTTTTCTGTTTTAACATCACCTCCTCCAAGCTTAATAGGGTGCATAGCTCATGGGAAAGTATTTGTTCTCTGCCCTGAAGGGTAGTGTCGGAATGTAGAGCCTGCATAGAGCGAAGATCCTCCAATTGCCGCCTACACTTGGAGATAGAGTTTGTCTCATTGTGCGCTCGGGCCCATTGCCTCAGCAACGCCTTCAAGCGCCCCAGCTTTTGGGCCATATGGTACATAGCCGTCCCGTGAATATATTGACTCCAACTTGTTTCAACAAGTTCTTTGTATCCAGGAAGTCTTGCCCAATAGTTGAAACTTTTAAAGGGTTTGGGGTCGGAATGTACCTGAGAGTGGAGATTGAGAACCATGGGGGCATGGTCACTCGTATGAGGGTCCAGATATTCAACATAGGAATCCGATAGCTTATTCACCCACTCAGCGTTGCATAGTACACGGTCAAGCTGCGCCGCAATTCGCCCCGTCCCCAATCTTTTGTTGCACCAACTAATGCGAGACCCCGTGCTCTTCAATTCTTGTAGCCGGCAATCTCTGATACAATCTGAAAAATCATTAACCATGCACGCCTCCAGTCGACGCCCCCCTATCTTGTCTTTGGTGGATAGCACACAGTTAAAGTCCCCCTACAACCCAAGCCTCATTGCACACATTTGCTGCATCTCTTTTGAGCTGATCCCAGAGCATCCACCTCTCAGAGCTTGTGTTTAGCCCATAAATTCCAGTAAGCACACATTCAAAACCACCTGTATTGATACAACGGGCTGATATGTGTTGAGCTGAGTTCGACAGCAGGTTGAGTTGCCAGACCGAAGGATCAACACCTATCAAAATTCTTCCACCTTTATGGCATGTAAAGTTGTCAATGAATGACCAACCTTTAGGCATGCAAGTTTTATAAGATACAGAACTTATCTTCAACTTAGTCTCCAAGAGAACTACAGCCGTAGGCTTAAGCTTCTTTATTCTATCTTTCAGATCTCTCCTTCTAACTGAATTGTTGAGGCCACGCGTATTCCAGATGAACACGGTCATTGGGAGGGGATGTTTTGGTGTCGCGATAGGCTCCCGTCCTGTAGCCTGGAGCTCCTCCTTGTACAAATACTCACTGGGTTTTGGCGGGTTGTATGTTTGTTTGGCTTCCCATTTTCAAGCTCTAACATCATTTCTTCATGTTCTGCAACCCAGTCAGGATTATCAATAGTTAAATTCTCCGGGAGTATTTCTGATTCAATATCGCCTCTCTCATCTTCATCCAGCAAAGCAGCCATCGATTTGTTACTTGACGCCATAGCTCTCCCAGGTGCTTTAATTCCCCTTTGATCAGCTCGAAATTTCTCTTGTCCCATGCATTCTGTATCCTGGGAAGTAATCTCAACTGCTATCCCCAATGTGTCATTGCCAACCGGCTCAGTATGGTGTTGCAAATTTATTTTTGGTATGGGTGGGCCATTTTGCTCAACCCTCTGAATGTTGCTCAAGCCTCTGGATGTGTCATTGCCATTGTTTGTTCCAGTGCTGATTTCCTCAACCCTCTGGATGTTGCCATTTTGCTTTAAATGAACAACAACAATTTCCGGCCCCTCCTCCTTGCTAGTATCAACTCCAGAATCGAAACTAAACTCCACAGACTTAGTGGTATCTATTTCCCCATTGAATGGACATTGTGACTTCAGCATGATTTTGTCACTGCTTTCCTCTTCCACAAGTGGCCTCAAAGCAATTTTCTGGTCTTTAAGGTCATTTGCAGTTTGGATCGAAGGGAGCTTTTCCTTTGAGGGACACTGTACATCCGAGTGTCCAAAATAAACACATAGAGAACACCGTGGAGGTTCCCCCTCAAATTTAGTTTCAATAGAGAGTGTTCCCTCATCCAGCTCTACCTCTATCAATTTGGGCAGGAGTTTATTCGCGTCAACCTCTACTAAGCACCTAGCATATGAGATTCTTTCCAAATATGCTGTTGCACGGTCCAGACACAACGGTGTACCCACCACCGACGCTATAATATTAAGATCCTCCAAGCTCCACATACTAAGCGGAACTCCATGTAGCTGCACCCAGACAGGCACTGAAGTCAGAATATCACGGTCATGGCGCAAAGTTGAGCTCCAACGTTTCAAAACCACCAGCCTACCATCAAATAGCCAAGGACCGCCATGCAGAATCCGCTCACATTCTTCTTTAGATTCGAATCTAAAATAGAAGAAACCATTTTCACGGCTGTAAATTTGGATCTTCTTCTTAAGCTTCCACAATCTCTCCGTCCATGCTTGGATCTGCCCAAAAAACGGAATATCCCCCAACACATATCCGACCAATGTGTTTTTCCATTTCTCCGCACCACGCTCCACAATATTGCCCGAAATCCGTGCAACTAGTCTTCCATCCTCTTTGATTGTAGGTGGCACAAGAGTCATCCCCATAGATTCTTCATAGCTACGCCTGTTTGCACATACATCCGACCAAGAGAGCTTCGCCGCCTGGGTATCAATCTTAATGGGGACATTTGGCCTCACAGGGTTTTTGACAAACACCCTGCCTGCATTCCCCTCCATAGCCTTATTTCTGTAGGGGTTATTATTCCTCATCTGGACTTCTCTCCCCATCCGATTTTGCATTCTATGCCTTTGCCTGGGGTCTCCACTTACCGGAAACCAAGCTTTTTGTTGATGGTGATTTTTTGGAACGAAACCCCTCCTTTTAACTTGTTGCCACCCATCATCCTCTCCCGGAGGATCGTTTGCTTTCCTGGCCCTAACACTGTCGCCAGACAAGAAATCCGATCGTCCTTCATCTAAGTGATCACCGAGATTTCCTTTTCCACCCGGATCTATGGTATCACCACCTCTAGGTTTTGGAACTCTGCCCGCCACCGTGCTGTCTACGCCTGTGCCATCCCCTTCGTGTTCCCCCCGAGTCACCCTTCCCGTTGGGTCCAGCACCATCTCTATTTCCCTTCCCTTCCGCCTCCTTTTCCCCGTCGCCAGTATCGCCTGAGATCCCCTCTCTGAAATTTACGGGAAGGACCATTTTTATCTCTCATATATATATATATATATATATATATATATATATATATATATATATATATATATATATATATATATATATATATATATATATATATATATATATATATATATATATATATCGTATGCTTCATTTCGCATGTGTCGGGATTCCACAGTTAGGACTAGGATAGCCCGTTTTAGCCTATGCTCAGATTAGCGAGACATTTCCCTTGCCCAAGTGTTTAGAATCCGATTTCTTTTTTATTTTACTTGGTGCAAATCCCCTTGTCGTGTAACGTTCTCCCACTTGGGAGAGTACACACGTGTATATATCCCAAAATCCAAAAATTCAAAAAAAAGAGAGAAAAGAAAAGAATATATATATATATATTGAAAAGTTAGTGTGTGACTTTATTGATAAAATCAAAGATATACAAAAATGGTAGTCAGGCGCATGTGGGAATGTAAGAGAGGGGATAGGGCACAAGCGCCGTCACCCTCTACATACATACACCCATTCCCCTAAACTAACCACATCAAGTTTCTATATACATAAGATAACATAAAAAAGGATAATTTAGATTCTAGATTATCCAGCATCTATGAATTCCCAATTTTCCATAGCTTGTGCGGCCTTTGTAGAATCCAGATTCTGATCTCTTAAAATAATCCTGACGTCGGCTGCGATGTCCTCAAATAATACTGTCTTAGGCTTCTCTATGCCCTCAAAGATTCTTTTATTTCTCTCCTTCCAGACGTGCCATACCATTGCGGATAGTACCGTTTTTGCCAAAGTGCTGAGGCTGTCTTTTTTCCCAAAGTTCGATAGATAGTAATCCCCCACTTTCTGAAGTTGAGGTTTAATGGGGTCAGAAACACCCAATTTAAGGAGGGATCGGCTTAGGATATACTTTGAATATTCGCAGCCAAAAAATAGATGGGTAGCAGTTTCAGCCTCACCGTTCCCATATAGCACACAACTACTATTGTTGCTGATACCCCATTTGTCCAGCTTATCTCTAGTCAGAAGCTTTCCCAAGAAGGCTCTTAACAATGTTAGTGTCATTTTTGGCACATGGTTCTTAAACCAAACCAGCCTTGAATAAATGAAGGCCGGCCCCCTATGCCTAGTCCCCTCCCAGGCCGAATGAAATGAGAACTCATCTCCAGGCGCCCAGGTCCACAAATCATCACCTTGCGTGAGAACAACATTATACAGTAATGGCCGAATGATATCCAATGCCACCTCATCACACCAGCCATCATCAATCCAATATTCCCTAATCATTTTAGTAGCTCCATCTGACGGAATATCATATAGGTCACAGAGAGGGCCACACGGTAGCCAGTTGTCTTGCTAAAAGAGTGTCGATCTGCCGTCCCGAACCTGCTTCTTAATAAGATATTTAGAGAATTTCCTATAATGCAACATAAATTTCCATGTACCTGACTGAGTAACTTGAGGTTTTGCTGCAAAGAAGTGAGTTATATCCCTGTAGTTTTTTTGCATATGAATTGCCCATAGTCCTTCTGCAGATAGCATTCTCCATGTGAGTCTAACCCCCGCTGCCATGTTGAGATCAGTCAACAATCTCATTCCCACACCCCCCTCTTCCTTCGGGGTACATATGTCTTTCCAGGCCCAGACTTTAGACTGGCCCCAAATGAATTTCCTACAAGCAGAGGTAATGGTACGCAATACGGATTTGGGGATGCGATATACTTGGAGCCAAAAATTAATCATGCCATAAATAACTGTTTTGACTAGCTCAATTCTACCAGAAATAGATGCATGGAGGATGTCCAACCCATAATTCTCTTATTACATTTATCTACCAATCTGTTAAACATAGCAGGTTTCGGATATTTTGCGGAAAGCGGCAGTCCCAGATATGTAGTGATGGAAGTCCCAAGTTTAATCCCCAATAAATTTGCTAAAGTGGTTGGGCTTTTGGTACCCTTGCTGAAGATGGCAGTACTTTTATCCCAGTTTATTTCCAAGCCCGTAAAATTAGAAAATTCTTCAAGCAGGGACTTTAGGCCAAGAAAAGAAAGCTCATTAGCACGACAGAATAAAAGCAGATCATCTGCAAATAGGAGGTGTGAGATTGCACCCGAACGTCTCATGGGATGTATTCTGAGCGATGTCATATATTTTTCAACAAGCAGGGAAAAAGCCTCCATAGTAATAACAAAGAGATAAGGTGAGAGAGGGTCCCCTTGTCTAAGGCCTCTATTCCCGTCAAAGTACCCCACAGGGGATCCATTTACCATAACAGAGAAAGTTGGAGAAGAAATGCACTCTCTTATCCAGGAGATAAATGTCCTCCCAAATCCCAAACGGTGGAGAATGTAGTAAATGAACTCACGGTTGACGCTGTCAAATGCCTTACGCAGGTCAAATTTAATGCAAGCTCTAGCACCCATAGGGTTGCTAAAGTCCCTGATCTGTTCATGCGCCAGTAAAGCACAATCCGAAAGCAGTCTTCCTTTAAGGAAAGTAGACTGGTTTGGAGAAATAAGTTCATGAACTACCATTTTCAGCCTATTACATAGGATTTTGCTTATGGCCATATAAACCACATTGCAACATGCAATTGGTCTGTAGTCACTCAAGGAGGAAGCAACAGAATTCTTAGGGACTAAAGTGAGATTTGTGTGATTTATAGGGTGCATGAGTCTACCAGTACTGAAAAAAGATAATATTGCAGCAGAGACATCATTACCTATCTTATTCCACCCGTATTGGAAGAAAAATCCATTAAACCCATCCGGCCCAGGGTATTTATCCACCCCTATTTGGAAAACTGCTTCCCTGATCTCCTCTTTAGAAACTCTTCGCTCCAGCCAATTCATAGCATCATTAGTGAGAATGCGCTTAGTCACAATCTTCGGGAATATATTCCAGTAACTTGTTTGAGTATAGAGAGCTTTATAGTACATGGGAGCGTTGTACCTAAGGTCTTCATATGAGCTGTTGTGATTCCCATGAGCATCAATAAGATGTCCCAAGTTATTATGGCTTTGCCTTGATTTCATCGCACTGTAAAAGAATTTTGAATTTTTATCTCCCAAACTTAGCCAGTTTTGTCTACTCTTTTGGCGCAAAATATCCTTCTCCATCCGTAGTAATCCAACCAGTTTGATAGCAAGTTCTTGTTCTTCCTGTTGTAGAGAGACATTATTGGATAAGCTAGGATTGTCGCGGACTTGCTGTAAATTTTCCCTACAGGCATTCACCCCCTCCTGCAATTTATGTTTAGCCACCCAATCTCGCAAATGCATCTTAAGATCACGCAATTTGATGAATAACCGGTGCATTGCCGTACCTTCAATATGTTGACCCCAAAACGATTCCATTAGTTCATTGTACCCTTCCATGTTAGCCTAAACATTAAAGAACTTAAAAGGTTTGGGGTAAGATTGTACCTTTGTATTTAATTTTACAAGCATTGGTGAATGGTCACTTGTTTGAGGATCCAAGTACTCCACAAAAGTAGTTGGCAACATATCCAGCCATTTAGTATTGCATAGCATACGGTCAAGTCTCACCACAATCCTCCCAGCACCTATTCGCCGATTACACCAGCTCATTGGGCGCCCAACAAACTTCAGATCAGATAGGGAACATTTGTGAAGACAAGTATTAAACTCCTCCAAAGTTGTGTAATCACAACGCCTCCCTCCAGATTTCTCATTTGAATATCTAATACAATTAAAATCACCACCAATCAACCATGCCTCCCCTGCATTCATACTCGCATCAGCTTCCATATTATTCCAGAGATGTTGCCTCTCGCTCCTCAAGTTTGAGCCATACACACCAGTAACAACCACAGAGAAGCCCCCAATATTTATACATCGCACCGAGATATGTTGACTTGAGCTGGATTGCAACGAGGCCTTCCAAACCTGGCCGTCCATCCCCATAAGAATGCGACCGCCCACATGATCAGTAAAGTTGTCAAAAATAATCCAACTCCTTGGAAAGAATGATATCAAGTTCCCAGGTCCTTCCTTTAATTTGGTTTCCAGCAATATAACAATTGTTGGCTTTAACTTTTGTAGTCTGTCACGCAGGTCTCTTCGCCTAACAGGATTATTTAGACCGCGCGTATTCCATACGAAGACAGTCATCAATTAACAGCTTGATTGGGCCTACCCGAGACTCCATCTTTCAGTCGAGCACTCTTGCGTAAGCCACCACTAGGTGCAACCTGTTCTAGGTGTTTATTTATCTCCGTCCCAGTTGCTTGTTTCCTGTCAGCTTGTAGTAGTGTTTCTTGCTCCCATTTTGGATTGATAATCGAGACAACCGCAGGGACTTCATCAACCTTCTGGTCAGAATTATTATTGCCCTTGGCCTGACTGCCATTTCTTGGGTTAGCATCCGAAGAGTGACCTGATGCCAAATCAGAATGACCGGATGCCAAATCTCTTGGAGTTTCCGATGGTGAACTCCCCTTCCCATGATCTGTACTTGGTGTAACTTGTGGTTGGTCGCATTTCTCCACAGGTTGCCATTCCCCCTCACCCCCTAACGAAACAAAGGAGTCCACCATGGTCTGCTCGTTGCCAGTAGGGAGGATGCTGAGTCCTACTTCGTTGATATTACCGGTCACCAAGTTATCCAATCCTGTTGGTACTGTTTCCAGTTCTTTTGGAATCTTAACTTCATTTGTATTGGCATGCAGCTGTGATACTCCAATATCTTTAATTCCTGTCACTAATTTTCCACACTCATGTGGCCGCTTGACAAGGGATGCCATCTCTGCTTTTTGGATTGAAGAGAGCTTCATCAAATCTGGGCATTGGGAATCAGTGTGCCCAAAACACACACAATGGCTGCATCTTGGGGGTTCACCTTCAAATTTTGTGTCAATAGTGATGATGGCCTCCTCATCAACTTGAATTCCGACCTTCTTGGGCAGTGGCTTCCTAGCGTCCACCTCTACCAGGCATCTGGCATAGGTCAGCCTTTCTAATTTGGCCGTGGCACGATCAAGACACAAGGGTCGTCCCACAAGAGAAGCCGCAATGTTTAGTATTTCACGGGTCCACATGCCCAATGGCAACCCATGAAACTGGACCCAAATAGGGACCGAAGCCAATATATCCCGATCATACTGGAGCGTAGGGCTCCACCTTTGTGGAACAGTTAAGCGCCCATCAAATAGCCATGGCCCTCCATATAGAATTCTCTCACAGTCTTCTGCATTTTCAAATCTGAAATAAAAGAACCCTTTGTCTCTACTGAAAATCTGAACCCCCTTAGTAAGCTTCCACAGACTTTCTACCCATGCTCTCACTTGACCATAGTAAGGTACATCACCCAATACATATCTAACCAGAGTGTTTTGCCAGTGCTCATTTCCTTTCTCCACCATAGAACCCAGGACCTTGCCAATGCTTATACCATCCTCACCAATTGAAGTTGGTGGAACATAAGCCATTGTCAATGACTCATCATAGGAACGTCTATTAGCACAGACGTCAGACCATGAGAGTTTTGTTGCGGAAGTATTGATCTTAATATTGATTTTTGGCCTTACGGGCAATACATCATACACCTTGCGAGTATTGCTTTTATCTGCCGCATTCTTATGAGGAGCCCCATGTCTGGGGATGTACCGCCCTCTTTGAACGAAACCCTGATTGCTTCGTCCCTTACCCTGATAATTGCCAGACGGTGCAAGATTGAATTTACCTTGGTCCCGCAGTGCACCTTTCAACGATTTTCCTTTTCGAGTGATAGTCTTCCATTGTCCTTTATCTTCTAGGTCAACATTATCAACAGATGGTCTCTCTCCAACCTCCTTTCCCCGCTTCTCTTGGTCGACGATGACCACCGGATCGCCCGGTTCTCCAGAGCCCATAGCACGGATCTCCGGATCTCCAGGTCCACCCCCGTTCGAAAACCCTTGCCCGCCTGAGATCTGCACGCCATGGAGAGGGTCACCACCCCTGCTCATTTGCTCGCCTGAGATCTGAACGCCGTGAAGAGAGCCATCGAGATTTCCTATCACCTCTCCGCAAAAACTGGGAACCCTCATTTTTTCCATTATATATATATATGTATAGCCAAAAAGCCAAAAAAAATACAAATACCCAAAACCCAAAAAAATGTGTGTGAATATTTTTCCTATCTACCGAGAATAAAGGGAAGGCGAGAATTTGCACCGAGTGTTCTACTCCACATCATCTCAACCCCCATCGCTTTTGAAAACACTTGGAATAGGGAGTTTCTAGCTATTACCTAGGCGATATTGTGGTGATGACCGAGTCCCTAGCTGTGGAGTCCCTGACACATGATGCATTTCTATTCTCATACTCTTCTCATGCATGCTTGAGCTATATATTCACCGCCATTTCTAAATCGAATAGATATTTGGGTCATTTCTTGGATTTGTGTGTTTGGAGTTCATAGCACAGTGTAGATAGCGACACCGTCTGCTAGCACACGAGCACGCTCACTTGTGCTTCACCGTGTGGGCCCATGGCACTTGTCTGGACTCTTATTCCTTGGTTTAGTGATGTGATTTGGAGTTTGTTTGCTTGGTGTGTCGTTTTTGATTTTGTTGGCCCTGACAGGCGATTTAGGATTTAGAGTTCTCTTTTTCTCTCTTCCTCTCTATTTTCTCCCTCCGAGCTCCTACGCTCACTCGTCTTCCTCGAGGACGAGGAAGGGTTCAGCTTGGGGGATTTTGATGTGCGTTGATATTTCATATATTCACGCACGTTTTCTTTTGTGTTTTTACGTCATTTTCCGCCGTCTCGTACCTGTTTTCTCGTATTTTCTTGTTTTCTTTCACTTCTTTGTGTTTTTACGTATTTACAGGAGTTTGCCAGCGTAGGGGACATTTAACGACGATATCACAGGTCCCCGAAGCAACGGGAGGAAACACACGTGATCCAGGGGGCCAAACGATGAAGATCTCTATCTTTCAGCTCCCACCCGATCGGTTGGACACAGCCAACCGATCGGGTGATGCACGTGTGCACGACCCGGTCAGCCGCTGAAGCAACAAAAGTGTCAACCGACCGGGTCGCCGACCGGTTCAACCGACTGTTCTCTCTGGAAATTGGAGCTGAAACTCAACCGATCGGGTGATCTTCACCCGATCGGTTCACCTGTAGCCGTTTCCCCGAAGAAGATGACCCGGAGAGCTCACCCGACGGCCGGCTGACCATGCCAGAATATCGCAAGTCTCTGTCTTTTTGGGCAACAATTCCAACCGATCGGTTGATTTATCAACCGATCGGTTCACCCGACGACGATCAAGATCCAAACGACGAGCAGCTTCCATCAACCGACCGTGTCGCCTGACCGGGTGAAATGCTGAAGATTGCTGCCGAAGTTCGCAGCAGGTCACCCGATCGGGTGATTCTTCACCCGATCGGGTGATTCTTCACCCGATCGGGTGATGTTGTTTTCTATAAATACAGAACCTAGGTTTCCAGAATTCGGGGAGAGTTGTTATTTTGCTGTTTTTTCTCTCTCCTGACGGCTGTAATTTTCTAGATATTTGTAAGTTGTCTGATCTTTACCAAACTTTAATATAGTGTTATTTGCATTGCTCTTACTACTTTTCAATTGCCTGATCATTCTTTTAACGGTCGATTTTGATTTAGATTGCTTTTTAGTAAATATGTGTGAGTAGTTCCCAAATCTGGGATTTTTGTGGAAACCCCTTCGTGGGTTCTCCCCGATGCGTCCATATGACTAGGAAATCGATAGGGATTAGGAATCTATCGGTTACGCGGGGTGTTTCATTGTCATCGGCGGGAAAAAGACCGCCTTTGATCGTTGGGCCAAGGGGGAATAAACTTGGCGGTTGACTCCCTAACCATAGCTCACACCCTTAGCGTAGACATCGAATCCTAGCGCGCGGGAGCGGCAGGATGAGATGTTTGGAGTTATCGTTGCGAGCTTAATGCTCCCGGAGTCGGTCAGTGTTAATGGACATGTGAATACACACTGACCGAACCCGGGTAGTCCGGTGTATCATCCTGGGCACCGACCGGAATATCGGGCCCATGAGACGCCGATATCACTCTTAGAGGCAACATCTCACCATTAGACCCTAATTTCGATCGTTATCCTACCCGCAGGCCGTATGGCGAGAATCACACGATAGGTTAAAAACCAAAGTCCCGGATTTCCCTTTATATTGTTTATCCCTCGCATTCTATTTTCCGTGACAGCCCATTTACCGATTCGGGCTAGCTCACCCATGGGGTGAATCCGGTCCTTTCTGACACAAGCACAACCACGCCTCCCTGAGTTCGACCCCCAAGCCACACTACAACACCGTGCACTTGCGGTTATAAATATTTAAATCTCACGCCCCCAATCATATATTGCACACATCTGACATGTACATTGTGGGGACGTCAATAGACAGGCGCCTGATGACCAAATACAGTTGCCTGTTGATCCAACAGTCGACTGTAAAGTCGTCATCAATCGCCTGGGCGAAAGATACAGTCTGCTGAAGAGAAAATAGAGTAGGGCAGTTGACTATCGAAGGAATGACTGTCGTCTGTCCTCGTCCGAAAATGCATAGTGAAGTTAAAATCCAGTGGATAGGCACAACTCACCCTAGGACCTATACTCTAACACAAAACACATCACAATATCAATATCAAAAGATAATTCATTTATTACACAAATCTCTTAAAACAATCCGAAAAACTCATGAACACAACGAAATCTCAAAAGCCTTTCTTAAAACCAATATATGATATATCAAATGAAGAGTGGTAACATGATGATATGAGTTCAAAAGATGATATAACAAGTAAGTTGAACTCCTAAATCTCAGATTCACGCATAATCCCTAATTCTCCACGCAACCTCACAAATGAATCTTCTTTAAGAGGTTTTGTGAAGATGTCGGCGATTTGTTTTTGGGTTTCAATGTACTCTAAGTGATGTCCTTCTTAGCTACATGATCATTAATAAAGTGGTGTCTCACATCTATGTGTTTGGTATGGACGTGATGTACCGGATTCTTGGAAAGACATATAGCACTTTGGTTATCAACCATGATAGGGCAAGTATCACAATTGATACCATAGTCCTTAAGAGTGCGTCTCATCCAAAAAACTTGTGCACATACAAGACCCACCGCAATATATTCCACTTCAGTCGTGGACAATGATATCGAGTTCTGTTTCTTGGAGAACCAAGAAACTATGGAATTTTCTAGAAAATGGCAAGTGCCACTAGTACTCTTCCTATCGGATTTGCATCCGGCAAAGTCGGCATCGCTATATGAGGTTAACTCATATGTACTAGATTTAGGATAAAGTAACCCATAATCTAGTGAATGATTGAGATGCCGAAAAATTTGTTTAACCGCAATCAAGTGTGACTCCTTAGGTCTAGCTTGATATCTAGCACACAAGCATACTGAAAACATGATATCAGGCTTACTAGCAGTTAAATAGAGTAAACTACCAATCATACCTCGATACAGAAGAACATTTACATCTTTTCTGTTCTCATTCTTGTGTAGATGGGTTGTCATACTTATGGGAGTCCTTTTGCTTGAAGACGATTCCATCCCGGATCGCTTAATAAGCTCCCATGTGTACTTGGTTTGATGTATGAAAGTCACATTCTTCATTTGTCAAATTTGTAGTCCAAGGAAGTAGTTGACCTCACACATGTGGCTCATCTCGAATTCATCCTTTATAGACTTAGAAAATTCTTGGCAATTAGAGTTAGTAGAACCAAATATAATATCGTTTACATAAACTTGAATCAATAGGATGTCATTTTTATAATCCTTAATGAAAAGAGTTGAATCAACTTCACCTATTTTAAAACTTAAATTCAAAAGAAAGGTTTTAAGTTGATCATACCAAGCTCTAGGAGCTTGTCTCAACCCATACAACACTTTCTTGAGTTTGAAAACATGGTTTGGAAATTTTTCATGCATGAAACCGGGTGGTTGAGAAACATAAACTTCTTAATTAACAATACCATTTAAAAATGCACTTTTAACATCCATTTGAAATATTTTGAAATTCTTATGAGATGCAAAAGATAAAAGCAATCTAATATCTTCTAATCTAGCTACGGGGGCAAAGGATTCTTCGAAATCGATACCTTCTTCTTGCCGGTAGCCTTGAGCTACTAACCTTGCTTTGTTCCTTGTGATGACCTCGTTCTCATCGGTCTTATTCTTAAAGATCCACTTGGTCCCAATAACTTGATGACCACTTGGAAGAGGAGCAATGTCCCAAACTTCATTTCTCTCGAATTGCATGAGCTCTTCTTCCATTGCCACTATCCAAGAGCTATCCTCGCATGCTTCTTGGATGTTCTTTCGATCGCTAGAGACAAATACGCAAGGGAGAATTCTTCAATTCTAGACCTCCTTCGAACACCCACACCAATATCTCCAATAATTAGGTCATGAGGATGGTTACGAACGGTTGGGTAAGCTTTGGGAATTCATGCGTCACTTGGAACATCTTCAACAATCTCATTAGTAGTGTTAGTCTCAATAAAAGAATCATTAATCTTAACATTAATAAGAGAATCAGATATATCATCTACACTATCATCAATAACATGAGGAGAATCAAAATCTTCATAAAATGATACGTGCAGTGATTCCTCGATCGTTGAAGAGGTTTTGTTGTATATCCGGTAGGCTTTGCTATGTGTGGAATATCCAACAAAAATCCCTTCATCGGCTCTTGGCTCAAATTTATCTAAGTTATCAAAGGTGTTCTTGATAAAACATTTTGAACCAAAAACTCGAAAATATTTAACTTAAGGCTTTTTGTCATAAAATAACTCAAAACAAGTTTTGTTCGTTCGGGGTCTCACTAGGATCCTATTGAGCACATAACATGCAGTGTGCACCGCTTCTGCCCAAAATTGTAGTCCAAGATGACTATCATGGAGCATGGTACGAGCACACTCAATAAGAGTCATATTCTTTCTCTCTACAACACCATTTTATGGTGGTGTACGAGGAAAAGAGAAATTGTGAGTTATCCCGGTGTCATCACAAAACTTTGTAAAAGACTCATTCTCAAATTCTCCTCCATGAACACTACGAATAGTGATAATAGTGGATCCTAAGAGATTCTGAATCTTCTTTGCATATATGGTAAACTCTTCAAAAGCTTCATTCTTATTAATTAAGAATGAAACCCAAGTAAATCTAGAGAAGTCGTCAACGACAACTAATCCATAATGAGCATTGCCTAAAGAAGCGGTTCTAGTTGGCCCAAACAAATCTAGATGAAGTAGTTCTAGGGGCCTCTTAGAAGTTATGCATTTTTTAATTTTGAAAGGTGATTTACTAAGTTTACCTTTTTGACATGAATCACAAAAGTTTTTCTTACTAAAAGCAATTTTTGGAAAACCTTTGACTAGATCATGCTTAGCTAACTTATATAAGTGCTTAAAATAAACATGACCAAAAACGGCGATGCCATAATAGTTGTTCATTTGTATTAGCAACTAAGCAATGTTCTACGGTTTTAGGCAAGCTTAAATAATAAATATTTTTACGCCGAATACTGGTAAATAAAATATGTGAATTAGAATCAACAGTTTTACACAATCCTTCTCCAAAGCTAACCTTGTAACCTTTGTCACAAGGTTGACTAATGGAGATGAGGTTGTGACACAAACCACTAACTAAAAATACATTAGTAATTAAAGGTTTGGAGGAATTTTTCGACTATACGTACTCCAATGATGGTTCCCTTTTGGTTACCTCTAAAAGTGACTGTTGCACCATCCTTAATGCTAATCACTTCGGAGAGCAAATAGGGATCTCCGTCATGTGTTAGGAGCAACCACTATCAAGAATCCATCATTTACTTTTAGAGCTAATTTGACCTTTATTGCTCTTTTTCTTTCTCTTGAGTACCTACATAGTATACCATAAGCTCATGGTACCCAATTTTTGTTTGGTCCAAGGGGATTAGCCCTTTGGAAGCCAAGTCCAAGTAGACTTCCGCTTCCTAACATAATTACCATTATTAATACCATCATGAAAATAGGAATCAACATAGGCATTCCTATCATTTAAGCTAGTATTCTTAGGACACCAAATAGTGTATGTTTTGTGAATCCTTTTCCTAGTTGCATGCATAGTTGTTAGATATCTATGTGGTGCATGCTTCTTAGGAACATGGGTTCTAGCATAAAAATGAGGAGGTGGATATGCATTGGACATATGAGGATTGTATGTATGCTTGGGAACATGCATGTTGTATGAAACATATGGGTCATGCATGACATGCGGATGGTGTGCATACATGTAAGAATGATGCTCATGAGCATATGGGTCTATAGAAGCACGTACATGGGTATTTCTCACGTGTGGATTTGCACGTGTCTGTGGATGTGGAGCATAGAAAGTGTCATGAGTATCCACTTGTGAAGTAGGAGATTTTCTACGTGGATTAAGGTTGGGGTTCATGTAAGTATGGATTCTCTTTTGGTTTCCACACTTAGTGGGTTCCTTGCAAAAAGGAAGTGATGGTGAAGTGGTGGCTTTCTTGGTAGGTTTGCTACCTATAGTGTCTTTGATACAACTTGTGGATGCACCGGAAGATGGCCTCATAAAGTCTATAGTGACACCACTATAGGAGGTGCGAGCATTGGATGCATTTGCTTCCACAAAACCAAGACTAACACGATGTGTGGCCTGAAATTGGTTTGCTAGCAAATCGTCCAATTGTCCTTTCCCCTTATTCAATCTCACAATACGGGAGGACATGAGCTCATATTTCACTTTAAGAGAAGAAATATTGGTATCTAAGGTGGACACCTGTGCTTTGAGCTCGTGCATTAGGGGTTTAAGAAAATCATTCTCTAAACCAAATTATGTGTGACGTGAAATTAGATCACTGTTATCCTTGGATGTGTTTGATATAGTTGGGATTTGAGGGTATTCACCTCATTTCTCAAAGTGACATTTTGAGAAGCTAAATTCGTTTTCTCAAAGGTTAATGTATCAACAATGGTGTCATTCTTGATAATGCATGGAATGGATGGATTGCTAACATTCAATCTCTTTAAACTAGAATATCTAAGCATTAAAGATTGATACTTTGCAAATAGTTCTTCATTAGCAATACACAATTCATCCATAGTTACCTTGGTTTCATCCATGTTGGAATCATTTTCATCGGAGAGTGAATCTTCCCGGGCCATGAAACACATGTGGACACTTTCACCATTCTCATCATCGGATTCGCTTGATGAGTCTTCACTTGAGTCATCGAATGTACTGACTAGTCCTTTCTTCTTATCTTTCTTATTCTTGTCGGACTTGTTGTACTTCGAAGCCTTCCACTTCTCTTTGTTTCGTAGCATTGGGCAATCCTTCTTGATGTGCCCTGGCTTATTACACTTAAAGAAAAGAGAGGAAGTGTTATTAGTAGAATCAAATCTATTCTTAGAGGGAAATTTACCTTTGCGAAAGAAGCATTGAAACTTCTTCGTCATTTGAGCCATTTCATCTAAGTCCATCTCATTTTCTGATTCTTCACTATCGGAGGATGAGGAATTGGATTTGAATGCCAAAGCTTTCTTCTTGGTCTTTGAAAGGTTCATCATAGCTCGAATCTTCAATCGATTCTCCTGTCTTACTTCGTAAGACATGAGAGTGTCGATAAGATTAACGTCTGTGTAAATCTTCAAGTCGTTGACCTCCTCGATGGCGATAGCTCTTCTTTCCTACTTGGAGGTCATTCCCATTATGATCTTCCTTACCTTATCTTTATGGGAATAGACTTGTCCAAGAGCTTCCGGTTCATTAGTGATATCGGTAAAACGTCCATACATCGATGCTATGCTTTCATTTTCCTGCATATGAAACATATCGAAATTTTGCACGACAACATAGAGTTTAGAAAGTTTTACCTTGTTCGTTCCCTTATGGGTAACGACAAGATGGTTCCAAATTTGATATGTACTCTTACATGTGTATATCTTGTTGAACTCATCTGGGTCCAACGCACAATGAAGAGCGTTCATTGCCTTTGCGTTGTTGACTTCGACGGATTTCTCGGAAGCCGTCCATTTTTCAAAATCCTCTTCGTTGGGCTCGACTTATTCCTTGTGGAGGGTTCTCCAAAGGAAAGCACGCATTAGGAACGTCTCCATCTGGCATTTCCAATAGCCGAAGTTTGTGCCATTGAAATGCGGAGGACACACCGTTGATTGTCCTTCGAAAACTGTGGACGCTCCATCACGATCGTGATTGTTGTACGAAGATGGTGAAGGAACGTTGCTGTTGTTGGATGCCATAGCTATAAACCAATGCTCTGATACTAATTGTAAGGTCCCTGGCTATGAGGAAAACACTAGAAGTGGGGGTTGAATATTGTTTATGTAATTTAAAAAGATAGTTACACCAAATTAAATTCTTAACCAACAAATAGTGCGGAATAGAAGTAAATCCAAAATGAAATAAATACACACACAAGGATGTTTCAAGGGTTCGGATTACCCAAGTTACTTTCCGAATTGTTCTCGATAATCCTACGTCCCTTCCACCTGGTAAACAACCAAATACTCAAGTTAGAACCCTAACTTGAGGTTTCTTTAAAACCCACTTGTAGCAACCCTACAAGTGAAATCGAAATACAATCGATTGACCTTGACTCCAACAACTTGGGAGCAAGCAAACCACTCTCACAGCCTGAGAGTAAATCAAATAACGAAAATTATGAAATATGAAATTAAGCAATACTTACAATCACCTATGCCTTGAAGTAGAACTTGAAGGAGAAATGTATTGTGTGTTGAAAGACTCTCTTGGAAGAGAAGAAAGCCCTTTCTCTTGATTGCACTAAATGCCTAGAAGATTTCTCTTTGGTTCTAGTTGGAGAGCAAGAGATGAAAGATAGGAATTCTAGGGCTTTTGGATTTTGAGAGCTTTGATTTTTAACAAATGAAAGCTTGAAAGTATGAGCAAGAGATAATCAAAATGTCTAGCCTCTCAATGGAACAATAGAGGCTCCTTTTATAGGGTTCGCAAACCCTTCAAACTGAAACACCAAAAACCCCTTTGAAATCCGTGAGGAAAAACTCAACGGATAGAATCTGCGCCCGCGACAGACGACTGTTGAGGAACTCACAGTCGACTGCTGCACAGTGACAGAGGGTAGGTAAGAATTCATAACGGTAACTTACCACGTGGATAGTCGACTGATGAGGCATAGACAGTCGACTGTTAAACCAACATGCAACGATAAATCCTACTACAGGCGACTGGCCGTAAGCTGGGTAAGTTGAAGAAATCTGAGAAAATTCTGGGAGAACAGGACATGCGACTGATGAAGAGAAGACAGTCGACTGTTAAACTAAACAGGCGATCATAATTCCTTTTACAGACGACTGTCAAGACCCTGAGATTTTCCAGAGAGTTGAGTCATCAAATAGGCTCAAAGACAGACGACTGTTGTAGCATTGACAGTCGACTGTTCCATTGGACGGTCGACTGTAAATCCAACAATAGTCGACTGTCCAGATTAAACAGAGAAATAGAATTGGTCTAAGGATAGACAGATGACTGATTAACAAAACACAGTCGACTGTCACTTGGACATGTGCCTGTGAATCGTTCATAAGTTACCTGTGAGAATTAAAGCTAAGAAGCCCAAAACTAGACCGAAAAAGTTTGTGCATAACAGGCGACTGTAGAACAAAACATAATCGACCGTTTTGAGATAGGCGACTATTAATCGTTCCACAGTCGACTGTTAAAAACATGACATGCACTGCCTAGATTGAAATGAATTGGAGTCTAAGAAAAGTTGATCTAATGATATCCTAAGACTGAAATGAAGATGTGTGTGTGCTCCAACAAAGTTCTACTTCTAAGCTACATACTAAAAGAGAAACAAGAAAAATTACATTTAAAGAACTCTATCTTCTACCCAAAGCATGAGCTTGAAGTCTTCTAGGAGCTTCAGTCACCATCTACGATCATCTAATCCACTTTCTTTGCTTTCGATGATCTTTGAGTGTCATCCATTGCAAATAGATCTTCATGATACGCTTAGGCAATGGATTAACTGCAAATAGGGGATTAGTCAAAAGTATTTATGTTTGCTCATCATTAACACCAAGTAGGGAGAAGTCCAATACTCAACACACGGCATTTGCCCAAAAGCCCAAGAACTCTCCATAGAAAGAAAGTTGCTTACCCAGTCAAAGCTCCAGTTTATCTATCCGTTGCGCCCCTCGAGTATCAAGGGATTGGTTAATAATGGCAAAGTAATTGGACAACTGTTACCCCCTTTTCTAGGGACAATCATGCCTCTATAAAGGCAAAGCCATTACCCATTAACGACATGAAGGAGGAATCCTTACCTATAAATAGGGAGAACGACGATAAGAAAAGGGTCCAAGCTCCAAAGATACTAAACACTATAGTACTCTGACAACTTACTCTCCTACGTCCACTTTACATTTATTCCTCCATAACTTGATGCGAAAGTGATCGAAAGCTATCCCATAGGTCAAACATAGCTGACCCGAGCTTCCTTTAAGTCTCTTGCTGACTTACGCATCGGAGGGGATTTGGGTCGGAACCCAGATCCGACCCCCTTGATGATTTCTCTGTGTTATAGATAGTCAAAGATAGCTCCAAGTTAGGCCGAGCTTCATCTAATAGCTCGAACTTAGCCCACCTCAGACCTAAGTTTAGCCTTCCTCGGGCCCCACTTCTCTGCTGATGGAGTGCCACGTCATCAGATGTGTCCTCGTCAGCACCACTCTACTATGTGACGAATTTACCCGTCAAAAAGATTGTTATAACAATGATGGGTGCAACCCTATTAAAAGGCTTTCTTTCATGCCTGGTACCTTCATGAGAAAGTGCATATCTCACTAAATACTGTTAATACTGCAAGCTCATAAGGAAGACTTGCTCGAAGATAGGCTGATTTCAACTAGTTAGGACGTCTCATCGATCAGAGCCATCACATCAACTTTGTAATTAATAATCTAACCCTAATGAAAATGTTATAAATACCCAACTATCAACTATAAATAATATACGCTTATGATTTTAAGCTCGGTTCATTACACCCAATTTACGGATGGTTCATCACTTGAGCTTGTCTGCACAACGCCTAAACTTTAACAAATCATACATTAAGTTCATCCAGACACCACTTACCATACTCTGTAGCTCATGGAGTTATATGTTGATCTCTAGATCGATCATGATCACCTTAGGTTCGCTTTTACATTGGCTGATTTCAACATCAGAGATGATTAAACCGGGCCCTATTCCCCGTCTCCTAACAAGCTTCAATCATATAGGTCGATTGTATTAGCTCGATTGAAGGAGAAGCACCATCTTCTGTTTTTAATATACGAGGTATTGTATTAGGTATTTTTGATTGTATTCAATACACATATATTTTCTTATGTATTTGGGATTTTTCCATAAATTTTAAAATTTTGTAATAATGTAAATATGTTTTTCATCCATTTTAAACTATATTTTAGATAAAAATATTATGTAGTATTCATTGGAAATACATAGTATGTGGTCTGACATAAAGTATTATTGAGGGTATTTACATTTCCTAAAATAAGAAAATCCCAATTTTATATGCATGACACATCATTTGCACAAGTGTCTCATTGTAGCTATTCTTCACCCAAAACTTACCACCTAGCATCCACTTGTTATTCCCTAGCTATTAGCATGATGATAATCCAAAGTGAATTAAAGGGAAAAGAGAAAAGGGAGAAAAAAAAAGAATGAGACACTTATCATCTCCTCTCTCCCTCTCCCTCTCCCTCTCTTAACCCTAGGTCGGCCCTCTCTTCCCATCCCTCCTCCACCTCCTTGGCCAAACACCATTACACACCCCTTTTCCTCTCTTTTGGTGCAACTTAAAGCTTGAAGAAGGAGGAAAAAATTAGAAGGAAGAAAGAATTAGAAGGAGAATGAAGAAGAATTATAAGGAGAGGCGGCTCCTTCATCACCTCTACCTTGCCTTCAAGGTAGGGATTTCACCTTTGTTGGTGTATTATGTTTATGAATTGTTCATAGCTATGTTAGGATGAGAGATGATGTTGGTGTGTATGTTGAAATCCATGCTTAGATTATGTTGTTAACCATGCTTAAATTATGTTGTCGTCCATGCTTAAATTATGTTGTCATTGAAGGATTTTACGGGTCCTTAGGGCCATAAAATCGACGTCCAGTCCAAGTCGGTCGGACAATAAAAGCAAAACAATGCAGCGGAAAACAACTAAAATGGTTTTAAGTTAAGCCCTAAATAAATAAACCCTAGCCAGAATCTCTACTATCCCGGGGTTGGGTCCGACCAACCCCTAAAGATAGATCTATCAATCTATTGCAATTATAAAAGCATGAATATAAACTACTTACATGTCACTTCACTACCGTGCGAAGCATCATTTTCAGCAACCTGTCTCTAATCCCCGAAGCGATGCCCCATGTTGGGGCTGAGCTGCTTCTTCCGAGCTGAACCGCATCCCAAGGCTAAACCACGCACTCTAGAAAGTTTCAATTTGAGTGGATCCTTCGTCAAGACTTCGGATCTGATCCGAACTCCATCTTAGCTTTGCTAGAGCCTGATCAGAAGCAAGGAAGAAATGGAAGAAAGATGGAATATTACTTTAGCTTAAATCTGGGCTTGCTCACGTTTAATGGAGATACTCTGATCTGGAGCTTGGTGCGAGGTGCACCGATACAAGTTTCAAGAAAGGGGTTGGCCCATATTTATATAGGCGACCGACCTCTCATCTTCACTCAACTTCCGATGTGTGAATAAATATTTGGAGTAGAAAAATCAATTTAGTTTGCATTACACAAAGGTCAAACTTTAGCGAATTTTTCCTTTCTCACTGTTGAGCTTCGCAAGCGATATCCTATATCAAATCAAAGAGCACTGAACAGTGAATGCATAGAAACAAACGGCGCTCCAGTTTGACATCGTTTGACCCCTCAAACGATGCTCCAAAGATCATCAAAAAATTTCTCAAACGTAGCATGTGAACAGTTCACGTCTGTTCAGATCTGTGGGGCCCGTAGTGGGCCCCACCATGACCTGGGGTTAGGCGCACCCAAAAGGGCACGCCTGCTTGGAGATCTCCTGGGTCAGGCACCTGCTTGTGTGGGTCCTGACCCGTTGAGCGATGGCCCAGCATAGCCCAGCGCCATATGCTAGGCTTGCCCAGCCCTTTGGGCTGCAACCTTTCTTTTTTTTGATTTCTTGATATTTGTTTTTGGTATTCTTTCAGCCCTATGGTCTTGGACCAAAATCAAAAAACTGTCTAGGACATTCCTAGACTTCTAATCGAGCTTATTCCATGCCTTTAATATAAATATACTCGCAAACCCTTTACGACATATATTAAATCCTTTGGATCTCATGTAATAATCCACAACAATAAAATCCAAATTATATATATTGCAAACATTTTGCAACACAATTAATCCTCATACATCTGATGTATCATCTTCCTAATTCTACCTATTATTTGACAAAGGTCTCACTTTGTGTGATACCCTATAGCCTGGCTCGAAACCCCAGACACCAGTGACCACGAGCAACAGGTCCTGTCACTATTTTGGTATCATCATTATGTGGTTACCTCATTGACAAGAGTATTTTTGGGACCACCTTGACTGTGTCCGTGATGAATGATGTAGTTTTAGTCCCTTCGTCAAAACTATGTCGCTTAGTCAAGCCTAGGATATGGTCAACTGTCAACCCTAATAGCTCGAAATCGATTAGTCTCCATCGGTCTTCAGTCTATCAATGTGAAACTTCTTTCAACATACTTTGGCCAAAGTTTTCATTAAAGACCGAACTAACACGTGTGACACTAATTCCCCATAAACGGAAGAGAAGAATCCTTTCTTGGTCATTACTCTCCCCACATGCTTCAAGTGTCACTCAACCAAAGACCTTTCAACAGGCTTTGTCTCGAAGCTTGGTCAGAGATCTAAGTGACAACATTCACGTACAGGTTCATACAATGATATCAAGTCTAAAGACCGACTTGCCTATCATCACTGAGAGTTATCACTGACAGATTACTTAATGTCAACCATATGATAACTCGCGTTGGGTCGTTTAGTGAACTCATTCTCTAATAAGCACATGTGTCTCGTCTCCGACTTCGCCAAGTCGAATGACCATGGGATCATTGTCACCACTCTATGGTGAAGATAAAGACACAATGGTCTATCAGATGTATCGATATCCTTTTTTGGGAATATCTACGACCACGAACAATTTTAGACTTATGCTACAAATGCTCAAGCAATTCTCCATGATCTATATCCTCATCTCGATACTTGTTTGACCTCAAATCAAGTCTCAGTACTTTACCTAATTTCTAATGTAGACTATATTACTATTAACTTAGGTAAATTCTTACCAAACATCTTACTGTTATTCCAAACAAGATGTTTGTACATATACATAAAGATAAATTACCTCGAGGGCATACACATCTCCCAACATCTCCCACTTGCACTCAAGCCCATTTATCCCGGTATCTCTTACCGCATTTACACATAAGTCTCTCTATAATTCAAGTGGTAGAACCTTCGTGAGTGAATCTGCTAAACCATCTTTAGTATAGACTTAAGGATTTTCTCTATTCATGCTAGACCACACATTTGAATCTCCTCCAAACAATTTCATTGATCTTTTGGAATCCGTAACGTTTGTCTTGCCTGGATCACATCCAGCACATCGTCCTCACTTGAGGCAAGATATAATCATCCATAATAGTTATTGGTCATCTGTACGGTTCATAATCATTTCTGATAAAGTGTCAAACTCTTTAACCACTTTATTAAAACATATCTTCCAGCTCTTTGATGCCTCGCATGCCTTTTATTCGCTCCATTTGACCTTAAAAACTCTCTGGCTGACTCATAAAAGTTCGTTCTTCTAAATCACATTTAGAAAATAGACTTTACATGCGTACTCCAGTTTTCATGGTCATCATGAGCATTGACATCGAGTTTGATCCAAATAGACCT
The DNA here is from genome assembly GCA_030789695.1 of Scilla litardierei. NCBI lineage: Eukaryota > Viridiplantae > Streptophyta > Magnoliopsida > Asparagales > Asparagaceae > Scilla > Scilla litardierei. The sequence goes on from CM061133.1 coordinate 225,011,981, forward strand.
GTACATAGCTGTTGGCAAGAAATTTTCAGCACAATCTGTTTATAGGAGTTTTGATGATAACCGTTCTCAACCAGCATAACTTGTACTTCATTATTTTTCATCTGCACTAAACTTCTATCTTGAAGATTCACTTGCAGCCAAAGGAAACACTTCCCTTAGGCACGACTTCTAAGATACATACCTTATTTACGTGCAAGGACCCTTATGGATTGCATCAAGCCATTTCTCAGAGTCTCCACTCTGAATGGGATCTTGGAAGTTTTCTAGGCCATTATCAACTATAATGTTTTACTAGACCCCTTCGTCTCACGAGGCTCGAGTAATCCTGTGACTTCCTGGCGATTAGTTTGAGGAATATCATACTGATAAGGTCCTCACAGAACCTTATTAATAACCTAGGCATTATTGTCTGGGGCTTAACCCAGAAGGAGGATTGTAACTCAAAGTCACTTACCATGTATCACACCATGTCTAACAGAGTGCGATTCATGCTTTCCAATACACGATGTATTAAGAGACTTGACCTAAGAGAAAATCTCATTTTCTTTTTATTACGCAAGAATTACACAACTAAGTATTTGCCTCTTTGATCCGATCGAAACAGTTCAAATACTTCTGCCATTATGTTCTCTATTTAATCATACTTGTATTTCATCAAGAACATATGTCGTAATAAAATAAGAATATCATATCCTGGCTAATTAGACATGAGTCCGAATACATCCGTATGTATGAGACCTTGAGTTCTCCAACTCATTCTCCCACTGTCTTACAGAAGAAGTTGGCCATCATACCTTTGAGACAAGACTCACAAGTGTCTTTCGACTCGTAATACGAGAGGTCAAGACACAACTCTTTATGTGACTTGTCAAGTCTGTTCTCTTCGGTACAGCCTAGTCTATTTTTCCATAGATAAGTTTTCTGTAACTTGCGCATTCATGTATTAACTCTTGATACAATATTATTCTGAAATTGAGGCATCAAATATGTCCCATTTTTAGTTCATCCTACTTATGCATTTTCTTATGATAGATAAAACTTTCTTTCTCAACCGACTTTCTTGAATGTCTTCTTCTTTTTTAAATCACATTTAGACTTTACACGTCCCAACACAAATATTAGCTGTGCAAACCTTGAGTTGACTCAACAAGTTGCTTGACTTAAGATCTGATTTGGATAATGGTCGTACACCGCTCATGCACTCATCTTCGAGTCAAATAGTTTGATCAAAGTTTCAAACTTTACGGATCGAAACCTTTTTTAGTACAACCTTAAGTTGACTCAACAAGTCGCTTGGAGAAACATGCTTTAAACATCAGCATGTTTAAGCTATCCCTCATAAAGACGAGTGACATGTAGCGTGCTTTAATTGTGCTGGACCCAGAACTCAAGGAAATCGTTGTCCTTAAGCCTGTGCTAAGAAGGACACTTTAAGGTCAGTGAGAACTTAGTTTAGATTATCAAATTTGATTTTGAGTTGATATTCCTTAACCAATCATTTTTGACCATTTAGCATATTCTCTTAGGATATCATGATTTGGATTACAGTGGTAAAACATAGAACTATCCTAATTTAGCATTTGTTCATGATTTTTAAAATAATTAAATTGGGGTTTACTCAACTATATCCTCCCACAATTTTAGCGATCATCTTAAGCCATATAGATGAACGAATAATAATATTTAGTGGGAAAGGGACCTGACCACCCTGATTTTCACAACCTTAAGTTGGTTCAACAAGTTGCTTGACTTTGCAATCGATAGATGAATCGCCATCAATCACATCGAATGTGATTCCCTTATGAGTTTTTATCCCTAGTCACTTATGACCTTGAGTTGGCTCAACAAATCATAAAGACTAGTCTAGTTAGACCCTTGCTTTCTTGTTCAATCCTAACTTACATCGGCACTCGGTTATGTTCACGACGTGACAGTTTGGGTTAAGTCGAACTACATCACATGTTGAATGGAATTGGTTCCCAAAAGATAGACATGTTATAGCTTGAGTTGACTCAACAACTATAACATGAATCCCTGGTTTCCAAATTTCAAAAGCAAGGAGGGCTACGGCTAATCTTGAAGAAGATTTTGAACGTAATTGACTAGATGTGATCGATGATTTCACATAATAATAATCGCATCCTTGTGGTCCAACAGAACATGGCTAGGGGAATTTGGCTAGACTAGGATCAATATCCCCAGTCGAGCTGAGGTGATCCACAACACTAGTCACAAAACGCTTAACACGGTTCATGATCCTTTAAGGATACTAATTATTTATATGTGTAACATCGGCTTAACATGGCTTCATTAAACTAGTTAATCCTATCAACTAATTGAATCCTAAAATAAAAAATTATTAGGATTGGTTAATAACTTTTATTAAGGTCCTTATCAACTATAAGGATTTTTTAGGGTGCTATCCTAATCATGTATTAGGTATTTAAAATTCAAGTTGCAACAAATTAAATCATAGTTGGCTACCCTAATCAAGTATTAGGAATTTAATGGTTGCAATAATTTTAAATCATAGCACCTTTATCTAAAAATTATCTCATAAGTTTTAGACAATTTTTAATGGCTAACCTAAAGGGTTTTTCTTGTATTATCACATAATGAATAAGAAATTAAATAACCATTAAAATTATCAACTAAACATTTTATCTCATAAAATTTTAGCATGATAACAGAGCAACTAAAAAATTTATCTCATAAAATTTTTAGCATAACAATCAACTTAAAATTATCTCATAAGTTTAAGTTTCATTAATAATCATCATATAATTATAAAGATCTAATTTTTTAAATTATCACATGATTTTAAAAATAGATCTAATTTTCAAAAAACAATTTTTCGAAAATTAAACCATCACATGGAACACACAGTTTTTAATAGCTTAATAAACCTCCATCTTATGAAAAATATGCTGAATCATATCCACTTTATAATTGCAAAAACATAGATCAAGGTAGACTGGCTCCGATACAACTCAAGGATTTTACGGGTCCTTATGGCTATAAAATCGATGTCCGGCTTAAGTCGGTCAGACGACAAAAGCAAAACAATGCAGTGAAAAACAACTTAAAACAGTTTTAAGTTAATCCCTAAATAAATAAACCCTAGCCAGAATCTCGACTATCCCGGGGTTGGGTCCGACCAACCCCTAAAGATAGATCTATCAATTTATAAATGCATGAATATTAAACTACATACATGTCACTTTGCTACCGCATGAAGTGTCATTTTCAGCAACATGTCTTTAATCCCCGAAGTGATGCCATGCATTGGGGCTGAGCTGCTTCTCCCGAGATGAACTTGTAGGAAGATATGTGCCCTCAAGGCAATTTATCGAGAGAACATATTGTTCAATTTTAAATGGTACGAATTATCCAAGTATGAATAAAATGGTTTTAAACACTTGGATAATTTCCTTAGACTTAAAAGTAAGGCTATACACGTATCTAGATGAAGATCTTGATTATGGTAAGTGAATGACCGATAGAAACTTAAGTCTTAAAACGTTCATGGTTATAGATGTGTCGAGAATAGGATATCGACACATCGGACAGACCATTGTGTCTTTGTCTTAACCTGAAGGATGATGATGATCTTATAATCATTCGACCTGGCGAAGTCGGAGACAAGACATAGGTGCTCATTGGAGAATAAGTCCACTGAACGACCCAATAAAGAGTTTCCAAATGGTTAACATTAACTAAACTGTCATTGATAACTCTCTAGTGATGATATGCAATTTGGTCCTTAAAACTTGATGTCATTGTATGAACCTGTGCATGAACGGTGTCACTTTGATATGTGATCTAACCTTGAGTCTTCACTCGTTGAAAGGTCCTAGGTTAGGTGACACTTGAAGCATACGAGATAAGTAGTGATCAAGAAAGGATTCATCTCTTTTGTTCATGGGAAGTTAGTGTCACAGGCTCGGTATGGTTCTTGGTGCTAAACCTCGGCCGGGATATGTTGTAGGAAGTACAACATGAATATACCAAAGACCGGAGCATAGTGACCAGTGCTAGCTAGTGGGTCGACGGTTTACCATACCCTAGGCTATATAGTGACATAGTTTTGATGAAGAGACTAAAACTGCGGTATTCATCACGGACAAAATCAGAGTGATCCCGACGACACTTTTGTAAATCGGTCAATCGCGTTATTATGATGCCGAAACAGGGACGACATTTACTGGTTGTGGTCACTGTCGTCTAGGGGTTTCAAGCCCCAACCTGTATTAGGGTCAGGCTGTAAGGGTCACACAGAGTAGGCCTTGTGTCTTAGTAATAGGAAGTATTAAGGAGGAGTGCACTTGGGTGCACGTGAATAATTTAGTTACAAAGAGTTTGTGACATAAAGTCTACATTAAATGAAATTAATAGTGTCGCAAAATGTTTACGATATAAGCATTAAAAGAATGTTATGTAGGATGATTGCATATGATGCAAAATGGTTTAAAATATATCGTAAACTATTTACGAGAATATTTTAAACACTAAATGCATAGAAAAGGTTTACATGGGCTATGGGATAGACCCATTCGAAATCTGTGATCAAACGATTTGAAAATCAGCTCAATCGGAGCTATAAAGCTCAAGATAATGTACAAATGGGGCTAGCTCACCCAGACTGGACGGGCAGGTCAAGCCTACCCAGCCAGGCAGGTAAAGCCTGCCCGCACTTGCGGGCAGGTCAAGCCCGCCTGTATATGCAGCGGGTCTATCCCACCAGGCGTGCACTGGCTCGAGCTCCCCAGCCCAAGCAGGCGGGTCAGGACCCACCCAAGCAGGCGGGCTCACCCAAGCAGGCGGGCCCAGGTGACTGGCCTGCCTAGGTAGGTGCCCATGCCCAAGCTGACCTGACCGGCAGGTGGGACCCGCAGGTCGGCCCATTTTTAAGAAAAACCTAGCTCC